>WBNH01000696.1:424490-1018847 GCA_013401255.1 Urocolius indicus
CGTGCTGAGGGCGGCCGCTGCCGGGCCCTTCCCGCCTGGCCGTGTGGCCGCATCGCGAGCGGGCTGCGCCGGCTGCCGCGGGGACCAGCGCGGACGGGCTTGAACCGCGCTGGGCGGCCACGGGGCGCCGAGTTCATGGTGGGCGTTCGACGCCCGGCCGCGCGTGCAGGGCTGCGGCTGCTGGCGGTGCCCTCAGTGCTGTTTGCAGGTGCTGAGTGGCTTCTGCCATAACGCACCTTTACGGTGGGGAGTTGCGTTAACGCATCGTGAGTTGGTTTTAATGCCTGTGTCAGCCGATGGCACTTTTTCTTCTCCCTTTCTTCTAAAGATCCTAAATCCTGACATCTTCACCTTGGTCTCTGACCTCGTTGCCTCCTCTACACGTATTTTACACACGTTCCTCTTCTTTTGATGCCTTCTTTCTTATTCCTTATCTCATTCCCCACCCCCCCCTCCCCCCCACCCCTTTTTTACATCCTCACCCAATGACAACCTGTCTACAACTTAAACCTCGTTTTGTGGGTTTTTCGGTTCGGGAATTGAAACGTTAGGCTGCCTTCTGCGAGTTAAAATGTCTTCTGCCATGTTAATTTCTCTGATGTTTTATTTTATGTCGGTTCTATGAGGAATAAAGGAGAACAGTGGGGGGAAAAAAAATGATTACACGTTAGTACAACTACCCAGGCGTTTGCTTCTTTTACTTTTGGTTTTTCTGTACTCTCCCTGAGTGCCTGTGACTCAGTTGTATCAGATCCAATGACTGTTGTAGTTCGTATTCTTAAGCTCCATGCGTGGCATTTCGTCTTGTACTGCTTTTACATGTCACTTTACAAGTAATGCTGCTGAGCCTTGCGTTTTGTTCCAAATTTGCCAGTGTCTTATAATTGTCATATAATTAACTAGAAAAAGCAGTTAATTGGAAAACCTGACTTGTTTAAAGTACTTTAATTAACATTCTGAACTTCTTTGTGATGAAACCTTCGTGCAGAAAGTACAGCTGGTTTTATAATTTTTGACACACAAGTTCCGCAATAGGAATGAGACTAAATACAGTGTGTCATCGGTAATTTACCCGCTTATATCTTCCTGTTGATGCTGTTAAACAGATGGTGGTATCTGTTTTATCTGAGGGAAGAGCATCACTTGAAATAACCTGTTAATCCTAGTAATTGCCTCCTAGTATCTTTAGCTGCGCTTAGAGTGGTCGCTAAGGGGCAGAAGGGATGTATTTCTCTTCTATACATTAGCACTTGGCATGAAATGTTTTTGTTTTCCTGAGGTTTGAGGCTAAAAGTGTTCTTGGAATAAATCTCTGGGTTATAAATAGCTGTATGTGTTTGGCTATTTCTGGAGCTCTGAAGGTTTTGGTGATCTTCTTTGATTTGCTTCTTTATTTGTGATTCCTTGGAAGGGATAATCCTTTTCTCAGAAGTCTTATTTTTGTTCCAGTAAGGAAGTGATGAAAGTATGCACATTATACTTGTTTTGACAACTTTCCCTCTCCCCACCCCCAGAACTCTTCTTAACAATATTTGCAAACAATTTTCATTTCTGAAGGTGAAGGTTGAGAGCAGCACTTGAAACTGGTGTGCTTAAGATCCTGATCTCTGTTTGGAGCAGAATGTTTGCACAGTCAGATTTTTCTGTTGCTGTGTTTTGCTGCCAGTGGATGTGTTTTTTTCTGGATTAAAAAAATATTATAAAGGGTAAAGCATGAGCTTGAGTCATCTGGAAAAGAATTTGGAAACCCAGTTAGTTTAATTCAATGTTTGTAGTACAGTTTTTTTCCCTCTTGTATTCTGTGGAATGCGACATACAAATAAATGGTCAGTAATTGTTGGGAGCTCCACAGAGCATTTCAAGTATTGCGGTGGTACTGGATTCCTCGCAAAGCAGAGTTAGCTCAGCTTTGTCTCAGAAAGTTGGCCCCAGCTGTATCCGTAGGATATTAGTGTGAGTTCTGGGAGAGCTCAAATCTCCGATTTGGAAATCGGAAACAGGGTATTGATGTTGTGTTGGAAGGGAGGCATAAGTGCATTAAAAAGTCTTCCCATCAACTTTGTGCGAGGCAGTTAACCAGGCAGCGAAGGGAGGAGCGGCTCTCGGGATCCAACAGTGCTGTTCCTGTCACAGCTGGCAGGGGTCACTGGAAAGCAGGGGACACTATTTTTTTCCAAGTTCTCCAAAGTAACGTATACTGTTTTCCCAGACTTTTTCAAAATGTTATATCTTCTACTTGTTGCCGGTAGAAATTTTGTTAAAGAAATAAAAACATAGATTTTTTTTTTCCTTTTTCCTCAGGACCCCTGTGAGAGTGATGACAGCCACAGGGCTGTGCTTTTTTGTCTGTCAGGAAGTCCTTTTCATAATAAACAGCACGCTCTGTGGATTTATCACCCAATAGTTTATGTGAATGTTTAGCTATGCTTACGAAGAACACGGAGCTTGTACAATTACTTTCTTTAGCCATCTTCTCCTGTTTGAGTAACTTCTTTACTCAGTCAGTTGGTGAAACCAACTGGCAGCTGAAAGACATGAAGTACATACACAGTGACTAATTTTTGTAAAACTTTTGACAGGTAGTGACCCAAATTAATATTCCTACTTGAAGAAAGACTCTTAAAATTGAGCTCCTTCTTTCTTCAGAAAGTGAGCAACTGTTGGCCAGTCCACAGGCCAAGCTCTGAGCCGTCATGCTGTGTACTGCTACTGGCCCAGCTAGATTGTTGGGGCAGTTGGTAATACAGGTAGGTGGCACATAAAAAGTATTGGGTGAGGTGGAGAAGGACAATAGGGAGCCAGAGCACACTGGTAAAAACAGACTTAATTGCTTCTTCCCACGGAACAGGGTAGGAGCGTTTTTATGTAACTTTTTGTTTTGTTTTATGAAGAAAGCTTTTAGGATACCTCAGTGAGAGGCACTGCTTCTTCAGTCTGTTCAAGGACAGTTGATCACTACTTTAAGATATGTAGTGGTGTAAAAAATAAGACTTTGAAGTACCAAGTTTTCTTCCTTGAGCTTACTGTGCTGTTAATCATAAAGGTCCTTCTTGTAAGGTACATAAGAAGTGGTTAACTACTTGAAGAAATTACATTCAGATTTGTAAGGAGACTACAAGGAGCTTAATTGCCTATAGGGAAGAAGGAGTTAATAGTAATTAGGACTGTAATGTATTGCTGTGTGATGCTTGGTTATGCTCCAAATGTAATCATAGAATAATTTAGGTTGAAAGGGGTCCCTGGAAGTCATCTGTCTGGCCCATCTTCAAAGCAGGGCCAGCTTCAGGGTTAGAGCAAACATATATATATATATATATATATATATATATCTCTAGAGAGAGAGAGAGACACCCATTATGTTGTCAGGAAATTTTGAAATGTAGCTTATGTTTGGTTTTGTTTGGTTTTTTAGTTGAAAGGAGGTATCAGTTCATAGGAGCTATTTTCTTGTTTCTTAATTTAGTTGTGTAAAAGGTTTTTTTTGCTTTTTTTCCCCCCCAAATTCACTTCTGCTGGGAATTCAGCATTTAATTCTTTGTTCATTTGAGGTAGTCTTAGTAGTCTACTCCAGAGAGACTAGATGGCTTCATGGAATGAGTCCAGGCATTGCATTGAATTCCTATTTGCAAATACATTTGTGGTTCTTGTTTTTAAGAGTAAAATAAAATTGCAAAGTGGGAAAAGAAATTAAAGCAGTGTAGCATCAAATACATGGGAGTCATGGGAGCCTTGCATTTTGGAAGTTGGCCAGCACCAGGTGCTTTTGGGGGTTATGAGGTTGTTGGCAGATGCCATCCTGGCAGCTAAAGACACTTCGTGTTCAGCTGTCTTAAGGAACAGTTTGTTCTGTGTTTGCCATGTTGCTCAAACGCTTTCTTTGGTATTAACTACTAGCTGTTGTGGGGTCGGGTTAGGTAAAGTATTTGTATGGCCAGATACGGCCCAGCGATCTTTCCTTGCATCCTGGGTCATGGAGCTTGAGATTCCCTCAGCTGTGTGGGTTTTTTATGTTTTTATTTGCTTCTAATGTGTTTAAATAGCTGCATTCTTTTTGGGTCTGAGTAAAATCTTGGCTTCGGTGACTTCCCTTGGTTCCAAGTTTTAACAGTCTAAATGTGTTGTAATATAATATTTCTCTGTTAAAAGTTTTGTCTTTGCTAGCCTCTAAGCTCAGTTAATGAATGAAGTTCCCTGTATTATTGGAAGCTGTTGTTTACTTGATTGTATTTTCTGTATGTTTTTTGAAGTTTCACTTAATTTGTAATTTCTAATTATGCTGTTTGTACTTGCCTGTCTCAACAGAAGAGCCCTTCAAGCCTCAAGTTGTGCCAGGGGAGGTCTAGGCTGGATATTAGGAAAAAATGTCTTCACTGAAAGGGTTGTCAGTCACGGGAATGGGCTGCCCACAGAAGTGGTTGAGTCACCATCCCTGGAGGGATTTAAAAGATGCACAGATGTGGCACGCAGGGACATGGTTTAGTAGTGGACACGGCAGTACTGGATTAATAGTTGGACTTGATGATCTTAAAGATCTTTTCCAACATAAATGATTTTGTTATTCTAAGTGGTTGATAATTCATAGCCCTTCTAGGACCAACCCCCCCGCCCCCTTCCCTCGGTGTTTTAATGTTCTTCAAATAAAATCCATGCATTTCAAGTCAGATTCTTAACCATGACCAACAGAGCTGTACTTCAATGTATTCCTTTTCAATACTCTTTTATTCAGGTGTATCTGTGCCCTTCTGACTGTAGTAAATGAAATGGAAGTGCTAACCGAGCTGCCAATTTTCCTTTCTGGATTTGGGATATCTGATTGTAAAGCTTTGTGCGGTGAACATACTCCCTTCCCCCACCCCGCCCTGCCTTATAATTTGCATTATTGATACTAGATTCTGTTTCTGTTGCCTATTCATTGTTAAAGTTGATTCATATTCTCGAGTTTTCCCAATGTAAGATTGCTGCTGGGAAATGTTGCTACTTCAGGTTTTCTTTGCTGATGTATAAAAGATAAATATGATGAGCCCTGCCGGACCTATGTGCCAGAAGCTTGCAGTCTGGAATAATAGGGCAAGGCTCAGTTCACACCATTTGAAGACTTAGTTAGGCCGTACTTCATAAAAACTCTAGGCTACTGGTCTAAACAGAGGGAGGACTCTTTATTTAGTCCAGATAAGCTCTGTGTCGTGGTTTCTGCCCATCAGGGAACAAAAGACCACGATTAGCCTCAAGTACCGAAGACTAAAGGATTGCTAAAGGGCAGGGAGAGCTTAATTGCCGCTTAAGGTGCAGGACAAAACAGACCAGGCTACTCGGCTTGGGGAAGAAAAACCAGAAAACAATTTAATACCAACTAAAACACAAAACCCCAAAAACCAGAACCAAAACAAAACAACACAGAATGGTACAGAGATGAAGAGTCCGACCAGCCCTTTAAGACCACCTGCTCCCCACCCCTCTCCTCTTCCCGGGCTCAGAGCCCTGATCCCGGTGTTTTATACCTCCGGCCCCCCTGAACGGCCCAGGGGGGCAGGGAGTGGGGGTTTCAGTCAGTCCGTTCCTGGTGGCTTCTGCCGTTTGTCTCACCTCATGTTGCCGACGGAAGGAAGACCCGGGCACTCAATATGAGTGATCAACGAGCTTCCTTTATTAATTGTACTTATCCAATACTTATACTATGGTTAATTAGCTCATCCATAGTGCAAAGCTGAGCTCCTAATTGGTGCATGTACAAAGGATCAGTGCCTCCCGCTTTTCCCATGCCTTTCTTACTGCAAAAACAACCTGTTATTGTATAATTGCAACAGTCAAAGATAGTGTGGCCTTGCCTCCCCAGCTACACCAGCTGTGTGCTATGATTAACACATTCCTCCTCAGTCAGCTGCAAAACATCTAGGTGCTTTTTCTCATGCAACCATTTTCCCACAACCTCAGGGCAAGTGGGTTCTGCACCAGTCCTCCTTGCAAGTCCGTGAGGTACCACACACACATGGCAGCCCTGCACGGGCTGCACCGACGCACATTTGTCCCAAAGCCCTGCACGGGCTGCACCGATGCTCATTTGTCCCAAAAGTTGCTGCTCCTCTCTGCCTCTCGTGTGGGGCTGCTCTGCGGTGCACAGGCTCTCCAGCATGTCCTGTGCCATGACCACCTCTCCCACACAGTCTCTGGCCCGTCCGGGCACACTCACATGAAGTTGCTGCTGCTGATCCATAGGTTGCAGGGGTACCGGCTGCACTCTCACCACGGCTTGCAGAGGGGTCTCTGGTCTGATGCTCCATCCTTCCTCCTTCTCCGACTGTGGGGTCCGCATGGTCGCCTCCATCTTGTACCACTCTTACACCTCCTGCCTCGCACCTCAAATTCCCGTCCCTAAATAGTGATCGCAGAGGCGCCAGATTGGCCCAGCCGGGCCGGGGGGTGGGTCTGAACCCAGGAGTCGGGGGAGAGTCTAAAAAACTTTTACCGGGTCTTCACTGCAACCCGCTCCCCCTGTTACTAAGCAAAAGCAACTCCTTGCTAAACCATGACACTCTGTTACTGGTGCTTCAGAAGGCTTGCAGGTAGACATGCAGAGTGTTCAAATTGACTTCAATCACAGCTGACTCACTATTGGCAGTGCTGTTAGTGCTTCCCTGTTCTGTGGACGACTAATTCAAGTGAAAACCACTTGTTTACTGGCAGTCACTTCCTTGCAGCTGTCTTCTGTGTGTTGGGCTCAAATGCTGATAAAAAGAGGGATGGAAGATGGTGACTGAGAAGGAGAGTGGACTGTGCCAATACTGGTTCAGAGTGATTAAAACCATTGTGAAACCTTACTAGGCCACCCTGACATTCTCCCATTAATTCTGTGTGGACCTAATGCATTTTTAATGAGTGATTTCGTCTCCTAAATGTTCCTTCTTAAGAGTTTTGGGAACCAGCAGGCACGTGAGGCACGTCTATTTGTAAGCTAACGTGAGCTGTCAGAGCCTGATGAATATTGATGAATGAAGAACATTGACCTCAAAATTTTGTTCAGTTTTCTGGCTGGTTTTTGAGCTGTGGCAACAGTTGCTTTTCACAAACAGTCTATTTAAAAGTCTTTGACATCTTCCCAAAGACTCTTTGAAAGTCCACATATGTTGTATCACTTGCTCATGTTTATCAGTTAGCTGGACGTATCAGAAATACCGATAGACCAAGACGTGATCTTCTTTTGCAGAAACTGCTGATTAGACGCTATGGGATAGTCTTTCACGTATAATAGTGTTCTTTAAGTGACTGTTTGGAAGATCTTGCCACATCCGTGTGTAAGGCTTGTTAATCTGCAGTTCCTTGCGTGGGTCACTCCAGAGATTTTTTTTTTTAAGAATACAAGCTCAGCATTTGTTACTGTGTTCTGCAGAACAGTGGAGCTGTTATAAGAGACTGCAGCTTTTTCTGACAGCTCAGCCACTTCATGCCTCAGCTGCTTCAAAAACTTACTGGATAACTATTTGTAGAACATGATGCAAACTCGGTCATTTAGGAGTGGTTTTCAACTTCTTGACTCTACTCATCGAGAAGCCACAACTCTGCTATGCATTGCCTGGTGACAGATAAACATGTCTCTCTAAACACCAAGTCAGTGTTTTCAGCGAGCAAGATTTATTGTGGCAGGAAATTACTGTTGTGTTTAGAACAACAAAGAAAAGGAGCATAGCATTTTATTTCAAGGTGGCCACTGTATTTGGGTTAGGCTTTTTTAAAGTTTTTCTTTAGAAGAATGTGGATATATAAATGAAAAACATACTATTTGTAGAAATTCCATTCCTTAAGAAAATTGTTCCAGTTCTAAGAGCAGATGTATACCTGTAATATTTTAGAGGTTTCTCATTCCAGTATTTTAAATGTTTAATGGGATAGGTAGGTGTGTGTGAAATATTCAGTACAAAAGTCAGAAATTAAAGAGCAGAACTTGAGATTGACCATATACTGTGGTTGGTTTTGGTTTTTTTTTTTGCTTTTGAAGATGAAGCATTTTTGTAAGTGTCCTGGTCTGTAGATCTAGCATGCTGGCCACAATTACTGATTTTTGGCTAATTGGAGTTTTGAAACTAACATCTAAAAGGCAAAATTGGCTTGGTTATAGTCCCTGAAAGGGCTTATATTTTTTTCTTCTTTTCAGCAGTAGAATAGGTTTAAATATTCATGGAATCATAGAATGGTAGGATTGGAAGGGACCTTTAGAGATCATCTAGTCCAACTGCCCTAGTAAAGAAGGTCCACCTAGATCAGGTCACACAAGAATGTGTCCAAGGGAAGATCTTCAACGAGACTCTACACCCTCCCTGGGCAGCCTGTGCCAGGGCACACAGTGAAGTAGTTTTTTCTTATGTTTAAGTGGAACTTCTTGTGTTCCAGCTTCATCCCATTACCCCGTGTCCTGTCACTAGATACAACAGAAAAAAGGGATGCCCCAACCTCCTGACACCCACCACCAAGATATTTGTAAATATTAATAAGATCCCCCTGCAGTCTCCTCTTATCCAGACTAAACAGCCCCAGTTCCCGCAGCCTTTCCTCATAAAGAAAATAGAGCTTTGTCCTAATTAGTAAGCATTGCATCAGGCTCAGGAGTAAATCTTG
The DNA here is from genome assembly GCA_013401255.1 of Urocolius indicus. Classification (NCBI taxonomy): domain Eukaryota; kingdom Metazoa; phylum Chordata; class Aves; order Coliiformes; family Coliidae; genus Urocolius; species Urocolius indicus. The sequence goes on from WBNH01000696.1 coordinate 433,098, forward strand.
AGAAGTGTATCATGGACTTCTCAGTAGAGAGCCTTTCCTGCCTATTTTTACAAGTAAGGCAACTACGAAATCATGCTGTGTCACTTCAAATGGAACTGTGAACAGAACCCAGTTATGTAACAAAATTAAGAAATTTGCTCAGACCTTAAGGCTGAGGGCACGGATTCCAGAAATGGCTACAGCAGTTGCAACAACTGCATGCAGTGTTCTTTTCCCAGAACCTGAAATATGTATCAGAAATCCTGATACTCAACGTTTTCCTACTATTTCAGACAGTTGTGTAATTCACTTGCAAAACTAGTATTCCCTGGGAGACAGTGATTTTTCCGTGGTTCTTCCTTGCTAGTTTGTCCTTTGTATATTTGCATTTTTTCTGTGGAAGTGAAGACGATTTAAGTGAGAAGGTTAAGTCGAGCCTACTGGCCATCAAAATTTGCAAACTGATTCTCTCTGCATGCTTAGTTGCTGCAGCTGCAACTGTGAGAGCTTCTTGCTTGGGATGGTGAGTGACAAAAGGCATGGGCTTATAAAGAAGAAAAAATACGCAGTGGTAGAAATGGGATGGGATGCTCTGTTCTGTGGGTGAAATACGGAGGCCTGAGAAAGTACCTGTGGTTTAGTAACTGACATCTCAACTGATGGCACAGGCAGGTATGGACATGCTGCCAAATGTCTGTATGTGTCATGATATGTTTGGCACGTGTGTGTTTCCGAAGAAGAGGACTCAATACACAGCAGCCCACGTAGGACCTGATTCATATGTTATTGTTGCTGGTTTTGGCCTAATAAACTCCTCAAACAACTAAACTCCTCAAACAGGTAGCTAAGGATGTTCAGTGCGGGGGTTTTTTTAACCAATGGTTTGGGCTTGATTCTTTTCTTTTTACTTTATTAGTAGAGAATTTTTGAGGTAGAGTGAAGAATGAGGTTGGAAAATCGATTGTCCTTCATGAGCAGTACCTGAGGAATGCAGGTATCCAAATTTAGCAGTTGTTGGTGTTCTTTGGGGAAAGCAAGTATGTTAATTCCTTTTTATTTGCAAATTATCATGACCTTGGATTGTGAGGCAACAACTTGGAGGGGCCTTTGCTGGCACAGCAGTAAGTGCCTTTCATGCTGGCTGCTGGATATTGACTTGAGGTTTGCAGTGTCTTAATTTTTAAATTTATTTATGTTTTTCTTTCCTTCCTTCCCTTTGGCCTTCCTTTCTGCTAGCCTGAAAGGAACGTGATAGAACTTCCTCTGAGAGGTGTGAACCTGGGAGTGACAAGTTTCGTATTTGCTTATATAGGATTTGCAAGTCTGAAATGCTGTTTTGGAACAGTGATGCATAGATAAAGCACTTAAAGAGAACACAGAGTGCATTATATAGTATTTGATGTTCCTTTTAGGAATGGAAATGTGGGTTTAATGGTGTATTTGTAATGCACATGGGAAGAATGTGTCTTTTCAAATGTTGCTTCAAGGAAGGTAAACCTATTGTTGGTGGCAGGGGCAGATCTCCAGTGGATGTGAGTGCAGGAAGAATGACTCCTGGTCAGTTGTAGTGCTGTAGCTGTACTATAGTGATAACTGTGATGGTTTATTTCATCAAGGCAGAAACAGCTTTTCAGTCAACAGCAGATCTCTGACGTGACTAAGCTATTTCACACTGAATCACAGAATGGTGGGGGTTTTATGGGATCTCAAGAGATGATCCACACCAACCTCCTGCTGAAGTAGGTTCACTTCAATCAGGTTGCATAGGGACATGTTCAGGCAGGTTTTAAAAACTTCCAGAGAAGGAGACTCCACAACACCTCTGGGCAGCCTATGCCAGGGCCCCTTCACCCTCACGGGAAAGAAGTTTCTACTTACGTTCAAATGGAACTTCCTATGTTCCAGCTTTTGCCTGTTACCTTTTGCCCTTACACTACACCCACCCTTTAGGTATTTGTAAGTGTTGATAAGATTCCCCAGCCTTCTCTTCTCCAGGCTGAGCAGCTCCGTCTCACAGCCTTTCCTCCAGTGTCCTCATCATCTTGGTAGCCCTCCCTTGGACTCTGTTTAGAAGATCTCTGTTTACTCTTTATTTGGATCATTTGAAATTGACATTATTTGATATTTTAATTTAACACCTTAGTGATAATGTGAACTTCTATGATAATGCTGGACCTGGAAAGTGGGGAGATTTTCCTCCTTGAAGTGATTTTCTAGCTGTACATCAGCAGATACGTTTTTCTCTTAGGTGAGTTTGTGTGAAAAATGTTACTACATTAGTAGTTTAGGCCATAGGACTTATTCTGATGTATTGTCTCTTCTTATTCTTCATACCAGGAAATCTCACGGAAATTATGCCTGTGAAACTGTAACGTGGAGGATCTAGCATAATGATAAAAAGTTCTGTTGTGGAAAGCAAGTTCTTATGGCTTTATGCAGTCACTTTTATAAAAATGCCTTTAATTTGCTGCAAAGAGAAGTTTTTTCTTCTTGAAGTAATAACATTTGATGGTGTTTTAAAAAACCGTGTTAGACAGATGCCACAGCTCTGCAATTTTATTCCTAATGATGTCTAGTGAACATGCTAACTCCATCATTCCATGATTATAAGGATTTGAGGAGGACATTCAAGTCTTGACGCAACAGCTCCAGCTGTTAGTGTATCCTGACCATTCAGCTTATGATAGTTGTAAAGGAAACAGGCTCTATGAAATACGTAATGATTCATAGTAGTTAAAGGCAAGGAAAGCAACTATTAGCCTCAGCTTCCTTGTCTGGGTTTTATTTTTAGTTATGTTTTTTTTGCCTGTGGATGCTATTTAGACTTTTCTATGTTGTTCCAAAAATTGCCAGTTTTTGCCTTTGTCAGTATGGGGAGCACAGTTTTATTCTGAACTGCTGTCAAAGTTCAGAACAGATATCACGTAGATCGGCATAAGTCTGTAGCGCAGTGTCTAGTCCTGTCTTGCACAATATGCAGTGCACTGCTTGCATGAGCATTTAACTACCTGAAGACATCTAAACTGGACTTCTGTGGCTTTTGAAAAACTGCTCATTTGATTGCAAGATGTGGTGGGTTCTTACTTAAAATGAAATACGAATGGAATATACTTGAACTGGTAAAAAAATAGCTAAGAAACTCCAGTTCTGAATAGGGATCACCAAAACCAAGTAGTTGTCTATTTTTAGTTTTAAGGAAGTAACGAAGTTTTCCTTAAAAAAAAATGTGGTTATTTGCTAGCTGTGAGTTTGATGGAAATGTGATGAACAGCTCTGTTGAGTGTCACAGAGGTGACATTCTACAAGCGATGGTGTGATCAGGTCTTTGTATTTGGATGTCCTGTCTAATCTCTGAAGTTGAGAGTGATTTTTGTGTTGTACTTAAGGCTCCAAATAGTTAATCGTGCTTTAGGTACTCAGTACAGGGCATTGTACAACTGAGTGTGAAAGCTGATCCCTGTCCTGGATGCAGTTGTTGGACTCAGAACATGAAATGATTGCATCTAGAGCAGATGGGAGGGAAGCAAGGTGGAAGTGTCAGCTGTGCTTTGTTGTGCCAGTGGTTGTGCATCACATCTTGATTTGTTCACTTTATCCATTTGGTACTGATGTGCCCTACAGCCCAGTGTGACTTCAGGATCAGCAGCAATACAAATTGTCCACAGAGTAACGTATTAACTTGTAATCAAGATGCAGAGATCTGAAATTGTTGCAATACCTGGTTTCCTGTCCAGATATTATGTGAGCTGTGGGCTGGTGCAGTCAGAGCCAGGGCTGCAGTTTAAGTGTCTTAAATTGTTGTTATCCATTTCGCATCCAGATAGGTTACCTTCAGGCTGAGTTCATCAAACATTATACTGTCTCAAAAAAAGAAACAACCCCGAAACACCAAACCACAGACAAATCCCAGCCCCTGCAAGCAGAAATGCTCTCCAGAAATAAACCTTTTCACCTTCAGCACTATCTTGGAAATTGTTGTGGATCTCTTGAGGAAAGCCTGTGATGTTTCATTGTAGAGGTATTTTTACTTAGCACACCAATCTCTATTAAAGTCTCTTGATCCATGCATCCATCCATCCATCCATCCATCACATGATTTTGTCATATTTACTTTTGTAAGCATTGTCTTTTTATTTGGGTATGCAAATGTGTATGTAGATATGCTTTAAACGCCACCAAAATAGACTCTGTGAAGGATTTATTGTAGGGAATGTCTTAAAAATATGGAAACCATTGGTAACCTAAATAACAAATTTGTTGACAGAACTCAAATATATTAATACTCAAATACATTAATAATAAAACTATTTCATTATACTTGGTTTACAGTTTTGTGATGTAATTATTTCTCAAGACAAAGGGGTTTTGAGTGAATTGGATAACTACTGAAAAAAAAAAAGTTACTGCCTTTAAAATGGCGTGTCCAATTTTAGCTATTGGATTCCTAGGTTAGGAAGATAGGTTTCCTGAAAAAGTCATTGACCTTGGAGAGAGAGAAAGATCAAGTTAATGTGGCTGTTGAGAGAAAGGCTGCTGTGCAACTTCAAGAGTTAGTTATTTACTGTCAAGAAAGAGTTTCTCCAACCTTTTTCTCTTCCTGTAATGGTGGTGTTGGGAAGCAGGGTGTATTGTATGTGAGAGGAGATACTGGTTTAAGAGAAATTATGAGGAGCTAAATAATCCTCCAAGGTGAGCTCACAAAAGAGGAGAAGGTGAGGTATGCAAGTGAGATCAAAATCTGTATGGCATCCTTCCTACACAGGCACCTCTGCAAGCAGTGGAACTGCTTTCGCTGTGACTGAGCGATGTAGGTGGTGTTACATGTGGAGGCTGTGCGTGGCTAAGGGATTTATTGTAGCTTCGACTCTAGAGTCCAATGTAGCAAATCAATTTAAATTTAAGTTTACTTAAACAGATTTTCAAACAAAAAACCAAATCCTATTTTAAGCTTTCTATAGATGAGAAAAAAGGATTGTCAGTCTGTGTAATATGCCAGGTTGTATCAACATCTCTGTTGGACTCCATGCTGTGATAGAAATATTTTTATATTTTTACATGTGTCAATGAATTCTTAATAAGTTATACTTGCTCTCAGAAAAACTGCTTCTATTATCAGAAACAAATATCTCAGAAACAGTTACAGATATCAACTCCATCATGGCTTCTAGCTTTAGCTGACTTGGTGTGACTTACATGATGATATCAAGGGTGGAAAAATTGCAGCGTTCTTTTGCTCAGTTGCACCAAAATTCTGTGTCCTGATCTCTCTGAAATTTGTTAATGACTGTGTAAGCTCGCTCAGAGACTTTTCTTCCTATTGTAATTTTATCTAAAATTGTATAAAGGGTATTGGAATGACATTGTTAGAAATCTTAAATATAGTTCCATTTGGGTATTTATTTTTTTTGAAAAAGCTTTGTGAAACATGAAAATTTATGTGCCACCTCTGTCGTATTGGGAAGGATGAATAAAACTGAGGCGCTGGTGTCCTGTAGCTTTTTGATTGGAAGAGAACCCCCAAACTCTTTTATTAAAATAGTTACGAGGCAAGGTCTAACGTAAATTTAGCTGCTGAATGCTTTGTAGGTAATGGGAGTGTTTCTACATTCCCTATACTGGCCTTGCTAGGGAAGGTGGAAGTAAAGTTCTGTCTTTTTCTGTTAACAGCCTAAAATGACTGTGTGAATTCAGTGGAATAAATGGCGTCCAAAGTAACTGATGCTATAGTTTGGTACCAGAAGAAGGTAAGCTTTCTATTTGTTTTTATGGTAGCTTTAAAAAAACCCAACACGTTGGTTCATTGTTATTCATGTGTAGAGTATAATAAATACAAAATACTACTGCATTATTAGTTAGCATTGTATCAGAGTGAGTAGCTTGAAACTTTCTTTCCGAAAGTAAATAAATATTCAGTGACTGTGTCTAACAAAACAGAATAGCTTTTGGTCTCTGTTGAACACTCCTCTCCCTCAGATACCTCTACTATGGAAAAAAAAGGAGAGAAAATTCTTGTTCTCTGTAGAATGTTAATTAATGTACAGGGGAATGTTGTTTCTGTAGCACGTAAATGAACACTTGTGTTTAAGTAGAAAGAATTGAAATGATTTCTATGTCAGTAATAAGGAATTGCATAACCCATACCCAGAAGAGATAGGCTAGGGCTTTAGTGAAGTTAATTAGAAAAGGAAGATGGGGTGGAAGAGGAAAAAGGTCTCCTTTGGAGATACACAGTTACAGTATCAGGTGATGATACTCTATGCATAGAAATGTTGATGTCTTTTGAAATGTTCAAAATAATAAATTAGGAAATCATGATATCGTCTTGGCATTAGTGTGCCAATTAGCTGATTCAGTTGAACTGCTTTTATAAAGCTGAACAATTTGCTACATTTTGAAATGTGCTTCTTTACTAAGATATAAATAAGGTATGTGATATTTTTCTTTTCCTTGTTTCTCCATGGTTTATTAAGTTTCTGTGAGTGACTGTTTTCCTTGGGCCTATGGCTGTCTCTTTGAGAGGATGCATTTTGTCTGTAGGAGAATCATGGCAATGGTCACGAAAACAGAAATTCTGGTTAACTTCTAATTAAGCAACAATTAATTTCTAGAAAAAAGACAATACTGTTATGCTTTGCTGAGATCATTACAACTGGGAATTAAAGGTACAGTTGGAAAAGCAGAAAAAAAAAAGATTTTTTTCTGACTTTATAACAAACATTCAATTGCATATTAAAAATTGAAAATAATTCTGCATTTAGTGAGGATCTGCTGTTTGATTTGTACTGTGTACTCTCTCCCTTATCAAAACTTTACAAAAACTGTTTTTATAGCTGTATCTATGGAATTACACTGGTTTTGAACCGTTTCTTGGTTGCAGGTCCAATGCTGTTTTTTAAAGATTTGCAGGATGACTTGTCGAATGTTTAGTGTAACAAAAAGCAGTGCATGAAAGGGGAAAGTGATGCTCATTTTACCTGCTTCCACTCATTCTCTCATGATTTGCATTCACCCATACTGTCATACTGATAGTCCTTCCAAACACCTCTATGTCTATGTGTTCTGGCCAGGACCTCTTTTGTGCAGCACAAGAGATGCTGGCTAATCCTCACAACCTGACGAGTTTTCATTGGTGATGGTGGACTAGTCCTTGAACATCTCTCATGGTATTCAGCTTTATATGTAAACAGTCCATTGGTACAAGAAAAAGTCTGAAATATCTGTAAATCTTAAGTGAAGTCCATGCTATTTACCTCTTTCTAAATATTTGTTTGTTTTCCTGTTGATCATACAGGAAAAGGAATTCCATATGAGGGATGCTCCAGCTTTCCCTCCTCCTGATGTTAGGCAGGCAGGATCTTCTGCAGATGAGCCACTGTGATGTGGTCTTACAGAGGACAGGCCTTCTGGTCTTGATTTATCAACCCATTCCTCATTTTTTCTTTTCCCAGGACACTAGTCTTAACTGATTTACTTGTTATCAGTACAGGTCACTTTTTCAATGCTTGTTCTGTTTTTTTTTTCCCAGTGATTTCACATGTTTACATTTATTTCATTCATAATAACAACAATATTTCTATTACAAGTCTCTGTAGGCTTTGCCAGAGATCCGCTCAGCCAGAAACTGCATGCTGCCTCTATGGCAATGAGGTGACTCCTGTTACTGCAGGAAAGTCTGGTCAGTCTTCAGGAGTGACAAGATTTTTTCATAAAGCTACATGTTGCACTGGAGTCTGCCAAATAAGCAGGCTTTGCTTCGTTTTGAGGCAGTGGAGTTTTATTTTGAGACAACTGACTGCACTGCAGAAATTATATCAGAAATGCAAATGTTCATGCTAATTTGATTGTTATTTCTTAGGTTCTGGATCAGGCTGATAGCTCCAAGGGATTTTCTTAAACTTCATAATGTGGTGTGTGATCCTTTTCTGGGAGCATCTAAGCATGACACAATATTTCCCCATGAATTTGTTGTTTGCACCAAAGATTTCGAATTGGCAAACAGGAAGAACTATGCTACTTGTTAGTGGGTACCAGACCTTTTTGTCCTTTCTGGTAATTTTCTATTATGCGGTTGCTTATAACGGCAAAATACTGAACATTGTGAACTGGTGTTTGCTCTCGGTTTTAAATTTTTCTTTCGGGGTTGATGAAGTTAGCCTGCTTACTTTGCTCTTTAGATCTGCTCATTCCTCACAACAGTAACTGAAATTGAAAGTGGGAAGAGATAAAAATGTAGTTTATGGCAGTAAAATATTGCTTCTATGACAAGAGACTACCAGCACTGCAGTCAGTATCGATCAAATTTATATGACTTGCCTATCTGATAAAGTGAGGAAAATAAGGTGTTATTTTAGAGAAGTATTTTGCAGTTAATGAATTAGTGTATGTATGCCCTGAAAAAGTACATTAATAGCATCTGATATTTATAGCCATACATGAAGAAGAAGAATGTATTTGAGTAGGTGGAGCCTGTGTAAAAATGTGGCACAGACAACTTGCTCTTTGTGTTTCTTTGTTTGAAATTGTATTTTTGATTTGTGTCTCTCTCGACTGAACTTCAAAAGCCTGTTGTTCACTCAAAATTAAGGCATTTTTCTATATTTTTTTTAATGGAACTTTAGGCAACACCAGATTTAGTCATATGACTCATAGTATTGTCAGAAATTGAGCTCCTCGAGGATGATTTGGTAATGCTTAGTCCTTTAAAAGGTCAGCCCTTTTATTATGTAATCTTATTTTTTGTTTTTGCAATATATTTACTCTGATTTTAGTGCGTAGGAGCTCTTGATTACTGCCTTCTAACAATACAATAACAAATTCTTTGTTATTTCAAGTTGGATTGTAAGATTTCAGTGTATTATACCAGCTTGTTATTTGAGATAAAAGATTGCATGGACATGGCTTTACAGCTTCCAGTGATAGGTTCCGTTTCCCATCTGGTAAGAGCACTTCAGCCAGGGTTGCAATCTGAACAGATAAAACCTGGTAGATTCAGGTTGATTCCATAAAAGACAAAATTTAACCTCTGCTGTGTTCCTGGATGCACTGGGGAGTGCAATGATGAGATATTTGTGTGTCAGACAAGGTTTGTCTAGCTTGTTTACAACACTTTTTGCTTTACTGGTTCTTGCAGTAAAGGGTGTGGTGGGGTGTCTGCACTCTCTGGAATGGTTCATTACTTCAGTCCCAGACAGCTACCAAGCTAATATTCTCATATGTGTGCTCTGTTAGTTAATATTCTTGGGATTATGTGTAATTACCAGAATATTGAACTTCAGGTTTTTAATTGCTGAATGTTTCCTCTGAAAATATCTTGGCAGCCCCACAATTATTTTAAACATTTTCAGTAGGTGAATCGCGTACCTTTCTGATGCTGATACTTGATGCATGCTTAAAGTATTGCCTCAGTAATGGATGATGAAAAGAATGAATTTGGTAATAATCCCAAATATTGCTTGTAACTGTTTTTTTTTTCATTTATTTCTTATAATACTTTCAGGTTTTACAAATAATAGTAGGTGTGCAGTTTGTGGTCTGGTTTCTAGTTTGGAGACCACACATAAATTTACATGAATAACTTTCTGATTTTCAGTCCTTGCAGAAACCCTGCTGATAAAATGGGGAACTTTATACAAATTTGTTAATAGTATTGCAGAAGATAATTATGTCGTTTCTTCTCTTGGGGATGTTTGTAGGGAAAGACAGAATGGAACTTAATTAATTGAACCTGAGTCCTGCACCTGGTTGCGTATCAGTTAACTTTGCCAATGCAGCTTTCTACTGTTTTGAGTTTCTCTTGGGTATGATTGTTAAAGGGCACAATAAAACAAATGAGATATTTTCTCTCTTGTGGCTTTAAAGTGCAAAATTAGAGTTCTAATTGCATTGCTTTAAGATCTGTAATGTTCAGTGGTTTGCAGCTCATGAGTACAAGTTAATAAAGGAGGAAATAACAAAAAATTGACATTCTCTAAAACCACCTGATTTCCTTCTTGGTACTGAATGCATGTGATGCATTGGTGACCCTGGCACCGAAACCAGTTTTTGCCAAGTAATTTTGACTGTATGGCTATATTACTTAAAACTTTGGATGCTGAAGCTGCATCAGTTCAAAAAGGTCTGCCTTCAAGTGCCAAAACTATGGAAGTGTTGGAAATGGCTATTTATGAAAGGACTGGGGGGGAAGGAGGAAGATATTTAGAAGAGTTTCCTTTCACACAGTGCTGAGATTTGATATTGAGGTTGTCATCTGACCAAATAATGAGATTTCCTTCAGCACTTTGTTTTGGCGAGACAAAACTCAATTTTCTGAGTATTGTGCAAAAGATTACTCAAAAATTAGGGTTGTGGCTGAACAAAGCAAGCTTGCATTTTGCCTGCTTTGCCTTCCCACAGACTTTCATGCACTTATGAATTTGGTCAGGGAACTAGCCCGGTTAAGACTGTGAACCTGCAAGGAGCTGAACCTATCTAATGAGGGCTGGAGAAGAGAGTGAAGAGTTGAAACGCCTCCGTCTTGAGAGGGATCCTCTGATTATCGAATTGTTTCATTATGCCTTGTGAAACTATAACCTACCGTTTTATTTTCTCTGTGGATGGATCTGAGTGATCTTTCAGCCACCCAGCTGAATGCTCCGGCACAAGGAAAATGTGTCATGGGCATAAGGGCAGTGCTGTTTAAAAATCCTAGTTGCAAGGATAGTAATTTTGCTGCGTTTTCACTGGTCTTCAGGGAATTATACTGAATAGTGTGTCTGTAAGAGTGTTTGTTTTCCTAGTTGTGTCTTGAGGCTGCTTTGTTTTGTGGAAGTACACAGTCATTTAAAGTGTTGTAGAGGTCTTGGAGAATAGCTGGACTGTGTTAGCAGTAGTCAGTGGGTCACAGGAAGGGCTTATTCTCCTTTGTTCAGCTCATGTGAGACAGCATCTAGAGTGCTGTGTTTGGTACAAGAATGGCATTAGCATTTCATGGTGAGCCCTGTGGAGGGCCACCAAGATTTTTTATGGGGCTGATGCATGTGAGGTACAATTTGTCTGAGGGATCTTGCTTTGCCCAGTCTTAAGAAAAGAGGGCAAAGGGGAGAGCTTACTGCTGTTGGAACTACCACTTTGGAGTGTCTCATACATTGTTGAGCAACTTGCTGTAACTGGGCTTGCTTTAAGCAGGTTGAGTTAATGACTCCCAGAGGTTCTAAGCTGTGTGATTCTGTGGTGACTTTAGTTTGAAATTTGAAGATGAGTAAACATTCTCATAGGAGTTTGTCCTTACTTGCAATTAATGACAAGGATGGAATCTTGTTCAGTTTGTGTTTCTTTTGAGTGTTTCCTTTATAATCTCCTTAATCCAAAGAAATTATACCTGAAGTTGCCCATAGTGTCTAGTTCACGTCACTGGGAACTGGCTTAGAGTGGGTGTTGTTTATTCCTGTGCTGTGAAAAAAGATGTTTTGTATTTTTAGTAGATATGCCAAAATCTGTAAACTATTACTCAAGGTAATAAGTAGGGCTGGCGTTACCAAGAATTAATCTGTAAAGAGTGATACAGAAAAACTATTAATACATAGTTAATGAATGTTTAATTATGTGTTGTTATACTCTTGAAAGGGACTGTATCTGTGAAGTAAGCTTTGGTAAAATTATTGTTCAGTGAGATGACAAATCCAGTGCTGTTGCAGTTATTGCCAGAATTTAAGGGGGTCATTAGTTGGCAATTCAAAACTCTGCACTTTACAATATACAGCTTTAATCCTTCATTGACCTTCTCCATTTTATAAAAGTTACTAAACTTTTTGCTGTTAGCAGAGAGTATACAACTGCTATATAGTGATTTCTGTCTGTGGTTTGTTGGCTAAATTTGTGTTGAATTTACTTGTTTAGTCCACATATCTACCATAAAATTCAGCACCTCCTGAAAAAAAGTATTCCAAAAAATAGAAATCTGCTCCAACAGAGAGTATTATGCTGCTGAGCTACTACATTATTCTTTGCTGCAATGAGGATCCATTCAGGTTTGAAATAAAATGGAGTTTAAATAACTTTTGGAGTCATGACTTTTGAGAAAACAAGAAATGATTTGCTCATATCTGAAACTGGATACTTAAATATAAAACATTTTAAAAGATAGAAAATATGTATCAATATCTTAATATTAAAACTGATACCTAAAATAATACAGTTTTTTGAAGAATGTTGGACTGTAAAACTTAGTAAAGTACATTAGCTAATCTTTTAACACCAAATATTTTAAGGAGGTGTTAAACTCTTAATTTCCTTTGGATTTGTAATACTACTGTCATGTCACTTTTAAGTGACTTTTTAAGTGACTTTTAAGATTTTAAAGAGCAAAACTTAGTGTATGGATTTCATTATTGATAAACATTAAAGTTTTAAGATCCAGCAGGAAGTACTATGTATTCCTCGAATTATAATCTTTGCTAGTCTGCTTGGTCATAAATTATAAATGTCTCCTGAAATATTGATCAATTCCATTAGAATCAGTAGCCTTGTGAGTATTGGGCTACAGCTTGATACCATCACTACATTAGCTTAAAGTGAATATCAGTGTCATTCACAAAGCTCAAATTCAATCATGATGCACATATGGCTTGTTATGAGAAAGACACTGGGAGGAAATATTATGCGGTGCAGAAACCCTTTGCACTGGACTTTAAATTTCAAGTACAGTATAACTGTTTTTTCAATAGCTTAACTTTCTACCTAGGCTGATTTCTGTTAATGTTATAAAACCAGACTGTAGAGGTGCCAAACAAATTTCAGATATGTAAATAAACGTGGTCAAATGTTTTCTTGGGTATTTAATTGGGAAGGAATAAGTGCAATTATTTTAGGAAATTTCGAGAAGTGCACAGATCTCTTAAAAGCAGAAAACACTATGAGGAGTCTGCACTTAAAAACGATCTCCAGTGTATTCCTTCAGGAAATGTCTAACTTTGTAAGGTGAGTTTATAGCTCGGTCAAAAACATAATTGCATGGCTTAATATCCCATGCCAAGTCACATACAAGTTAATTATTTTTTTGATAATTAATTACTAGTAAGGAAACTTTTTTTTTTTTTGTTTCCCCCCAGAAAACCCATTTGAAAGCTTATTACACTTAGTTAATTTGGGATGCTAACCTACCCCTTTTCCCTGTGACAAAAGACTTGACAGAGTTTTCAGTATTTATATGTAACCCTTATATGCTGAATATTTTAATAGCTGCTTAAAGAGTAGTTGTTATAAAGGAACAGAATTCTTTTCCTCTTATTTTCTTGTTGTTTATTGAGGCATGATGTCTTGAGAATTGAACGTTTTAGAGGTAACTGGTTTGGATAGACTGGATAGAATCTTGGCATTGAGGAAGCCTGGTCTGGAAAGAATCTAAATCAAATGTGTATAAAATAACATCTGCTAGTTTATCCAATTCTGCTACAGATAAGTTATACCACAACTTTTAAAATCTGTTGACATATTACTGATGCGTTTACTACACCAAGGGTATGTTGCTGTTGATGCTTGGTGATGAATGTTACGTGTGAAAATTATAAGATAGGCTCATCTAACATGAATTAACCAATAATAATTAAAAAAAAAATCAAGGGAGATTTATTTTTGTTGATCTGTTTTCTGCCAAATTTTAATTAAAAATAAATACTATAAAATACACATTTCAGGTCCTCTTATTGAAATATGTTCCTGTGATAGATTAAAATTGACATACTGTGTTGTATAGTTTGCTGAAAAAATATAGAAGTCTATTGCTAGTTGTAGACCGGACAGATGGATTGAAAATGAGTGAAAAGCTGTTATATGAAGTCTTGCACTAAGTGTTGAACAGATTTGAAACATTACTTATTGTTGCATATTTCAAAATTGGACAATTTTTGGACCCTTATATTTTGTACTTGTAAATTTTCTTTGAAGGATACTGCAGAATTTGCTGTTATAATGGCTGAGTCTCCAGGTAGAGTTGGTGAGTTCAAGAGTGTATAGGTACTGGAGTTGATTGGAACCTTCATGATGGCTTAGCAGTTACAGGCACAGGATGCTTGAACACCTGTGGAGGAGTCTTGAGGACAGTTGCATATTGAGTGAAAACTTGCTGTCATCCAGTTTTCTGTGTGTTTACGTTTGTCAAGTTGGAAGCATGAATTATCTTTTCTCTAGAAGGTTATTCCTTCATTTTATTTGCCTTTTGAGCTTAATTTCTTTGGCATTCCTAGATGCTAGACTTCTTTTCAGTGTCCTGCAGGTATGTATGGTTTCAAGAACTGCATGAATATACAAGAGCTAGGGCCTATATGCAAACACCTGACAACTTAATACTTAGATTTAACATGAAACATTATTTAGATGCAAATACTTGTAAATCAAAACTCTTTGAAGATGGAATTGGCTGGTGCTCTCAATAATTTAGAACTGGGAAGGTTTGCTAGGATTACCTTGCTTTCTTGAATTCATTCAGGAATTAGTTCTTGAATTTAATTCATACAGGTGCTATCTATCATCTCTGGTAATAGTTATCTGTTACAACTGAGCATGTTGCCAATGAAAAATACTTTTCAATGAATCCTGCAAGATATATTTCAAAAATTGTAAATGTGTTTCCCTGACTTGTGGTAGAGAAAAAAAAAAAAAAAAAGAGCCAGTGTTTTTCACTTGCCTTGTTTCAGTAACACTGGTTCTACCCATTTTTGTTTGATGTGGGAAGTGAAGTGTCCCAGGGTGCTACTTTATAATGCTGCCTTTGTTTTTATGTGTTTCCTTCCGATATGCTTGCAAGAGAAGTACAGAGGGATGCTTATGCAGATGGAGAGAAGGGGAATCAGGTCTAAATTTAATGTGCTGAACATGTGTACCTGCCCCCTAAAGTGCCTCTGAAACTTTCTTATAAGAAACATAAAAGAGTGAAATGAGGTAGATTAGTTTTGTTTTTAAAAAGGTGAGAGATTGTAATGATACTTGCTGTCTGTAATTACCCCTTTAACTCTTTTCAGTTTGCGACAGTATGCCTTTACTTAATAGCATTGTTCTCAGATTTTAATTATTAAAGTTGATCAGAGGTGATTGGTCAGACGTACTAGTCTAATAAGACAGTTGGAAAAGACCATCTCCCTTAAAGTTGTTTTGGCATTTTCATTTTAATGGAAGAACATCTTTATGGGGCAATGTTAAAAGAAAAAATGTGGATGGAGAAATCCCTATTTCTTGTCTTTTTGTAGAGATGTAAGCTGCTACTTAGTCTTGAGGCAGAATAAATGCTTGTAGGAAAATAAAACTGAGTTAGATTTTTTTAGATCAGTCAACTTCCTTCCCTGAGATGTCTTCTGAGGTCTGTGTTTCTCAGAATTCCTTTAACAAACGGTCTGTTATTTGTCTAAAAGAAGAACGCTATTTTCAAGGCTCTTTCAACTCTAACACCAGTTTCAGTTATGAATGGAATCAGGAATGCAGAGTTAGCTTTACAGCTTTATTGGCATAAAGACTTCCTTCTGCTTTTGCCTCTTGCATAATCAAGAGGGAGACAGACTTGCATCCCCTTCTCTGTCTTTGCAGAAAGAAATCTTTTTGGAAGTGAGGAGGGGAGGACATGGGATTATGCAACACAAAACCCTCACTTGGGGCTCTTCTCAGTACATTTCTTGAAATATGGGAAGGCTTGAAATTTTATTTAAAGTGTATTTAGAAAAAAAGCCAGAACAATTAGATATAAATGTCTGGGTATAATGATTATTCAAGATATTAACTTTTTAATTGCTGGCTATTATCCAGGTAGAGTTAGCTCTTAAATTTCCTCTGGTTTAATTACTTGTAGCAGGTGCTTAATTCTGCCCAGTATAGTGCCTGACTCCCTAATCATTTTACACATTCTACATTTTTTTTCCTAAATGAGAGGTGCAAGTTGTTTATTAATATTATTGAAAAGCTAGTAATTGTTTTCTTTCTGAGGATTTTAAGTTAGCAGACTGTAGAAGTTGTTTGAGTGCTTAGCTCTTATGAATGGAAAATATTTAAATTTGAGAATGAGTAATTCAGTAATTCAATTCACTGTTCCCACTCTCAGTTTTAGATAGGCTTCGGACTTCACTGCTCTAAATTAGGATTATTATTCTTTTCCACTGCTAGGTCAGGTTTAGAAGCACAGAAGATGCCTCTAGTTTGTTTTTGTTTACGGCTGTACTTGCCCATTGGCTTCCCAGAATATCTTTTTGCACCTTTCTAGTTGAAAGTTGTCCCTGTCATGGCAGGGGGGTTGGAACTAGATGATCTTTAAGGTCCCTGCCAACCCAAATTGTTCTATGATTCCAGTTGGATCCTTGGTTAAAAGATCCTTTTTAACCAAAAATGACTTGTTTTTTTTTTTCCATGTCTTCTAATTTAACACTGAAGACTGAAATAGTACAAGATAAAGAAATAGTTTCAAGTTTCTTTACAGGAGAAAGAATTTCAGTGTTTTCAGGTTTAAGGTGTATGCACTTGTGCTCAAGCCTTTTATGTCTGTTGCAGTTCATGAACTCGAATGAGGAGTCATTCTGTTGCAGGAAGATTGAATTTAAGCAGGTTCATGCAAATGCCAAGGGTTGCTCTTACTGCTCTGGCAGGTGTCTGGGCTAAGCTGCTTCTATCAGCTCTCTGCACAGTGAAGGGACTCTAAATCTCAGAAATGCTCCTGTCTCTCCCTCATGACCTGAAAGTGATCTTGCATGTAACTGCTTAGAGGTTGTGAGATAAATCAAATTGCAGATACCTAGCAGTGTGCGCACATGTGTTTATTTGCACATATGTGTATATATTTAGGTAGAACTGCTGGAGTGAAATAGTTTGAAAATTAACGTGGTGAAAGTGGTCATTACTGAATGATGTCTAGAAATACAATTTGTGCAAAGTTCAAAATAATCTGACGGTCTTTGGTAACTTCTTATAAAACTTGGATATTTCGTTGCATACAATGACTGGTTCTTGTCACTTTGTCATGCATGTGAATTTCCTGAAGTTTAAGGTTACCCTTCTTCAAAACAGCAAGTCATGGAGTGACTTTCTTGTATAAACAAGTGCACAGTAATTTCTTAAATTAGCTATAGCTACCTGTATCAACGGTTATTTAAAGTGACAGAATTCATTTACTTGACGCTGTGTTTTCCCTGGCCTGCAATCTATTTGACTACTAGCTTGACATTTATATCTACATAGATGTTTATAACTAATCATTGCTATGCAATCTGAAGAGGTAAAGCTAAATACAATGTAAAATAGCTGCAAAACTGAGCAGAATGAAATGGGAAATACAGAAGGAGATGATCTTAAAAAATAACAAATTAATTGAAAGTATAGATTCAACAAGGCTGTATTTTATTTGAATGTAAATTAAATACTGCATCAGTGTAGCTGTTGTGGATCTGTTCTCTGTCAGTAAAGATTGGAATACTGATTCCAGTCCCGACGTGAGATGGGAGGGAGCATGATCTTCCCAGTCCTCTGGCTTCTGCAGGTCACATGATAAGGCCGAAAGGATCCACTTGCTCACCTCTTTATCACAACTCATTTACAGACTAGCTAGATGCTGTCTAGCCAAGATGGAGTGGCAATGATAAAAACGTCTTCTGAATATGTCTCTCTTTGGAAATCACCTGCTGTCTTCATGCTTATCTTCTTGATGATTCATTGATGATCAATGTCTTTTGAAACCTAATGTAGATTTTTTTTGTGTGTGTATTTTTTTTAGATTGGGGCATATGATCAGCAAATATGGGAAAAATCAGTAGAGCAAAGAGAAATAAAGGTAATAATTTTATAACATTTCAATATTTTTTGGTGTTTTGACAGTTGTCTGGGGTTGTGTGCACTGATGTACTTTACAATGTATGTGGTGGTATTTATTACAGGTAAAGTAAAACTAGACCTGTGGAGTGTAACCAAGTGTAGCAGACATACTATGCTTGTTTATTTTACATAATTAATAACTCTGCAGCACTTATTGTGCTGCATCTTTCTTTACCCCAGTACATTGTTTTTCTTTTCAATTATCTCAAGCCATGGCTTAGTTGTTTTAGTACCTCTGTCTTTCACTTTTCTTTGTGATGAATTCTAATGTCAGTTATCTGAGCTCTCTTTACTTTCAGTTAGTTACCTTATACCTGCAGTTTACTTTTCCTCCTTTATGATGCTGTCATTGTTTTGTACAGTTTATTAGACTGGTAAGTACTTCAGGCTTTGTTTCCCTGAACAAGTGGTTTAACAGCATTCTTTGCATTTTGGTTTAACTAACGGTGCCATCAGCATCTGATGCATTGCTGAATTGTTTTGGTGAAACAGAAATCAAACGTGTATGTAATAGATTTATGGGCTTTGTATTTGATACTCCACAATGTTAATTTAATTAACGTTTTCTTGCAATTAACCTTTTTTTTTTCCTTTAAATATTGCACACAAGAAATGTGCTATGATTGCATGACTTTCAAGGCATGGCTAATTCTTACCGTTGGCAAAATGTACATTGCTTCAGTTTCTGTGTATTTTTGTTCTTCTCCCCAGTGCTGAAATGGCCAAGCCGGCTGTGCTGGGGGGACTTGGCACAACACGAAACTGTTACAGACTGTGAACTGCAGAGTTCTCCTCTTTCCATACCAAATTCTACAAATTAACCTATAAGTCTGAGCTGACAGTATTTGTCAACGTGCTTCTAAGCTCCCTCTCTGCATCAGTCCGTGCGCTGCCATCAGCCCCCATCCCACTGCCCGCGCAGTGCTAGCAGCAGGGGTCAGCACTGTTAGCGCAGCTGGAAGTCTGCCTTGCGCGGGAATGTTCCCCTGTGTGGCCGTTTGCCTTAAGCGTGCCCTGCAAAATTGCTCTCGGCAATCCCTACAACTCACTTCAAACCGAGACCTTATTGACTTACTTGCTTTCAGGGCCTTTTCCATGACCGTGAAAACCAATCACTGCTATGACTGAAGTTCTCATAGCTACTGCATAATAGGACATCATTCAAATGATTTATTGCAAATAAAGCACCTCTTTTGTTTGGTTCAGGAGCCCAATAGCTAACAAACTAGTGATGGTATCTAGATAAGTGTACTGCCTGAGTTAAGTGTAATTACGGTAACCAAAGCAGACTTAAATTGCAGTATTGCACGTCAATGCTTTAGTCTCAAACTTTACCGAAGGCTATTCATAAGGGAACTTTACTCAAAATCTAAAGGAATATTATTTATAGTAGAAAATCTTCTTCTGACACTATAAACAAATAGTTTAGTGAGAACTACAATAGAATATATTAAAATTAATTTTAAAATGTGTGCATATGATTTTTTTTTACAGTAGTAGCAACTATTCTAAAGTGTTTTAATGTAAACTTTATTTTTATAGTTAGCTGAAATGTATTTGGTGTTGAATAGAAATTGTGTGAACTAGCTGAATGGGCCTGAACAGTATGATACATTGAGTATTTTTTTTTTTACATTAACTTTGGTTTGAAACACTCCTGCTTTCCATGTATATTACAGAGATTTGTGATGCATTAAGAGAATGAAGAAATTGCATCTTAAATAGAATTCTTTCACTACAGGTACCAAAAAGTAGCAGGACTAATTCCATGTAGCCCAAGGACACTGAAAGCATTTAACCAATGGAGTTTTAAAAGAACGTGTCACTGCTTCTTTCCCTGTGAAAGATACATCAAGTTATACTGTTGACTTATTTTTTGTAGAATTCTTTAAGAATTTTTTTGTTAGGGCTGGGCATGTGTTTTGAGGGAGTTTTTTCTTCTAAGACGAATGCACATCTTCATTTAGACTTTCAAGAAAAAAAATCTTGTGACCTCTAGGCAGTAATACGTTTGAAAATTATTATTGTATCTTTCAGCATTTTATTTTTAAGCTTTAGGTATATTTATTAAATAGAGTGGCTCACTTATGCAAGACTTCATAAGACTGTAGCTAATTCTAGAATGACAGTAATTTCCAAATCTAACTATGGGCTTGTTTTCTCATTACATGTAAAATTACTACAGTTTTAAGACTGCTGTTCTGTAACGATCTTGCACAGTGATGCCTTGCAGTGCTTATATCTACAATACCATTGGTTTTCTGAGCTTCAGAAACCTCAGAGCATGTTTTGTCCTACCCATATTTCAGTTCTATGTATTAATTTTGATTTGTTTCAAGCAAACTCTTGTTTTTTCTAATAGACACATCAGATGATGATTATGTATCTGCTTCACTGTGAAAAGTTTGTTTGGATTTTTTTCTGTTTTTTTTTGGTTCAGCATGAAAAATAAATCCAGTTCAATTTAGATGTGAGAAATATTTTGAGCTGCACTCTACCTCCTTGAACAGTTTACTTGATATTGTACTCATGAAGATTAATGTTAACAGATTTCACAGATCTCTCGATAATAAATTCATTTTTATACTCTCTTCTGAATTTAATGTTTACGTTGAAGTAATAAATATTTTTGCATGTGGGTGAAGTGTGACAATGGTGGAAATCTACAGTTCACCAGTGAATTTAACGATTTTTGGAATGAAAACAGTTCAACCACTTCCATCTTAATTCCATTTGTACTTGAAATATATATTTAAAAAATATTATATTTTACTATGCATTAATTGTATTCGGTGGAATCATTAATTGCTAATGATGACCAAGAGCCCTATCTAAAGGGATCAGAATAAACTCACAACTGTTTTGGAGGCTTGAGAGTGCAGCATCACATCTTAGCTTAAAAAACTTGGAAGTACTGCAAGATAGTTTGGCTCGTCAGTGAAGGAAGATGCTGCTTCTAAAAGACAAAATAAGCTTGCTTTTTTCCTGCTGCTTTCCTGTCATGAGGGTTTTTTTTTTTCCTAATCTTAACAGACTAAGCTATATTCACTACTAGGAAAAATCCAATATTTTTTTCTAGAATTTGGATTTCTGACAGCGGAACTTGCTGATTAGTTGCTCTTGCATTCCAATGTGATTTGCTATCTGGGTCTGAAATTAAGGAGTTGCAATGTAAGCATTCTCTGAAGTTTAATTAGACATCTAAGGAGAAAAGAGATTCAGGAAATTAATTTGTTTTAAAAATTCTGAAAGCCTAATATAAATGTATTACTAATTCTTGCAAGTGTGTGCATATGTTGTCAGCATAATCCCAGGCCATGGGAGATGAGTGCTGAGTGCTTAAATATGTTTGAAAAATTGCCTAATGGGTCAGTAATTGGTTGGGTTTTGTTTAGCTTGTCAAGCGTGTAAAAGGCATTAATTGTGCCTTATTCCTTGGAACATTTATTTTGTTATACTTTAAATCTATGAAGTTGACATATTTGTCTGAATTTTTAACAGCAATATAGGTTAAATCCAATTACTGACCTCATCAGCATTTTTTTTCTTTGTTAATGTCTGTCATCTACGTGAATATATTTTGATAGTATTTGCCTATTGCAGGGTTTGAGAAACAAACCAAAGAAAACGGGACATGTAAAACCAGACCTCATAGATGTTGATCTTGTAAGAGGTAGGTCCTAAGCTAGAATTAGCTGAATTTCTCGGTGTAAAAATAACTGCCATCCTGTGTCTTGTAGTAAGAGTGTATTAGTAAGTATGAACAATTAACTATTTTAAAACAATTTTGACAATAGTAAGAAATGACAATTATTCACACGTTCCAAAATCTAATATTTATAGAAGTTTCTGCTAATGACAGTCAAGAAGGCACCAACTGTTTACACAGATTTTGGATTGAGGAGACAGTGAAGTGATGGAAGTATGAGATTTATTCGAATAATTATGTTTCATAGTTGCTCTTTTAAGTATCTTAACTACTTTGCTATAGCACAGGTAAAATTGTTATGAGCCATAACAGTGAAATACATGAAAGTTTCCTTTCTTTTTTTAAAGGATCTGCCTTTGCTAAAGCAAAGCCTGAAAGTCCTTGGACGTCTCTGACCCGCAAAGGAATCGTGAGAGTTGTTTTCTTTCCATTCTTCTACAGGTGGTGGCTACAAGTGACTTCAAGGGTCATCTTTTTCTGGCTGCTTGTTCTTTACCTTCTTCAAGGTAAAGTTGGATTACAGGATCAGCATCAGCTGAATGCCTTATTTTTACCAGATGAAACCTTGGTTCACCGTGAACTATTAAGGTTCATTCCAGTATTTCCACACAGTCCCAACCGTGTGTCTTCTGTTTAACGTTTCTTTTGCATATATTAAAGGACGCATACTCAAAAGTTAACAATTTCCTTGCATACTTTCTTAAGCATATTTTCTTTAGCATTTAACATGTTAGTTTCTCATTGCTGTATATAACAAAGGTTTCCAGGACTATTTAATTTACTTCAGGACTGAGCAATATCAAAGAATCCTTTAAATGATGTATTTTGTCTTGGGCTTTTGTTCTTTATGATATTTATTCAGGTCAAGAGCTCTGATCAAGAAGCAAGCAAGGCCAAACGTGCCAAGGTGCAGCCTGCTAGGATAATCTGTTTGACCAGTTTCTGGTTTTCCTTCCATGTGTTACTTTGTCACATCAGAGGCAGTGACTTTGTAACTTGTGCTTTAGTCAGACCTCACCCACACTCCCGAATGACTGGCAAACGTCGGGCTTGTTTCCCTGTGTGCTTCTGCTCTTTTTTTTCCTTTGCAACAGGCAGACTATGCGTCTTAATTTTGCATTTCCTAGTTTATAGAAGACTTTTGGGCAACTGTTAACAAACAGAAGGCTATTCACAGCCTTCAGAATGCTCAGTCTCGAGTTCTAGTAATCCAGCTGTGCTTTTTAAAATTATATGTAATATATAAGAGGAAAATCACAAAAGGACTAGGGTGAGTCAGTCCCTAACAGTGTGAAAGTCACCAAAAGAATAAGTGTATCAGGAGTGTGTACAACAGAAATGGAGCGGAAGTTTAATGAAAGTTGGGAGCAACTAAAGTGCCCTAAGAAGCTAAATGACTGACAAATTTTCCACTAAAATCCAGTTAGAATACAATATTATTTCTTCAATTTTGAGGCTGTCCATACAGTTGTGAATCTCTGTATCATTGGGAAACTGTATTTAAAACTAGAAATGGAGTTAAAGATGACAGTGCCTTGTGTGATGATGTTAGCAGCTAGAAAATAACTTTCACAGTGCTAGTGCACCAAAACTCTAAATATTGACAAATACTCATGTGGTCTTCTGTCAAAACTTCTGCTTATCCTTGCTTCTGAGAGAGGTGCTTAAGAATATTGTTGCACGTGTTAGTATTTGTGTATTCTATGGTAAGTATGGACTCAGATGATCTTTAAAGGTCCCTTCCAACCCCTACTGTTCTATGACATTGTTCCATAGTGTTAAGATTTTTAATCTCATTTATAGTAATATAGGTAGTAAAACGTGTAAGTCATTGTTTGTTACCATAGATGTTCATCGGTGGCCTATTTTGAGAAATACCATTATAATAATTTTCTATGTTCCCATTCTTAAATTTATTTTTAAAATATCAGCATTTAATTTGTGGAGGCTTCATAAGATTCTCAAAGCAGCAAAGTAGTAAGACAATGAAGATTCTGAACGTGAGCGAGTATTTAAGACATTAATTACAGAGCTGCCTTGTAATTCACTTTTTCCCCCTCAGATTTCCTGAGATCTCTGAGTTACTAAAGTTATGACTGGAATGCATCATTTCTCTAATCTGTATGGTCTGTAATGTGACAAAATATTTCTGGTATTTCTGAGGCTGTGAATTAACAAATACTGAAAAAGAATTAGTAGTATTCCACATTACACTGCAATCCAACTGTTTGAAACACTTGTCATTTAAATTGTGCTGAATTAACTGCAGAGTTTTTGATGGTTTTTGAAATAAATTGAAAGACTTAAAATGTACACATAAGTGAAATTAAATTGACAATTAAAAAAAAAAGAAGTTATTTAAAACAGCCACCCTCAAGCCTCTCCTTCTAGCACTTGTATGTAAGTTTTGCTTATATTTTACTCAAATGTTCTCAGTTATTACTGATTTTGTGTAAAGTGAAGGCAGCACTAAAAAGTTAAATGAAAATTTAACAATAAAATCCTTAACATTCAAAGGCCATATTTCTGCCCCAAATGTGAATTTGTATTGTTGCTCAGACTTTGTCATCATAATGTAGATTGTAGATTGTCACCGACACTGTTATAAAATGGTCTGACAACATTTGTTAATGTATGTTTAGTTAAATAACTTTAGTCATTAAGTATTTTCTATAGATTTATAAACTACTTTACTTGGAATGACTACTTTGAAATAGATTAGCAGGATACTTGCTAGCATTTATGTAAGTCTACAGCAAATAATTATTTCTTTGGCTGTGGATTTAAACTCCAGATTTTATTTGCATTGGTTTCCTTTAGTATAAAGTTTGATTAGCAAGATGTGTGATAAGAGAACTACATAGAAATGTTTTTTATCCAAGGTCATGGAACAGTCTAATGAGTTAAGGTAGAAGCAAAACTTTGCTTCTTATGACTCTTTATCCATTTAGTTACAGCGTTACCTCATTTTTACTTTAAAAATGTTTCTACATCCTAATAGGAAAATGAAATTCTAAAGTGCATCTCTATTGCATATTGCTTAAATATGGAACAAGAAATTTTAATAGTGATATAATGATTGCTTATTGTGGTGACATATGTGTGTATGTGTTTTTAAAGTTGGTAATACAAGTATTTCAGAGCTTTAAATGCTAAAATAAATAAATGCTTGTTGGTCTTTGAAATATACAGTTGCTTCTTTTGATACAGCTTTTTGCTCTGTGGTATGATTTTACTTGTGTCTATTTCACAAAACCATTGTGATTTAAACCATTGTCATTTAGAAAAGTGCAAATCCAAATACTATAAATAACAACTAATTAAAAGTGGTGGGAAAAATTCTGCTGTGAGACCTAGCTGCTGGTAGGAGCAGTTATTAGATGATGACACACTATGTAGAAAGTTTTCTTGGATTTCTCTCCCAGCCTACTGAGAAGACCAGGAGATTGGTAACATCTTAAATTTGTGTGAAACTTCATGTTGCGAATTTACAGATTTATGTCGTCTGGAGTAAGATTATTTCTTCCAGATCATTCTGCTTTGCTAAGTGTTATTTCAGTAGCAGAAGAAATCTCGTAGTGAGTTTGAAATTATTTTGTGGAGGCCTACTCCTGCAAATGATTTCACATATATCTCTGATGGTCTATGTTTTCAGAAGTATATGTTTCCATATTCTATGGTAGGAATAAAGATTGGCCACTTACTTACACTTTATATCTTATTAAGCTAATTGTATGTGTAAGAAACTCAGATGACCTCTACCTAAAGCTTCTGTGCTTTAACTATGGAATTGGAAGCTGACCCTTTTCTAACTGCAAGTGCTAGCTGGAGTCCTGGTTACTGCAACTATACTTTTAATTTAGGAAAAAAGACAGATGGGAAATTAGAAATAGGTTAAAACAATAAAAAATAATTCCATTGTTTTTTTTGTTCACTGTGTTTGGCATACCGATTACTTTGATGAGGATTACTTAATGAAAAACACATCAAATCTCTTGTTAGATGGAAATGGCACATCTAAACATCTGCTGTTAGGTGTGCCTTCATGTGAAACACTTTAGATGTGCATGTGACTATTTTTTGAGTTCATTTTAGCAGAGAACTAATGAAAAAGCTGTTGAACTTTTAGCATGTTTTTCTTATGCTAGGAGTAAATCTAAGTTATTCATTTCTTAGTGGTACAAGAAGAAAACCAAGTTCTCATGGGCAGTGTGGATGTTAAGCACAGAAAATCATTCTTCTTTTCACTTTCTGAATTGTTTTTGGAGTTTCCATTTGTTTTTCTTCATAGCTTCTCTCAGCTGAGTTACAGAACACAGCACTTGAAGCCATAGAGGCAGAGCAACAAAGACATACCATAAGCAGAGAAAAGACAGAGATTGCCCTTTCTGTCTGCCCCATGCTTGTTGAATGGGTTTAAATTGACCTGAAGCCTGTAAAGACATTTCTGAGTTGTAGAAGTGGTTGGGCTCTGGGTACAGGATGAAGAGTTGCTGCATGGGTGTTGGCTGTATATGAAGAGGTGGTTATACAGGCACAAAATTAACAATTAACTATGGAATTGGAAGTTGACCCCTTTCTAACCACAAGTGCTAGCTGGAGTCCTGGTCACTGCAACTGTACTACCTCATAGTTTACATAGTTTGTCTTTGATCTTTCCTCATTACTAGAAAATATACACACAGGTATATATGAGATGTGTACAGGGTTGCACTTACGCATGTCTGGCTGTGCATAAGGGCAATTTTGTCCTTTGACTGGAATATGGAGTTTAAAATGCATTCTGCTGGAGAATGTAAAGACTTTCTAGTCTCAAATCTGTTGGTCCATACAGTGTCAAAATAGATGTATGGCTCTACAGAAACACAGGCTGAGGTTGTAAAGGACCTCTGGAGATCATCTAGTCTGAACCCCTGCTCAGAACAAGGTCAGCTAGAATGAGCTATGTCCAGTCAGGGTTTGAATATCTCCAAGGATGGAGAGACTTCAACCTGTCTGGACATCCTGCTCTTGATTGGATGAGTCCTACGATCACATACCTAACTTGTTGGATTGTGCTGAGTCATTATAGCTGATACAGAATTAAATTGATTTGGGCAGCTTTAAGGATGACATTTGCTTTTTGGTTTTGTCAATTCAAGTTGTTTTGTAAGAGATAAATTCAAGTTGTTTTGTAAGAGATATAACTTTTTTTGACCAATAGCTGACATAACACAATTCCATTCAGAATTATATGGGTTGGTTTAAAATGCAGGTAAAGGACTACATGTGACCGTTCCTGCTTTGAACAAAAACCATGTAATGAGTTGGCTAGTTCAGGCATTTCAAATATTGAACTCAACTTCATTTCCCTTCTTTTACAGTTGCTGCTGTAGTGTTATTCTGTACAGCCCAAAGCCCACATAATATACCTCTGACTGAAGTAATTGGGCCAATATGGCTCATGTTGCTACTTGGAACTGTGCATTGTCAGATTGTTTCAACACGAACTCCTAAGCCACCTCCCAGCACAGGGGGTAAAAGAAGAAGGTATAGTCTATGTTCAAGTACTTCTCATTTAGGACTGTTAAATTATTCTAAAGAATGTGCATGAAAAAAATGTACAAGTTTACAGTCTCTGCTTTGCAAGAGAGGAGAAATTGATGGTCTGTTTTTATCAGCAGCTTTTAAAATGAATGCTTGATTGATGCTCTCTTAGTGTTATTCATTGACTAATTTATGCATTGTTTTATTGAATTTTAATGCATTGAATCTGACATTTTGCCTCAAAACAGTTTTTATTTGAATAGTGGTAGAGTGACAGTATTTATATTACTGAAAATTAATTTTTAGAACTCTGTGCAATACTGACTAATGATCTGTGTGGGAAAAATACATTAAAGGAGACACTATGGGAAGTGTAGAATTTAAGTCTTCCAGTACTTTACTGAGCATGGTTTGCTACAGTGCATTGTCACATTAAAATGGGAAAACCTGCAGGCATGAATTTTGCAGGTCTAAGCCTCTAATAATGAGGTGAAATGTGTTTTGGGTTTATGTGTGCATAATGAGTAAGTGATATGCTTAGTTCTATTAAACTGGGTTTATTAAATTGAGATGATTAAGCTTTAGCAAAATATTTTGAAATCTTGTTGGTTTTGCATGTTTAAACTGCTGAACACGTTGTAGAACTAGTAGATTGCACTTACAAAGCTACCTTCCAATTTTAATCTCTTCTGATGAAGGAAATTAAGGAAAGCAGCACATTTGGAAGTACATAGGGAAGGCGATGGCTCTAGTACCACAGATAACACACAGGAGGGAACAGTGCAGAGCTACGGTACAAGCACCTCTTGCAGTATTGGCGCTGTCTTCAGAGATATCTGGCATGCTGCTTTCTTTTTATCAGGGTTTGTATTTATTCAAGGCTACGTATGTGTTAGAGATGCACTATCCTTTTTCTAAATAAGTAAACATTGATGTAATGATTAAACATTTGTTGATCTAGTTTTTTTTTTTCTTAATTCTAAACTTGTCTCAGTATTTGAACATCTACTGTTGTGTTGTTTCTTGACTTGCAAATGCTGATGCAATAGTTTTGAAAAGATATCAGATTAACTTTCAGTTAAATTATGTTTTTATGTAGGAGTACTTTTTGTGGACTATCGGGAACAAACCGTCTCAGTTTCTCAATTGTAACCCAATGAGAAAATTCAACTCTTTTTAAGTTTTACTTTTTGCATCAGCTACTTATTACTCAGAGAGAATGTTCATTGAGCTCCCACTGTCATCAAATCACTCCCTTTTTCTGAAGGAAAAGCCTTCAGGATTCGAAAAGACTCAGTGTTTAGCTTATAAATATATGTCGAGGAGATATTTTCCAATAATCAGAAGAAACATCTAAACTTGTTACATTCCAGAGCTGTTTTGCAAGTGATTGATCTGTAATGCAGTGGGCCATTAAGTTTTTTAAAAATACATTCTGTAGAAGTCTGTGTTCAAGAGGTGCTGTGCACACAGCATTGTCAGTGCTGTATATCAGCGTTTATTAACAAGAGAACATATGCTCTTAAAATAGTATGAAGTTGAGAAAAGAGATACTGCAAGTTGTTACACTGATGTTTTGTTTTGCATGCTGCATCTTATATTTGGTAGTATCTTTATTCTTCCCGAAACTTGATTTAAATCTTCTCAAATATTTTCTTTAGCTAATACTTGAATGAAACTGATAGCAATTCTTGACTTAGCTTTTGCTAAGTCTTTTTTGCTTAGTCTTGCTAAGGCTTTTGAAGACTTTAGATTTATTCATGGTGTTGTCTTGTCTTGCTGTTAAATACTTTTAATTCTAGCATGAAATTAAAAAAAATGATTAATGACTTTTACAGTAATTCTGGGAAAATACACATTTCTATCAGCTAAGGAAATATTGTTCTTTTTTTTGTTACTGTTTTTTCTTTAAACACAGTGTAGTACATGAAAGCCTAACTTTAAAGCTCAACATTATGCTTTTCTGTCTTGAGGCTTACACTTAAATTTAGGGATTCTTATAAAAAATAGCTTTCATTTCTTTCTAAAGTACAAACCAAAGACTTCAGTCAATTTACGTGTTTTTTAAAATAATATCAGACTAGTTTTTGTGTTGCAGTTTTAGCACTTGAACTTTGCTTGAGTGGTAAAGTCTTAACTGAACAAATGATACATACATGCATTCTTTTTTCCTCTTACCCATCCCTAATCAATTGTTTGAGGCTACTTTTTCCTGATAGGAAACTTCTCAAATCAAATCAAACTTGGAAGAGTTGCTCTGTCGTTCCACTCATACAGCTTAGTAAGTTGTAGAGTAATTCTTTTTGACTAGACAGGTGTGCATGTATGTATGTAATGAGAACTGCATTCTCTTTTGCACTGTTTAAAAGTTTTTTTAAAGTGACAGAAGTATATTTAATGCATTAAAAACTGGCCTCTCTGGGTTCCTGCTTATTGCAGATAATTTAATGGTAGTGCTACTTCCTTAGTACTTGCAACTGAGCTTCCTGGAATTTCACAATGAGTTGCCACTGAAAGGCCAATTCTTGCTTTATTCCAGCAGTGGAAGACATATTTTACCATTCAATAGTAAGCTTAAACTTCCTGTTTCCTCAATTGTCTTATCTTCATTAAATTAACAGGCAATAACATTATGGACCAGCACAGAAAAAAGTTCTAACATGTTTACTGTTGATAATTTGACCTCTTGTCCAAAGCCTTGATAATGTTTTAAATGATCTTCTTAATGGACTTAGAAAACTAAAACTCTATATACACAGTGAGCTAGCACATTGATAATCTGCAAACAGAATACTGGCTAACTGCTTCCCCATCACAAAACACATCCCGAAGCATCTTGCTATCTCTACTTTTGTAAGCTTATAATAAACATTAATTCATGTATATATATGATTACTGAAAGTGTTTCTACAGGTTTTGTACTTGTTTAGAAACAAAGAAATAGTAGGTGAGTTCTATAGCTTCCTACAAGTGGTTCCTACAAAAAAAAATGAAGTGGCAGTTACTTTGGCTTTAAAAAAGAAAAGAAGCATCTGTTACTTTTTTTTCCAGAAAAAAGTGAAGGGAGGTGGAATAAGATTAGAGACAGGAAAGGAGGATGGAACATCTTAGTAACATTGTCTTGTCTCTTCATTATTTTGTTTGCATTCCAACAAGTGAATTCCTCCTGTTTGGATTTTTCTGTTTTATCCAGCTCTCCCTAGCCATTTTTTTGGTGTTTAGGTCTTCTCTGTATATGTGGAATACTTTACCTTGGGAGAATGTAAGGCAACTACCCCAATTTGCCCAATTTGTTTGATGTACATATTAAAGAGGAATTTAATCTTTGACTGTGTAATCCAAGCTCTCACAGAACGCCTCACTCCTTTAAAGAGAAAGGCAACACATGTGCCTTTGTAGGAGCACAAGATCAATTGAACAGATTCTTGATAGTTCTATGACCTATGACCAGTGCTCTGCTTGTAATTTTTTTTTTTTTTTTAAACAAAAAATTTGTTTATAACAAATTTTTTTCCCCCCTTACAAGTGTTCTGGGAATCTAACGAACAAAAAGTAATAAATACCAGAAAATAATTGTTTTTCTGATTCCCCACCCCATTGTTTACTTTGAGAACACAGGAGCTTAAGCCAAGACTTAAAGCAATCTCTATGGATAAGGTAGCAAGCTGCTGTTCCTTTTCATTCTTTCATTGACTGCACTTTCTAACTTGGAAGTGTAATTGTGCTTCAAGAAGGCCTTTCTCTGGCATTAGATATTCTTGCTGCTACATCTATTGACTAGATAAGGGCTTTGATGTCTAGAGAATGTTATGGAATACTGTTAATATCAGTAGTCTTATGCTCTGGTATTATTATTAAAACTTATTTTATTATTTCAAAACAGGCTTAGTGTGTTTTTAAGATAGATGGAAATATGTTTCCAGAGTGTTACTGGATAATATGGAAAGGATAAATCACCTTCTGTTTAGTGTAGTTATCAATAAGCAGAGGGTATTTAAAACACCAACAACAAATCTGTACGGAGTGCTAAACAGCATGTTTGTTTGCAGCTTCAGGAAATGTCACGCTTGCTTTGAATTACTAACAGTAAAGAAATTTAGCTTATTTTTTTTGTTAATATTGAGAAGTTTCTTAAATTTGAGGCTTGTGATTCTATTGTAAACGTTGTGAAATTTCAGTTTTAAAACATAGATTTCCTTTTCTTTTGATAGCCTTTTTCTTTCAGACATGGACAGTTTACTTATTTTTGTAGATGAAATAGTTACAAGTATTGCACCAATTGTTAAGTTTACTGTTTGGTGGTCATCTTAGTAAAACTAAAACATGGCTTGAGAAGTATAAGCAGGATTTAGACTGGGGGGAAAATGGAATCATTAATTTAATATATGTATTTGTTTCAAATGTAGATCTAAGAAAGCAAAAACCTCAATAGATAAATCCACTGAGACTGATAACGGCTACGTGTCCCTTGATGGGAAAAAGACAGGTAAAAGCAATGAAGAATGTATTCAGGCCCATGAACGTCGATGTGAAGTGATTAAGCCAGAAGAGTCAGGATGGAGCACTGCAACAGTGAGAGATGCCTTCAGCAGTCAGAGTCATCACAAAGTAAGTGTGCTTTGATGCTTTCAAAGCAGGATTACTCATTTGTCAATTGATAAGAGATGTATTTTTATGATTATTTTGATGCATTCTCATCTGTTGTATCTTTCAAATAGATTTAAAATTAAATTAGGCTCAGGGTCCTAAGGCCAAAAATTATATTATCTTCCTATTTCATCCTTTTTCTTATACGACATGACTGACATCTAAGCATTCTTTGCCATTCTGTATTTCAAGGCTCAAATTTCTGTACTGTCTTTCATCTCTGGATTTTTCCAGATCAACTAAACACTGTACCTTTTTCTGCCACATCAGTACTCTGGGCACAGGTCTGTCCCTATGCAAAGATGGAGCAAATTTTTGATTACTTATAGTTTGTAATTTTTAAATAATTCTGAGCATTTGTCTGTGAATCATCTTACTTTTCCTGTCTTTTGTTTTTTTTTTTTAATTGATCTCTATAGAAGATGTGGAAAGTGTTATTTCCCTCTCAGTGAAGTAGGCAGAACTCTACAGTGAGGAACAGGGATGAGGTGGAAGGATAAGAAACGGTCATAAAAGAAAGTAGAACTTTTATTTTGGCTGGGTACGACTGTCTTCTGGTTATCCTATTTTCACCTTACTGTTCTATGGAATAACTTTTCCAAAACATTTTTCCTGCCTCTCTTATTGGTGTTTGAACTTATATTGATTGCCATTACAGCTCTTACACTTGACTCTGTCTCACTAGTATTGTGATTATAGTGATTGATCATTGGTGATAATTCATAGCAATTTTTCCATGTTAACATCAAAAGGAAAGGTTCTTCTACTGGAATTCTACAAATACACGTTTTTATAAAGGGAAGGCATTCTTTCTGGATTTCATTACCAAATTATTTAACAACCTCTTAAAGATCTATATGATTACATCAGAATCAAGGTGATGAAAGTTCATCCCAGGGCAAGAATTTACTCTGTTGCTGTGTAGCAGGTTCTTTCTCAGCAGTGATAGAAAGTGAGGTGCAGTTGTCTTTATTTTGCATTCTTGATTAAATTCAACAAATCCAAGATTTTAAAGAAAAATAATTTTAAATCGTTTTAAGTTTCTTTGATAGAATGGATGAGATGTTGTCTCTGTGCACTCACGTGAAAGAGAAGTTAGAATAGGACAGAATAGTCTCCTCTCCTTCTCATCTCTTCCTTCAAAAACAATCAATGCATTTTGGGGCGACTGCAAAAGTTAATATATAATACACCCCAAACTGTTCCACCTTTCCTTCATTCTCTGTGCAACTCAGCTTTTAATATGAAATAACCTCACTTTGAAGCATCTTGTAAAACAGTTCATCATGAAGGAGAGAATGATGTGAACTGTGCAGGAGGGGAGATTTGTTGTATTCATTGAAAACAGCTTTGTCCTTTTAATATATCATTGATGATAGGAAGACTCCAAAGGGAACTTTACAGGGTCCTGTCTGATAATCTCATCATTAATGAGAATATACAAAGAAAGGTTTTTGACAGATGAATGTTCTGTTTCTGTAAAAGCAACTTCGATTTAAAGTAATGGAAATGGAAAATGGAATATGTTAGAAAATGGAATACAAGTAGAGTCTGTGTATTCTACATGCAATCTGTAGCATTTTATCATTGGAAGAAGAGGCAAATGTTAGTTCTGCATTGTATGTGTTGATAGCTCAATGTTATAGTGTTTGTTATCACAGTTTTGGTGGAGCTTGTTGTGTTTTGGGTTTTTTTTTTTCTCAAATATTCTGGATATAGTCCCTATAGACCTTTCTTGGTATGCTCAGTTTAGACAAAATTGAATTATTTCTAATTCCTGCTACACTACTTGATTTTGATGATTGGAAACACGTTAATATCTGACGTAACTGAGCACAGATAATAACATTGCAGAGAGAAATTTTATTTTAGTAATTGAGAACAAGACCTGTTAAGTATGAGTGTATGTCTTACTAATACTATATTTTTTCACTAGGGTACTCAAAGGACTGTGGCAAATTTATCAGATGAAGTTTCTAGTGAGGAAGGGCCTGAAACGGGCTATTCTTTACGCCGCAATGCAGAACGCGCTTCTAGTGATTGCACACTTCGAAACAGGAAACCTCACCATTATAAGAAACACTATCCTCTGGAGGTATGTTCTTTTCCATTGCTGCTTTTCTGTAAATTATCAAAACCTCTTGGTTTATATTGAATAGATGCTTTTTTTGTGCTGTATGGGATTTTAGGAGTCTACTGGAAGTCATGCCAGTGGAGGACAGAGTTTTTTTTGGTGGGATTATTTTTAAGATGAGTTTTGAAATGAAGAGATTTTTATTTAGTTGATTTGAAGGTCAGCCTATTTTTCTTTTTGTTGTAAGAATCTTAAAATATATTCTGTAGATCTCGTATCAATCTATGACCAACTCTCTTGCTGTGTTTTTTGACACCAGTTATCTCCTCCAGAACCTGATTTGTTACAGAAGCAGTAGTAATTGACAATATGCAAATTTTCATCATGGTAGTGCTGCTGATTCTCTCCATGTAGTTAATATTTTGGATTCACTCACCTTTTTGTGGAGAAATCTGATTGACTCTGCCTCTGAGGTATCATTCCCTCATGTTTATTGAAACATTCATTTAAAACATTGCCATGAAATCTCAACAAAATTGTTAATGTGTAAAAACCTGAAATTTAAAGAGTCTTGATGAAATCTTTGAATCTATGTTATCCTGCTTATATTTATTAATCTATTATTTCAAATAAATGATGTTCTTTTTTGCTAATAATGTACTATGTAACTTAACAAATGTAACACAGCTTTTAGGAAAAAAAGTTCTATCATTTTTTCACTAGGGCTGTGAATAAAGAGTGTAAAGAATAATTTCAGCTCTGACAAAACCCACAGATGGGTTTAGTAGGCAGAGGCTCATGAGTAAGCTTTCTGCTTGATCTATGGACCGTCTATGGACAGACTCCTTAGAGGGATCCTGATACTGCTTTCTCTGATAATCATTGCAAAGCCTTGAAGTTGATGGTTTGGATTGTCTTCTGTTCTTTACTTCTCACAGATTTTGATTAAAATGATCAAGAAGGCAAATTGATTTGAATGTTTAATGCCTTATAGGTTGATACTTTTAACTGTTTGGTTTGTATCACAGAAGGTGTTTCTTGGCTGTATACTTGTGCAGCTGGTAGTGCTTGATAAGAGGAAGCAGAAACACATGATTAAAGGGATTTTTTATTTTTAGCTGAATTCTGTTTTCTCTTGCATAGAGTGCTTCAGAGCTAGGGGACACTCTGGAAGTGTCATAAGAAACTGAAGAGACTAAATTTGATCTGCCTGTAGCTTTGGCAGTAGTAGCTTACACTTGCTCCCTGTTTATCTGACTGATGCCATGAAAGAGGAAGCTTGTCTGTGTTGTTACCAACTTGCCTCCCCCATGTGATTACAAAGGAAATGAAACAATAGGTTTCAAATCTGTGAAAGCTTGCTTTGTATTAAAAAAAAAGTCAACTAGTGAAGTCAGTGGATATACTCTCAACTTCTCTCCTACGTTTTGTCTTCATGTTTGCTTGTCAACTTAATTGATGTTTGAGTGAGTTTTAATGTTTTGACTTGATTAACTTCAGAACTCAATGGTTCCCAGTAGCGACTGCTATCTATAAATAAAATATATCTATTTAAAAGGGGAAAAAAAAGCTCAGACTCTTTCTTCTTTGATATTATCACTCTCTTTGTAGAAGAAAGAGAAAGTTCAGGCCATTTTTCTTCTAACTATTTCTGTACAAAATTGCTTACACAAAATACATTAAGCATGGTTTTCACAAAGAACATTTCTTCAGATAATATAATTTGTGATGCGTTAACAAATTAGCAGCTCTGCTGAAACATCACTTGATTATTTTTTTAAATGTATGTTCTTGAGAGAAACTAAGAACACAAAAAGAAATGTTATGTTCAGAGGTAACAGAAATTGCTGTAGGATGGCAATGAGTAGGATGATACTGCTTTTAAGGCTACTTGTCTTGGAGGAAGTGAAGTCCCTGACTGTAGAAAGTAGTTTAAAGCTCTGCATTCTTGTTCTGAAGACAACATTACATTATTTCACATGTATGCATGGGGAGGTTCAGATGTCTCAAACTCAATATTTTTCTTTCTTGATCTAAGATATAGGTAAAATTTGAACACAATAAATCTTGCTCATTTCTTCAACACAGTGTGTTTAAAATAATGATAATTTTATGTATGACTGTGTAGATTACACCTATACCTAGCATTAGCTATGTGTACTCATGCTTATTTTTTTCTCTGTACACCTGATGTGTAATTGTCTTCAAACTATTTTTGAGAGAGCACGTTAATAGTAAGAGTGGAGCAGTGTGATTCGTGAGTTAACTTGGAGAGTTATTTTATTACAGGCTCATATTTAGAAATGTACTTCTGGAACTTATCAAGCTTTCTTTCAAAACTAATTAAATTGTGTCCACACTGCTTGCTTGAAAGGTTGTTTCTGAGTGCCTCAGGTCTTGAATGACTAGAAATATCTGTCTCTTCTTCCCCCAGGGCCTTTCCCTTTTTAGAGAAAGAATTCCTCACTGTATGGAGAAGTGAATAAGTAGCTAAAGTACTTCTTCTCAAATAACTAAAGAGAAAAAAATAAAAATGTCAAAATAACATAAAATACTTTATGAATGCTGCTTTAATTACCCTCTCACATCATTTCAGTCTGGTGTATATGGCTTTAAGCCTCACTTGTGTCTTCCACGTTTTGATTAAAATAATGAAGCTGTAAGGTGTTTAAAAAGAAATTTAATTCATAGTTTACAGATCAGAAGTTTGAGGCATACTTGGAATCTGTGACTTGATAATTACTGTTAAAAGTTTACTATGTACACCTTCAATAAATATGTAATTCTGCTGATAAGGAACATGAGGAACATCACAGGGAGGACTGGAACATAAAAAAATCCAGCTGGATGTGGATTCAGTGTTTTGAATTTTATAACTATTCTGCCAGGAAGCAACATTGAATAGAAAAGCTGCATTAATTCCAGTGCATGTTTTAATTTCAGGATATACCTAAATCAGGTACGAGCTGCAGTTCTCGGTGTTCAAGCTCAAGACAAGACTCTGAGAGTGCGAGGCCAGAATCGGAAACTGAAGATGTGTTGTGGGAGGACCTCTTACACTGTGCAGAGTGCCACTCCTCCTGTACCAGTGAGACAGATGTAGAAAGCCCTCAAGTGAATCCACCTGTGAAGAAAGAATATAGAGATGACCCATTTCATCAGGTTGATATCCACTAGTTTTAATTTTTTTTTTACACTACACACAAGTTCAGTATTACTAACTTTATCATCTGTCAGGAGACCTGAGAGAAAGAACTCTGTATTAAATGAAAATAACAAAGCTGAAGTGATTTGGTAGAATTCAAACAAGGAAAATTTGATTTCTGCTACTCAGTCGTTCATTTGTCAAATGAAGAGCGTGTGACAACATACTGAAACAGCCTACAGAATAATTTGAGTGCTTGACTTAGGTGGAGTTACTTGTCTTGACGTAATGGTTGATTTTGGTTTCCTCTGTGGTTCTGGCTGCCCCTCCCCTACTTCCCCACCTTTTTTTTTTCTCTAGTGGAATTACTTTTTGTGAACACATCTCAGACATCTTTCTGCTGATAAGTAAGCATATATATTAAAAAAGAAACAGAAAGATAACATATATCTCATGTTATATATGGATATAAATAATGTATATGTATATGATGTGTGTATGATGCATGTCTAAATTCTATTTAGGTATAATATTTTTACATTAAAGATAATAATTTTACTTCCTTAATGCTATTCTGTAGCAACATATAGGCAGTCATTTGTGAAAATTTCTGTTTGCTGGGCAGCACTTCAAAGGCAGCCTACCTTGAGATAATGTTGGACAGAATCCATTGTTAATGCTTCATCGTTAACCACGAAGTATTAGGTTTCATTTGATAAAATCCATTCAGATGTCACAGTGCTATTTGCATTTGTTATCAAGTCTTATCTTTAAATTGCATATTATTTGCGTTGCTAGTTAGAAGCATTCTAGTAAAGAGGTGGAGACAATGTGAAACATTCTTATAGATAAGGGTGTCATATGTTTGGTGGTACATCATTAGTACTAAGGAATTCCATGCAAGAGATAGCAGTAATGCTAGTGAAGAAGAATGTCAAAAGACAGTCTCTTCAGTCCAGAATTGAAATAGCCCAAATTTTTGATTTTACACAGCTCCACTCCTCGGCCCAAAAGAGGTAGTAGTTTGGGTTTGGTGTACCTGTCATTTTTTATTTGTTTTTTTGTTCTTCCTGCTTACATTCCAGATAAAAACTAAAATGGAAGCCTTACAACAGGAGGTGAATTTTGGTGTATGCATTTACTTTGTTTTTCTGCAGCTGAGTGTTTTTCTGTTTGTAGATTCAGTTTTTATCTCTTGGTGTTGATACTCCCTCTAGAGGGAGACCTTGGAAGTCTGTGATTAGCTAAGTCCTGCAAGTGATGTTTGCATTGAAGAGTGTAAAGAATCTTTTCATTCAATGCAAAAAAAAAAAAAGTGAAATAATTGGGTACTTAGCAGAACACAGAGCTTTCAGATAAATACTGAAAAAGCAAGTAATGATTCCCAAGAAGACTGTGCTACCATTCAGCAGGATCTCCACAGGCTTGAGAGTTGGTCAGAGAGGAACCTCATCAGGTTCAACAAGGACAAGCAAAGAGTCCTGCATCTAGGAAGGAACAACCCCATGCACCAGTACAGGCTGGGGATTGAACTGCTCAAGAGCAGCTCTGCAGAGAGAGACCTGGCAGTGCTGGTTGGTAATGAACTAACCATGAGCCAGCAATGTGCCCTTGTAGCCAAGAAGGCCAATGGCATCCTGGGATGCATCAAGAAGAGTGTGGCCAGCAGGTTGAGGAAGGTTCTTCTTCCCCTCTACTCTGCCCTGGTGAGGTCTTATCTGTAGTCCTGTGTCCAGTTTCAGGCTCCTCAGCTCAAGAGGGACAGAGAACTTCTGGAGAGAGTCCAGTGCAGGGCCACCAAGATGATCAGGGGACTGCAGCATCTTTCATATGAGGAAAAGCTGCAGGAACTGGGGCTGCTTAGTCTAGAAAAGAGAAAACGTGAGGGAAGTCTGAAGGATGAGGAAGGAGAGATCTCTGTGCTTACAACTATTTCTTGGAACAGGAAAAAGCGTGGATAATATTGAGGAATATGGTTAACATAATAGAAACAAATGCTATAAACTAATATTTGTATCAGTCTAAAACATTTCTTGGTAAGCATATTGACATGACAGTATATTTTTATCTCTGATGGAGTATATTCCTTGTCTTCCCCAGAGTCATTTGCCTTGGGGCCACAGTTTGAATCCAGGACTAGAAAAAATAAGTGCAATTGTATGGGAGGGTAATGATTGCAAGAAAGCAGATATGTCTGTGCTTGAAATCAGTGGTATGATAATGAACAGGGTGAGTAGCCTTTTTACTTTATCTAAATATTTTATTTAGGTGTCTAAGCACTACCAAAAAAATCTTGATTTATGTTAGTTTGGTTGTTTTTTTTTTTTCTTATTGACCTCTTGTTCCATGGTTTACATCACTGCTATTTACTTGTTACTAACAGATGAAAGAGCTACCAAATCCTAAGTGCTGAGACGTTAAAATGTATTTGCATTGTTAGGTGCTTACTAACATAGCCAACCTATGATACATGCTGTGAATATTCTTATTTATTTCCTTGATTCCCACAAAGAACTAATATGTTGGCTTAGGAATATACAGATCTGAATTACCAGATGCTGAAACTGGAAAAGAAATATCAGCTTTTCTCTTTAGGAAACAAACATCTAAGTGGATGAGTGAGATGTCCCACTAGTCTTCCCTTTCTCTTAGTACTCTCTATTCAGGAAACAGTTGGGCAAATATTGAATTAATGTAATACTCTTTTTCAATATAGACAGTATAGACATTTTGTAGAGTTTGAACATAAAATCCTAGCATAGCTTTAAAAAGCTCTCACTAATTCTGACAAGTTGATACTTAGCATGTCCAACTTGTAAAAAAGCAATGTATTTACAGACTTAGTTCAGATCTCTGTACTGGACTCAGAGATGATACAGTTTCAGGTGTAGTCCTCAGGAAAAGTAAACCTAAAGCCACAGCCAGCACAACTGGGCTCCAGCCCTGTCTGCACTGTGAACACTTTGATTCCTTTAAAAAAATATAATACCTAATAAGCAAAACACAATTTAGAGCAACATACAGGATGTAAGCAACACTGTCTGATTGGCACAATTTGCTAAGTGTTGAATGAATTTTTAATACAAGAGTGTGCACTGGAGTCTTTTAACAGCAATGTTATTGGGTTTTTAAATGATTTGTTGTATTTGGTTCCTGTGCTGTTTGAAGACTTCCTTTTTCTTAATAGTAAATTGTGGAGATGCATGGCTGAAGGTTTCATATAACTTACCAGGTTATAAAATGTTCTTTGTGAAAGTAAGACAGTAACAGGAATGCTTTATATATTGATTTAATTCCAAATTAATTCCAAAATTCAACATGTACCCCATTTTCTTTTGGCTTTAGGTGAACAGCTACATACCAGGAATCGGTTATCAGATTTTTGGAAATGTCATATCTTTAGTCTTGGGTTTAATGCCATTTGTTTTTCGACTTTCTCAAGCTAAAGATTTGGAACAACTAGCTACACATTCTGCCACTGAGCTTTGTGTGACTGCCTTTGGATCAAATGGAGACATTCTAGTTCTCTCAATGGTTATTATAAGTTTTGTGGTCCGTGTGTCTCTAGTGTGGATTTTCTTTTTTCTACTTTGTGTAGCAGAGAGGACATATAAACAGGTATGAATAACAAACCGAGAGGCTTCATCCAAAGCAAAACAAGGTTTAATGTTTATGGGATTTTTTTGACTTTTTGGGTATTTTAAACTTGTTTTCTTCAGTGTACTATGATTCATAGATCAATGGTGACAAATACTTCAGTGGGCTTGTAGTTTATGATATGACTCAATTACAATGGACAGAAGTCTCTGTACAGTCTCTGCAGCTAAACCTTTTTTTCCTGGAGGGCATTTCTGAAGGAAAACTTGAATCTTTTATTTCAGATTTGTAACTCGATGCAGTAACACAGCTCTTAGTTGTATCCTACTTTGTCTCAATTTTCCCCAAGGAGAAGGAGTTTCAATAAAAGAACTCTATAAATTTCCAGTTGTTATCCTACTGCATGTCGTTCAAAACCTTCATTTTAATTCAAAACAGCTCAGTCTAGACCCTAGCAAGGAGCCCTGCCTGCTTTGAACTGCTATCTGAAGTAACACACCTGCTAACTTGTTGCTTAGTTTTGCAATTTAAATTTTTAAGAAACTGTCACTATGGGTCCTTACTAGCTGCAGAGTACAGATACTTACAGATGGTCTGTACTATAGATGATCCATGCTATAGATGGTCTGCAAAAGAAAGGTTTTTATACTTTTCTCAAATTGTAGCCAAAACGTGTGATTTAATACAGTGGAATAGAAGTGGACTGCTTCTAATAGTCCTTTCTGCTGCAAGGAAGTTCTGTGATACAGGCTGCTTCTAATTCAAATTAGAGAGAGCAGGTTTGATTTTTCTCCTGAAGTTTAAGAACATAGCAGATCGCTTGTCTAAAACTGAAAGAAAATAAATCATAGTGTAGCTAAGTTTTGTTTGTAATTAGACTTTAAAAACTTTTTAATGATCTCCTGTCTTTAGTAACATGCTGCTCTTATTTCTGCGCTCTAGGAACATATTATCATTTACACTGATACATTGTGTATTATTTTGACTTATGAAGTGGAGCTTTTCCTCTGTTTTCTTGTCAATGCCTTTGAAAATCAAGTAACAATGAAAGTAATTTTTTTTTTCTACTCTGCAGAGGCTACTTTTTGCCAAACTTTTTGGTCATCTAACATCTGCCAGAAGGGCAAAGAAATCAGAAGTTCCTCACTTCCGCTTGAAGAAAGTACAGAATATAAAAATATGGCTTTCTCTCAGGTCCTATCTAAAGGTAACATCGTGTGTATTTTTACTACCACTTTAATAAAAAATATCTCATGCTGTTGATGGAAGACTGGTATTCCAGTATAATACAGCCAGTACCTTATTGTACCTGCTCCTCTGTGGCCTGCAGGCTCTCCAGCACAGCCTGTACAATGGCCGCTTCTCACACACAATCTCTTGCCCATCCTGGCGCACTCACCCAGAGCTGCTGGTGGCTC
The DNA here is from genome assembly GCA_013401255.1 of Urocolius indicus. NCBI lineage: Eukaryota > Metazoa > Chordata > Aves > Coliiformes > Coliidae > Urocolius > Urocolius indicus. The sequence continues at coordinate 475,010 of WBNH01000696.1, forward strand.
TCAGTCCTGCCATTGCCCTCCATGGAGGCACGTAGTCGCCTCCATCTTGTACCACACTTACCCCTCCTGCAAACACTTCAAATTCTCATCCCTAAATAGGGACTGGGTCTGCACTGCAGCCCGCTCTCCCTGTTACCAAGCAAAAGCGGCTCCTTGTAAACCATGACAACCAAGCATCTGAAGTCATAGTTTGATATCATGTTGCGATCTGGTGTCCAAAAATCTTTTGTTAGTACTGGTTTGATACTTGGTATTAAAGCTCATGTTGTATCAAATTAGTTATAACTGTCAGGGAATGCTACCTAAGTGAAACTTACTTCACATCATGAAGGAACTGACTGAACTAAGGGTGAATATTTCCTTTTCTCATAATCTCACATGCCTTGAGGGGCATTCAAATACAGTCATATTATTAGGATCTTACATGGTGTTTGGAGCTTAGGTTGCCAAATTGTGAGCCACAGGGAAAGATAGGTTCAGGGTATGAGTCTCCCTAGGTGTGCTAAATGTCAATGCTGATTGGGTAGATTTTCACTCACATAGATGCATATTCTTTCTTTTCAGCGCCGAGGTCCTCAACGCTCAGTTGATGTAATAGTTTCATCTGCCTTTCTACTGACTATCTCAGTTGTGTTTATCTGTTGTGCACAGGTGAGTAAATCTTACTTGTATAGAAACAGCCATGACCAAAATAGTTTTAAAATAATTTGGAATGCCTTTTGCGTTGTGATCCGTATTAAGTTATATGACCACAGTGAAAAATCAGTAACAGCTGCTAACAGCTTTTCAGAAGATTTAAGTCCCATTTTGTATTGTTCATTTTACCTACTTTAGAATATTATTCAAGAGCTAAAGAAAGTTATTGATAGCATAATTCCTAATGTATTTTTGTTATTTTGATTTAAAAAATCTATGCCCACTTTCATTTTCCATCGTGGGTTTTGGAACACAGGTTTTTTTCTAACATTTTGCATCAGAACACACTTTTGCAAGACAGTTGAAATTTACCTTGGCTGATGATTTTAGTGAGAAACAAGACTGTTGCTATATTGGCCTGCCCTCTAGTGGAATATCTTTTAGTAAGAAAATCTATGTTTAAAGATGGTTTTTGCAGCTTAAGACTTTGACTTGAACTTCCTTTTCAGAATACAGAGAAGCTTCTGATTGAATTTTTTTGTTCCTGCTTTGTTACATAATTAATGCCAACGTGTTTTCCTGGTGGCTAACTCTATATATTTAATAAGAATATAATTTGGCAGGAACTCTGTTTGGATTTGATTTTCTACATAATTCAGTACATTTGAATGTATGTTTTTTTAATCCATATAGTGTCTTTGCATGAGTTTAAAATCACCTTAGTGTATCTGTTTTTTTTTTTCCTGTTGCTTTAGGATTATTAGAAACAGATGTCTATATTTTGATTGAGCTTTTCACATCATATCTTTTCTGAAATCTCATATCTGTGCCATAGTGTTGATTTTAAATTGTGATTCACAAAATCTTTTATGCCTAAAACCAATCCACATACTTACTACTGGGAATTGTTTCTTGAAGTTGGAGAGATGTGTAATTATTTTTGTATGTTGTAATGTTGTAATTATTACTTAGATTTTTTTTCTCTTTTGTTTTCAGCTGCTTCACATGCATGAGATCTTCCTTGATTGTCACTACAATTGGGAACTTGTAATTTGGTGCATTTCACTAACTCTTTTTCTCTTAAGATTTGTTACCCTTGGATCTGAAACGAGTAAAAAGTACAGCAATACCTCAATATTACTTACTGAGCAGGTGAGAATTTGTGTAGGCCCATATTTTTATATCTAAACAAGTCATCCATCTGGTAGGTGTCAGCCATACATTTTGCATGTATTAAAATACTCTGGATTAGGCAGTTAATTATGGTGTAGTGAAACACCACTATACAACCTGAAGTTTGATTACTATGACTTTGTTTAAAAAACATATGGAACATTGAGATGACCATATCACAAATTCTTTCTAAAGGAGTAGGCTTAGAGATACCAGTATATGTCATTTGATATAATTGAAGATCTACCAGAACACAATGCTAAAAAGCAGCTTTTAAAAAGGAAAAAGAATTTGTGTTGGATAGGAGAGTAGAATATTTGAAAACAAACTTAACCCCTACAAAGTGAGTCACCATTTACAGTCCAATAATTTTGACTGCTTGTTTGTGTGGATTATATATAGTCTCCTCTAGACTCCTTGGAAACTTCTTTCCCTTTCAGTCATCTGTCAGGTTTGGCTTTGGGTCCATGTACTTGTTTTCCCAGAAATGTTCTAGTCATCATTTGTACTGCCTAATTCTCTCTCTGCTTAGCCTGGCACTGCTGATAGTTTTCCAAGATAAGCATGTTCAGTTATTTTTGGGTAAGAAGCAGTCTATTTCTGCTTGGAGAGGTTTCACACTGGTGCAAGCCACAGCATCCAGGACAAGGTAAATAGGCAGATCAAGAAATCTACATAGATTTCCTACAGGAAATATGTACAAGTTGGAGAATAAGATCTTCCAAATGGAGTCTCCCAAAGACAGGATATGAATCTTATGACAGATAGTATAAACAACAGCTTACATATATTGCTCAATGAGAATTAATTCTGTCTTTACTAAAGAGGATGAGGCTAGACACTGAGAAAACAAACTGCCTATTTCCCTTGTCCTGAATGCTGTGTTTTGTACATGTGAGAAAATTCTTGGAGCTGCTGAGCATGGAGAGCTTTGCATTGGTCTTTCAGTCCTCAGAGTACGAATAGCCTAATGTCCCAGTGAATGTCCTAATGTCCTCTATTTCTGGAATGAAAATGGAAGGAAATGTTTGGGATGAGAATTGGAAAAATTACAGAGTACAGAGCAGAGGGGAGAAGATGAGGAACAGAGAGGGAGAGTGAGAGAGAATTTCAAGCCTTTGTTTTGCTTTCAGAGATTTCTGTGCTATGCTTTTCATGGGAGTGAGTGTTTGAACATTTTAGGCCAGTGTGGACATTGAAAGAAGCACTGTCCCAGAACTTAAAAAAAAAATCAAATTCAGAAAGTGGTAGGTCATCACTTCAGCTGGATTCAATACAAAGCTGTCCTTTTAAAAGTCATTTCCCTCAAAAATGCCCGAGAGCTTTGTGAAATGAAAACCAGAATAGCATTCACAATAGTATCTCAGAAAATAAAAAGGATGCACGTCACTCTGGGTAGAACTCGCTTTGGACTGGTTTCTTAAACTAGCTGGATACCACAGCATGTTTACAGTGCTCTTGAGACAAACGCACAAAAGAGTGACATGTTGGCCTTTCGTGGATGTCTGACATTTTAGCCTTTCATAGAGGTCAAATCCAAGTGATGGACTGACTCTCACTTATCTAAAAAAGTACATCTGAAATGATGTCCTTGGAAATCACACTCCAGTGTTATTAGGCTTACTGAGAAGAGAATGAAGCTTTAAAACAAACAGAAGACTACAACAAAGAGAACCCAAAAGGACAAACAGGCCTTAACCACCAGATTCCATTTAAACGCTTCATGTATAAGATGAAATTGTAAATTCTACTTTCTGTCATCAAAGTTCCAGCCACATCTGTGTGTTTTGTATTTAATGACTGAATTTCATGATTAGGAGTCAAGATGGGAAACTAAAAGATCAGTCATTTTTCATCAAGGGGTTTTTCTGACCATTTGCTCTTTGCTTGCAATTTTTCAAGTCTTTCTGAAAGTTTCTTTAATTGGTCTTGTAAATTAAGTGCCTCAGGGGTTCCTTCTTGAGCAAATACAACCTAAGGTCTGATCAAAGTTGTCATCTTGCCAGTTTCAAGGCTCACAATAGGTATGGTAGATGGAATATACACAGTCAAGCTCCCCTTCTGATTCAAAGTTTGTTATTGAATGTTGATTTGTTTCATAAACTAACAAAGAGAGATTTGAACCTTCCTAGGGTTTATTACCTACCATTTTTTTTTCAGAGTTACTAAATAGAGCCTTTTTTTCTTACTTTATTCTTGTTAATTAGTACCTGAATTGTTAAAATCAGGGATTTTATATTTAAAGTCTGGAATCTCTTAGCGTCTCAAAGGATAACTTACTTTAAAATGAAATTGACAGTTTAGGAGCTTAATATACCATGAAATGTGTTAGGCATCCCACCTAAATGATTCTGTGACAATTTTTGGCTTTTCATTTACAGTGGGGTTTTTTTTTTTTCTTTTTGTTGTGTTGGTTTTTTTTTAGGGAGATCTAATAATATTCTGTTATTGTGTTTAGATGTCTGGGGCCCTTATTTCAATAACCATCTTACAACAAGGTGGATAAATATATCACAGCATCATATAGCATCAGTTCCTTTCTGTAGCTTGATAAGAGTCTATCATGTGAAGGACTACTTGAGCATATTGCAGAATTGTTCATTTTTTATTTGGTTGAAAGTCATCATCCCCAAGTAAAATGTCCACAGCTTTTCAAGATACTTTTCCTTTGATTTCCTTTTGTTGTGCAACAAAATATAAAAACTAACCTTTGCCTGGTCGAGGATATCAAAGAGAAGACATTTGAGAATGGAAATTGATGGTTTCAAATTACTAGATCAGAAGAGAAGAGCAAATTGGAATTCTTAACTAAACTTTCTCAGAAACAATGACCTAAAAAAGTCTGAGTCACAGAAGTGCTGAAGTGATCAACACACCCTTCTTCTATAGCAGTGAAGAATTTTATACATTTTCAAATATTTCACAGCACTGGAAAGAATAATTTTCTGCACTCTTAATGCTCATAAAGTACTCAGTTATGGTGAAATGTTTTATAAGAAAATGCACTTTAGCAAAATTCAGGTTTCTCATTTCAGTCTATTCAATAACTTTTGGGGATGTTGAGCCCTTTAAGGTCTGCATACTGATATAAAAACCTTCTGGACTAGAATTGACAAGCATCAGGCAATTATTGAATGAGGGAAAAGAAATTCTGCAAACCTTACATACACGGTGTGATTTTTTTTGCTTAACATGTAAATTGAACTGAACTTTAAAGTTGTTGCTATAGTAGAGTCAAATATATATTGTGTTATATCATGAAACACTGTGTTTTTCTGTAGTACTGAGCCAGTATTTGTTCTTAAGTATTAAAAAGGAAGCAAAAGATTTGCTTGCAGAAATGTTATTGCTGTTCCTATCTCTTGAGTAACCAATGCTGTTGTAAAATGCTTCAAATGAATCCCTTGAAATTCTGAACAAGTAATGACACTTTTATTTAAATCAGATAAACTTGTACTTGAAAATGGAGAAAAAGCCTAATAAGAAGGAGGAACTGACACTAGTGAACAATGTTTTAAAACTTGCTACTAAGTTATTGAAGGTAAGATCAACTCAAATATGTATTTCATGCCCAGTGCCTAAATGGATTTGCTGTTTGGGTTTGGTGGTTTGTTGTTTTTTGTTTTTTAAGTTTGGTTTTGGATGTTTCTGATCCTTATGCTTTTGCTGAAGGTTGTTTTAGGTTGAATATTCTCACTATTTTCCTACTCCCCAAATTAGTAAGAAGAATACAAAATCTAAAAACTTTTTCCTTGAAGAATTTCTTAGAATTCTCAGTTCTTTTCTGAATTTCTTAGTTCTCAGAATCGTGTCTTTTGTATCCTTTGTATTTGCAGGAGAGTTTTATAGCAAATTACATCTAAATGAAAAGGTTGTTCAATCTTTTGTCAGTTCTTTTTCAAAAGTGAGTCAGAGCTCTGAAATTCTTCTTTATTAAAAAGGTGTTTATAAGGCCTTGTTCAAGGTCCTGGATGTAATACAGTAAAGAGATGAAGGTGAATTTAAAACCAGAAAATATAAATGATCAAAGCAGTGATAGTTCTTATAACTCTATATAATCCACAATATATTTTTCATTTCTTTTTTTCTTCTTTTATTTGACATATTTCTAGGCCAGAAACGTTTGTGTGACTTTAGGCACACTCCACTGATTGAAAACTGGTGAAACAGCCTTTTTGTTCAAGTTTTGCTGCAGATTCATTTTGGCTAATTTTTTAATGCTTCAAATAAAAGAAAAAATAAGTAAAATATTGCCATTTAAATGATTATTGGTATTTCTTCCCTTGATCTTCCTTTTCTGTCTTTGTTCCTCAGTAATTAATCACAAAATTGATGGAAAAGGAAGGGAATTGCATTAGGAAAGACGTATTTGTTAATTTGTCAGAACAGTCAGGTAGCCTTCTATCACTGTGGAAAATGTTTTCCTACTTTTTTGTGATTCTGCTGGCTGTCAGCTCTTCTAACACCAAAGGTGATTTCTGGAGAGTTATAAGGACTTGTAAAATGGCAGTACCTTGGTGCCAGGAAAACTACCTGGCTTATATTCCTGGCTCCATGAGCAAACTGGTAGATGCTCTAGATAGGTAGCCTCCAATTTTTTGAAGGATTATTTAGACACCATCAGTTAATGTTTGCTTAATGTGATGGGTATTCTCTTGGACATAGGGTTTTTTTTTTTTTTAATGAAGAACGTTTTATTCTGCTGTGACTTGAAGACTTTCTAAACTATCTTAATATTGCTCAATACGTACGTGACCCAAACTGCCTTTGAGTAATTTTTGCTTTGTGACGATGTCATTTTTTTGTATTGCTAGGAGTTGGACAGTCCCTTTAGGTTGTATGGGCTTACAATGAATCCACTGCTTTATAATATCACGCAAGTCGTCATCCTGTCAGCTGTTTCTGGTGTCATCAGTGACTTGCTTGGATTTAATCTGAAGGTAACTGCTTGATAAGCATCCTTCTTTTCACCATGGTTTTCAGAATGATAGATGGATCTTGTATTGTAGCCTAATGAATTCTTAACTGTATTAACTAGCAGGTTTGTTGTTTAAAAATGATCATGGAATTTAAGCTACATCAGAAACACAGCAATATGTTTGTCAAAGCAGTTCTTTAAACTTTTTTGTTGCCATTTTGTGGCTTTCTGACTTGATGACAATGACACATCATTGCCAAGAATTCATAGACATAAATACAGACACATTTGTACACGTAAATACAAGACCATATAATTTTTTTGGTATTACACATCTGTTTTCTGTTTTGAATTCCTCAGTGTTGACTTTGCTACTCTTTAAGGGATGCAGAAAGGTGCAAGCTATCCTTGCCTTGCATTACAGTAAAGTATGACAGTAGATGCTCTATTACTGTGAGCAATCTTACAGTTTCATTTTATCGTGACTGAAGGACTATCTTGTTTGCTCCTGCTCTCTGGCCTCCTCTGAACTACAAACTCTGGAAACGATGTAAAGATTTGGGTTATGAGGTACATTAGTTTCCACAAGCTTGTAGCACAAAGCCCTTAATGGGCCATTGAGTTACCCATTTAGTTCCTGTTTAGAAGGAATGTAACATTTATTGTGTGTCACAGAATACACAGCAAATGCAATGAAAAGTAAAATGTTGGTATATTAGTTGTGGTAAACGGAAAACTGAAATGAGAAATAATCTTGATTTACTACTCTAACTTTTCCAGCTCTGGAAGATCAAATCTTGACACAATGTATAAAGAAGATGAGATAACACAGTGTTACAGAAAATATCATTGATTGACAAAACTGCCTCAAAGCAGCCACTTGAATCTGTATTTCAGATGCTACAACCTCTTCAAGGATGTCGTTTGGAAAACTGAAGTGTTTACATCTGACTGTCTTGTGCAATCTTTATTTATTTCATCTTCTCACTGTTTTGTGTTCATTTTAGTTGACATTTATATTTTATTTGAAGTTTTACTTGTTCAGTTTTGGAAAAGGTCAGATTTGGGAAAGGTCAAAAACTGCGTATCTGAGAACTTGAAATCCTGAGAACTGATTATGCTAATTGATTATGTTGTTAAGGCTGAAGCCGGTGCTGGGAAATTTTTAGTTACAGTAAAGCTGTATGGAAGTCATTTGATTTTTTGATAGTATGATAAAATTGCTTAGAATAGTCCATTTTGCACCAGTCGTTCATGGGGACAACATAACATCAATAGATGTTTGGTTGCAATAGAAAAGTGATACACATACAAAATATAAAGTACTGACAGTACAGTATGACAGGTAGCAGAAACATTTTATATTACTATTAGAAGGAAGTGAGAATTTTGGGTATTTTGATTGATTCCAGGATCCAAACTCATGTAAGTTGCAGTTTAAATATCCTGGGATATTACTAAGGTATTATATGACAAGTCAACAAGTGCTCTTTGATAACACTTTTATTAGAGCAATAATTGTAAATGGTTACCATGCTGTATGATATTTTGATAGAATTAAATATTGTATTTATTTGAAATACTGGGCTGTTCTGCACAGCTCTGACTGTGCATGCTCAGTATGTGCACTTTTTATTGTTACTTTTAATGAGAAACTTTATATATACATATAAATGTATATTAATTGGAATATATTATGGTGAACTATGGAGCAGTATATATTATATGTCGAAGCTGAATATTTAAACGAGCAAAAGGTTTACTGGTGAAAGGAATGCTATGAATGAGCATTAGATAGATAGATAGATAGATGCTCTCCTCTTGTACACTATAGTATATGCCATTCATACCACATTGGAATTTAAGAGCAGTTAAACACCAGCTCCTCTGGTGAGCGGCAGAGGTCGTGAAGCCTGGCGTTCGACAGATTCTTGACTATAAAGAACGTTCTTTCCTCCCCAGCAGGTGATGTTCCCTCGTGCTTTTCCAACTGGGGTTTCACAGCATTGGGTTTTCCACTTCTCCCTCTGCCCTTCTGTCTCTGCCTCCCACACGGACCACTCATACCTACTCATGGTTCTTCAATGTGACAAAAATTAGACATTTGCCTAGGTAGAATTAAATTATTTGGGGCAAACTTCCCATCTACAAGTGGTTTTGGGAGGATTAATATCACCAGGTGCAAGTATTCTTACATTTTATGTTTCTAAAATAGTGGCTTCATATTGAAAAACGACAAGTAATTGGGTGACAAGAGTCTGGATGTTGCGTTACATTTGCTGATCTTCAGAATCTTGAAAGATTTGAAGTAATGTATCTTAAACCTATGTGGTATAAAAATATTTTTATATATAAAGCAACACAAACAAGCATTTTGTATTTTATTTGCCTCTGTACTAATGTTTAATAATGACCAAAGTGCATTCTGGTTTTTGAATGTATTACTGGAGCTTTAAGAACATAAGATACTTAGTTACTCATATGAAAACTTCAGCTGCATCTGATCTGTTTCTTCTTTCTCTGTTGTTTGATGTTGGGATTGTTTTTAAAAATTAAGTACATTTTATACACAGTTTTTTCCAAATTATGGTACAGACCTACACAGAACTTAATTTTGCACAAAATATATTTTAAGAGAAAAAAGAATAGCAGGAGTTCTATGGGTGATCAAAGACAAAGCTATTGCTTTTTACAACTTGTCACTAACACAAAACCATTCTTTACTCTAGAATGGAGTTATTTTTAGAAATGTAAAATGGTGAATATATGGCTGTTGTTACCTTTCAAAGAAAAAAAAAAGGAGAGGGGAAAAAACATCGTGGTTTTGTTTGAAGGTGTGTTAGTTTAACCATGTATACCTCAGCAGCTAGCACTGTGCTGGATTGTTGCACTAACAAATGGTGGCTTGGGGAGAGTGAAAGACTTGTGAAATGAGATTAAAAATAATAAAAACCTTTATTTGCTACCATTAGGTATATTCATTATGTTAAAAATGGGAGGGGTTTATTCTTTGTCTCTCAGTATGGAAAATCCAGTATGAGAAAAGAGGCAAGTAGAAATATGACAGATCTTACGTGTTAACTTACATTTTGCCACATGTTTTGTAACTGAAAGTGTGATGAGGCTTGGAATAAAGCTTTCTATGACTGATGGTAAAAAAGGACAACAATGTGGTGAGCTGCATATTTGAGTGATATCCAACATATTTCTGAGTCTGCCCTATTTGATTTAAATCCATATATTCTGTTAAATTCAAACGTATCTGGGAGAGAAACCCTGCACATGGAATGCAAATAGTGGTTGTCAAAGTTGCACTTCGTTGCAAGAACACAAGCCTTCAGACACTTGTAGTTGCACAAAGTAGTATAATTCTCTTAAGACTGGTGGACATGCAGCTTCCAAATAATTCTTTCTATTCGTAAAATATTGAAACAACTCAGTCCTATCTCACCAGGAGTTCAGGGATTCATTTCAATCACCTTTTTGACTGTTTCGTTATGTCACAAGATGTGCTTCCTTGTGAAAATCAAAATACAAGTGAACTAAAGTACTTACTGAAATGAAAGTGAGATGTTTCAGTAACACATTATGGATTATTTGGACAGAATTCAGGTGTGATAATGTGTATTTGATCTGTTTGTCTACTGAATAGCAAAGTATTTTCTAACAGAAAACAGATTGGTTAATGGCTTTTCTTATTTTTTTAAAATTAGGTTAATTTTGGCTTTTCCAAATCTTCATCTTTGGACTTCAAACACATTCTGCTAGTGGCATCCCTGTGACTGCTGATGGCTGGGCTATGGCTAACATTCACGTTTGTGTTCATTTGCTCACCTCTAAACTCACTCCAAATGTGAGGTATTTACAATTTAAAATGTCTTTTGATGGTCGTAAAATACACGACACATGTTCAGAAATGAACATCTGAGAGCTGTTCTTTTTAACTTCCATCTCCGAGTGACACCTCAGGGTGCCAGAATTCTCAGTTATTGGCAGATAACGTAATGCATAGTGCAAATTTTGTTAGTCCAGATACCACCTGTGTTAAGTACCTTCCAAAACAGGCATGGAACTGAAGATAACAGAATTGGATTGTCCCACTGTTACCAATCCTGACCTTCTTAAAACCATTCCATCCAATGGAAATCCTACATAGATTGCGTAATTACACTATTGCAAACCTATTTGTAAACCTGCTGTCTCCTATAGGCTACAGTGAACCATCCAGTGTGTAGAAGATGTGGATTGCAAAGACCAGCTTTACAACTCTTTTCTTGCAAGGTTACAATGTTATCTCAGCCTGGTATATGCCAGAACAGAGCAGCTTAGGCTAAAAGAAGGTACCGGTGAGATGCAGAAAAGTACTCTTAACAGTTCGATTAATCCTTCATACTACGAAGCCCTTTCATACTGTGTCTCCTGCCATCAGCAATGGGCTGCTCTAGAGAGAGAGAAATCAGGAGATATTTTCTTGTCCTTTGCAGCTCTTGAGAAGTGGAGCTTCAACCTTAAGGATGGACACTGGCACTTTTGATAAAATAAACAGCGCTGATTGCTGGTCAGATTCAATTTTTCCAGTACAAGTTTGTGTAAATTTATTATCTGGAGTAAGCAGATTGTTCCAGACAGATTTTTCTCTTTTTCCTTTTTATTTTTTTTCCCTATATTTGACTAGGGATTCATATAGAATAATATATAAAGAATAATATATAAATATATAATATATAAAAATATATATATATAAAGAATAAAAGAAGGCATGTGCACTTTAAGCTTCCTAGATTACTTCATCAGTTACTCAATTCATTTCTTACTTCAGTCTCTGTTTAAAAATGACAGCACTTTATTGTTCAGGCACACTTGCATTCTTAAACACCCACCCACCCAACTTTTTGCTTACTTGCAAACAGCTCCAGCCCCTTGGGCATGGGCTTATTGGTAATGACATTTATCAGGGATTAGGTGGCTGCCTCCTGACAATATCACCATGCAAGCCCGAGTCTCTAGACACCTGGTTGTAAATTAAATGAAATCGTTTGCTCTCTCTCATGCGTGTGAATGGATAGGAAGTGAATTACTTGGCTAATTGAAAAATGCAGTTGAACTTGAGTGGTAGATGACGCTAAACCACGGAGTTTTGGTGAAATAGTTGTTTTATTTCATTGTATTTAGGGGCACTCTAATATTTCATTAAACCATCTCTACAAGAGGTGCTGATTAGAGTCAAAGATGACTCAGCCAGCCTAGGGATAAGAGTTTGGCCCTAATGAAAGGTCACTCTCCACAATTCTGCATGCTCTGCCCACTACCTGTGGCTGTGGGCATGCACTTTGCGTGGGGCTCACTGACCTCAGCCTCAGATGTCTGAAAACTGGACACTGAAATGACCCAAGTCTTCCTTTGCAGTCACTAGAGAGACATATACCTTCAGAGGAGGATTCCTTCTGTTGATCTTTAACACTAGTTTTAGTGATCCTCTGGGGTATTACTCTCTTGAATGTAAAAAGAAAACAGCATGGGCCATTTAGAATCAGATGTGAAACTTTTAGCCACCTAAATTAGGGCAGGTTGCTCTTTGCAGTTCTGTTCTTCAGCGAGCCCTTTAGTGTTTGCAGCTGTGTAATTAGTTCAGCTGCCACTGGAAAGGATGGCAATTTTTTCTTTTCTTATTTTATTGATTTGCTCTTAGGAAAAAAAGATTTCCAAATGTGATTTCCATCATCCTGTGCCAGTGCTCAGAAAGGCCCTCTCGAGCTGCAGTACTCAGCTGGTGAAGGCCCACCCCTGTACAGCTCGCTGCTCTGCAGCCTGGAGTCAGCACCCCAAAATAGTCACAGCCAGTGCCACAGTAACGTGCAGGTGTACCTCTAGGCATCTGTTGCTTTATTACTTTTATATATATATACATATATATAACTTGGCTGGATAAGATCTGCTGGATAAGATCAGCTCTAAACTCAACCTGCTTATGGGGAGGAATGCTGTTCCTGTTTGCAGGGAGCTGTGGGGGTAATGCTGCTTTCAGTCTTAATGATGAAAATCCCTTATGGCAGCATTACCACCAGACATAAAGCTGTGATGCCATTGAGCTCTAAAACCCATGTGGAAACAGGGCCCTCCCTGCTTGGTAAAGACCCTTTGTGGAGAGGAAACACTGCCATGTGCTTCCTCCCAGTAGCTGGAATCAAAGGTTCCCTGTGCTCAGGAGGGGACAAGGCTTTCCAGCTTTCTCTTACGTTACCTTTGCACTGTAGTCTTGCAGCTGAGCCATCACTTGCTGCCAAATGGTGTTTGCAGGGCAGATAAAAGTAGTCCAAAACCTGTCCAGCTTGCAGAGGGGGAGCCATTGGCATTCTGCTCATCCTCCTGCAAGGTGGCCTAGTCCCAGTCTTTTCCAAACCCATCCCCTGAGGTTAGACTGCTTCGAAGTGTATTTGATAAGTCAGCTATTCACCTGGTCTGTGTGGATGGCACAACTAACTCTCTGATGGCCATTGGAGGTGGGTACAGGAGCCCTGTCTCTGTGTCTGTGGCTCTGGCTCTTGGGCTGTTATGGCACAGGCAAACAGCAGGAAAAGTGAAGTAAATACCTAATCGGCGTTTCTTACCTCTCCTTTGTCATCAAGTAACAGTTGATGATAGCACTGAATATAATAAGGCATCCTATGTCTCACAAAGGTGACTTGTTACTATGGGATGAGGTCTCTGGTCTGTATTTAGACTTGTCTGCTGTCTGGGCTCTGACTGTTGGCAGCTCTTGCTTGCTTGTGCTATGCCTTGTTTTCACCACTCCTGATGCTGGCTTGAAGCAATTCCTTTCTCTTCTGAGTGCAGCTGTCGTGCTGTTTGCTACACCAACCCAGTGGTGGTTTTCTTTTAGTACAGTTTTTGTCAGTGATGTCTATACCATGAGCTTTGGTGCTCATACAGCTGCACAAGCAATGCACTTAGGTAAGGGGGTAGAAACTTGAAGTTGGCTTTTTGGCTACACACAGTAGTGACCACTGGCATCAAGCTTGGAATAAATAGGAACCATTGAAGCTATTGAAGTGGGATTGATTCCCATTGTGTCCGGAGTGGAATTAATACAGTGAATGCAAATAATGTAGACTGCCAACAATTTTGGCCTTGAGGTGACAGAATGCTGCAGTTAGAGAGCACCATTATTTCCTATTCATCTTTCCCGTGCACTTGGGCATATTGTGCATTGCAATTGCACCACAAACGCTGACTTTCTAGATGCAAGCACAACATTAGAAATTCAAAGTACGCAACAGAAAAATTGTGAAATAATTGTTATAACTTGGAGGAAGCAACAGATGTTTCACTTATTGCTGGAGCTCTCTGAAGGACAACTAAATTTCCAAGCATATTGAGTACATGATAATCATGCATTTCTCTATGCAGCAGCATAAGGGTATTCCTCAGAACGTTCTTTGTGTTAGACTCATAATGCACAGCCAAAGGATGCACTACTGGGACAAGCATAGCAGGTTTTGCAACTACCTTTGTGTTTGTTTCTTTCAGTAATCTTTCTTGTAATGAAAGGCAAAATATATTATTAATGCTTGAAAATAGCATAAAGACACCTCCCAAGACCTGGTTGTGAAAAAAAATCTTTTCTAAAAAGTCTGTTTTCACTGAAGATAAGGTTGGTGCTGTGTTGAGCTTTCTACTGATAATGTAGATTTAACACCTGGAGCTCACAGGTGGGGAATATACTTGAACAACCATAATGATCTTGGCTCCAGATTTGATCTTTTGAGTGAGCTCCTTTAACAACAGCTGTGACTTTTACTCGTCAAGTATCTGCCCAGCTCTGCAAAATGAATAGCTGCCATTGCAGTACAGGAAAGTCATGTAGATGACATAGCTTGGATAGCTATGTTAGCTTTAATGTTAGAAAAAATTCTACTGACTTTAGCTGTGGACAAACTGGAGAGGATCCAAAGGGCCATGAAAATGATCAAACTGCTATCTGAATCTACCCTGTGAGGAAAAACCAAAGGAGTTAGGTCTCTCTTCCCTGGAGAATGGGAGGATCTCATCTTTGTATTTCAGTGCTTAAAGGGTGGCTATCAAGAAGATGGATGCTCTCTCTTCACAGGTACAAATTGGCTATATCAGCCACAGATTTCCTTGCATACACGGATCTAAAACCACAACGACTTTCATGATATCAGAATACAAACTAAATCAAGAGAGAAAAGAAAATAAAGATCAACAAGCAAGACTGCAGGACTGTTAATTCTCTGCAATGCTCCTTATCAAACACAATTATTATTTGAGCAAACATTTCTAGAGCCTTTGGGATATAGCTGTGAGCTGAGGCAGCCCTCTCCTCTGGCACAGCCTTTCTGAGTCTCTGTGGCCTTGACAAGAGTTGTCATTTGGGAGTGCTGCGTCTTCTTATGCTTTAGGATTGTCCTGTGCTGTACTAATGCATTTTGTTTAACAACAGCAGAAGGATTGCCTAGTTTAAAAGCCTGTGATACTGCTGTTTTCAGGTGAAATGGCAGAGTGAAAAATTTTAGTATTACTGTCAGGTTGGAGTGTTGATAGAGATTTTTCACTTGAATGTATGTTAAAATCTCACCTTTTTGGCTTAAGGTGTCAGATTAAAGCAGCAGTAAACTACTAAATGCTGGACTACAGGCAAACTCTGTTAGAGTCCCATAACTTTAGTGGCTATGATTTTGCAAATAGTTTTAACCAGCATCAATATAATCAAACTCAAAAGACCAGCAATATTATGTGTGTGTCTGTCCATGCTGATTTAAACCAGGATACCATGAGGTTCAGGTGAAGAGTGTATCAGACAAACATAACTGTGGTAAGTATACAAGGCTGTGAAGGCTATTTAGATGCTCCACTCAATAATATGAAGATTTTTTCAATGTATTTAGAAATATTTGAATTCCACACCATCCTTTGAATTAGCCATCATCAGCTGAGAGATGTTGCAGATGTTGATTTTATGATGGAGTGGGCTGTGAAGAGATCCCTCCTCAGTCTGCTCTTCTCTGATATGAACAAACCAAGCAGCCTCAGCTGCTCTTTGCAAGTCTTGCCCTCAAGACCTTTCACCACCTTGGTCACCTTCCTCTGGGCACACTCCCATAGTTTGATGTCCTTACAGTGAGGTGCCCAAAACTGCATCCAGAACTCGAGGTGGGGCCACACCAGTGCAGTGCAGTGAGACAGTCTCCTCCCCTGACCAGCCACCTAGTTTGTGCTTGGTGCACCCCAGACACAGTTGGCTCTTTTGTCTGCGAGGACACACTAGTGACTGATATTCAACCTGCCCTCAACCCAAACTACTGGGTCTCTTTCTGTGGTGCCAGGGCTCTGACAGTTAGGGAGAGCTCCTATAGCTACAAGCATGGAGAAGGAGAAGTTCCCAGGTAGAGGCTGGTATTTGTTTTAAAAACAACCCTGGAACATGCCACCCTTTCGTTAGTGTATCAGTCACAGACGGCATTTCTTGCTTTTTCCTCTTTGCAGCATTTGCAGAAGTACATCTCTGGGTGCTTGTGCCATGTACTAAAACATATGGCAAATTACTTGCCCATATGGGTTCGAAGAGCGCTATGTATTCGGCAGATTAAACCCCAGAACAATCAGAAGACGAGCTTTGCATTCCAAGCTGGAGAGCATGGCAATCATCTCACATTGTCTAGACTTTCCTCTCTGTCATTTTTACATATTTTGCAGCGATTACATTCATTTTCTCTGCCTTCCTTTCTGCCAAGATCCATCTGCAACTTAGAATCGGTTAAGATAGCTTTTCATATTCATGATATTAGTCAGTGTGAGCATATTTGGAGTGAACGCTTCTGATGCTCCCATCCATTTTCCTGATAGTAAATTAATTCTGTTCTGGGAGGGTGATGGAAACTGGTGGTTTTTTTTTTTTTTTTTATCTATGCAGATATCATAAATGAAATGAAAATAATCATGAAGCCATGATTTAAAAATAATTTAGAAATGATGATTAATCTCATTTTTCTTAAAAGATGTATTATCAGACAGATATGATAGAGAAAACTCATTACTTTGACTGTAAAAATATATTAATTAAAGGACTGTGTCACAATAAAAAAAATGAAGACAAATTTATTACAGAGTAATTTTTGTTACGAACTAGGGAAAGCGCAGCTCCTGACTAGCTGGGAATATTAGGGGTCAATATTCCCCTTTTCAAGTTACTGAAGTTGGTGGAATTTTGAAAGACCTTTGACAAGTTTGACTAATACTGCCTATTTTAGCAAGCTGTCCAACAGCAGACGAAGGTGAGTGGTTAGGTGAAACATCCTAACAGAAAGGAGGGCTGCAAGATGGACTTTACTCAAAACTTCTGAATTCCTCGTGCTTCCTCAGTTAAAAGGAATAATCTCTTACCTGAAAGTACTGATTGAATCATACTTTCCTTTCTCCTTGGGATGAAGCTAAAATCCTTGCTCTCAACCACTGCTTTCCAAGGTAGAGAGCAAGGAAAATTTGCCTTTAAGATATTAATGCCTTAGGGTTTGGGCAACCGTTTATCAGTCATAAGATTTTTGGTATAGGCAGGAGCTTGGTGGTTGTTCCTGTTTGAGGGAGCAGTGAGCTACCATACAGATGCTATATTGCTCAACTGCATGCATCCCTCTCTCCAAGTTCTTCCTATGTGTAGCCCTTTCCCCAAGCTGGAAATCTGGGTTTTGCTCGTGCAGTTGAGATGCACGTTGCTATCTGAGCAAGTAGTTGGCTTTCTTCTTTCAGCTGTCATGAAATTTGATCTGGCATGAGACTTGGGAAGCTGCTGTGGTTTGAGGGATGTTTAGTCCTTCAGTCTCTGCAGGGCTTTGCATGGCTCTTCTCTGCATCCCTAGTGTTGCTCTGGGGTTATGTGCCACCACTCCTGCACCTGCTTGACCCCATGTGAACAAGGGTGATGTCTGTCTGTGGCTAATTTTTCCTCCTTTATGTTAAAATTATTTCTTTCTTCCATTGTGCCAAAACAGATGTGTATGCATATTGCAAACCTGTAGTTATCTCCCAGCCTGACTCTCTGGCACAGCTGCAGAGCGACTGCCCATTTACAACCACACAATCAGACCAGACCCTTGCAGCGTTAGCTGGGAGGTGATTAAACGATGAAGGGTAGATGAGGTTGTATTTGCATATCTCTGCCATGATTTGCACAGCAGGGCTGTTCTGCATCCTCCACTGCAGTGCCACAGCTCTACCCCAATGTCCCCAGCCCAGCTGGGGTGCTGAGCTGCTCTGCTCCATCCTGCCTGCAGATGGGGACTAAAACCTGCATTTTGGAGGCAGAGATACGCTGAGTGCTGCAGCTCGCTTCCAGAAGGCAATTACTCATCCCCTGCTAGCCAGGCTCTGCCTCCTCCCAAGACCTGCATTTCTTGAAGAGGGGCTTGCAGTGTTTAAAGAGTATTAGTCCATCCCCTTGAGCTGACTTCCCAGGGCCTCTGCTGAAAAACAGAGGGAACCTGAAGGACCAGCAATAGATATAATTTATCAGTGCAGACTGCTGTAAGAAATTAGCTCATATGGATGTGTCTGTATACAAATATGCACAGACATACATGCATTTAGTATGCCCTGTATCTAAATAGAAAACGCTAGATAAACAAAACCCTGGCTGAAGTGTCTTTCTCATTACCTGTGCTGTGGAGTGAAACAGGAGGGAAAGGCAGCTTGGCAAGCCAGCTTCTGATCCTCTGCAAAGGGGTTATTTGGACTGCAGATGATCCAGCTTGCATTTGTTATACTGATAATCAAGAATGCATCATGCTTCTTAGCTGAGGCTGAGTGTTGTGTGACTGTGGTTACGCACATTCCCAGGCCAGCACAGCTTTGGAGATAACGTGACAATGTGTGATGAAGCCACCTTGATGCCTCTGCCTGGAGGTGTCTGGATTTCACTGTGGCAGGCCAGAGCCATCCTACAGCCAGTGTTTCACTCTGGATGGACCAAATCCAGATATTTGCATTCTAGAACATGCTGAAATCTTCTGTGATATGTAAGAATTACTTGTTCTTTTGGAAACAGCTGAAGCAGGGGACTCAGTATCAGGTCTCTGGCTTTTATGTTCCTCATAAAAGGCTTGAAGTGCTCAAGTAGCCCAGTGCTCTGCTGGGAGTGCTTCCTCCTGCGCTGTAATAACCCAGACATAACAGCTGATTTCTCTTCCAGGTGTTATATGAAATTCTGTCCACCCTAACACCACAGGTTTATGTTTGATTTTAGTGGAGCCAAGCTTTCATTTCTATTTCATAGGGAGTTTGCTCTAATTTATATAATTATGAGTTTTACAAAACTTACTGTTCTTGTAAGGATACAGGTTTTTTTAGAAGCTTGTGGGCATACCCACAAATTATGTCTCTAAGAGGAGGGTGTTTTTGTAACTGTAAGCAGTAATATTGATAAATGGAGAAAACCATGAGAGTCTTATGCTGCCTTGCACCCCACTAGGAAAAGCCTAGAGAGCAAATGCATGAATGAGAACATGCTCAGAAAAACATGAACACCTGAAATTTAACAGCCCAGTACAGTTTCCACATGGGGAGGGAGATGTGTGAAGCAGGTTAATGCCACTTCAAATTTTCTTCTCTGTTTTGAACTAACCTTTAAGTCTTCCTCTTCACAGACTTTCAGATTGAAGTGTAACTGCTGGTGTTTATACTTGCAGACCTTTGGTACATAGGTAATTTTTAAAAAAAGACAGACACATACAAGTCTTTTTTTGTGTTTTTGTTAAAAAAGACCTCAGAATGAGCAACGTTGGACCTCTGCTCAGCTTCCACAAGGAGCTGCTGCAGGATGGCAGCATTAGAATGCTGGTATTGCAGCTGCCCTCAGGTTTCTGAGCAGGACAGAGCCAGCACCTTTATTGTTAGTTCTGTAAGGTTTGTCAGTCTTGGCTTTACCACAGGCTGTATGTGCTACTGTTGCAGGATGAAGATCTCCAAACTCTCTTGGTGTCAGTGACCCAGGTGAACAATGTTACAGAGAGCCCTGTTGTGACACAGGCAGCCACAACTTATCCCGCACAGTTTTACTCACCAATGTCCATCTTGTGACTCACTCCAGTCTCATCCTTCCCTTCCTATCTCCTTGATGTCTCTGGAGTCCCACTTGCATCACCCATGCTGGGCTTTACAAGCTTCGTAATGTCTTTTGTTAAATGTTGAAGTGTGTTTCCATCACTTTGTTAGGTTTTACCAGTTCCCGAGAGACTGAATTTCCAAAGCATTTTTTTTTTTTTGATGAATAGCCCAAACTAAGTCCCAGCTGTCTCTCCAACTTGTAGTCTCCCTTTGCCAGCAGTTACAGCCTTTGATCATCAAAATTTCTATTATGCTACTTGATTAAAGGTATTCGGAACTCAAGGTGAGAGCAGGGAGAGATTTACATTTGAAGTGATTTATTAACCTGCTGTAATTTGAGGTCATGCTAATTTCAGAATATTGTTAGTTCTTAATTTCTGTCTCTCTTTGTGCTACACAGCAATAGACAGCTGACGTTAGTTTAAATCAAAGGGCTTTTGCATCCTTGGAGGAAATATTACAAGGAAATAAAAATTCTGTATTTGGTAAAAGGGATTAGGAAAATAATTCCTTTTGAATCCCCATCCTCAAAATCCATGGCTACAAACAATTGATTAAGATATCCCTTAGGTGAGAAAGAATTACCCCCAGTATGTCCCAACTTGCATAGTACTCTTCATGTCACCTACTTTGTAGCAACAGAGTGTTAAACTGAGCTGGGAATGATGCAAATACATTGTAACTTTGGTCATTGCTTGGTAGTGCTGCGATCTCCTTTTTCTTGTAATATGTAGAATCCTGTGTGGGTTAATTCTAGAACACACAAGCACAGCTCAGATAAGGTGCTCATCACATCATGACTGTAATGTCCTACTCCTCTACCAATGCCACTCTATGGTGCAGAGGGATTAACCACTTTGATCACTTTGTCTGTTAACCGACCTCCTCTAACTGTCCTTCGAAGAACAGAGGAAGTAAAAGAGTATCTTGGGACTCAGGCATGGTGTGTGCTCACTAAGCACTCTCACTTCACTGTTTTCATATAGGTCACCTTTCATTTCCTTGAGAATAATCATTTGATGTACACAAATCTAAGTATGTGATTAAGCTGAGAAAAAGAATGCCACATGCAAAATTCAGGTTTCATGGTGGAAAGCCAAAGTAATTTCAACAAAAGAGAGCTTCAGGCCTGACTGTACCTTCATAAACTTTAGTGGCAAAGCTCAGAGTGGGCAGGGCTGCTTGCCTGACTGTCGGGGTGTGTTTCATGTATTCTGTAAGGTCGTGTTTCTGTTTCTTTGAGAAACTTTGGCTTTGATTTTTAAAGTGTCTGGTATTCTTTTAAAACACAAAAAATATATCTTAAGGACAATTGGGGGGGGGAAGCAGAAATAACAAATCAAATCATTCAAGAGGTCTGCAAAAAAGAAAGGTAAACAAGTATGAGCGAGCTAAAGTTGGGATGATGAGGGATGTGGGATGATGACAGTTGGTGTTTGAGGGATGGATACATTCATGGGTTCTAGGCAAAAGCACCTGAAAGAGAGCATGTGTGATGACCCATCCAGAAATTGCACTCTGAGGGAAGCTGTGTGTGTGGAATGTGAGAAACACACCTTTTTGTCTAACAGCTGCACACCGAGACTTGAACTGCTGTCTCTAGACACTTGAATGTACATCATGGCAAAAAGCAGCATTGTCTCATTGGGAAGAGGACATAGAGTCTGCAATGCAAATGTGAACTTTGGAAAGAGAGATTTTAACTTCCCAACATGACACTTTTGCAGACACATTAGTAATTACCTGCTAGTTGGATGCACTGTGAAATATTCATTCTTATAAAAGCATGACATCCACTGTTATTCACTTTTGTGTTACTTCCCAAGCATTGCACAAGTGTTCTGGGGCAGCATCAGGCACTGGCCATGCAGGCAGTGCACGGAGGGCAACAACAGACCCTGGGAGTTGTGATTTGAGCAGGACTCGCTGGGTAGGAAGATTGCATTCTCAGAAGAGCCTGGTCACCTTCCTGCTTGGTTAGTGCTGGTAACAATCCTCTATGTCAACCTAAATTGGCAGAGCCGCAGCTCAGCTACCTCCTGACTGCCTATAGGGCTGAGTCCCTGCGTCAGCTGTGGGCAACCTGAGTGGAGACATTGCACATAGATAATGTAACTAATAGCTCTGGCTGAACCCTCAGGGTTTCCCTGCTTATCTCCTTCATGCAGCCTCATCCTATGGATATGCTCAGGACATGTCTGAAATTGAAGGCATCTGGGAACATTTTAGTAGGGATTTATCTATCCTTCTTTCAGAAACGGAGACTTCAGACATGACTCGGGGCTAGTAACTGTGCACACTCTTTACAATCAATAGAAAGATTTAGGTGCTTCTGCAGGACAGTGAATTTAGTGCTCAAAATCTTGGACAGACCTCCTTCTAAAGGTGCCTGTTGATCTCCTTGTAAAAAGCCTAGAGTGAGTAACAGTAATGTGGTTAGCTGAACGTAGCTGAGATGAATCCTGCTCTCCATTTGTATCCTGTTAGTCTCTGGAGGAGGGACAAGACTTGGGACTCTAACATCCATCTTCCTAACCATTGGGCTACCAAATAGCCTCAATCTCACTTTTTCATGTTGTATTACAGGGAGTGAGGCTTGCTTTGAGTCCATAGTGACCAGTTGTGCATCTGAGCACTGCAGCATCACCGAGTCATGGAGGAAAGCTGGAGCTTGGAAGCACACACACACACTGCCTTTAAAATCCTGATTTCCTTTACCTAGTGACAGGGTAAAAGATAATCTTACAGAGATGACTGCTGAGCTGCAGTGTCAGCATGTGGCAAGTGTGAAATTCAATGGCAGAGCTCTTTCCCTGCCAGAGGCGATGAAGGAACTGCTGCAGAAATGCAGCCACATTGATTCTATGTACAGTCAACCTAAGGAAGATGGTGCTGGAGCAAGTCCTGTCATGCTGCTTCCTTTGATCCTGGTCTTGAAGGATCCATTGCTGTCTTTTGTACTCCTTGCTGCCTTGTTTGTGCTGTCACCCTATGCAATGCATTTCTTGTTATGTTTTTTTTGCCATGTTCTGAAAACTTGTACCAGCTTTCGTGGTCACACTCCTTTTGAGTTCACTAATCGGTAATTTGTGTTTTGTTTTTGTGACCTTGGCACCCTGGTGTCCTGTAATGCATCTTTTGAGGAGTTCCTCTGCTGCCATCCTACATTCACACTTTCTGAGCTCCTTGCTATACTATATAGACATATTCATTGATTACAGACTCACTATATTGATTAAGTTTATGTGTCTTTTGAATTCTTGACAGTGACTCACTACACAACAGCTGTCATGCTGGAAGAAATAGGAAAACTCAAAAAAAGTCTATTTCAAAGTGGAAAACTAATTAAAAATACTTTGCTTAATGAACATACTAAGAATAAATTACAGATCTTGGTTGAAAAGTCTTACTCTTGTGAAGCTGCCCCTGGTTTGTGTTGGGCTGACCAGACAGCAGGTAGATACCGGCCTGGGGGAAGGTGTTTCCTTTCTGACAAAGACTTGAAGTATGATTATTATTTTTAATAACTTGACCAAGATGATCAGGGGACTGGAGCATCTGTCATACGAGGAAAGGCTGCAGAAACTGGGGCTATTTAGTCTAGAGAAGAGGAAACTGAGGAGAGATCTTATTAACATTTACAAATATCTAAAGGGTGGGCATCAGGAGGTTGGGGCATCACTTTTTTCTATGGTATCTAGCAACAGGACAAGGGGTAATGGGACGAAGCTGCAACACAAAAAGTTCAATTTAAATATAAGAAACAACTATTTCACTGTTCAGGTGAGGGAGCCCTGGTACAGGCTGCCCAGAGGGATTGTGCAGTCTCCTTCCTTAGAGGTCTTCAAGACTCGCCTGGACATGTTCCTATGTGACCTGATCTAGGTGAACCTGCTTCTGCAGGGGAGTTGGACTGAATGATCTCTAAAGGTCCCTTCCAACCCTACTATTCTATGATTCTTTGATTGTTCATCCTATTTTTATTGATTTAGGTAGTTACATTTTTTCTTTACTGTTTATGGATTATATCCATTGGGTTACTTATGCTGTAGGTCAGTCTATGTAGCTGTATTGCTGTGATTTGACCTCTTATGGTTTGATAGTTTTCTCTGTGTCAGTTATTCTGTGTTTTCATGCCCTGACTCCATTAGACATCACAAAATATCTAGTAGTTCCCTAAGGTTACATACTTACAAGGTAATTTACAGTATTTTTTAAAATGATGTCATATTAGCTAATTATAAGAATTCTATGACTACATTATTAATGACTTAGAGGACAAAGTTGTTTCCTCTTAAAGTATTGTGTTTTTTATTATACTGGTGAATCACTTTTCTACTGAAAGACCTTAGTAGAAAAGATGATGTTTGCATTTTCTGCTAATACTTACTGCTAAAGCTCAGAAGACCATCTCTGGGTTATAGAGTCTATTTTCTTTTGCTGATAAATGCTTCTGTGTACAGAGTAGAAGAAAGCATGACTGACATAGCCTGGGTGCCAGTGGCATGGTCCCGAGCCTGCTGTGAGCTGGAGCAACCACTAAGACCACGAATCCCAGTTGTCCTTCCCCAGTACTAAGGCTGCAAGGAATCATCAGCACCAGTGACAGAGCTGCCTGTTTCTCTGTGCAATGGATACATGTGTATGTGTGCACATAGGTGCTGTGCTCAAGGGCACTGAGCAGTGTCAGCAGCACCCCACTTCGTTTGACTTTCTCCCCTTCCCCACAGAGCAACTCTCCTCATTCCATCGATGCCCTATAACAGCTGGCCATAGATAGCTTTTAGGCATACAAAGGCTGTTTCTAACTGCAAGAAAAGGAAGTAAAACATGCCAACAAAATAAGCAGGTCAACCCATACTTCATCTTTCACATGCTACAACTGTCTTTTTGCTTTCTTGTCTATTACCTCAATACAATCTTTTATGAAAGAGATTTAATAGTTCCTTACTGTCCCCCAGGCTATGCTGGCCAAGGTTCCTGTGCTTGGTAGTTTGATGTGAGAGTAATTGCTACTGTTGTATAAGTGACAGCTCATAACACCCTGCTTTGACTTGTGGGGCCCATTTTTCCATCTGAGCCTGCAATGTTTACACGGCCAGACATCGATCAGAGGTCCTCGAGCACTTTTCCGTGTTGGTCGGGTCACCAGGAGGCAATCCAGGCATGGATGGTGAAAATCAGCACCTGATTCTCCAGGGCAATTTGCCCCAGGCAAGCCTGCTCTTGAGCTGCTGCTGGCAGAGCTGTATGTTGCTGTGCACACTGTTTAACGTGTCCTCCTGGTGTGAGGAAAATGCCTGAAATGAATGGAGAAATCAGGGGGGATTTGTCACTAGTTTGGCTCATTGTTTATTCCCTTTGGGCTTCATTAGCTGTAAGCAATGCGGATTGACGGATCTGGCAGAGCAGAGCATGGACATCCAAGTGGGAAGGTCTGACAAAAAGGTCTGGTGGTACCCAGACCCAATGCACACCAAGCCTTGTCACCTCCAGTCCCATTCCTGGGATGCTTGCTGGCATTTTTCTGTAGCCAGTGAAGTTACTGCTTGTAAGTAGAGCTGAAATAGGAATAAATTCTTAGTAATTTGCAAAACACTTTAACAATCAGTCTTAACCTTCTGAGTTTATTTCAAAGTCATTTAGTCTGGGAAGGATCTGCTAATCCAAGAGCATAATGGACCTATAAATCTGTGAAGGAGAGACCTACTTGTTAACCTCAGGGGACTGAAAGTATAGAGGGGGTCAATTCAGGCTGCATTTGCATTTGAATAATAGCATGGAAAGTGTTCAATATAAAGAGAACAGGACTGTGAGGTGAAAGCAGGGAATTGGGCAGAGGCTGTTCAAAGAGTCTTCTCTCAGGAAGGGAGTTCACTGGTCCTCCAGAGATGCTTTATGAGCAGAGCCTCGGGCTGGGCTCCTTCAGCTTTGTTAAATGTGAAGCATATCTTGTATTGCAATGTGAAGCCAGGACGCATTGCTGAAGCTGCCCTCTCTCAGGAAGAGGGCCTTGCTATAAATCAATGTGGCAAATGAATAATCAGACAGGTCAAGGGGTCTGTATACCCCAAAACAGGCTCTCAGGATATACCATTTCAGTTAGGGAAAGAGTTTTTGCTCCTTGACACATTAGTAGTTTGGAAGCTTGTGCTGCTGGGTGTAAGCTGTTGGGAGGTTTTGCACTGTAGGAAATGGCTGAGGATGCAGAGCTCTTTATGCACCCCATGGCTCAGGGTTGTGAGCCCCTCTCCACTGGATGCCACACAGGATGGCTTCCCATGCCCTGGAGTGCACAGTACAAGTCAAGTGGGAAGGTGCCTCCAAAAAAGCTTTGGGACCTGCTGCAGCCATCTTGGGATGGTGTCATTCAGGCCACATTTCTTCCAGCAACCCTCCCGAGGAACTGTGCAGCACCTGGGAGACAGGAGCCATTCCGGATGAGGCACATGCTTGTGTTCCTCTTTCCTGGGGTGATCTAAGACAGTAATCGATCGGTATTGTTTGTGATGTTTGAGGTTTGGGAGGTATGCTGAAATATTCTGTACTAACACTTTACAGTGCTCCTTATTGCCTGCTGGGCTTAGTTTTTACAAACTTCTGGAGTGAGTGAAGTGCTAATTGGAATAGGTGTTTAGTACATGGTGAGCTTTGTGGGCTGTGCAAGAGAGGCTCTGATTTTCTTCCTGAATTAAATAAGTACCTAAATGTAGCTCTTTGTACTCGCTGATTTAAAGAGATGGTAAACAATTTTCTGGTTTATAGACTGCATTTCTTTAAATACTTTAGTTAAAGCTCTTGGCATAGTTTTTAATCACTTTGAGAAAGTACAAACACCAAAATTCATTAATTTCATACACATGTATGAATAGAAATTTCAGAGCTGTGGCTAGCCCTGCTGTCTGGTGATGACAACAGACTGCTTTGGTTGCCTGCTATTTTTCACTGTTTCAAGCAATGAGTAATCCAGGAAGCAAAACCTACGTTTTTTTTTGTAGAGTATTAGAAAAGCAGTGCAAAAATTCAGGTGGCTTCGGTGACATCAATAGCTTCAATTAACTGGAAGTGGAGAGACAAAGGGATGCCAACGTCCTCATCTCACTCCTGCTGGGTCTCTTGCTGTAGCTGTGGCTCTGTAGTTGCTTAGAACCTTTCTTCCAACTCACCACTTGCACTGGGTCTCTCATCATAGGTCTATATTTGGCTTTCCCTCTGATTCCATATCTACAGCATCTTCGAGTGGGCAGCAGGTCTGTCCCTTGATGGTATGCAGCAGCCCTGGGGCACAGAGGTAAAGAGACGCATCATAGAGGTTGGATTCTTGACCTTCCTACGTTGCAGTGAAATAACTGTGCTGCTGGCCTGCCACTGCAGTGTCAGCACAGTGCTGAGGCCACTCAGCATGGCTGCAAGCTCTGGAGAAACTGTGGGATTAGTTTGTGTTGGAAGGGCCCATCAGTACCCTGGAGTTGTCCCTGGAAGGCAGCATCCTCTCCTCTCCTCTCCTCNAAGTGTGATGACTAAATGTCCTTTCTTGCTGCCCCCAAAACTTGCAGTGCTTTGTTGTAGCATTTCTCATGTTTGATAGCTTGTCTCTTTCTATTTTTAAGCTTAAAGAAGTTGAAAATAGACCAGGTCAGCAAGCAGTCACATCACAGAAAGCCCTGTTACTCCTTGTCTTTCTCTCTGCAACCTTTCTTTCTTATTTTTTTTTTCAATTTAAATAACTTCTACTTTTAGAACACTTGCAGCAGTTCATCTGTGTCATGTTGCTTTATGGATCAGTCTGCATTCTCATGTATTTTTTCTGAGACAGTTGCCCACCTCAAACATAGATGTTTGGGAAGTTCCTGAGTGGGAGTGGAAGGTCATGTTCCAGGCTCCTTGTGTGTGCAAGTGGGAGCAGGTATTTGTGTGCTGGTGTTGCTCTAGTTGTTTAAAGGAGATATATTTTTACCTTGTAAAACTTTGCTTATCGATTAATTGAACTGGCAGAGTGACTTATTGCCACAGAGGCACTAAAGGCAGGAAGGACAGAACATCATCTTTAGGTTGGCTATAATTTAGAGATATTTCTTATGTTACTGTGTCTTCATAACACATTTTTTAAAAAATGCTCTAAGCTTAGATGCCAGCTATGGAGACAAATGTGTGATCATGCTGCTACTTATAAATACTGAGGAAAACATTCTGAGTCCCTGAAGGCTGGACTCGGCATGTCTGCTGTCTCCAGGAAGGTCGTGGTCTGCACAGAGCCTACAGGTACTTGTTTGGATGGTGGAGACAGGCTGTTGCTCCAAGGCAGAGGCTGGTCCTGAGTGCTGAGCAGGGCACTCATGGTCTCTCCGGTGAGGAGCTTAAGGTGTAGGTGTTGTTTGAATCCTGGCTCTTCCTGAAGCACAGCTCTTTCTGTCCAGATGGTGCACTGGCTTTTCCTTTGGGAGTAGTGGCTAATTAAAAAAGCTCACTGTTTCGATGACAGCTGTGAAGGTAAAGGGGATGTTTGTCTCTGATGTGATAGATGGAGAAACAGCCTTGGGGGTCCTTGAGTATAATAGATGTAAGGGTGAGCACTCTGAATGCCACAGCCATGGGAGTTCTCTTCAAGCCCTCTATTAGACATGAGAGCAGGCAGCCTGCCTTGCCCATGCAGCCTTTTTAGCAACAATTACAGAAAATATCCTAGGTGTCAAGAGGACAAAAGAGGGAAAGGACTCTTTGAGACTTACAGAAGTGAACTATGAAATAAATCCCTAATGAGATCAGTCATCTCAAGGCAAGTCTAAAGCCATCTCTAACTTTGAGCTCCATGGCAGTGTACCAAGAAACTTCTCCACTTCACACCAAAGCTTCCCCTCAAGCAAGGAGAAATGTGGAGGCTGACATCCTCGTTAGCTGAAGTTTGTTCTTCTACTTATACCCTTGTAATTCTGGCCCTGGGTTTCTGCCACAGCAGTGGTATATAAAAAGAGCACAGTGGCTAAGACAGAAATGTGCAGCTTGGCTTGTCCTTGCCTTTGTAAAATTAATTTGGAGACATCGAGTAGAGATCATAGCATACTGCAGCCACAAAACCTGGCCTGAATGCTTCTATTTACAGACGTTTAATATCTGTTTATGGATGGACATTTAAAGGATGTACAGGCATTTAGCTGTAACAGCATCAAAGAAAAACCATTTTTCGTACTTGCAAAGGAAGCTACAGGCCACATAAAGAATTAGTACATCTAATCAGTGACTGCTGCTGGAAGCAAAGACAGATGATTTGGGCTGGGCTTCAGTACAAGGTATTGTGTATGCTTGTGTGTTTATATGACACTCAAGAGTATGTTAATGACTTGCCCAGTGTGAGTAACTATTCATGACACCTCTCAGCAGAGATTTCTAACTTGGAGCTCTTGAGGCATGTGAGATAGAGGTGGAGAGTGGTAAAGCATGTCAGCTGGTGAGAGTGGAAAGGAAAGAGAGAAAAAGAGAGAGACAAAGATCTGAGGGATAGAAGGGGAAAACACAGAACAGAAGATTCAATCCACTTACAGATAGCAGCACTTTTCTCAGAGGTAGGATGAAGAAAAAGAGCAGCGGGGAGCTGTGAAGGAAGAGGAGATTAGGGATAAGTCTGGTGGTGCTGAGGGTAAGTAGGATGTAGAGGAGGCTAAGCATGAGGTGGTCATATTCAGCAGAGACAGTGCAAATCAGACTGAAGCTGATCTTTGCTAGAGATGAGAAATTTCTTGGCAATGGTGGTTGGCTGCTCATTCAGATGAGAGATAAAAGATATGAGAGTAGAAATGGGGTCAAATTTGAATTACTGCATCGATTCATAGCAGACAACTATCCACACTGATGCTAAGCTGTTTGTAGTCTTTACCACCTAGACCATGGAGAAGGTAGATGTATGGACTACAATGTCCTTCATATAGGAGAGGGTAGTGTCGTGACATCAGTGCAGCCTGTGCTCTGTTGTACCTAAATGAAGAGTACTGTTAGTCCAGCAGCTTTCTGAAAACAAGAGATCACATGGGAGCTGTTAATTTTTCTGGGTTTTTTACTGAACTTGTTTGAACATCTGCTCTTCCAGGCTCTGCAGTTTGTGTGGACTTCCTAAAGCTACTGAGTAGAGAAATACCTGGAGAGAGAGTGAGATCCAGAGCCAATATTTGCCACTGAAAATGTGCTGTACCAACATCTGTTGATGAGGTTTATCCAAAATTCCTCCCTGTGTGCATTGCTGACCATATACAGGCAAGCTTATGTACACTGATGCATTGGAGCTTGGAGCAGAGAATCTGCACCAATATGAACATCCAGTTTATCGTGTGATTGTATACATACGAAAAAGTAGTTCATAAGAACAGCAGTGCAATGCAGATGTTGTACTACTATGTTTAAAAGAGAAAGGACATGTTATTAACAGACCACCCCCCCTCCAAAGTTATTAACAGAAAATTACTGTGTGAGGCTACACAGCTTCAACACACTTCCCTGTGATACCCCCTGGGTCTAAGTCAGGCCTACACCCAGTTTTCTGACCACGAAAACGGTGGCTATTTGAAGATCAGTAAATATTTTTTTGAGTATTAAAGATGCTCGAAATTTGTTACGTGTTTATTGTAATGAAAAATGATGTTAGTAGTTCAGCTGGTCAAAATTTTTAAGTGGAACATTAATCTCCTGAAAAACGAGGCTCTGCAGAAACTGACTCAGGGTACATGAAGGCAAATTATTATTTTTTTGGAGAAAATGGTATTTTAAGGAAAAAGAAAATATTTATTTAAAAACCTGTCATATCTGTGTGAAAAATATTGGTAGTTTTCCAGCCAGCACATCTTACAGTGCCTATGGTCCGCAAACCAGTGATTTATTTTGCCTAACAGAAGGCAAGGAGCATTTTTCTGTTCTGTTCAGTGAGAGATTAAGCCCCAGAAGATACTGTCTGGTTACCATCATTTTTACACCCTTATGATGTTCTCTGAGACATTGTTCTTGTAAATAAACTGGAAATCAAATTATGCCCCCTTCACTCAGCTTGCAAACAAACTTTCCTAGGGCTAGTTACAGAATCACAGAATCTTAAGGATTCGAAGAGACCTTGAAATATCATCTAGTCCAACCCACCTGCCAGAGCAGGACCTCCTAGAGTAGGTCACACAGGAACTCATCCAAGTGGGTTTGAATGTCTCCAGAGAAGGAGACTCCACAAACCAGCCGGACAGCCTGTTCCAGGGTTCCCTCACCCTCACAGTGAAGAAATTCTTCCTTGTGTTTCTTTATAACCTCTTATATTCCAGCTTGTACACATTGCCCCTTGTCCTATCAATGGCCATCATTGAGAGGAGCCTGACTCCATCCTACTGACACTCACCCTTTACATACTTGTGGAGCTGCAAGATTCCTTTTGTATATATGGTGTATGCTCAGAAGTTGAGTCTTGGTGCTGGATGTCTGACCAGCCTGGTCCTATGTTTCCTGGAACTGGACGAGGAGAGTAAGTGCTCAGGATTCTTCACCAAGGGAGAGATTTCTCTGCATCTGGATAGCCTCATGCACTTTAGCTTGCCTATAGAGTCTGGTCACCTGTATGTGTGTTCACAAATTGGACTCCTCTTTGGACTAAGAAAACCATGTTCTCTTTTTTTATAATGCAGTAGTTAATTAGTTCCACTCATATGCATGTAAATGGTTGTTTCTCAGTGTAACACTGAAGTCTGTCACAGAATGACAGAATGACAGACCTCTAGAGATCATCCACTCCAACCCCCCGGCTAAAGCAGGTTCACCTCAACCTGGTCACACAGGAATGCATACAGGTGGGTTTGGAAATCTCCAGAGAAGGAGAGCCCACATCCTCTGTAGGCAGCCTGTGCCAGGGCTCCCTCACCTTCACAGGAAAGAAGTTTCTGCTCATATTCAAGTGGAACTTCCTGTGTTCCAGCTTGGGCCTGTTACCCCTTAACCTGTCACTGGGCATTACAGAAAAAACTCACTCCATCCTCTCAACACTTGCCCTTTTAAGCATATGTAAGGTCCCCTCCCAGTCTTCTCCTGGCTAAACAGGCCCATGTGTCTCAGCCTTTCCTCGTAAGAGATGCTCCAGTCCCCTGATCATCTTGGTAGCCCTGTGCTGGACTCTCTCCAGAAGTTTCTTGTCACTCTTGAACTGGGGAGCCCAGAACTGGACACAGTACTCCAGAGGAGGCCTCAGCAGGGCAGAGTAGAAAGCGAGAACCTCCCTTGACCTGCTGGCCATGCTTGTCTTAAAGCACCCCAGGATACCATTACTCATTGATGCTATTACTCCAAATTAACACAGCCTATGTACAATTACCACAAAAAAAAAAAAAAGAAAGAAAAAGAGATTTTTTTGGATATATATTTTATTTGACAGTGGTTTAGAATATCATACAGTAAACAAGATTTCTGTAAAAGTTAATTTATCCATAGTGGTGCGTTTCATAAAAATAGTTGCTCACTTACAGCCTTTCTGTGACTATTAATACATGGAATTATATTTATAGAGATAGAGCTGTACAGGGTAAATTCACAGCTAACACTACACAGAAATATTATTTGGAATGGGGTTTAGATGATGTGCTGTCTTCACAGGTTATCGATTACAGCCGCATAAAGCAATTACTGCACAAGGAGTAGCTGTGAACTGTGCAAATTAGAGTTTATGCAAGCATAATCTCAACTGGTTTTTTTTCAGATTTCATTGTTTGCTTTCTTTATACATAAAAATAAGATACCGGGACGTGCATCTACACTACAGAAGCATTGTCCAAAATCAGGTTCAATAAATTAATGGCAAATTATATTGGATTCTAGTTCAGGGGATAAAGATTTTTTTTTTTTAACCATTAAATAAGAGTTTTATAAACAGCTACATGGTCTTGTGCTTTTTTAGAAACTATAAATGGATTTTTCTTTCTAAAAAAAAAATTAAATTGTTTGAAAGCTGCAAAATCCTTGACTTGAGGCTTTTCAAATAATTGGACAGGAAGAAACATGCCTATAAATTTCTCAGTCCAGTGCAATGTTTGAGACATACAGTAATGTGCTAATTTCTTGGAACAAAGCCAATCTCAATCTAATTTTTCAGCAGAGCATGTGAGGAACTAAGATTGCTAGAGAACAGTAATTTTTGAATACAAATTTTTGACAGTACTTAGCTTTATTTAATCTTTTTCTTTTTAATTACCAATGTATTATTGCCCAGAATTTTGTTTGAATTTTGACAGACAGATAAGCATATGCACACTTACACAGACACACACACGCATCTTTTTGAAACGAGATAATGACTGATTGACTGAACCCGGAGTTATTTCCTGTGAAGGCAGACTGGAATGTTTACCTGGCACTTAAGGCTTGAAATTCAAAACAGACAAGCAAGAAAGATGAACCAAAAAAAAGAGAACAACAACAACAAAAATGGAGGTAGGGAAGAAATGACAAAATAGAAACCATTTTAAAAATGGAAAGATATTGAATTTACTGAATGACGACACTGACAACTGTGTTTCAGAAACCAGTCTAATTATTAAGGTGTGCCAGAAAGGCACCTGCTCTGCCAAACTGAGGGGATGAAAGCTGAGAGTGTCCTAACTGAATGTAGATGGGTATGAAACATAGCACTGTTGGTAAGTGAAGCTCTCATTTTCTGCAGGAGGGAAAGGCCTTTCCTTAAGGAAACTGCAGCTTTTTCTCTGTAGCACTCTTCCTTTCATTGCAAGGGCCTTTGCAGACGTCTGGGTTTTGAGCCTGACCAATTGGCTTGCATGCTACCTCGCGAGATTTGGGGAACCTGTAATAAATTGCTTTTGAGAATAATTTGCAAATACAACTCCACCCTAACAGCTCCTTTCCAATGTACAGAAACATGGTTCGTTCACAAAAATGGCAGTAGAAATGGTATCACAGAAACTAATTCACTGGATTCCCCACTCCTCCCGTAGCGCCCAGTGAACTATGCTACAGGGTACCACGTGGACTATCCCAAAGTGTTAACAGTGGAGGCGTGTCATGGGTGTACAGTTCCAAACGATGCTTCAAAGAAACCCTTTAACCCCTGTCTAGATATGTCGAGAACAATTTATTTACAACATTTTAGCTCCATGTAAAGATCCTCTCTCTGTGTCAGCTTGCTCCGTGCAGTTTTATTTAAGGCGATGTTCCAGTTTGTGATTGCTCTAACTTGTTCCAGTTTCTTGATACAAAGTTTGAATGAAATCCAAGTCCTTCATGCAGTGGGAGAAAAATGCTAAAGCTACACTGCACTATCCTTCTCTTGTGTACTTACTGTCCTTCATATTGTTTTGGTTTCTTCCATAGCTGCCAAAGTCCCTAAAATGGAACCGGGACTTCAGGGTCGATTTTAAATCTCCGTGTTGACTATATGCTTTTGAACTTATTAGATACTGTGCACATTGTCATGGAATTATACACTAATGTTTTCATTCCTCAATGCTTTGTGTATATGTGTGATAGTTAAAATAAATTAAAACAAACCAAGGTGAGACAAAAACTAAGAAGAATGTTCTGTGTCAGTTTGAGACAGAGGGCAACAGTCCCTTGCTTATCTGCTCATGGCAGAAGTACCAGACTTTAGGACGCTTGGTAGCTTATCTGAGCCGGGGATTTTCCACGGGCCTGGAGAGACCGTTGCCTTTCGAACTGTGGCGTTGGTGCTGCGAGTGCTAATGGAGTGGAGATGTCCCTTCCTGGGGAACTCGCTGGGTTTCCCATCAGGGTCCCTCTGGCTGTGGTCCATATCACTTCCAGGCGAACTGCAGCGGTTGCTACTGTATGTCTTGGTAGCACCTATATCAAGCTTGACAAGGTCGGATGCTGCAGCTGACTTCTTCTCACTGGTATTTGTGGGTTTGTGATCTATTTTGCCAAGTGATCCTCCTCTCTTGCTGTCTGGCTTCCTCAGCCTCCCAAACTGTTCATCACTGGTTCCAGCACACACGTGCTCTCTTGCGCCAGCCTCAATCATAATGCTGTGTCCCAACACTTTGCTTTCTGAGGTGGGCCTGCCACCATCAGTGGTCTTATTTTTGCTTTCTGAATATCCTTTCCAAGAAGCCTCTTCATGCTTTGACCTGTCTACCTTTTTAGGACTTGCTGACCTTTCTCTTTGTTCTCCTAACCTTTTCTTTTTGTGACTGTTCACCGACAGCTCCTTTGGTTTCCTTACATCGTGTTCCCTCTTGATATCCCATGTTGGCTCTGGGCTTATCTGGTGAGAAGGGTCAGAGGGTGGGGCTATGTGTGATGAAGATAATGGTGAGATTATGTCTTCAAGGGAAAGAGCTACTTCCGGCAGACCTGGGGAGGTGGCAGAGGGAGCACTCCAGGAGTTTGGTTCGTCTGTTGTAACAAGAAAGAGAAAGGAGTTAAGGGCGTATTCAGCAGCACAGAGACCGTGTTGCACAGGCACATGCATTCTGAGCAACATCGACACCCGAACCACACACCAAACTAAAACTCCTTGGTTTTAGGAATACAAGACTTAAACTCCTCTGGTCAGGTGAGGTGAAACTCCCAGGGGAGTCAAGGGGGAGGAGAATAAAAATAATCTCTCCTGCCACCCCACCACCTACCAAAAAAAAAGAGAGTCCAGGAGAAGCCAGAACCGCAGGGCCGGTAACTGCAAATGTTAGAAACCTCTGTCTTTTTTTCACACAGATTCTGCTTTCCTCTGCCCACATTAAATTATTCTTAAAATAATAAAGGCACGTGCTTATGAAATCAAATTGCTTCTTTTGTAGCTGTATAATGGATTTCTCAGCTGGGCAATATCAGTGCTGTCTCTGAGGACAAATGAGAAGGACTTTCTGCCATCTATTAAACGTGTCCCTACAAGCATATAATAATTGACAAGAATTTGTAGCTTAGATAAGGTCATCATTGAATTCTGTCCCATATTTTTCCTAAACAGATATAATATTGCCGTGTTTATGGCCCCACAATTCTTACAAGGTACTTACAAAGCTCTGGTTTTATATCACAGCATCAGCTGCTGTGTCTTTTGGCTGTGCATTTTGAATTTCTCCTGGTTACTTAGCCTCAATGCAATATGGTTAGATTGTGCAGCTCTTGTTTAATTTAGCTAAATAGACATCTCCTTTGCTGAATCATGATGATTTTTCTAATTCATTGGTACAAAACACAATATTCTGAGATGCCTTTCTCTTGCATCACAGTCCTCATTTCTTTTGATTAACGTTCTGGCAGGCAATGAATCCATCATAACTAATGACAGCACGACTCCTATTCTTACCCATCTGCATAGAGGTTACAGAAATCACTGAACTTGGCTAATGTCATTCCCTATTTAGCACCATTGCCTGTCTCTGAACGGTATGAGCAATAATCTGTCAGAGATGAAGGACTGTCTCAGGAATCCATGGAAACGAGGTGGAACTTGTGGCAAGAGTATTTCATAGGAGAGAAAATGTAACCTTCCAGCTGAAAAGCAAGCACGAACCTCTGTGGGTTGGGACTAGTATCTCTCAGTGATATCAACTCTCCTTTAAAAGATAAATTTCTTTTTCTCAGTGCTGTGGTTGCTTTCAAATTATCATGAAGATGCACGTGATCTCAAAAAATGGAATGGGTTTTACTGCCCTGCCTGGGATCTGCAGCTTGCTTGACTGAGATGGCACTGTTAGTTAAGAGCTGGATCAAGTGATTGCTGTCTTGCAGATAAAAATAGGAGAGACAATAGTGAGGTGGGTGACGTAAAGGGAGGGAGCAGCGTGGTTAGCTGAGGAGCTATTTATTTTCCCAGATGGTGTTTGTCATATGCTTTTTGCATAATGAACATATGTATGGAGGGGATTAGCATTTGAGAGGGGTAGAAAGTACAAGTTCTGGGTAAGATAAATAAACTTTGAGCTGGGAATCTAAATGGGCTGAGAGTCTCAACTGAATTTTTTTTTCCTAAATCACACTTCCTTACCCTCCAGTTAAGGCTGAGTAATGTACCATCTGCTCCCTGCTTGGCACTTGAACAAGAAAAAATAAAAGG
This sequence comes from Urocolius indicus, assembly GCA_013401255.1. Taxonomy (NCBI): domain Eukaryota; kingdom Metazoa; phylum Chordata; class Aves; order Coliiformes; family Coliidae; genus Urocolius; species Urocolius indicus. The sequence continues at coordinate 511,891 of WBNH01000696.1, forward strand.
AAGGCTCATGCATGCAGTGATCAGCTCACAGGAGCTTGCCTACAAAAAGCATCTACTCTGATGGACTTGTTCTTTACTTCTGCTCTGCAGCACCGCCCCAACAACACCCTTCCCCAGTTGAAGACCACAGGTTGTGCCTGATGGAGGAGGTGCAGACCCTGCTCCAGCTCTGCTTAGATCTGACTGAAATCCAGGGGATCCCATTTTGGTTAACAGTTGAATCAGGGACCATGGATGGACTCCAAGACACTTTGCCTATCTTTCTAGAATGATCCTGAGACTCTGCTGAGCATCATGAAGCTGCCTGTGTGCAAGGTACCCAAGCTAGCACTAAACAAACCACTTTGGGCCTTAGAAAATGAAATCTTTGTTTTTAATAGCATTGTCACAGCTCCTCAGGCCAGAGGTAGTGCTGAGCATTGGCCTGACTGACGTATTTGCCTTAACTACAGTCTTCTTTCCCAGTTGCCCATAAGACAATTTTCACCGAGTGGCAGTGAAGAGCAGTGGGCCATTACCAGATCCTGTGCAAGGCTTTGAGAGCATGTGAAGTTACCAAAATAGCTTGTTACTTTAAGAAATATCAGCTGTATACCAGTAAAAACATCAAATGGCCTGGAGCAGCAAGATGCTTTCAGGTAACAAGATTGCCTCTGTGCAAAATGTGTCAGTATGCTCAAATCAGTTGTTTCTCATCCAGGAGGACAAGGCAGGTAGCCACCATTCCAACCAGGGTGACAAACACTTTTCAAGCCTCCTCTGAGACATAAAGGGAAAAATTGTAACAGTTATTTGTGGGACACTCAGGGGAGGAGACCTGAGGATGAGTGGCCTGCTATTTTATTCCCTAGAGACAGGAGAACTGATTTTAGTAATGGACTGTCTCCCCAGACAGTTTTATTTTTTTTCCCTGTTTTCTGTTTGAGTGAGAAGGGAGAAAACACCAAATGTTGCAGTGAGAAATTGTAGCAGGTTAGAACTTACTTCAACACAAGTGAGTGAGCATTATTTGTTACATGTGATGATATATAAATACAGATATCTATAAACCAGGACATGCAATGTTAGATGCATTATTGGATTTCTGCCTCTCCCTGAGAAACCCCAAGAAACTTGGCCAAGTAAGCAAGAAGAGTTGTAGCTACCAGAGCTTAAAGGGAATTTTGGCTGTGGGAGAACCCGAGGGGGGGCACTGGCTGCTGTTTGTTTAAAATATTGTGCCTGGCCTTCTTGCTGGCAAGACACCTATGTAGGCTGTATTTCCAGTGGCTGGGGGAAAAAGCTGCCATGAAATAAAACTGTCATTCATATTCTGCAGCAATGTAGTACTTGAAAGACAGATCTTGACAAAATTGCTTTCGATAAGGTTTGAGTACCATCAGTCTGAGACAGCCAAAACCCAACCTAACCCACTTTTTCTTTCAAATTAAATGAAATTATGTAGAAAGTCATACTCAGTCTTGCTGGACGTCAATGTCAACAAGCCATTGTTGCAATACATCACTGGATAGTGAGGAGAATACTGATGTAAAGGTATTGTGATCGACTTTCCTCTAATGTTTGAACATTATGGGAAAATACCAAAATTGCCAGAGTAGAACAAAGCATAGTAATTTAAGTAATTCGTTGCTGAAAAGGAAATCCTTTTAAAGATCTGTGCTCAAACCATGAGGGTTCACTTGGACTTGTTCGAGCAGCAGTAAAATGATTGCTTTTCCAGAAAAAATAAACGCATGAGAAAAATGCAAAATTTGGTTCTATATAGTAACTAAATTAATGATTTCTCTTTATGTTTATTCTGAGATTATAGCTGCATTTTGGAGAGAATTATTCCCATTTCTCAGTATTTCTTTTATAGTTTAAAGTTTTTTATAAAACCCAAGTGTTAATTGTGAGTTGTTTCACTGTCTGTTATTCCAAACTATCTCCAAAATTTTGCAAACCAGAGACATCAAACCAGAGACAGAGTAACAATTCTACTTTTTTTCTCTTTTCACCTCTGGGAGGAACTGATGACCCAATTTTTTTAATAGAGCATGAACTACTACTAATGGCCAAACAACTTAAAAGCAGAAGTGAAAGATGTTGCACTCAATTGAAACTGCTGGAGAGGTTTAGGGATGATGTAGTTTTAAATTGTTTTTGACTTTGTCACTGTGGATATCATCTTTTTTTCAAAGGTATACATCTCACTGAAAGCTAATAAATGCCTTCCTCTGTTCTTTGAAGGGAGAAAATCTCCCTTGACCTACTAATTTAGACAAGATAAGTGAGTTGGGAGCAGCACTATAATCTGTCACTGTGACGGCATTTGAATTGGTTTAATTTAGTAGTTGTTTTCTGGGTGGCTTTTAGCTTCCACAAGCTACTGTCATGCAGGTTGGCAGCACTGCTCCATGGGATGTGTGTAAGAATGACTCACCTACGACCTGTTTCACCTAACTGCCAGGCAAAGAGTAAATTGCTAACTGAGTAAGAGACACCACAGACACAAAATCTTGAGTGTGTAGGAGGACAAGTAGGAGATGAGCACAGCCATTTTGGAGGAAGAGTGACAAGGGGAAAACATCAGGAGCAGAAGTTTTCTGTCTAAAAGGCTTTTTTTTTGTTTGGAGTAGAAGACAAGGGGAAAACATCAGGAGCAGAAGTTTTCTGTCTAAAAGGCTTTTTTTGTTTGGAGTAGAACTGCCTTTTACATGAATTGTTTACATTGCAATTCCAGCTTACACACATTCAATGGAGTGGAAAAGAGGGTACTGTTCTCATGTGTCTACTTTCTCCCCTCTTAACTAAAGCCTAGTCTTCTACCTGTATCAGTGATTGTTGATGGCTTACATCTGAACTACTAGCAAAATAAACCTGGCTTTACTGATAAGGGAGGGAGAAGTCTGCTTGTCTTACTTTCTGAGCACTGTCTAGGTACTGAGTCAAAGAGCTCAGCCTGTGATGAGTTTATTTAATTTCCTGCAATAGGTAAACAGGTTGCCTTTCTTAAATTCTGTCTAGTCTTGCTGTGCTTATCTGTTCTGCTGAGATCTCAGATCCAGAGAGGTTAGACCTAGGATTTGTGACTAGACTCTTTTGCATCAAAATATTTAAAATAATTGCTTGGTAGTTTATTAAGAATGTGGAATTTTCCATCAGATAAAATTAAAGATAAAATTAAGGACCAGTATTAATTTACTTAATATTTAATAGTAACATTAAGAGTAAAAATGACATCACATTTTATTACTTGAGTACAATAAAATCTCAGCCTTTTAAATTTCCTGATTATGTGAATAATGATCAATATATTAAAGCTTTGAATGCTTTCAGTAGTCCAAATAAAATATTTCCTGAAATGTCTAAGTGGCTGTTTTCATATCTTCCCAGAATTACTTTCCTGGGGAGTCAAAGAGCTTTTGATTAAACCCACCCCACACTTTTTGACTGAAGTTATGTATTGCCAGAAGGTGGCACACAGTTCTTACAGATGCTGCTAATAACAAAAATGAGACAAATGGTCCCCTGGTGAGTATCTGCTAATGTTGGCAGTGTTACACCCTGAATGTGTTTGGCTCTTTCTCATTATAACTTGACATGTTTGTGATGTTCCTGATTGCATTGGTCTCCTGCAGCTTGTCTTTAACACTCTCTAAGGAAGGATAATTCAGAGCATTTAAAGAATCTTTAATCTTTCATCCTAGAGCATCCACAACCCAGACATACAGCACCCTCTGCTCTGTCTCCTGAAATAAATGATTCTTTTAGATTTTGATGGTTAGAAAAGCTCTTGGAACCTTCTGTCCAGCTGTCAGCCGCATGTGAATGTGACACAATATGCCAACCTTTCCATCTGCTTTTCCCAGAATGTGAATGGCAATGGTCTCTGCCCCTACCTTACAGACTCCCTACATGTCTGGCTATAAACTTGCCTCTCTTGTTAATTATTCAATAGTGCTATGCATCTTTTTCCCCCAAAATTACACTTTCGTTGTCTTAAAAGTATACTTTGCTTGGCTCCTCTTTCACTGCACGGTCAGATCTCACAACACCAATAGCTCTGGAAACAAACGTCTATGGATTCAGTTGCCTTCTGCTGTGATGTGGTCCTTTGTTTAGTCAGTCACCAAGGGCACATGCAGGTGGAATAGCCTTTTCATCACTAGCACTGCCTTTATGCTCTTTTTTTTTTTTTCTTTTTGAGCTATAATGTCAGCATGTTACAGGTGCAAATTGTTGTTTCTATATAGAGAAATGACACTCATGCCATATGCAGTTACAACAAGAAATCCAGGTTATTTTGACATGTGAATGGCTCCTCCTTTCCTACACACGCAGTGGAGTGATCTGTTTGGTATCGTGGAGTCTCATTTCTGATTCAATAGAAAGCTAATCTAATTTCTTGCTATCTTAATGTAACCACACTCATTCCACTGCTTGTCTGCTTTTACTCAGGAATGTTATGGTGACTCTGAATGTTTATAGTAGCTTGTAAATGTAACTTTACATAGGAGAAGAATTTTTCTGCTTCCCAGTAATTTGAGTTTTTTTGATTTTGCACATTTGTTTTTGCAATGGCTGAGGATGATTGGTAAGGATAACCAGAGTGAATTAACACTTCTTTTCCCCTTGCCCAAAATTAAAAAGTATGAAACAGACCTAGTGTCTCTGTCCCCAGAGTCATTGTGCATTTTAATTTTTGTCACTGGTCTAAAATTGGAAGAGGAGGGGAATCCTACTACTGGGAGCTATTGGTTTTGTGGGTTCTGCAGATGTTCACAAGAACTGAAAAGATGTGACTGGAAGTTCAGCGTAAGTGAGGAATACTTTTATCTCCCCTGTAAACGTCAAATATTTAGTGAATGAAAAACAAATACCCTCATTGACCTATTCTAACACCGTGAAGCATGGCTCTAGTTCCTGCTTTATTCAGTCCCCAGTACCATTGATACCCTGATGCTCTACTTTATTTATATTACTACTCACTAACTGATGAGCAACAATTTAGTTTCTTTGTGTTCATTATATCCATCTTCCATCGTGTACTTTCTCTAGATATTAAGTGGAAGATACCCCAAATATTTTTTAGGGCAGAGATGGTGTCCATAGACTCCTTGCAAGGGTCATTTGATGAGTCTTTGAATGAGCTCAGGTAAAATTCACTTTCATCACCATTTCTGAACTCTGCACGGAGGTTTGTTAGAAAAAGTCCTTTCATGTTCAGAGAGCTAATTTGAGAATTATTGAAACACTCTTCAGAAAGAGCAGATTGTTAGTTACACTTGGAAGACCAAATCTGTGGAAGCTCGGGAGACGATATTGCTTGTTTTTGGAGCTAAGGGAACAGAGAGAAAGGGAAAAATTAAACTTGGGACAGAGAGGGCAAACCCACATATTGCAAGGAAAAGAATTTAAAAATCCTTTAGCAAAATGCTGAATGTTTTCTTGAAACAAGAAAGTCACCACATCGATTTGTTGGCTTTAATCTGCAGACAGTACCATGGATGAAAGCACTTTTCAATTTTTTATGTAACTTATTCTTTAAAGATGGTTAACAAAGAAACATGTGAAGTGCTTGATCTGACTTGGAGAGTTCTTATTCTTATTCTGCACTGTTTCTGATCCTACACTGTACACAGTGCATCCTCAGTAAATCTCATTCCCTGAATTAGTTATTTAATTATGGAGCTGCTTCACCAGTATTTTACTGTCCTAATCACTTGAGATAATAATTTAATTGTCTTACTGAGTCAGAGAGAAAGGTGTCTCAGAAGACTTCTGGAAACAGATGTCTGCTTTTCTGTTGAGTGTGTACACAAACAGTGTTGGGGAGCTCCTGGGAAGCCCTTTGGAAGCTGTGGATGAAAGCTGAGTGGATGGACACAGAGATCTACAGTCATTGCTCCTCATAAGACCCTTTTTAAAAAGCATGGGTCATTACAATAAGTGGCCTGAGACCTTTCAGGCTAATACAGGAGAAAACTAATGATTTCAGAAGCTGTCAGAATTTCTGCCCTGGAGAAAAGGTGGACTGGATTTTCTCCAGGACTTGGATGACCTTGGGGTGTTACTTTAGCCCTTGCCTGGTTACCCTGCCGTTGATCAGCCCTTAAACATAGATGACATTCATAAGCAATTCACTGTGATTTTGTAACAAGGCTTAAGCTCTGCATCAGCTGGGCCTCTCCAACAACATCAGTCACACCTTACAACAGGACAGAGATAGTTTTAACACTGTCCTTACAATAGGAAGAATGAAAAGGCCAATTTTTCTGTACAGAAAAAAACCTACCTAAAGTGTAGAATAGGAGAGGAAAAAATCATCAAGAACTACACTTACAAACAGGTTATATTTCAGGCCAGAAACAGGCAAATTAATTTAGTAAATAATTTCAGTAATTTTCTGTAATAGTCTTGTGGCTGTGGATCTTAAGACCGTAAGTACACAGTTCATCAGTCATTACACGACTCATTTTAGCTTGTTCAACAGATATGGATCTAGTAAACTGTCTGATCCATGTAATCATCATGATCACTAATCTGATCGAACTTGCTAAATTAAGATTTCCCTGAATAAAGTTAATGTATCTGCATAAATGTTACAGGACTACTCACTAATACTGTGAACAGCTGAAAGGAAAAGTTGCAGCCTGTACAGAGCTTTGATCTTCCACAGCAAGTTCCTCAGTGCTACATCAGTGTAAAGTCTATGGACAGCCTGAGTGCTAGTCTTGAGTGGTGTTGCTCTAACCACACATTATCATTCATTAGGTCCTTCAGGCACTTTGGTACCCCTTTTTAAGTGTTGAACATCTCATATGTCTATCAGATCAGAGCTAGGCAAAAGTACCTCATCCCTTCAGTAAAGGTGATTTTATCTTTTCTGTGTGGTCAACTAGTTGAGTAGAAGCTGCAGAAACCTCAGTAATCGAATAGAAGCTGCAGAAACCTCAGTAATTCTCTTCCAGAGACATGCTGGAGCTGGAAGATCTACATTGCAAGTTACTGTATAATTATAAAAGATAATGACTTTAAAATTAGTTTTTATTAATAGAATTAAACCACATTAAGTAATACAAGGTGTTCATAAATATGTTAATAGAATGTGTGGTATTAATGAAAAACATTCTGCAGAGACTGAATAATTTAGGAGTTGGGTATTACACACTTAATTAAACTTAAATATTAAAATTATTAATTACCACAGGTAAAATGTGCATTAACAGTAGGCATCACAGCCTGTCTGGTCAATACATAGTGGTCATTATTAAAAGTATGGAGATAATAGATAAAATGTATTTAATAAGTGAGGAATTCAGAACGTTTTGACTGTATATGAAATGCCCCTAGAAAGTTGTTCCTAGCTGATGCTGACTGTTGGTGGTTCTCACGTAAGATCTCATCAAGATCTTAAGCAAAAGACACAATTTTGTTTGAATGCATCCTTATTTACAAAGCTCATGAATAAGTATCCCTGTCCTGCTTAGAGCAGAAGTTGCAGAATTATTGTGGCCTCTCTTTAGCAAACTTTTCAGATTGGAGGCTGTTGGGCACTTAAGGTGCAGAGCTGAGCCTGGGACCATGTTTCTTGTCAGAGCTGTTGTGGTATCTGACATCTTTTGCATGCTGAGATAATTTTCTCTGAAAACTGTATAATGAGATGGAAGTGCACAAATAAATGGTAACATTCAGCAGTTACAATCAGTAAACGCAAAGCCAGATGTTTAAAATCCTGTGTTGCACTTGTGTTGCAAAATATAACGTGCTCTATTGGTCATGTTCATCAAGTGTCTGTTGGTGAGTGACAGTTACCTCATACTGTCAAAGTAAAAAAAAATATGCAGTTCATTTTCTGAGGCATATTTCCCAAGTTGGGAGTAGCAAGCTGTAAGAAGTCTGACAGAGGCCATGAGGCTCTGTTTACATCTCCCTGTGGTGGGGCTACAAAGCATCAGCTGGGAATTGCACCATGGGATGGTGGAGCATGAAGGGCAGAAGCACAACCAACTGCAAGTCCCTTTAAGGACAAAACTTGTCTTCTGCTCTCTAATGGCTGGAATAAAATTTTTTTATGTCACTCTGTGATCATTTAGACTCATCAAAGTTCTGATGATGAGACAATGATGAGAACCATGAAGCCCAGTTAATTTAATTTAGTCTTGGGTATCATTGCATGAGGCCACTGTCAAGGCTTTTCTGATACAGCCTGAATACCTCTTGCTGTACTTTTGTATCACTTTTTGTGGTGTTATGGCTGTGCTTTTGTCCCTAAAAGAGCTGATATCTGTGTCTAGATTCTTTTTGAGCAACCTAAAAAGCCAGATTTTTCACATCTGGATAACCACAGATCAGTTAAAAGATTACGTATCTGAGTTCAAAGTCACTATATCCCAAGTTCAGCTGATATCCTTAGAGATGGAGTCTTTGTTGGGAGTTATGAAGCTAAAATGTTCTTGTTCATGTCAAGCCACAGAAGGACACACAATAGTATCTATATCCTTCTAAAGACTGTGAAATTTGACCTCTCCAAATCACTATTTAAACACTTAGATGAGTGGCTCTGCTCTCCTAAGGGGAAATAACATGCCATTGTAGAAAACTGACTGTGCTGAGGAGATTGTCAAGCATTGGAATAGGCTGCCCAGGGAAGTGGTGGAGTCACTATCTCTGGAGGTATTTAAAAGATGTGTAGATGGGATGGTGAGGGACATGGTTTAGCAGTGGGCATAGCAGTGCTGGGTTAACTGTTGGACTTGTTTATCTTAAAGGCCTTTTCCAACCTGAATGATTGTGTGATTCTATGTGGAACTGGTTTTAGATCCCTTGGAATACAGCCATCAAAGGAGTTACTGCACAGCCTTCATGATGAGAATTATTGGAATAGGCCACAGGAGCAGCAATTTGTGCCTTTATACTGTTCCCTTCAATATGTAGCTCAATATTGCAACAGCACCATCACAGACGCTTATGGAAGCTGACTCCGATTAGGAACGAGCTGGAGCAATTCAGTCTTGCTATTAACTGGTGGCCCATTGCAAATTTAGAGATGAGAAGGACCACAAAATGAGCAACAGGAGAGGGATTTTATGAAACATTGTGCTGCAACAGCAGAGGAGTGGATTTAACTCTACAGCAAACTGAAAAGACACAGTAAGTACAATGGAACTTCCTCTTTTTCCTACTCATCTGGATTACATGGAGAAAAGAAAAACTAAGGCTGAGTAGAGAGAGAGATGGCTGTATTCTTTCAAGCCCTGTATTTTAGGCTCTTATCTTCTAATATCATCAACTGGACAGAAATAGAAGAAGCCACAAATTAAAGAAAAAAAAAGTTAGAAAAGCATTTGTGGGACGGACTTTTCTTTGGCTAGTAAGTCTGCTTGCCAGTTTATGTGAACAAAACCAGGGATAATCTATTTTATTCAGTGTAGTTTAGCTGTAATTATCTACTCTTTACACCATATTAGTAAATGTACTCCAGAACATTATCATAATTAAGCTTTAGTAATAAGAGAACTTGCTCGACAGGTTTATTATTAAATCTTTGCTCAGATGTGGGTGGACAGTGCCGGTTCTGATGTGCATTATTATGTATGTGGATTAGTGAGGTTCTGCTTTAATAATAATAACGAGTAGCTGACTAGGAATTCTAATATTTAAAGTGCTTTTCAAGCATTTAATAATTAATCCCCTTAACAATCCCATGAGATAGGTAAGTAAATATTACTATCCCTGTTATACAGATGGGGGAAGCACGGGTTAGAGAATTCAGTTGGACTGGCCAAAGCCACTGGGAGTGTTAATTCACAAAGCAACATTTAGGACTATGGAAAGGGCTTAGTATTTTTGCAATTTTAAAGTAAGAAAAATTATCAGTTCCTGAAAGCTCAAAAACATGGCCATGAAACTGAACATGTCTTCCCATGTGTCTCTCTTTCTTTCAAAATTTTCTTTTGTATTCCTATATCAAGGTATACCCACGTTAAAAGTCTTCTAAAATAGAATTTTTCTGTAAGGCAAAAATAACTGTACACACTCACATATACATACACATAAACTGTTATTTAACAGAAGGATGTTCTGCTTTTCTGCTAGCTGCTACATATTTATTAAATACTAAAGTCATGTTTGTAAAGAAAATTTTAATATTCAATTTTGTCCTTGAATAGTTTTTACCCATAGCAATAAAACAGCTAGAACCTTTGGGAGCCCATATTCAAATTGCCTGATGGTTGTAGACCAATTTTATTAAGCAGTAAATTGATTCATTTAGTTAGTTTTTTTTTTGTTGTTGTTGTTTTTTTTGTTTGTTTTTTTTGTCTTTTTTTACACACCACAGATTCCTGAAATTAAGTTGGTGTTGCTAGAAATAAGAAGGTGTTATTGGAAATGCATCAGGAATATGAATTAATGTTTGCAGTTCCACCAAGGTGGTCACAAGAAGGAAAGGGCACTTTTCCAAAATGACTATTGATTTTTGCATTCACATCAGATGAATGATATATGGTGTACTTCAGGTTTCGAATAACACACAAATTCAGCTCTAGACATTCACAAAAGGAGCATTAAAAATAGGATGAATTGGATTATCTGATCAGTACTCTGAATGGGTAGAAGTATCTGGCTTAAATGTACAAGCCAAGATGCTTCAGCCATTTATTACACAAACAAAAGCTTCAGACATACTAACAGAGTTAAAGAACTGGGAAAATGCGGCTTGCAGCTGATTGGAAATTTCTGAAGGATTTCATTGTACTCAAACAATAAAATCACAGTATAAGCTCCCAATTTTTCATCTATTTTTGCAAATATAAATGCACTGGTCACCAAGAAGAGCTACCAAACCCATGGTGCAAGAAAACACAGGCATATATCACTTGATCTGGATGTACTTTCCAAACCATCTTCTAGCACCTGCATCTCTCCTGTCCTATATTGAACTTCAGGTATGCCTACTGATCATCTTCCATAAGTGATTATTTATACAAAATGAAATAATTCTTGCGGGATAAATGCAAGCTCATAATAGACTTCATTCTGATGTTATGGTAGAAGTCTCTCCTAAGGTGTGCTAGAACGGTCAATATATCTGTTCTACATCAGGAAATTTGACTTACATTATTGGTCAGTGCTCTAATGAAAGGTAAGACAGCCACAAATTTTGTTGGAAAAAGCCCCATGACCAAATCTACTCTTTAGGAAAACCCTCCCCTTAAAACTCTTTCTTTAAAAACACATGCCTTGAAATGTTTTATAACACATGCATTTTCATTTGTCCTGATACTGCTTTTTTTTATCAATTAAGTATTTTGGTTTTGGTGTTCAACAAAAATTAATTGCTTTTGATTTTCTGGATGTATTTTACTGTGAAAAAAAATATCTGTCCTGACTCTTTCTGCCAAATAAATAGTCAGAACCATTTACAGCTGTGTGACCGTGCAAAACTAACTTCAGGTGTATTTATAGAGGATTCACTTCTCTTATTTCATGAAAAAAGACTTATTTCCCATGTTAATTATGCTCTAGGGAAAAATAAATAAATGCATAGAAAGTTGTGGTTATAAATACAGAACATTTGTGGTGGAACAGTCACTGAACTTCATATGTTTGACAGCTAGAACTTGCAAAATGGCCCTAATGCCAGCCTAGATTTTTAACCTCATGATGTTTCTGAACTACTTTTAGTGAAGAATAAAGTATTAGTAAGGTGAGAATAACAGCAAGGAATGGTGCAATTCAGATTTTTACATGATGCAGGAACTTTGTTGCTAGGAGGACTCCTATTGGGATATACATGCTTGAACTACATGGGTACAATTTTCAGATGGCGTCTAGATGTGTCCAGTCCTGTGGCAGCAAAGGATAGGGACATATCTGCTCAAAAAAAAATCCTATTTATGGACACAAATTGGAAATAAATTGTAACTGGAAACACTTGCAAGCAATTGATCGCATTATCTGGATTTTTCAGGCATGAGAAATAAGCACAGCTTAGTGCCTGGGTTCTAGGGCAGGTATTTTGTGGGCATCACACTGGAGTTGCTGCTCAAAGCTCAAAGGCTAGGAAGATACCCTTGGGTATAGTGCCCTTTTTATTTCCAATCCGTCTATTTCAGTAGCATGAGACTGGCCTTGTAATTTTAGCAAATATACTACATTGTGCAAATTCAAGAGCGGACAGATTGAATGCATCTGAACACTGCATTTTCTGTGATGACAGCAATCAATAAAAAAATAGGAAAGTTCTTTGCTTTCCAGGTATCATTTCTGGGCCATGACTCTGTGTTACAAATTTGATGTATCTGAACAATCTGTGCAGTTGGATCTGATATATGAGGAAAATGATAGCTTGAAATCAAGTGCAAAGCACTATGTGTAAATTCAACATAACCACTGGGTTTAAAAAAAATGAGAATTGCCTTACAGCATGTTCAAAAATGTCTTCAATTTTACATTAGTTATTTCTTCAAGAGGCTGCATATAAATATTGTTTGAGATTGGCATCTAACTTCCACCTTCGCATTACTAATGTTTTTGCCAGCCAAGTGCCATAAAGCAGGGGAAAAATTATGTCTTAGCTTCTCAAAAGTTTAAGATTTTCTACCTGAAAAGTAAAATTCAGAAGACAAACTTCTGCCATGAGAAAAAGTAGATATATAGCAGACCTCTGGCTGTGTTTCTTGCACTGCCAGCAGCATAACATAAAGAATCAGTTATCTAGGGTATTAAAAGACATTTGTAAAGTGCATAGTTGCTTTGATGTCTAGGCTAATCAGTTATGAAAGAAAAGCTGAACACTGTAGAAATTATTGAGAGCCAGCGTGTAAGAAAAAGATGGAATAAACTCTATTACCAGTTATGAGAAACAAAAGAGTATTAGAGAAAGATAATATACATGCAGAGTTTACAAACCGTGTCTTTAGGGTGGCCCAATAAGTAGAAATATGGGGACCCATGCTTGTCACTTTTCATGCACATGGAGAGACTGGAAGGTACCATTCCTAAAGGAAGGGGAGGAACAGCCTAGGACCAATCATTAGAATTAACAGAACCAGTGACATACAGATATTTTACTGTTGTTAGAGCAGAGAAATCTTAGTAAGTTTAGAACAACTGAGCAAAAAGTTTATATGCAACAGGAAAGAAGTATTTCTGTAAAGCTAAGACAAATAAGCATGCTGCAAGTCTAAATATTAGTGAATGACTGAAACTACTGTACATACTGTACATATATATTCACATTGAAGATTCACCTGCACTATGGAGTTGGAGTACATCTTGAGGTGCTTTCTGAAGGAGCCATAATACATCAACAGCAAAGGGCTGAATGCCTTTCAGATCTGTGCCGATTTATTTGTATTAAAAAATCCTCTAATCGGTATCAACTCTGACATTTTTTGGTTTTGTTGATGGGATAGTGCTGAAATGTGAGCTGAGAATTTCTTCCAAGGCTCTTAAAAATGACTTACTGCTAAATAACTTATAGCCTTTATCTGTTAACCAGCAATGTTTTTTGTGTATAACTATTTTTTGTGTATTATTATATTTTGTTTATACAGAACTCTTCCTGCCTTAAACAGCCAAAACTATCTAAACTCTAGTTCTGCAAAACCACCCGAATGGCATGAGCCCTTGGGATAAGTTTTGGATATAATTTAGCATCATGTGAAGTAACAGATTCAAAAAATGCACTATATAATCCTAGGACATATCTTTTAATGGAGTGAAACAAGGCCAGGGTGAGGCAAAGAGGGAAAGAACAATCATTGTGTGAGTCCCAAAAGCATCAACCAGTCCTGTGTCACAAATTCCTGGTTCACCAGACCTCAATGATTGTGGCTCTTGTGGCTCTGCGTGTGTTAGCATCATGCCATGATGCAGGGCCAGCTCTGGACTTCTTGGACTTCCAAGACAGGGCAATAGAGAAGTTTTCCAGAATGTTGGTGTGAATGGGATGGAGTCTCTAAAGCTTACAACTTTTTTTCAGGAGATCTTGAGCAACTTTAAGTGAAAAACTACCAAGCTTGACAGAAAGTATGAAGTCCTGCTGTGAAAGTAGGAAGATAAACAAATTAGCTTTCTTCTAGGTATTCCTCAAAGCTGAAATTCAATGTTTCTGTGTCTACTTTGGTTGAGTGTTGATGTGTGTGAGGGTGGGGAAGCTTTACAGAGAGATCTAGATAGGCTGGATGTCTGGGCCAAGGCCAATGCCATGAGTTTCAATAAGGCCAAGTGCCGGGTCCTGCACTTGGGCCACAACAACCCCCAGCAGTGCTACAGGCTTGGGGAGGAGTGACTGGAAAGCTGCCAGGCAGAGGGACCTGGGAGTGTTGACCAACAGCAGCTGAACATGAGCCAGCAGTGGGCCCAGGTGGTCAAGAAAGCCAATGCTATCCTGGCCTGGATCAGGAACAGTGTTGTCAGTATGGGTAGGGAGGTGATCATGCCCCTGTACTCAGCTTTGGTGAGGCTGCATCTTGAATATTGCGTCCAGTTTTAGGGCCCTCTCTACAAGAAGGACATTGAGGTGCTGGAGGGGACACAAGCTAGTAAAGGATTTGGAGCACATCTCATATGAGGAACAGCTGAGGGATCTGGGGCTGTTTAGCCTGGAGAAAAGAAGGCTCAGGGGAGACCTTATTACTCTGCAACTACCTGAAAGGAAGTTGTAGTGAGGCAAGGGTGGGTCTGTTCTCACTAGTAAAAAGCAATAGAACAAGAGGAAACAGCCTCAAGTTGCACCAGAGGAGGTTCAAGCTGGATCTGAGGAGGAATTTCTTTACTGAAAGCATTGTCAGGCATTGGAACAGGCTGCCCAGGGAGGTGCTGGAGTCACTGTCCTCGGAGATGTTTAATAGATAGGTGGATGTTGCACTTAGGGAAATGGTCTAGTGGTTGATAGGACTGGGACAAAGGCTGGACTCAATGATCCTAAAGATTTCTTCCAGCTGAAAAGGTTCTATGATTCTATGATTCTCTGCAGTGCCATACAGAAAGCATCTTGTTGCTGGAGGGATGGGTTAGTGTTAGTTGTGCCTCAGCATCCTCCATCTTTATGCCCTGATTGCAATTATTTGACTGTAAGTCTCATTGCTTTCATATACTTCTAGGAACTTACATATTTTAACGTAACCTTGAGTAATGAAAGCTCCAGTCAGGAAAAGCTAGAAGCAGTAAGCCAGAAGAAGCAAGTTTCTAGGAATGCTGGGACTGAGAATGAAACATACCAGCTTTCCCAGGGATCTTCGTCCATAGATATTTAGAGAAAATGATGGTTGTTTCTCAGACAAAACTGTAGCTGCCTGGGGTTGATCCAAAATTGGAATTAACTTGCCTCTTGCAGAAGTCATTGCTGGATTGAGAGGCTGTGACTTGCTTATTTTACTTAATCTTTTATATTACTGCTTTGGGATTTTGTGAACAGCTTTCCCATGTTTTGCCTTTAGGGATGCCTCTTCATTCCGGTGTTCATCTGTGCAATGTACATGTTCTTCTCATGGTGTTCCTACAGCTATGGCTAAGGTCTGAAGTAGATGAGCATCTGTAATTAGGCTCCCATAGTGTGAGCAGATTTTTAGAAGTGCAACACACCCAGTAGCTCCTGCTGAAGTCCATAGTCTCTCAAGCTACATGGGGAATTAGGCAGCCATTGCAACAAAAATTTTGTTCTGTCATTTTATTTGAATTGTGTTTAATGTCATTCTGAGGAGTGCTCAGTGCTACAGTGATAACTGGGAGTTTTGTGTCCTGTGACATGTATGAAACCTCACACTCTTTCTGGACAGACTCCCTGGGCCTTAAGTGCATTTCAGGATCAGGATTTCCAGCAGTACTTCTAGTTTTTCTTGTACAGTAATATGATTTCTTACTATGACTTGCTGCTTTGGAGAACATGGCTGGCAGACTATTTCCTCTGAAACATGATGCTGATGTTCTTCAGGTTTGGATGAGATGTGATAATTCACTGTCATCGGAAGCACAGCTCCTCTGGCTATCCTTATCCTCAAGCAAACATGTTCTGAGATGCTAGGTGATAAAACATCTCTTTTCTAAGCTTCTTTTGTTGCATCCTGCTGTGAAATCAGCTATCATTTTGGAGTATTAATCATATCCATGCTCCTTCCCATATATTTTGACGCTAGCGTTCATGCAGCAAGGGGATTTCCCCCTCTGAAGTGCTCTGGGATCTTTGGCATTTGTTTTCAAGCAAAATCAGCATCTGGAGTTGAGGTAAATGATGCATTTATAACATTTTTTATTTCTTCCCCTAGGTTTGAATACTGCTTCAATTCAAGCCAGAATGTTCTGAGATGTACTTGTAGGGACAGATTTCCAAGCAGCATAAACAGGTATAACTCATTTAGGAGATTTACAGCCTCTCAGGAGCTTGTTCTTTGTTTCTTCACCGCATGCTTTCTTCTTTTCAATACATGCTCTTTTCTTTCACAGCTCACTTTAATACCATTGATGATTTTTCCTCAATACTGCTTTTACTGATGTCAATCATATCATCTTTCAAACACTGATATTTCTTGCACTTAAATATATAATGCCATATTTTGTACTAAAAGAAACATGGCTTTGGAATTTAAAACACATTGATTATGTTGCACAAGAAAAATAAAGAAGTTGAAAACTGAGACACAATAATGTATTGGTTTTTGGCTGGTTGGTTTAAATTGTTCTGTGTAAGCTTCCTTCTTTTTAATGCTATGAGTCTGAACACAACTGCTGTTGGAAAGGTCTTTAAACACAGCATTACTACAACCAACTTGGGAAGTCTCTGACCATTTTGCTTGTTAGAGACTGAGAGAGAATATCTAAGGGAGGACCCTGGTACACTTGCTCTGTTTTTAAATTTCTCCCAAGGCTTCTTCTGCACACCTTCATTGCAATCCAGATACCAACTCAGTCCTCCAGTCTTGCATTTTTATACTCAGCTAAGTCTTATTATTTCCCATTGATGGTCTCCAGAGCTTGACCCTGATAAGAATAAGAAATATTTCTGCAATGTACTTGCAAAAAAGCCCAAATAAACAAACAAACAAAACCCCCTCCTCTAATTAGTTGTGTTACATCTCAGTTGTGCAGTTCCGGTGAGAAGAAGAAGGAATTACTAAATATTGACTACTTTATCTGCTGTCCTCCAGACCACTTTGTCCTTCAGCTTACTGTCACAATCTTCTCTGCATTCAGTTTTCCATTATTTGGAAAGCACACTCTTCTGGAGATCTCTGTCATTAGTGACCTGACAGACATTCTCTGCAGCATGATGATTTAGCCTTGAGATCTGGCCTTCTTGAGACATGTTCTCTCTTTTTAATTCTTTCAGTTTTTGACTTCCTAAGCAGTCTGCTGTTGGCTTTTATGTGCACCTTCTGATTGTTCCTAGAGTATTTCTCATTGCTTTGGGAAATGACCCAAAGAGGACTTTCATATGTGAGTTAATTTCAACAAGCACCTTCTTTATTTGCTTCCATTGTGCTTGCAGGCTGGATGCAGCATTAACGTTTCTCTGCTTGCATAATGAGCATAATTAAGAACTGCAGGCATGTGGATGTTATTCATTGCTGTGATGCTTTCTGTAGGTTGTGTGTACATTACAATGTAACTCTTGAACACATTTGCTGTTTTTTTCAGTGCAGTGGGATAACAGCTTTCAAGCAGAACTACCTAGTTCTCCTCCTGTAGAGAGCTGTAAGCTGGGGATGCACCCAGGAAAATGATCAGAGTAAACAACACTTCTTCATAGCAACTTTTATTTTGTGGTTTCACACAACTAATGCTAAGTATTACAAATGCCCTATTGAATGGTGGGCATGGCTTTCTGTGAAGTCATCTTGTTTCTTTCTGTTAGCACTATAAATTGTGCCTGGATTTGTAATGGTTTATCTGTATTTTCTACTCATGTTCTTCTGTGGAAGGGAAGGCTTGTGCACTTTTAAACCTTTTGGGAGGTTTAAAACTATGTTACTTACACTGAACTTTTTTTACATCTGTTTAGATTTTTATATGATTCTCAAAAAAAGGTACAGATTTATGAGATATAAATATAAACTTATTTTGGATCTCCTGTAAATGTAGGTTTAAGTGTCATTCAGAACCAGGACCTGAAGAAAGTCAGATTTGTAAAGGGTGTGAACTGCAATCAATTCTTTGCTGAGAGCAGCCTCCTGTGATCCCCCTTTAGATTAAACTGGTTCCTGAGGAACCAGAGAACTGCTGGTATATGGTTCTGTTGTTTGAGGAGGATTTCTACCACTATAGCTGTCCTGGATGTTTGTTTGTTCTATCATTAAAATTGATGCACCTCTCCCTACAAAAGAGTTTTAGAGGTGAGCTGAATCTCTGTTGGTGGTCTCTCTGAAAGTACTGCACACTGGTTAAAATTGCTACTAAACATCTTAGTGTCAATTTATCACAATTCCTGAAAGCCATTTGGGCTCTGTTCCTATCCGCCCAAACTATAACTCACTAACTGCACCACCAGATGAGTGGGCTATGGCCCATCCTTGTAGTGCTTATTCAGGAACTCTTAAAAGCCAGAAAAAATGTGACATACACTATCCAAAATATTGCTTCAGCCACAGATTTGGCTCTAGTTTAGGGAAAAAAATGATGCAATTACTGTGTATACTGACAGCCAACAAAGAACTGAGCTGCAGTGGAGCTGACTTTAACGTCTCCAACAGAGGTAATGAATTTATGTTTGCAACAAAGACTGACCTGAACCTGCACTTAAGTCTAAGTATTACTTTTGTATGCTACCACAGTTTCTGATTCTAATGGGAAATGATGCTGGAACTTCAAAAGTAACATTAGAAAAGTTTAATAGAGTTTTGGACCTCTTAGTATAAAGAAGTCAAGGAATTTTCATTTAAAAAACCATTTTCCTGTGAGATTTCAGGACCATCTGTGCACATCATAGAACTTATGTAAATACATGACATGGTTACACCACACGATAGAGTAAGCCCTGATTTCAATTTTTAAAGAGAGCTTTTTTTTTCTTCTGAAATTACCTTTGGATAATTTATTTTTACTTCTCATCATTTCAGTAGCGAAATATGGGTTCCATTATTGTCTAAATAACTCACACATTTTGAAATACTCAAAAAAGTCCTTGAAGTCCCTCTGAAACAAACATGAGAAGAATGGATCTCCTTTTTTATTCAGAGTAATCTTCTACTTATCATCATTTTATATTGTCAGAGTTAACAAAATGGGTGAAGTTGTCAAGGAAGGAACTATATTCTTGTTAATGCTTTGAGTTTAAACCTCAGACACTGAACTGCATGGCAACAAGACTGTTTGCTGTGATTCAAAAAGTGCAGAGAAGTACCAATAGAGGAAGAAAAGGAGAGTTTATGGACAAATTAGCAACTCCCAGCACACTCAGAGATGTTCTCTAAAGGGTTCATGGTGCTTCCTCCAATGCACATCTTATAAGCCATTGCCTGTGTTGTGAGGGCAGTAAATGACAGTGGTGTACACACATATATGGTCTTGAGCCAAGGAAACAAATACATGAATAAATCCACCTTTACTCTGGCAAGCACTTAAGCCCATACTTAATGTGTCTCAAAACATTACCACAATATATATAAGTATCTGCAATTAGCTGAAAAACAATGTAATTAATTTATATAGGTTCATGCACATAGGAAAATGTAAAGATGAAAACCCACCATATTCTGGGACCTGGCCTGTTCCACGTTTCAACAACAATCGCACTCTCCTGCCACCAGACTTGATTAGCTCTATTGCTCTGGCATGTGTCATGTCCCTTGTGCTTTCTCCATTGATTTCAATGATTTGATCTCCTACCTGTCAGGTAAGAAGAATATTGAGTCAGACAGAATTGCAGTAAAATGAGCATTTCAGAGACATATTCAATGGATCACAGGTTACTTGAATGACAGACAGACACATCAAGGTAAATTTGTTCCTGTCTGTCTGAGGGATACTGCTGGCAGATTAAATAACCTCTAAAGTGGATTCTGAATGTGGTATATCAAATATCTCTCGCCTTCTGCTGAAATCAGTGTAACACATTTGTAGCTTGCCTCATATCTACATGTAAGAGTTTTAATTTAATTGCTTGATCTATTGGAATCACTGGAAACATCATTTGTTCTACACCTAAACTTGCAATGTTGTGTGGGCCCAAGACCTCTGCTGTGTTTAGTTTGCTGTTTTCACAGAGAAAAGAGAGGTTCAAAGCACAAATCCAAAGATTCATCATTTGAATATCCAAATCTTTGCAGTAAAGTTTCACCTATAATTAGAAGTTGTTATGAAGTAAGCTATTAAACAAAGGAAGTTTTGTGCTGTGGCACAAGACACCTAGATTTGCTGGAGAGCATGCTTTGAGCTATTTATCCACAGAAGATTTTTGCTCAGAATAAGTACAGCACCTGGCAGAGCTGTCTAGTTAGAGGAGCCTACTCTAAGGTGCTGATTATAGATTTCTGCTCTTCAATTCCTGGCTGGCTTTCCAGTCGTAGCTTCATTATTATTTTTTCCCCTCTATTTCTACAGCTGTAATATGGGGTACTGATGTCTCTGTCTCCTACTCCGATCTCCCTCTCAGCTTTGCCTTCTGCTGGGGTGTTTTCATTCTGAACTTCTCCCCATGAAAGATCTGTCTTTAGATGCTGGAAATTTTCTCCATGAATAGGGAAGTGGTCGCTTTGTGCTGTGCCTAGACAGCACAGCAGGCAGCACAGGTAGAACATGTACAGTTTGTTTGGTGCTGCAATACCACAGCTGCCCATGTATTTTGCGAAAGAGCTAAGCAACATGGTGAGGTGACATGTGAGCCTTGTGTTAGCAGCACCATGGCCTTTGGTGTTTCTGTTTTGAAGCTGCCTTGCAGAAGCCTCTCAGCCCCACTGGAGAGGTGGCCTGGGTGAAGGTCCTGTGGAGAGCTGATCTCCTGGCACTGGTAGAAATGTGTCTCCAGGTGATGGGTGGCCAAGAGAAGTAAGTGGTGGTCTCAGTGCAGTGGGTTTCACAAACTCGTTGATGAGTGCCAGAGGAGCACATCTACTTGGCATGATCACACTTGCTTCAGTCTGCATCTGCAGCTTCCTCACTGGCCATACCCACTACAGTAAAATAATGGTGCACATACTGGAGAGAGTTTTAAGGAAACTATACAGATTTCAAGATGATGAGAACTTTCTTTTCCTCCTATAAGCCTGTCTTGGCAAAACCAGCTCTTAGCTGGCCTTGGACATTGAAATATTTGTGTTTTGTATGTTTTCTTTGCTCCTATTGTATTTATGTCAACAAAAAAGTCTAATCCTTCAGAAGTTTTTCCTTCCTTCCTGAGTTTGAAATATTGTGTTTACCAAATAAATGTGCATAATATGAAATGTCAACAAGACTCTTAGCATGAAAGAAAACTAGAAGGAATGTCAAGAAGTTATCTAATCCTCGCTTTTGTTCAGAGACAGAAAGAATGGTACTAAAAGCACTACGGCAGTGTTTCTCAATAGGAATTCAGACTTTGTCAATAGGAGTTGTAGCCCATTTGAAGAACTCTCCCAGGATCTTGTGTGAAATCTATGCTAGTACTTAGCTAAAAAGCCATTGATCCAAATAAAACCTCTCAGCCTTGCTACCAGGCTTTGTAAATGCTGCAGACTAAGAGGTAGGGAAAAAAAGCCAGGGTTACTTTGTGCAAAAAGGCCTTATTTTTGCAGTGCAAATTTCTCTCAGTATATTTTTTTCTGCTAGGAGGAATATATTTGGTTGTACCCTGCAGTACACATTTTTGGACAACTCTGATGACCTTCAGGCCACAGTGACACACTATGCAGGGGCTGCCTGGATCCTGGAGACATCTCCCACAGGTTTTACTGTGTGAGCTGTTTGCAGCACCTTGACTTTTGGAGCGGTTGGTAGGATGCAGCTGCTGCACACAGAGCAAAAATGGAAAAATCTTTCTTATCACTTCTGTAACACAGACAGAAGATGGATCTGTAGCATCCCCACCAGGATACTAGTCAGTCTAAACACAGACAAAAATCTAGTCAGTTTGGGAAAACCTGTTTCTAAATGTCATGAAATGATTAAACCCTGGTAAAACTTATAAAAATAATCTCAGACTTTCCAAAGGCTTAAAGACATCTCTTTTGTTTGTGTCATGTTGCCTGCACAGACCACATTTTGCAGAAGGTGTTTAAAATGATCTTGTTAGCATGTTTTCAGAGGTGCCAGATTAGGTCAAATGAAGGAGGTGTTTTTAACACTCCTTGATAAATAGCCTTTGAAATAACTACTGATGAAAGCTAAGCAGAGCACTACAGTCCTTCAAATAAAATCCTCTGCACTCTGGAGCAGAAAGACAGAAAGAGATTTTAATACAGTTTAATATGAAGAAAGGTTAAGTTAATGTCACATTTTCCCCTTGCTGTTTGCTTTTCTCCTGTTTTCATTGGTCAATAGGCAGGAACTACCTTGTATTAATGTAACCTTTTCTGTACTTCAGTGGATTAAAATTTTTTTTTTCTCTGTAGGTAGCACATAGCTGATTTGATAGTTCCTTTTATAATAAAATCTTGTGTGCAAATAACCTTCCAACATCTTGGCTGTATGACTGGGAGAGGGGAGAGAAATAAGTTTGCAAAAATTAGGTGCTCTGAAATTTACAACAGAAAAAGTGTGAGACCAGAAGTAAAAATGAATAGTTACAGGAGCAGCAGGTTGTGTTTCATGCATCTGTGTCTTGTGTCTGACTGATGTATGACTGAAATATACTGTTTTTGTAACCCAAGCTCAGCTCTGATTAGATAAGAAAAACAAGGAAGACAGATGTTGACAAAACTTACCCTGAGAAAAGCTTCAATTAGACTTTATGCTCACATGTGGGGAATTCATACAAAAGAGAAAACCTTGACTGAGTGCTTCCCCATGTGTCTATTAAGGTCCAAATTCCTATTCCTATTTTTTTTTCTGCAGTTGAACATTCATACTCTCCCTTTCCTTCCCCTTGCAAGTGTAGATTCTTCTACATCTGCTATAGGAGGAAACTGTGCTATATGCTTTCTCTCTGTCCAGGCATTCAAATGTGTTTACTTTCTTGTCTTTTCTACTGTGGAATAGATTTTTAGATATTGTAAGGTTACTTCTGTCTTTTAAAAAGTCCAGTGGTTGTCTAAGAGGAGCTTAGATATACTCACCTATTAAAGACCCACCAAGGTGAGGCTAGGGGAAATGCTAAGCATAGACACAGGTCCAAAAAGCATCCAATGTCTATTATATGGGATCCTCATTACTCTGTTTTCAGGATTAAAAGTTGATTCCTGCAGTTTTATACCACATATGACATTCCTCTCTACTTCTGTTCTGGATCCACAGTTTCCAAACTGCAGACATTACTAAGTTGCGAGGTAGGCAGAACAGATAAAAATGGGAAAAAAACATTCTTCTCATGTGGGAGAAACACTTATTAATAATGTTCCCAGAATGAGACCTTTGCCTTTTTGTAATATCTCAGATTTGTGAGTCATGATTAGCATTGATTTTGAGATTATTCCCATCAGTATTGTCTAAATATCCCCCATTTTACATTATGCATACGATTTCTCTGCCTTAAACTGAACACAGGGCACCTCAGTGAATTTTATCAGACTGACTGCTTTAAAATGAAACTTTCAATTAGAAATCTAAGTCAGTTCCTCAAAGGCCTTTCAAAACCTCTATGAATAGTGGTATCTTGTCATCAGCAATTTTATTATTTATCAATATGTCTCCAATTATTAATGAAATTATTGAATCAAGCTGATTTCATCCTAGACTCCTCAGAACAATGCTTGTAATTTCACACTTGTAATAACTATTCAAGATCAAGTCGTTCACAGCAACCTTTGAGAGAGATTATTTTCACGTTACTGATTCCACCTAGACTCTATTTCCCCATCTTTTTTCTGTGAATTTCATGCAAGCACTGTTGAAAGGTGAAAAGACGATGCCTCATATATTCTCCTTCCTCTTTTTCCACAAAGAAATAAAAATGAAAAACAGAAATAAGAAATGAAAATTAGACTAGTATGACAAGACTTGCTTCCACAAATTGCATGTTGGTGACCTTTTTCAACTATGATAACTTGTCAGATTATTCCTGAGAACGAAAGTTAAAGGAACTTTTCTCTATTATTTGACTTAAAAAATAGGGAACAGGTTTTCTTTTCTCTTATCTGCTACTGACTTTCTCATTCTCTATGAATTCTTGGACATAATTACTAAAAGTCTAGAAAGTACTTTCTCTTGGTCATTGAGCACAAATGGACATCAACGTGTTACACTGACTTGAATCTAAGTATGCTTTAAGCAATTTTTTCCTTACTCTGATTTATACTAAGTTCTGTTTGCTGAAGTTGATGTAAGTTTATGGTCTTTCTGAACATCTCAAAGAAGACTAGTACAAAGAAAGCATTGAATATTTCAGTGCTTCTCTACATTCTCAGCAAGTGATGGACCACTTTTTTCCTGTTATTTCTTTTTCCTTTAATATATTTATATTACCTTTTCTAGTTACCTTTTATACTTTCCTTGCAGGCTGCTTGTATATCTTTCTGACACATTTAATCTTCTCTCTGCATCTCGTGGGACAACAGCCACCTAACGGGTGTTGCAGCATCAACTCTGAGTGTCTAAATCTTGTGGCTGGTGTGACCCTGTGTCATTAGCTCCTTTTATGAAAAAAGTGACATATTTGAATATCAAACCCTTATTTTAAATGGGCATTTCACCAAGCTGCCTTCAGCGGAGATAAAAAGCTTTCCATATGAAACACCAGATTATTTTAAAAGATAAACATCACTGCAGCAACAATATAATTTTGCATGCCATTTAGGTTCTCTGTCATTTTATGCTATATCGATTTACTTTTGTCAAGAAATTAACAGAAAAAAATAATTCCCCAGATCTGGAGAGTTAGCCATCCCTAAAATAATGCCTTCAGCTTCCCTGCCATTCAAGTGTATCTTTTGCATGGCAGCCTGGGAGGCTGCATACATTCTAATCACCAAGTTTAAAATCTGCAAATAGCAGGGAAGACATTTGACAGTACTGCTCTTTAAATTTTATATTTTAATCTCACAAAGCTCAGACTGCCTTTGGCTTTTTGGAATAAATTGTCACGTGAAGGTGCTGTTACTTGGGATTCCTGCTTGGAACTGCAATGAATGGATGCCTTTTGCAAGGCTGGCAGATGTTTAGTGGCTCCTCATGCGAAACAGACGGATGGACCCTTTCCTGCTCTCAACCATGGCGGGCCACCTCCCGAACTGGCATCAGCTCTGATTTGCAACCTTCTGGCAATATTCAGCAAAGACTAAAAAGCCAGAGTGATTGACCTCTGCACCCTCCAGATGTTCCCACCAGTTTAAGGTTGAAGCAAGTTGGCAAGCCAGTCTGGGAAGCTTACATGGCTGCTACCTGAGTTGTCTTTATTCTGACAAAATGCCATTTTTTGCAGCTATGAATCTGGTAGTTATACATAAATTGATTTTGCATTGTGTTTCTTTCTTCCTACAGAAGTGAATTTCCATTGCTCTTTGGGATAAATGTCTGTCTACCCAAACTCACTGATCCTGCTCCTGACCCAATGACATTAGATAAAGAGAATGCTCCTCTATTATATTTTTACAATGTGCAAGTATAAATAAGCACGGAATGCTCCCTCTCTTTAATATTTTAAGATTTGAATATTAATGATTTAAATGTAATTATGAAAGTAGTTTGTGTGTATGGGAAATGTCTCTTAAAAAATCTGTTTCAGTTCAAGTTAATTCAGTTGCTCCATCCATGCATAAGAACAACTGAGCTATAAAATTGGGCAGCATGTTTTCTGGCAATAATGAGAAGATAATATTCCTTCGGAATGTTTAAGTGACATCACTATTGATAGGTTAATTAGAAAGAAAATTGCAAAGCTTCTCTGAATCATTAGAAGAAAGTACCTCTAGTACATGAGAGTTTATCTTCAGAATCTTTGTTCTGGTCATATTTTATAGCAATTTTTACCTGTCTTGTTAAAAAAGCCAATCATACATACAAACAGAATTCCAGAAGCAGGTTAAACCAGAAGGAAATACATATAGTCTTAATGGAGTAAAGTGGTATTGCCTTGCTGAAATGTATTTTTGAACTACTGATGATAGCCTTGATTACCTTTGCCTCTGTCAGTGTGTAAGGAACAGTCTCTAAGCAGGTGTATAGTTCCCAGTTGCACAAAATGAAATTAATTGTCTATGCACATTTTCATTCTATGTGAAATGAAGAAATCTAATGATAAAAGCAGCCTCAAATGATTTGTGCAGAGGGCATTGCTGTCTGTCATTTTATTAATGCATTTTATAATTAAACCCCAGGAAAGAGACTAATTACACATAATTCCTTTTATATGGGTATTCTATTTTTATAACTGAAGTATTTTGCATATTATTTATTGCTCTTGTTATTGTTAATGTATCCAAAAGGCTGAGAGATTGTCTGTACTTGGAGACCAAACAGCAACTGTGGAACATCTATTTTAGTGAATTTCCAAGTACTGTCAAGCCCTAATATCATTGCCTGGAGTTAGACACAGGCTGGATATCTGCTATGCAAATTTCCTCACAGCAGAGAATCTGTATTGCTTGGAAATCCCAGGTGTAATGTGTAGCCTGAGCAATGCTATGGGGTGTTTCTAGTCTTGAACTCCCTCCAGTGCATTTTAGGTAAGTGAGCCTGGGTGTCTCAGTAAGGCACATGGCATTTCTCTTTGGAGGGATTGCACTAACATGTCCCAAGCCACTTTTGAAGCAACCACCCATGAAGGTTTAGAGTGACAAACTGTTTTTTTGTTTTGTTTTGGTTTTTTTTTCTATGGCCAATCATCTGTTTAAGCAGCTGTGGCTTCTTACCCTTGGAAATGCTGGGCTCTTTGTTCCTGCAGAGAGCTGCTCTTGCCTCCTGCCCAAAAGGGAAGGGAACGCTGCAGGGAAGAACAGGGCCACAGGACATGGACTGAGCTACTGCAGAGCAAGGAATGGCTTTCACACTACTCCTCAGCAGGTGCTCTAGCTTTTTTCTTTTTTACTTTTCACTTTTTCACCTTTTTCTGAGAGAGGGAGAAACATTAGAAGTGCTATTATAGAAAGAGAGCTTGAGAAGTGGAAAACGTGCCTGACCAAGTGTGTGTGGAGAATAGGGAGTGCAGGAGAGAGAAATGGAGTTTGCAGTGGTGGATGGCTAACAAGACAGCAAGGCTAACTTCTGGTGCTACATTAGATTTTATGCTTTCTGCAGCATTGCTACAAAATAATCCATGTATATGCAAATTAAAGATGTCAAGGTTAAAAGGAAAAATCATTATCACACTGGATTTAATGAAATACAACTACTTTTGTTTTTTAAATAGAGCTAGTATGACTCAGTGTAGCATAATGTAATAGTAATAGTATGTACTTCACCACTACAATCATGGATGGGATCCAGTAGAGACTCTTAAAAAGCAAGAAGGAGATTTTGATGGTCTTAGGCAGTTCCCATTGGGTAAGAGCAAAATAAATTCAAGATTTGACAAGCTGATTTTATACATCCAACACAGAAGCCTAGGCATGGAGACTTCTTCATCCAAAATTGCATCCAAACAGCAAAAAAGAAAAGAACATAAACCTCGACAAGTTAATCATAAAACCACAAAAAGATACTGAAAAGAATAAATGCTAAAATATAAGAGCTAAGAATGTACATTCAAACATGCCAGAGATGTAGAGCCTGCAAGAGAGCCAACATCTCAAAAGATAGTTTGGGTGTAAGGTAGAGAAGAAATAGTTGAATTCTTTTCTAAAGAGGAAGGCAGCAAACTTCCTTTGTGGATCTGCTCACCACAGAGGTGAGTCTGAGGAACTGACAGAATCACAGAATGGCAGAAGTCGGATAGGCCTCTTGAGATCACCCAGTCCAACTCCCAGCTAAAGCAGGTTCACCTTGATCAGATCACATAGGAGTGCATCCAGATGGGTTTGGAAACCTCTAGAGGAGACTCCACAGTCTCCCTGGGTAGCCTGTGCCAGGGGTCCCTCACCCTCACAGTAAAGAAGTTTCTCCTCATGTTCAAGTGGAACTTTTTGTGTTCCGGCTTGTGTCAGTGATAAAGATTTCATAACAAACTGATGAAATAGATAGTAAGAAACCATCAAAAGTAGATGGCTTTCATCCTCAATTCTAACGGAATTGGATATGAAGTTGCTGAACTAGTAGCTACAGAATATAAGGTACTGCCTAAATCAGTAAATTGATGAACAGCAGAGGAATGGGAAGTGGCAAGTCTGACACCAATCTTTAAGAATGGTCCTGGAAAGTAACCAAGCAAGTTTCCTGTTCAATTGAGCAGATGGAAGGAAGCAATAAGGATGGTGAGGGTTAGTAGGCACATAGATAATGATGATATAGTGGGCAAGGGTCAGTTTGGCTATTGTAGAGGGAAGCCATTCCTCATAGATCTATTGCAGGTCACTGGAGCTCTCCGTCACTATATAGATAAATGTGATTCGGTTAGAATACTGACATTTTCAGAAACCTTTTAACAGTAAAGCCTTCAGTAAAGGATCTGCTGTGGGATGAGAAACAATAGGGTCTTCTAGGTATAAGATTAAATTCTAGAGGAAAAAAAAAGCTTTAAATAGTGGTCAATTTTCACCATCAAAGGACCTTTCCATAGCCATTATTCTGTTCGGCATATTTTTAAATGCTATGGTGAAGAAATTGAAGATGGAGGTGACAAAGATTGCAGGCAACACAATACCATGCAGGCTTGTCAAATCTAAACTTAAAAGCTGTAAAAAGACGGCACAATACTGTGTGTTAAAGCAGTAGGTGAAATTCAGTGATGCTAAGTGCTAAATGCTAAGTACAATACATGTGGAAAATTATATACACGATCACTCTAAATTAACCATTACCCCTGAAGAGATAGATTTCACAGTTCTTGTGGTTAGCTCACAGAAAATGTCAGCCCAGTCAAAAAAGCAAACAGAATATTAACCATTAGGGAAAGAACAGAGAATAAACGAGAGGCCATCATTGTGTCATTTAGGAGCATCAATATATTGAAAACTGCAGATTGTTGTGATGCTTCCACTTCCAAATGAATGTGACGGACTGAAAAATGCTTTGAGGAGGCTGATGAAACTGGTCAGGGTAAAGAAGAGCTCCCTTATGAGGCAAGATGAAACAGACTGTTAAGTTTCAGCGGGAAAAAGGTGGATATGATATAGGTCAATTGAATAAGGAATGATATGGAGAATGAGGAAGCAATCATAAGAGTATTATCTTGTAGCTCCAGTCAAAAAAAAAAACCTTCTTTTCAAATAATGCAAGCATTTAGCCTTGAAATTCATTAACATCATTAACATTAACATTTTGACATCAGTTGTGTCAAAAGGATGAGCAAATGGTTAAAAAGTAGTCATAGTTACTAATTATGAAAATTCTAGCATTAAAAAAATATGTAAAATGTTGATTGCTGGGCCTTGCATTTTGTTATATCCAGTAAAGGATAATTTTGTACTTGTTCTATACTTCTTTCCTAAGCTTCTCCTATTTGTTGGAGTGAGGAGACTGGGATGGGCAGGTGTGAGGAATGGGTCTAATATCTACATCCTTTTACTTCATAGGTGACTCATCTCAATTTCTACTTGTGGTTTGGAAAATAGAGAAGAGAGGCTACTTCTGTCATTCCTGTTTCTGGACAGTGTTTCAGTTATCAGAGTGGTATCATATGGTGCATTAATTTCTTTACAACATTTTAAATTCGTATATTTTAGGGCTAATTAATTTTTTAGGCCCAAAACCCTTTATAAATCTTCCATAAAATATGGGATCTGCCTGTCAAAAAAGTATTTTAGTCTTAAAATTTCATACAAAACTAATTTTAGCAAGATTATTAACTCATTCTTTTTCAGAGATTGAGCTTGAAGGATTTTGCTACTAGAGTTACAAGAATGCTTTGACTGTTGTCATGTTGAGTAAATTTTGGCTAGAATTATGTTAATCTCATGATTTCTGAAAAAAAATTCTAAAAAGCATACACAGGTTTTTAGAGAAACACCAAATAATAGTTTCATCTACAGTTAGTTCACTCTTGATTTATTAAGCTTCATATTGTCAAAAGATATCCAGGATCCTGAGGACCTCAATTTGCATTTGTTTGTTATGCAGACACAAAAATGTTGATCAGCTTTATGTCTGCTTGTCCATACATTCTTCCCTGAGTTCTGCCAGTTACACTAAACTGGCATTGAGCTCCTCTTGCCACAGGCTGGCACATAGCTCATATACTCAAGTACCCCCATTGAATTCCCAGAATTCAGATCAATCACAGCTAGCCTTACTACAAGTGAGGTTGGACAGTGATTTATGTAGTAGGGAACTGTCGTGTGAATGAGATTACCCCAAAGGGATGTGCAATTCGGTGGGAAAACATATCTAACATCTTCTCATACTGTTCAGATGGATCACAAATCACAGAATAAATGGATGGGACTAAGAATATCTTTGTCTTTGTGCTCCATTGCAATGACAGTGTTGACATTCACTGAACGCTTACTATGAAGGTAAGATTTATATTACCACATAAAGTAAGCCAGGTATGTGGCAAATTTTAAGAGTAAGTGCTACTTATGTAGAAAAGATTGGCTACTTAACTGACATGAATCACTCTGTGAGCATTTGTCTTTCAGATGTGTGTGCAAGACCTTAGTCAAATAGAGGCTCATGGAGCACTGTATGCTCTTGGAGTATTCTTCTGTCCCTTATCTGTGGACACAATGTCAATATTCTATATCTAAATATTAGTGACTTTTCAGTGGGGTTTCTGACAACCTTCTCAAGCCCTCACTCAAGTCAAGCACTCAGCATCTGATTCTCTACTGCTTCCAACACAACACCTGGAGGAGACATTTTTGGCTTTTAGGACCCACCACTACTCCTTCTGCCTTTATGTTTGCTGTGACTAGAGAAAACTTGCCAGAGGCTTTCCAAAAGCAATATCTGGTGTTCTCTAATATTGTGAACATAGGACTTCAGTGCTTTTTAAGATCTGGAGATTTGCACAAGTCACTCAGCAGTATATCTGAAAGTTTTCAGTCTACTTTCTGATTCAAAATAGGAGTCTGGATTTTGCTATGGCCAAAATTAAGGATTACACTGGTCAATCCTTGTGGGGGTTTTTTGATCCAGTGATTGCCCTAAATGTCTGTAAGAAGGTCATAACTGATAAACTATTCTTGCCTTCTTTTGATTTCCTTGTTGCAGTTTTCTTGATTGCATAAAGAAACATCTGTATCTGTCATCTATAATTTCTACTGTGTGACAGCTGCCTGCCTCCTTTTTTAAATAGCTTTTGCTGTAATCAAAAGAGCACTGCTCAAGCTGAGCTGTGCTACTTCTTGCTTGCTTAGTGACTACATCCTCAGGTGTAGGCCACCACAGACTGTGGGAAATGACCCTTTAACGTGGGGCTAATCAATGATGGAGCATCCCAAACAGACTTTTCTTCATGAACAAGAAATCTAAGGGAGGCTCTATACCTGTGAGGAATCCGTGCAAATTGTAGGGTCTGCATGGCAACATGCTCTTAAAAATTTCTATTTACTGTAGAGTAAGAAATTGTTCTTCCTTTTGAGTTTTTGTTGTATGGTCTTTGACAGGAAAGAATCAGTCCTGTTGATGATTTTTGTACTTTTCCTTGGCAATAGGGATACAAAAAAGCTGAGATAACACTGTAAAAACTCTACTCTGGAGGGCTTGAAGAAAAACTATATTATTGCATGGAGAGTGTAATCATAAAGATTAGGAGAAGGTTATCTGTGTATGAAGCTACAGGAACTGAATGTGCTTTCTGGTACAAAATCTGGGAATCTCACAAAACGTTATACATGGCAACCCAGCTATTTCTTCTTGTATTTTGTCTTCTCTGAGATGCAAGACAACAGCTGCTAAAAATACATTTGAAAAGAATGATGACACTTTAAACATGATGATATGGACTTAAAAGCAGTGTCTGTAGAAGATGTACTAGTTTGAGCCTCAGACAGGTACTGATTCTTAACTGGTGGAAACGGATGACTCTGGTCTTTTAAAAACCTAGAAATTGAGGTCTGCTGAAAAGAAATACAGTGATAAAGTGACTAGATGAACACCAAAACCCACCTGGACACATTCCTGTGTGACCTGACCTAGGTGGACCTACTTGAGCGTGGGGGTTGGACTAGATGATCCCTAAAGGTCCCTTCCAACCCTACCATTCTATGATTCTATGATTCTATAAGTCTTTGCAACAGCAAGCAAAGAAGAAAGCTGAAATGGAAAAAAAATCCATGATGAACACAAAAGAGAAAGATTTCTGCTTTGCATGGTATAAAAGCCTTTCAAACACTGTAGGGATGTGATTAACTAAAGCTACTCTAAACTTTGTGTACTTTTCAGCTCTGACTGTCTAGCCACTGATCTCAGAATAGCTCAGGCAATTTCTGGGTGCCTGGCTTGATATGTTTTAAGGATAACTGTTCCACTGGCCTGACCAGAACTGTCTGGATTTGAAAAGATTGATGGAAGGGAGAAGGTTTAATGGAGTTGGTTATCACATCATCATATTCATTCAGAAGTCCTAGTCTTCCTTCCCACTGGAAATAGCATGCTAGGCACTTTGTGTTTTTATTGGAAACAAATTCACTGAGGAACACTCCATTACAAGACCTAAAATAAGTCTTTAATTGCCCTTCATGACTTGTGGAGCTTTCTACTTTGATTTTCTGTGGAATTGTTCTGAGAACCAGAAAGGTGAAAGACTAGTGAGTTGATGTCATACAGAATTCATCAGTCTCACAAGCACATTGCTTTTCTGCTCCTTTTCTGCTAGCCTATATAGACATTGCACTATGCCTTAAAGTTCAATGAATTCTTCCCTTAAAATCAGTTTTAAAACTTTCACAGACTTGTTTACATTCTTCTTGGTGATGTCTCTTTTACAAGCACTGAGACTTTTGTTTGGGCTCTTAGACTCTGTTTCTGCAGGAAGCCCAAGCATACATTCTAGTAACACTTGGATCCATCTGTAAATTATTCTCAGCTAGTGTTGGAGAGGCACAGCCATAGTTGTGTAATTTTGTATAAAACTGTATGCCAGGTTATATATCACAATTAACTTTGTCAGAATTTTACTGTGATTCATGGATAAGACATATAGAGATTTCTCACAGAAGATCTCTGTAGGGGGGAAACCTCATCACTACACTGGAAGTAAATACAGATCCCTCTTAATTCTGACAGCTGAGCAGAGAACAAACTACAATGGTGAAAGCTGAAAAGCCTACCACAACAAAGATTTACAGAACTTGAAACATGTGACATGAAATATATCCAGTAAACTAAGGGAATTTTCACACAGAGCAAGATATCTTTCAAATTAGAAGTAATGAGGAAAAGTTTTATTAGACATAAGGAAAAGACTATGAAAGAAAACAGGACTATCCAAAACTTAAAATGACAGATAGATTCACTGAGGCCTCTGAGTTCTAAAAAGTTATCTCCACTCTCCTTTCTTTTTCAGGATGAGGGACGGCCTAAAATATAAGACTGTCCACACTATGGCAAAAAAAGGGCTGAATAGGATCATATCTGTTCTCTGCAAGACAAGAAAGGTTTGGAGAATTATTTGTGCTTCCGACTCTTATCCCAAACTAGCAGAGGTCTGAGCACATTGCGATTCCATTTCTCAAGCAATCCCAACATATGGGAAAAAATTTGAAATGGGTGGCAATATTGAAAAATCAAGCTGCAAGGCCTGGTCTCAGAGAAGAGCAGGAACATGGTGCACACGCTACCAGTGACAGCAGTATTGAGCTGAATCAGTCACCAGAGATGAGGGATGTAACACAGCCAACGTGGAGCACAGTTCCCGTGGCCTTTGAAGAGTCACACACTACTGGCAACAATTGTGTGGGTCTATTTAGATAAGACTCATGATAACCCATATTTTATTCTTGTCTCATGTCGAGGACAATGATTGCCAGATTTCTAACTGCAGATCTCTATCCTTTCCTGTCTTAGAGATACGGAACTACTGACTGCTCTCAGGAGAATTGTTAACTATGGTCATAGTGTTTGCTAGACATGTGAGATATGATCAACAGATCTCTTACTGCCTTGAATGATATCTCCTGTAGCCAGCATGTTTATTGAAACCAGTGTCAAACAAAGAGCCTGTGGCTGAAGGCTGCAAAGATACAGAGTATCTTACACAAATGGGTTTAGCAAATATGAAATTCATGAAGAATGAGGGTGAAATGTGCCTTTTTATACACAATGTTTATCTGTGTCATTTTGTCACTTTGTTAGTTACATCCTTTTTTTCACATCTTCCGTGAAAGTCAAACTTCTCATCTCTGACATTTCTAGTTTTATTGTCTTGTCAACTCATCTTTCTCAGTCCATACACACCATTTAGCTCTGTCTCTAGTGTCCTCACATCTCCTAATGCTACATCATTCTTTTGTAGTTTTTTCTTAGGTGTTTGCAGACAGACATTTAAAATACAGGCACTGCAGAGTTTTCTGTGTTTCATGCTTTGCAGTAGCCCATGGACTCTTCAATCCTTTTTGCTATTTGTTGCCTTTCCTGTGGTCTATGCCCCTCTCTTTGTTTCAGTTGTATACAATTGGAGATAAAAATAGGCACAAAGGACAGGAAGCTCCTACAGTGTCAATTATGAGCTTCTGTGTTGTTGCATAGAAACCTGTGTGGCCTTGCTTGGTCTGTTCCAGCTTTCCAGGTGTGCAGCACAGTCAAACTCACAACAGCAACCAATCTATGAACCAATGTGTTCATGGCATTCTGCAAACCAGCATAATTTGTGTATTTCATCCTTTCCCATGATAACAGGGTTTGCACCAACCTCATTAATTGGGAAACTTCATCCACCTACACCAAGAAACATTCCTAGAAAAAAGGGAGAATTCAGAGTTCAATAGCTAAGGGTCAAAATAGCTAAGGGCAGGCAAATAAGAGGGAGTCTGTCTGTAATTTGGAAGAAAAAGGAACTAAAGTTTTGAATCATGGAAGGAATAAGCAGTACATTTGAAACTGCTGTCAAAACCATGTATGAGCATTCAAAACCATTCAAAATTGCCATTTCCCTCTTTGTAAGTGTTCTACATACAAGGTCAGGCAACTTTTGTATTTTTTCATTCTGACAATATGACTCGTACGTTCATGTTTGTCATAAGAGGGACAGAGTGCCTATGAAACTCGTAACTTGATATTAATGTCCTCTCTGGAGCCATAAAAGACATAATTTTAAGTCTCTTTTGAAAAGCCTACAGGCTAGGCTTTTAAACAATAAGGTGTCATGTAATAGCTGGCTGTTGCCACCATAAGAAATTAATTAGAATCAGGATTCTAATTCTTCAGACTTCTCAAAGGAATAGGCAGTATGTAGGCAGCTATCTATCTGGGGTCTGTAAACAATGTGTAACAGTGGAGTTTATCACTTCCAGTGCTTGCTGCAGGAGTCTGCTCTCCAAGGTGATCCCAAGCTTCACTGGAGCTTCATAAAAGCCTGAAGATCAAACTGAAAGTGTCGTAAGGATGCCTCAATTTTGTTCTCACTTTCTTCATTTTATTAAATCAATGTATTTTTGTTCCATTCCTATTTGCTCCTATTATTGGTATATTGTATTCCTTTCATATTTATTTTCCTCAGTAATGAGTTTTTTTACCATAGTTCCATACCAGCTCTTTATTTACATATGATTTCCTATAATCTTAGCTTTTACTTCCTTAAATTTATGCTCTGTGTCTGTTATACGTAACACTTTTACATGTTTTTAGACCTCAGAATCTTTTAAATGTGTGCTTCTAGATGTTCTGCTAGTGTCCAAGCTGAACATAGGTTTTTGCAGGATCCACAAACGAAGTACAACATGAATATTTTGACTTGTCTATCTGGAGCTATAGCGATTCCATTGCTTTGATTATACACATTTATAAAACCAATAGTACAGATGTAGCTGTATAACTTTAAGGTATGTTATTGTCTTTTATTAATTTCTGTAAAGTAGGGAGATTTATATCAGTATGAATGTGCCTTTATCGGGGCTTTTTCTGGCTATAAGTAGAATGTTAACAAAATGTTGTTTGTGGAATATGTTTATTTATTACCTCTAAATACTTTAAAATATTTTTCATTATATGATCTATTTTTTTCAAAAGCTTAGCTAGCTTAATTTTTCTTTTCTTGGTTTAGTGAGTGGGAATGGCGGAGTTATGTGCACTATTTCTTTTTATGAGCATGATCTGCAATTTTTGTTATCTGCTTTGTGGTTTTATTTAAGGCTTCAGTTAAATCAAAGAAGACTCTTCAAGGAAGAGGAAAGAGAAAGCAAAAAATAATGGAAGTAAGTAGACTGTGAGAAGTACTATTATATCGAAAATGCTCCTGATAAGATCCCACCACATAAGCATGGTTTACTATCCCCAGTGCTGAAAACCTAGGATCAGAGAATCTGATCTTTAAAGACAATGGCACATGAAGCGAGAAACACTGGACAGATTTTTGCATATTTTGCTACAGAGATGCATCTGTGAAATACAGAGATACGTAACTGCAACAAGCAGGCCAGTGGTCCCAGCCAAGAAATGGGAATGAATCTGCATTTTAAACAGTGGATTTATATCTAGGAAAGGAGATGTGGGTACAGAATTCTGCTTCCTTTGCTTTCCTTCCTGTATACTTTATTCCTTTCAGTAACTTTGTTTTTTTTGTTCTGTCTTTCTGTTTTAAGGAAGATGTTTCTTGAGCTTCTGCTGTCCATTAGTTATAGGTCACTGGAGATAAAAGTCTTACAAGTAGCAAACCCATTTGTGACTGTCAAGTTAAAATGGTTGTTAAACAGGGGAATGTAACACAAGCCTCAGTGACAAGGCTGGAGGGCAAAACTGCTTCTGAAGAATGATGCTTTTAGAGAGGAGAAAAAAATCCCATTGCAACTATGTGCTCAGAACAACACTTGACTCTGTATTATGGCCACATGAACATAAAAGCTTTGAAATAAATTATATTAGAATATATATTAACATTTTTTCATTGTAAGATACAGAATTAAAAAAAAAAAATCAGTTATGTATTCATGTGATACACTTTTTATGTTTAGGAAAATACACACAGTGGCTGGCTAGTCTAACTTTATTCTATGATAATAGTTTGTTCAAATGTTGCACAGATCTTAATAGGTTAATCTTATGCCTAATACAGGTAATTATTGGAAATGAAACCTCTCCAGAGGCATTGTTCTTCTGTTGTTCTGTAGTCTCAGACATATGCTTCTAAACATGTGATTCCAGAGCTTACTAAAAATTGCATATCTCCCATCTTTAATCACACTAAAGGAAGGAATGAAAACGCTTGCCAGAGCAAATATTCTTAAATTTCTAGCTGCAGCATGACACAAGTCCTTGGCTTGCTCATCACAGGAACTACTTATGTCACTGCTCCCTTATGCAAGCTCCTGGTGCCAGGGGTTTGCACTCCATGACGCAACTGACAACTAACTGGTTTCTATGGTTCCACAAAGTAGGCAGGCTGACTGAAGCATACTAAAGTTCTTGGGTTATATACAGAAAGTCTCTGCACATTTAGACTGATGACAATGCTCTTTCAGTATGAAGTCAAACTTCATGAGATTGTTAGGATTGTGAAACACAATCTGTGTAACAGCCGTGACATTTGCAAAGTCTGCCGTAACACAACACAATTTCCATTGCCCATCTTTATAACTGAATATTGGTTCAACAAGGCCATGCTAATAGATACATAAACATTTTTTAAATGTTGACTCTTGGTAGTCTCTTTCACCTATGTTGTCTCCTTCTCTTTTTGTGCATTTAGTATTCTGCAAGATGTAAGCAACCCTTGGGTTTATGCCTCCTCTTCAGCACAACTGGACGGATTAAACACATCAATTTTTATTTAGGTTCTTTTTCCTACACAGAACACATTTTTTTTAATCATGGAGTTTCTTAAGCAAATCCTTTTATATTTAGTATTTGGATGTAGCATTATAATGACTTCTACCAATACACGACTCAAATGCAGGAAGATTTATGAAGACAAAAAGTGAAAACTGATCCCTACAAACAAGATTGAATAACATCAATAAACAAATTTAGAAAACACTATGAAAGCAACCTGATTAAACTAGTAAAATAACACAGTCCAGGTTTTAGGTTTCACAGTCATCCAATAAGTGTCATATAGCTGTCACTTTGCTTTTGTTGTTAGAGACTTAACTGTTAATTATGCTGTTATTATTATCAAAGAAACATCAAACTTTCTGTCAGAGATTTTTAAGTCACTTGATAGAAGTGAAAGAATGAGAAAAATGTATAACACAGCAAAGGTTATAATCAACAAGAAGTTAATGCATTAATTGTACAAGGAAACTACACAGACCTGCTCTATATGTTTCAGCTAATTTATTGAACTCCTACAGAAGAAGTTTATATTACGTGATATTTGTCATTGGTTCTTTAAAACCTGATCAGACATGAAAAAACTCTTTGATCCCAAAGATATCAAACTTATCTGTAAATGTTAAAAAAAAATAAATGGCTACAACGCATTTTACTTACCCTCATCCTTCCGTTTCTTATTGCTGGTCCATCTTCTGCTAATCTCAGCACATACAAATCCATTTTGTACTCCCTTCCTCCTCGAATACTAAACCCAAA
This sequence comes from Urocolius indicus, assembly GCA_013401255.1. NCBI lineage: Eukaryota > Metazoa > Chordata > Aves > Coliiformes > Coliidae > Urocolius > Urocolius indicus. The sequence continues at coordinate 550,663 of WBNH01000696.1, forward strand.
ACCTTTGGCTCCTTTCTCTAAATCAACAGTGAAATAATCAAAGTCCTGTATAGACAAATACAACATGACAATTAACCACGTCACATAGTATTCAAGAAAACTTAAAAATACATCTGTTAAAAAGTGTATGGATCCAATTCATATAAACAAGGGGACTTTCGGAGTATACTTCTGCACTGATAGACTTTGGCCATTTCTGAAAAAAAACTTTAGCAAAATGTTAATGTCTAAGTCTAAACCACCCTGAAAAGGCATCTTCCAGCAAAAAATCTCTAGGTGTTTCCCACATTCACTCTCAGCATTTTTGTGACACCTCAGTTCACATCAGAACTTAACATGGTCATCAGGCTGGACTGCATGGAGTCACAAAGTACAGCAACTCTCATAGCTTCAGTCGTAGCTTCAGTGTGCCTTGAGGAGAAGATGAAACGTAGATTTGAGCTTCACCCTTTCTGTGTCCTGCAGAGATTGAGACTCATTTTTCCAGTTTTTCCTTGGTGAACTCTAACTACCACCATGTAGAGAGGTCTGAGTGGGAACCTGTTCTGTTGCTTCTGATCCATTGTCAGCCAAGAGTGCAAAAGCCATGGGAGTGGGCAAAAAACAAGCACACGCTTGCGTTCTGTAGACCAGTGGTTAGAGAATTTAACTGGAGATAGTGAAAGAGAGAAATCTAGATCACCTCTCTAGATGTTAAGAAGCATCTCATACGGTGTGTGCATAAGGACTTGGATTTAGATAGTGAAATGCATAACACTTTCAAAGGGGTCTCAGGATCTCATTTAAGAACTCACATATTTTTTTTTATTTGGTTTATGTGTCTGGCTTTGAAAATATGACATAGAAACCATCTAAACATGGTTTCAGCATATACTGTCCAGAAATTTACATTCTCTTATTTAATATTTTTCAGACCTCTGTTTTTACTTTTGTGCCTTTATGTAAGGAGAAATAAGGATTTTTTTTTGGAAAGTTGGAACTTTGACCTAAATCCTCAAACCTTCACAGAGATCAGCAAATATTTGTCATCAGCATTGTCCAAGGTAACATAACTCTTCATCTAAGGTTTATTTCTTTGGCTTTGTAAGATTGTGTCTTATGTCAAATAAAGTTCTTGCACATACTACCTTCTCCTCATCCAGACTGTTACCAACGTAAATGTAATTTTATCAGTCAGGATTTACATTTATTTCTTTACTTAGATCTCATAACATTTTCATTTTCAATAATGAAAGCAGTAGAAATGCAGTCTGCAGTACATTCACTGTTTGATGACTGTATTATGTTCCTAGTAATAAAAATTTCCTCTGCTGATGCAAAGTCAGCTTCTTTTAGAACTTTTAACTGTACCTTAAAAATAGCATTCATTTAGCACCATAGTCACACAATTCTAAATGTGGTGTTATTTGACAGATCATACAGTTCTTCATTAATAATATTTTTTGAAGTGGGTTTTTTTTTTGTATGGAGAAATAGCAACTCAGAGACAAGACTATAAAAGTGCCCGTTTCTTCTATAATGCTATCTTTTTTACCAATATACATGATCTCTCCTTACAGATGCTTTATGTTTGGGAGTGCTTTAAATATTTCAGTTTGTACCTGGGGCTGCCTGTACTCTGACAGAGGGTATTGCCTGGTGTCAGGTGAATGCTGCCTGTAATCCATCAAGGGTGGCTGCCTGTAGTCGAGAGGTGGTGGCTGCTGGTAATCCATCACTGGAGGATGCCTGTAGTCCAGCGGAGGTTGTCGGTAGTCTGTTGAGGACTGCCTGTAGTCTGAAAATGGAGGTTGCCGGATATCAGGTTTCACATCCTGTCTGGCTTTTACTTCTGACCTATAACTGAGAAAGGTAAAATGAGTTAGTTTCAGAAAGTGGCAAAACGTGAAGAATGTGAATTAAATGCAGTACTTAGGAGTAAAACCAAACTGCCTGATTGCAAAATCGAATAAAAGAAATTTTCACAGAGAAGCAAAACTTTTGAGGCCAAATAGCCAAGACATCCTAAACCAGAGAATGCTTTTGAAATGTGGAAATAAGCAACTTTCCATCAGGTCATACTGTGCAATTTTACAGCTCCTATCAATGAGATCAGGATTAGGCTCAAAGGCACAGGAACAGAAAAAACATCTTCATTCCCACTTACCTTGCCTGCTTGAAAGATGAAACTGCATGTGAAAACACCCATTATACTCACTATAAAATAATGCACTGAGTTTATAAAGTGTTTTTTTTTCCTAGAATTAACATTTCTACAGACTAAATGAAGCATCACTGCATTTATAGTCCCTCTGTCTCATTGACATGAATTATTACTATCATAATGAGCTTAAGGTTAAAAAGGCACATTGTACTAGCTGTTATCTTTTAAATAAAATATATCATTTGATATAACATCCATTATTAGAGTTTATTATTATTATTGCACACTCCCTATCTGCCTACAAGTCCATAACATGTCATATCAGTAGTTATGCACAGAGTGAAAGGAAAACAAATGTGGTTAATAAGGAACTAATAACAAGTAAAAAAATTGCTTTAATTGGTACCTGGTTACAGGAAGATTTTCTGATGTTTTTAAAAAAATGTGACTTTCTGTAGTACAGTGATGAGTTAATTAATTTACTCAGATGGGAATGAGTGTCTCCCTTGGCACATGGAAATCAGTGTAGAGTGGCATTTCACATTTCAGGGTCAAGTAAGGAATATTGCTTACTGTATTCAGCACATTACCTCATTCAGGTAATGTGCTGAATGATCACCAAGGAACCTTTTTAGCAAGGTAGTTCTGTAATAGTGATTTGAGTCAGATCTAACAAAAATTTTCACACAGCGAATATCTCCACACCTTAAGTGCTGAAGGTGCTGAAATATATTTTTTTCTGTACGGGAAATACATGCTTCAAACTCAGCTTTAATAATGCTCTGAAAGTTCTTGGTTGACGAAGTGATCATGTATGTACATGTACACATGCAGACTGTGAAAGAGATTTTGAAATGTACTCTTTGATTAATAAAAAATAAATTTAAAAAATCACAATGTTTTTGATAGTGTTAATTTACGTATGAAAAGGTAATCTAAATAAACATTTCAAAATATTTCAAATATGTTTCAAAACTTCATTTCTTTATTAGCACAGTTACAGTAACATTATGGTAAATCTTCCTACATGGCAGCTTTAATTAGCTGAATGTCTAAACAAACACCAAAATATCAGAATTATTTCACTTTGACTTTTCTGAGAAGATGAAAATAACCTGCTGCCTCATGATCTTTTAAAAACTGTACATGGCATTGACAATAAGACCTGCATGTATACCTGAAATCCTCTTACTTTCTTGACTCAGTATTATGATCCTGTAAAAATAAGATGGCAAACAATCAGGCTAGCTGTAGTACTAATCCTTACTAACAGTGGAAGTAAAAATCCTAGCTAGCATGCTGAAAAGTTTTAAATAACTTAGAGTATTTTGATAGTGTATGTGGTTATATAAACAACATAATCTGACTAATAAAATCTAGTGAAAAATGATATTATATGAACTAACAATCATGGACCTTTGTCTGGCATGAGTCAGGTGAGTTCCCAGTGTATCCATAGCTGTATCCCAGGTGCTGGAGACACTTTAATTTTTGCTGAATATAGAAGTGGTGACATAACCAATTATAATTTATGCTTTTCAATAACACTATTACAGAATTTATTTTTGGAATGTAATTAACGTTGTTTATTGGTCTCCTCTGAAAATTCCCAATTCGACAGACATTTAATACTGGCTTACAACTGTGCAGAGAGACTTTTGTGAAAGCTTTGCATTGGATTTTGTGAGAAACAGGTCTTCTAGGAGCTGATCACTTTTGGAGAAAGTACTCTGTGAAACATAAGGCAAATAAATTTGCCAAGTGTGACAGAGAAAATGATTTCAAGCAAGTGAAACATCTGTTAAGGAAGGAGAATTAGAGGGCATAGTGTCTAAATCACAACTCAAGTGTATCCAAAAGCAAAAAGCTACAATCCTGTAACCAGCACCTACTATTTAGGAAAGAGGGTCTTGATGAGGTATGTTGGTTACTGAAGATTAGCATAAAGATAGTTAGTGTAATCATCTTCGTTTAATGTGCCACAAATTAATCCAAACACTAAATAGTGTTGATTAGTGATTACAGAAAGCCGTATCATCTCACAGCCTGAGTGTGCTTTTTATACATACAGCTTTTAATACAGCTGGTCACAAAATTTCTATCCCCCCACCATCTAATTTCTACCACAGATAAATTTATCAATGCAAATGCATAAATTACACATAAGGAATTGGCTGCAAAATGATACACCATAGATAAAACCTGTAATAAGAATATCTTCTTGACTCCAGAACTCTAATGGACAAAAAAAAAAAAAAAAAAAAAAAGAAAAAGAGGTGTAAGATAATGACAGTAAGGCCATCTCACGATCAAGTATTGATATACCTATATTTTGCAGTGATGTAAAATAGTACATAAGCAGTGAAACTGTTAGCAAGGAATACTTCATTGAGCAGTTCCTTGGCAAACATATGATTCTGATGGACGTTAGAGGAAGTTTGGTTAGACCCTTGTTCATAATAATGTGTTTCATACCAGAATAAGACGTACAGATCATCCTGGCATGCACAGCTCCTGCTCTGCAAGAGCAATCATGGGACTGTGGCTTGTCAGAGCCCCACTAGCGATGGCTCACAGCATGAAGACCCAGTACAATGGCATCCTGTGGTACTCACAGGAGACAGAGGCTGGAGAAGTCACCCTTACCTGTTTTCATGTCCCTGCAGCTGGAGGGGCTGTGGAGGTGGTGGCTGGGTGACGGGGCTCTGCTGGGCGACAGGGCTCTGCTGGGCGACAGGGCTCTGCTGGGCCATGGGACTGTGCTGCTGGGCCATGGGGCTCTGCTTCTCTGAGCTTGGGGCTGAGGCTGGGCTGTTCAGCTCTGTGTAATGGGAAGCTGGAGATTAAAGACCTGTCACAGTATGGCATTTAATAAAGGGCAAAGGTAGACAACAATCATTTTTGGTCACATACTACCTCTGAAAATTTATGCTTTGTCACTTTTACTCTCTTGGGTTATAATCAGATTTTAAGACATCTGAACCTAATGGGCTCCTTTTGATAGTCTGTGGGATGTGAAATCTTAGTCATTTCTATAACTCCAGTTGACAGCTCTATTATTTAAAACCCAACTGGATAAGGCAAATTGCTTCCATGTTTCATGTTTTCTTTTAAAGCCTAGAAATACTGATCACAGAATCATAGAACCATAGAGTAGTTTGGGTTGGAAGGGACCTTTAAAGGTCATCTAGTCCAACCCTTCTGCAATGTGGAGGGACGTTTTTCACTAGATTGTGTTGCTCCATCCAACCTGACCTTTAATGTTTCCAGGAATGGGGCATCTACCATATCCCTCTCTGGGCAACCTGTTGCAGTGTTTCACCACCCTTATCATGAAAAAATGCTTTTATATATAGCCTGAACCTTTTAGTTTAAAATCATTAATTCTCATCCTGTCACAACAGGCTCTGATAAGAAGTCTGTCTCCATCTTTCTTATAAGCCCCTTTTAAATATTAAAAGGCCGCAATAATGTCTCCTTGGAGCCTTCTCTTGTTGAATCTGAATAACCTCAATTCTCTTAGCCTGCCACCATAGCAGAGGTGTTCCATCTCTTATCATTTTTGTGTCTCTCCTCTGAACTTGCTCCAACAGGTCCATGTCTTTCCTGTGATGAGGACCCCAGAGCTGGAGGCAGTACCTCAGGTAGGGTCTGAGAAGAGCAGACTAGAGGGGTAGAATTCCCTCCCTTGACCTGCTGGCCATGTAGCTTTTGATGTAGCCCAATATATGGCTGTCTTTCTGGGCTGTGAGGGCACAGTATTGGTTCATGTCCAACTTTTCGTCCATCAGTATCTCCAAGTCCTTCTCTGTAGAGCTGCTCTCAACCCCTTCATCGTCCAGCATATATTGGTACTGGGAGTTGCCTCAATACAAGTGTAGGACCTTGCACTTAGCCTTGTGGAATCTCATGATGTTCACATCTTGAGCTTTTCCAAGTCCTTTTGAATGGCATCATGTCCCTCAGGTGTGTCAGCTGCACAGCTTGGTGCTGTCTACAGATTTGCTAGGGGTGCACTCAATCCCACTGTCCATGGAATTTATGAAGATATTAAACACTACTGGTCCCAGTACAGACGCCTGAGGGACACCACTTGTCACTGATTTCCATCCAACCAATGCCTCATGCACCAAACAGTCCATCCATCAAATCCATATCTCACCAATTTAGAGAGAAGGATGTTGTGGAGGACCATGTCAAAGACCTTACAGAAGTCCAGATGGATGCCATCTGTAACTCTTCCCTTGTCTGCTGATGTAGTCACTCCACCATGGAAGGCCACCAAGTTGGTCAGGCAGGCTGTCGTGAATCACCTTCCTGTCCTCCATGTGCATTAGCTTAGCTTAAAAAAATGTAAATACTTTTTGTTTTGTAAAAAGACCTTTTCATTTTGAGGGAATGAATGAACATTTTTTTTTTTTTGGGTTCACCACTGTTACGAGATGACACATTATTGTCACAAAAGCTAAAACCTTGGTATGCTTGTGATAGCTCCTACTGTCTATAAGCTCAACAAGAATTTCCTATCTTTTAAAGATCTTTGGAAACTGTGAGCAGTAAAAACAGTGTTGATAAATTTTGACTAATCAGCTAAAATGATGTTTTATTTCAATGTGTTGTGTCAAATGATCTGGGTTTCACTTAGGAACACTGCAGAAAACCAGAATCTTTCTTTCCAAAAAACATAAAATTTAAAAGCACAGAGAGGCTGTGGTAGGAAATGGGTCCTTGTTGCCTTGTTACAAGTAAAGAATGTCAATCTTCCTTCAGACTTCCCACTACACTTAGGGGAAGACACATTTGGCACTGAGCTCATATCGAATATATTTCTCCCAACACACTGGCACAGTTATGTTGCTCATCATTTACCTATTAAGAAGTGTAAAGGTGAGAGATTCCACCCAGAAGAGGACAGAGCACTGCAGAAGTTAATGCTTATGCATCATCAACTGCAACACATGATACTGTTTTATTCCTGCTTGCAACAGAATGAGACCAATGTGGTGTGGTGCAAAGCATCCAGAATGGATGTGTATGGCTGTGCATCTTTAACAGCAATGGCTATGCATGAGCTAGACCTTGCTTACTTTTATACTTGAATCTAGTTTGAATTTTGAATTATTTTGTTTATTGTTTTTTAACATGTGAGTTTGTCCCCTGTGACTGTACATTTCTAATGTCTTTCTACTTATTTAATTTATGCTCATAATTGTCTTAAACATTTTGGCTGCGTTATTAAAAATATTTTCAATTTATGCTTAATTGTTTAAAAAGCTTGTACATTTGCACTTAAAACACTCCTCATGCAGGCATAAGCAATACTTGTCCATGTAATTACTATGCTTCAGGCTTTAATTGCCTATTTTGCATCTGTGAGACATTTTTGTATTGCAAAGTTTCATAGACGAGACTGGAAACATTGTCCCTCATTTCTACATTACTCTCATAACTATGGATGAACTAGTGAAGTCATAAGCTGCTCCTAAAATTGTTTTGCATTTTGATAGCATTTTTCACCTGAGAGTACATTACAGAGGTATTGGATTTTTTCATAATTTTATAAGGTGGAAAGCTAATATCAAAAGGCAAATGAGGTGTCCAGTGTCACACAGTCACACAGGGAAGTCATGCCTTGGACACAAATAATTTCTCACTACTATCACCCAAGAACATCTTGTAGTATTGCATCTAAGATGCACTGCGGCTTGCTTTCTGCTAGCAAATTGCTAATATGTATTAATCTAGGTACCAGGGAGGCTTAATAAGCTCCACAGACCATATGCAACATCACACTTTCCTGTAGATGTTTGAAAAATTGACCTCCAGTGATTAGACAGCTGCTCTTTGGTGTGAATTTTTAACTTGTTTATGTTTTTGTTTTTCCTTTCAGAAAGCTCATTTAACCAAAGCAGTAAGCTCCCTGAGTTGTCAGGCTATTTTCTTGTCCTGTTGCTGGATGCAGCAGCATAAGGTAAAGGTTGCCTACCTGGAGCATATATCATTAAGTAATTACATTACTTGCTGTGTGACATTCCTATCTCTAATGGTATTGCTGAGATATAAAGCCACGATCTCATTAACACAGTTTAACTCATACACCAGTAAAGCATATCACTAAACTAAAAAAAGCTCTGAAATCAACCCCAAAATTCATGAAACCAACATCAAAAGATCTTTACTCATTAACTTTGGAGTAATCACCAGAATAATGAAACAACAGTTCCCTTATCCTTACCCTACAAATGAGATAATTTAGGGTTCAGTTCTTTCTTGCCTTATGCATTTACAATGATACATGTGGAGGAAACTACGAAATCAGAACTCTTCTTTCACATCACTTTTTGTCACAGATAGATGAACATGCCTGGTGATAGTCATTGCAGTGTCTTGTGAGTCCCTTTGCCAAACCTTGGTTTGGCTTATAGCAGGATGTAAGGAAATAAACTAAAAACCTGACTGTCTTGAAGGGTGCTTTTCCATGTAGAAGACAATTATTTTGAAAAACATTAATTTTGACTGTCTGGTAGTCAGTTTCTCCAGGTTTGCTTTAAATTAACTTTTAATCATGAGAAACCTCAAGAATTCAGATAATATTTGAGCTGGTTCTGAGACTGTAATTTGGGTGTGCTATACGTTACATCTGAGAAACTGAAACAAAACACATTCTTTCAAGCAGTGACATAACTCAAACTAATTGGAGGCTACTTGAAATTTTCTTCCCGTTTTTAAGGGCCATTGACTTACCCTCCTGAGGAATGATGCGAAGTGTTACACTGAGACCTGCATCTTTAATTAGCTTCACAATATCTGCATGAGGCATGTTAATAATAGACTGGCCATTCACAGCTAAGATCCGGTCTCCAACTTTAAGTTTTGCACAGCGATCGGCAGGACTTCCATCAATTATCCGCCCTATTTTATGGGGTACAGCTAGACAAGGAACAAAGGTCACAGTTAGCGTAGGCTGAAGCAAGTGATGCTGTTCACAAGCAAAAGAAAATGTGTTCATTTGGAATAAAGTTCTGCATTAATTAAAATGAGCTTGTGTATAAACACAGAAGAACAAACTCTAACACAATGTCAATTGTATTAACACAGTACAGGTTTCGCCAAAAACTGAGAATCAAGATGTACATATATGCATGGCTTATACTCATGAAGCTCAGAATCAGTTTATGTTTCACCTAGTTTGTAAACTTGGCATGTAATAAGATAATAAACAGATCAGGAGAGTAATAAGGCATTAAAACAGCGAAGGGGATATATTTGCACAGTAAGTCGTAGTCATAAATTGCCTCCCACCTCCTAGTTTACAGAATTTCTTTATTTGTATGCTACAAAAGAGACATGACAAAAATGATTTATTTTATATACAAATAGATGTTATTACTGAAAACACCAAGGGTTCACTAAATTGTTCTCCTCCATTCAAATATGTTAACTGATAAAGAGAAGTCATACTGAAGATTCATTGAGATGTGCAGCTTTTTAATTAGATACATGCCAGTATGAATTTACAGTTAATTATGACTGTATAGACACATTTACTACATCAAATAGATAAAATACCCTCTCACTTTCTCAAAACAGTACAGATCAACTTCTCCTTTTGCCCTTTGTGGTTCTCTTCCTTTCTGTGTACTCCATACATTCTCTTGTTGTGTCTTCTCCCTCACTTCCCATTGAATTTTCTAAATGGTACTTTTGATTTTTATTCCACTGTTTCTTCTCTATTCGCCTTTGTTTTTTTAATTAAATGCATACACCATAGTTGACCATTCTTTTCTCTCTACCTAGGAGCCCCAAAGAACACGCTGTTTTTCCTTCTCTCTACTACCCACAAATATGCTTATCACAATTTTATTTCATTATATATTCTATTAATATCTTAATGGTGTCTCAATATCTCTCACTGATCCCACACTTAGTTTTGGCAAACTTAGCACAAAGCTGTTTGGCTTCATTACCCACCTGCAATTGATGTTTAAAACCAGTTACATTCCTTTTAAAAAAAATCCTTAAAATTGTAGCATCTAAAGAGAATTTGGAAAAGGTGAAAGAAAATATTAATAAAACTTACTTTAAAAAAAAAATAGCTAGACTATCAATGCTGATATAAAACACAGCTAAAGGAGATGTATTCAGAATACTCCATCCCTGCAGAACAACTTTCTCAGCCCTCTGATAGAGTTTGGCTGAAGGTGATAATGATGAACATACATTGTGCATTTCATGCAAAGTCACAGCATACATACCTCAAAGTGACTTTTGTTTCTGTATGGACTCAAGTGTTGTTTACAGTGTTAAAAACTAATTTTCTAAGAACTAAAAATATGAGAACTCTGAAGTGCAAGCCATAATCTTCATGCTTCTTTACTACTATAGTTCTGGCAAGAACATAAACTAATTTATGTCTCTAGTAACAATGTCACAACTAGTGTACTTGAGAAATATCTTGCTGCTTAGGAAACAAGCACCTAATTTGTGTCACAATACCAAACATTTCAGTGTTTTAAAATATGCTAAGTACGAATAACCACTCTTTGTATAACATTTGCCTTTGTTTGGCCCAATGTGCAGATGTATAACTGCCACCTACACATACCAGTAATCAAATAAGTAAAAGAGTAACTTGACACTGAAACAGTTTACATTCACATAGTGCCTTTGTCATCAAATCCTTTCTTATAGCATCACCTCAAATCACTTAAGCTAAGACAAAACCTTGCCCGTTTCTGGTGTATATAATAAAAGATCTGTCTGAAATTGCCATGTCTGTTACTACACATCAGTGGAGATCTGAAAATGAGACTGTCTTATATGAGAGAGCATAAAATTAAGTTGGAAAGAAGAAGGGGAAGTATTATGGCCCAGATGTCAGAGTTAAAATTACCATGCTTGCCATTTCTAAACCTAAAGATGTTTTGGCTAGCCTAAATAATTAAATCATAATTTCAGTAGTAAGAGTGGGTGGATGGGTGAGTGAGTGGGAAATCCTAATAATTTACCAGAGCAATTTTTGTTGGACTTCTTGCATCTGACAAGAGAATAGAGCAGATGTCTGCATGTTTGAGATGCCTGCTAAAATTAAAACTGGAGGTGAGAGCCATGAGAGTCTGTTTCTGCTCCAAATCCTGAGAAAAGGGAAGGGAGAGAGAAAGAGAATTTTATTCCACTTAAGCCTAATGTCCTTTACCTTCCTGATAAAGCCATCTACTCTAAGTGCTTTGTCCCTTTGTCCTGCCTTGCTATGAAATGATCAACAGTGTGTGACATTCAGAACAAAGCTCACGTCTGTCAAGGTACCTTTTCTCCTGAACTTTCGTTTTTGAAGATTTAATGCTCCTCTTCTGGGGCTGTATTGGTGTAATGTACTGTCATATGATCTTGCTGCAGAGTAGGGTGTGGAAAGCTATCTCAATCAGATTCTGCAAAGGAGACTGCTGGTATGCTGTATCAGGAGTTTATGGACAGGTCCAGTGAATTACTAATGAAACTCACAGCCACTCAGCAGAAGCTGGCTACTGCGCATTTCTAGATAACATAAGGAGAAGTTTATCTCCTGTCTCCTTCTCTTCCAGTAATATTCTGAAGAGTTTCTGGTCTCTGCTTGCTCTCCCCAGTGGAGCTCTGTGTGAGTCTCCTCCTAAGCTCCAACATTCTGTCCAGCATGGTCACTGCTGCTGTCTTGGGATGGAAGGATTTATTTAAGGATTTTTTTTACAAACATGAGTGCTCCTTAGGGATGCAGGCCATCTGATGTGCAGATTCTTGAAAACAGGAACATGTTAGAATATTATTTCAAATTTTCAAGCCTTTGGTGGTGAAATACTTACTGTGAAGGGATAAGAAGGACCTACTCTCTTATGGGATTAATCAGATAAAAGCTAAGGAACAAAGGTAAAGATGAACTGTGAATTTTCATAATAGAGAATTTTTACCATTCAGAAAGGTCACATTAAACAGGTGTGGAAGAGCTGTAAAACCATTAGTACTGAGTGGATTGAGTGAACTGGCAGACAAGATCTCATGAAAAGAAATGGGGAAAAAAAATACCCCTGCCTAAGGTTATTAATTATCAAGAGATATTGATATAAATGTCTAATCTCTAAAAACATAAACTCAGTAAAAGAGTGAATAGAATTTTAAGAGTTAGAAAAAGAATAGCAAATGAAAGAAACTATCATTATTTACTACTGTGCACTTAAAGCTTGCATATTGCTTATAGTTTCAATATCCTCATCTCAAAAATTACATCACTGAACTAGCAAAGATTCAAAGCCGACATAGCAGTCAGAAGCAGACAAAAGCCTTTGCTCAAAGGAGTAGACCACAAACTCTATTTGCAGCTTGGAGAAGAGAAGAGGAGGTCTTCCTGAGAGCCAGAAGAAAGGATTCAAAAATAAAGAAGACAAATTCACAAGGGTGGATCCAATGATGATTAAACCAGACAGTCATGATAGTGAAAGCTGAGGGAGGTCCCTATCTGTTGTATGGGCTGTCCCTTCTGCTACTGGTCATGCTCAAGCACAGAGCTGCACGGCTCTTTGGTCTCTCCCAGCATCAGAGGTCAATTCTCGATAAGGAATCTCCTATATTTGGCATTTAATTAGGACTTTGTTAACACACTGTGTTTTTTCTTAAATTGTATCTTTGGTGCTTTATTTTTATCTAAGCAGAGCATTTAACAGAGTAACCTTTTAAAGGAAGTCCCAGACCACTTGACTGATGGTAAATAATTTGCCTCACTTAAAAACTTTTACTAATCTATTCACATCTCTTATAAGAATTCATCACAAGCTGTTCTCCAAACATATGTACATTTTGAATAGTGGCAGCATGTGCCTGGATTAGACTGCAGAGAATTTGATCCACTTATTTCAAACCATTGAGTTACCTGAGCAGCATTTAATATTAGCAGGCTATACAGAAACACTTGGATTTGTGGCTTTTATTTTTCAATAATCCCTTTATTCATGCTAAGAGTGAGCAAAGAAAACAAGCTGCCCAATTGCAGGATAATTAATTTCTTAGTCCTCTCAGACTACACAATGGATGAGATTTCAAGGGAAAAATATTATGGGATTTACATGGACTTTTTGAACTGTTGAAAAGTTGAGAAATTAGTGAGATACAGTTTATATAAAACATGCAATCCTTCAAAATAGGCACACAGGATTTTTTTTTCTTTAATACTATCAATTAATCCAAAATGCAATACTCAGGAGTGATAAACATGTATATCTATCTTAAGAAAAAAATAAAATCTTTCCAAGGCAGGAGTCATAATCTTAGATCCAAAACAAATCTAGCAAAGAATAGCAATGCTGCAGAAGCATTTCCTAACAATGGATCTCATGATAGGGCTTAAATTTTCTGCAGTGTGTTTTTTAAGAAATTGGGGACTTCAGGAAGATTTGAATCCTGAGGGCCCCAAAGCTTCCAAGATATCTGAAGCAATCAACCTCTCTCCCTAAACCTCCCTTAGGTATTTCCAGCACTTGTGTCAGGAACACAAACTGACCCACTGTTGGCACCCAGCAACTATGCTTTATGAGAAGGAAGGTAGCTGTGCAATGATTAGTTGTAAGCTCATTATCCAAACAGAATTTAAATAAAAAAATTAAGAGAGAAAATAGTTTAAAATAAATTTTTGCATTGAAAAAGTATATAAGGTCTGCTTTCAGAAACTTACTGATAACTACAAATCCACTTCCCCCCCTGTTTTTATTCAATAAAATAACACACTTTTGCTCTCCATAATACAAATTAACATCCATCCCACATCTTTATGTTATAGAAAAGAAAGAGTAAATTCTGTGGATTTATACTTGAGAGTCCATATGCTTGGGTCAACTGTACACAAAGCCAGAGCAGCTGCTAAAACAGATACTGCTTCTAACACTACACATATATATCTATCAGTGTCTTGCTTGGTGTGACCCCTATGGTAGAAACAGCCAATTCTAAGAAGATGTTACCAACAAATAATTATTTTCTAGTTTACATCAAGATTTTTTTTTTAAAAACATCTATTCAGTACTTTTAGACATAACTGTGGAGACTGTATTTTGCAGAAAGTAACTTTCCTGGTTTTCCCCTCTATACAGTAGCTAAATATCAAAAATGATAAGTTAAGGGGAAAAAAATTGAGCCTCTATCTATTAAGCCTTGTGGCAGATAAATTCTTGCAATCTTTTCTAATATTAATAGATATAAACTAAGCAAATGAACCTTCCTGAGCCAGCTGTCCTTTTCAATGTTATACAGCTGATCACATGAATATTTATTATCTCCTCAATTCTCAAAAGGTGTAAGAGTTTTCATTCAACCAGCAGGCTCCAGCATGTCAGATTTTAATTGGAAGAATATATTAAATGTAAACACCTGTAATTTTGTTGCTATTAAATAACCTAAAATTTAGAAAGCTTGAGTGTGATGGACTTTCTATCAGGGCTATTATTAGAATCAAGAGAAAATATTTTCTTGAAATTGATAGGCTACTTTATGTGCCATTCATTTGGAAATAGAAATCTATGATGTGCTATATAGTTGCAGACAACAATAATCCCTTTTGTTTATAGGGTTAATGAGGCTATGAATTGAAATATTCCGTTGTGTGCTGACACGGAGCATATTTACTTGCACAGCACAGCACAGGTGGATGGGAAGGAGTGAACATAGCTTAGAAATCTGATCTGAGAAAAAACTAATGGAATGTAGGTACTTCAATTCAGGCTTCCCATGAAAGCAAAATGGGCTCTGTGGAATCACTAGGAAAACCTCGATTCCCTTTCTAGGCTTGTGCTAAAAAAAATCACAGAGTTTGTTCTTTGAAAACACAAAAGCAGTACCACTAGGCCCAACGACCTATTGAGACACACACTTGAGGACAGAAGTAATCTAGAGAAGGGAGTCGTGTGTTTAAGATCCTCCATGTTTTATTCTCCAAAAAATATCAAATAGTCAATTGCGTATTTCATATCTGCAAACTGCAGTAATATATTTTCAATTATATTAAAAATACGCTTCACTTCTTAAGGTTATTTCACTATTATTAATTGCATACAGTATTTGAAAAACTGAATCATATAACAATTTCTTTTAGCTCCAAATTATACTATCAGTTAAACTAGATTAGAAAGTTTTTTGTTGCTGAAGAGGCAGTTCAAACCTGAATATCAAAGTTAAGCAGAAATAAGAAACCAGTCACAAGTATCTTCCACAGGGACTCATGCTGCTGGTGGGTTTTCACTGCTTTTTCCACAGATCTCCAAGGTTGGGTAGAGAGACATCCTAATTTCCAAAGCTCTATTTTGTTTAGAATTTGCAGATTGGTTACAGAAAATTGTTTCCCCAGGTACCATCTTACCCAGGAAGAAGCATGTGTGAAATTGTGGTACAAATAACTATTTCAGATCACACAGTTATCATTAATCAATAAGCTGCTTTTTATCTCTAAACTGCAAGGAGTTCAAAGGAACTCTAAGGCTGAGTGGGACTTATTTCAGAATGCTGTTTTTTACAGTCAGCAGAGGCTTATCTTGGATTTATGTTTTTTAGTTAAGACTGCATGTTTTGAGAAATGATAGAAACTACTTTCATTAGACTCTTTCATCCTGTTTTGAAAATCCAGCAGTCATTGGCACATGCAGTATAGAGGCATATTATATCTACAACTCCTCTTGCTGAACAGGAGGAAGATCATAACAAGCATGTGCAGTTGTCTGCTTTAAATTTTTTTAAATACTCTTTATGGATTGTGGATATATTTTCAGTTTGTTTATACTTTATAACTGTACTAATTGACAGTACCTGCTACTGTAAAAATCATGGACATGTTGTCAATTTTCCAATTTCACTCGAAGCTGTCAGCTAACACGTGGTTTCTTTCTGTTCACAATACATCATTTCTTTCTACAGAAATTAGACTGTTAAGAGATTTACAGGAGATCCTAGAGGAAGCTGTATCCAAACACATGAAGTAAAAGCAGCAGGAAGATATCAAATAGACAGCGACGTTTACTCCATAAAGCTCTGGGCCGAAATAATCCAAAGATCTTGTTTTGGCCATTTCCAGCTGTCTGCACGTGCTTTTCCATAGGATGCAGATACTGACCTATCTTCATACCCTAGAAAGCTTCACAAGAATAGAATTTTACCACAAAGGACACACACTATTGAGTATTGTGCTAAATAAAGTGTAGATTAATTAATTCAGTTTCAATATTGTAACTTTAATGTGACAGAGTACTGTCATGTGAGACAATTTCACTTCAGGCACAGATGCATCTCTATAGCCTCACATGTTGCTGCCAGGTGCTGAAGACTCAGAGGGGACAGCCCCAGGAGGAGCCCTTCCTTACAGAATCATGCATGACACAAGTATTTTTACTGGGGGAAGCATGAAGTTATTCCTCAGGATAGGACTTCAGAAATAGGCTGTAGTTTGCTCAGTTTAGCCACTTAACTCTGCCACTGAACCAAGGCATCTAAAAGATGTTTGTAATTTGGTGGGCAAAGGTAGTTGCTGGGAAGACCTTCACAGAGCTGTTGAATCAGTGCAGACCCACCCAAACTGAAAGCATGAAACTAGAGTTAGCTTCCAAGCCTTCATCTGCAAATGCCACACTGAGTTCTCTAAAGAAATCCCACTGGAGATGACAAAATTTTGATAAACTGTGTGTAGTCTGCATAGCAAATGAAATCACAGAGTAAGGCCAAATTTAATTGGCCTGTCTGGAGAAGGGATTAGAGCCAAAGCATCTTTTAATGTTGGGATGGGGTCTGGGAAAAAGCATGAGAATATCTTTTAGGGGCAGTGGAAGCTAATCCTTTTATTAGGAACAGGTCAGGAGCCTGGCCAGGTGTATACTGTTTTCTTAATCTCTTAGCACTCTAAGATCTGTTCTGCCCTGCACTAGTCAAAATGACTTGCTCCTGGATGTACCACTCAAACACAGTTCTTTATTTATCCACTTTATCTTCTTTTGCTGATAGAATTTTGAAGTGTGGTTGACCTTGTCTCTGCCCCTGCTTTGCCCTATGAAATCTTTTCATTCAATCACTGTCATTCGTTTTCTACTCCTCATCTGTCCCACATCAGAACTGTAGTTTGCTGCAAAATAATCCCCTGTGCTGGATAAGAGAACATCCCAAGCAATGCTTTGACACAGAGGATACCAAACTTCTCCCAATATAGAACACAAGAAATGTGCCACAAGAATTGGATGCTTAAGCAAGTGCTAGTAAGTAATTATTGCATCCAGATCTAAAGGCTGTCTCCAAACTACTTAACAGTGATTTGTTAAAATGACAGCTACTACACTGTTGCCTATCACAAAATGTGAAAAAAAATGAGTCTGTTCCCTAATTATGGCTGTAGTCTGTCCTCACTCTGTACCTTTATCAAGGATAAAAGAGATGCACATGGTATATTGAAAATTTCTGGATAGCAAAGGCAGATCTGTGAATTAACAGTAACAACAAATTGCTTGCAAGGCATGTTGAGAGAAAAGATGACTAAGATCTTAAGCCTCTTGGAAAAAGAAAAACATCCTTTATTTTTTGAGCTCCTGAGCCTTTCATGGCTCTTTTCCAGGACAGAGAGAGTGTGAAGAACTTCTGATAGGTTATGTGGGAACAGTGCAGTGTACACTCCACTGGGTGGGAAAGGGATATGGGACTCAGAGCACCACTGCTCCGACTTCATGGAGTCCTACATCTTCACAGCCAGAGCTAGTTTTAACTCACCTGGAAAACAGCACAAGGTTGTGTGTAAGCCCTTGAGCTTTATGCCAATCGCAAAGCAGCAAACCCATGAACATGTGGCTCTGAGGCTGGAAGCAACTCTGTCAGAATGACTATCATGATTGTAACAGTGCTCAAAGCGTAAGTGCCCAGTGACACAAGGTTCACACTCCTGTACTCGGCAAGAGCTGTTGTAATTTGTTGAACTGTAAAACACAGTTTCTAAGTGTGATTTCAAGAAGGAAAATACTTTCAGTGCAAGACTAATTGCCTTCTTGAGTAAAAGCAGTAATGGCACTTACACTTCCTAGTCCTTGAGTCTTTTGCTTTTACAAGAAAGTGGAGAAGTGAATAGAATTATCAAAATAAACATTCTTAAATCAAAGGAACTCTTCTTCACTTTACCCTGAGGATGCTCCCAGTGAGATAACTTCTTAGGCTATGCTACTTCTAGTAGTGCCTGGCATTAAAAGATATTCCCTTTTGTAACCTATTTTGCCCATTTTGACTCTTTTGGAGTTGTTCTGAAATTACAAAATTAACATTTAGCTGCATACATTAAGGATATGTCTGCACAGCATCATTCTGTGCCATGTAGGGATACATAAGCTGTCAACAAGTGTAATGACTCTGAAACCATAAGCACTGGAATCATAGTACATTTCATCAAATTAACATACTACTGCTTTAAGTGAGTGACTACCAAGGTAGATGGTTCCATGCAGATCCATGTTTCGATACTGATGTAAGCTATATTTTGGGCATTATTCTTCCTAAGTCCAGTTGATACTTTCCTAATGTTAATATGTCTTCTACCCCTGATTGTGCATTTTAATCAAAGAATTTCAAGTTATTTCAAGTTGCAAGGGGCCTCAGGATGTCTCAGTGGCTGCTGCTGAAGTTTTTCTGTTCTGCCTTCTACCAAAGGACCCAAAACTTGGATCCTATAGTCTAGATGAGTCCTAATGAGTGCTCAGTAAAGGGAGATAATAATTTCCCCTCAATCTACTGGCTATGCTTCTGTTAATACAACCTCGAAAAAATATTAAGAAATACACACCCCTTAAACTACAAAATAGTCAATAATTTTTAGATATTTTTTACTACTGATGGTAGTAGTACTACTTTCACCTTTTTTCTTCTACTAGAGTTTTGGAAGAGAATGCAAAGGTTAGTGTCTTCTCTGTTCTGTCACTGTCTACAGCAAATGTCATTTTTTTTCATTCATTGCTGTTGTTCCAAACTTAGGACTTGAGTATTCTTTGTGATCACTGATATCCACAGAATCACAAAATCTTAAGTGTTGGAAGAGACCTTGAAAGATCATCTAGTCCAACC
The DNA here is from genome assembly GCA_013401255.1 of Urocolius indicus. Lineage (NCBI taxonomy): Eukaryota > Metazoa > Chordata > Aves > Coliiformes > Coliidae > Urocolius > Urocolius indicus. The sequence goes on from WBNH01000696.1 coordinate 569,894, forward strand.
CTGGCACTAGAGCAGGACCTCCTAGGGTAGGTCACACAGGAACTCGTCCAGGTGGGTTTTGAATGTCTCCAGAGAAGGAGACTCTACAACCCGTCTGGGAAGCCTGTTCCAGTGCTCTGTCAACCTCACGGTGGAGAAGTTTTTCCTTATGTTTCTTTGGAATCTCTTATGTTCCAGCTTGTACCCACTGGCCCTTGTCCTACCATTGGACATTACTGAGAACAGCCTGGCTCCATTCTCCCGACACCCACCCTTTACATATTTGTAAACGTTAATGAGGTCACCCCTCAGTGTCCTCTTCTCCAAGCTAAAGAGCCCAAGCTCCCTCAACCTTTCATCACAAGGGAGATACTCCAGTCCCTTCATCATCTTTGTGACTCTGCGCTGAACATCTCTCCAGCAGTTCCCTGTCCTTCTTCAACTGAGGGGCCCAGAGCTGGACATAATATTCCAAATGTGATCTCACAAGAGCAGAGTAGAGGGGGAGGAGAACCTGTCTCGACCTACTGCCCATACCCCTTCTAACACACTCCAGGATGCCATTTGTCTTCTTGGCCATGATGGCACATTGCTAGCTCATGCTCACCCTGCTGGCCACCAAGACCCCCTGATCCCTTTCCCCTACACTACTTTCTAAGAGTTCATTCCCCAGCCTCTACTGGTAGATGGGGTTCTTTCCCAGATGCAAGACTACACTTGCCCTTGTCAAATTTCATTAGATTTCTCCCTGCCCAAGTCTCCAGCCTGTCCAGGTCTCATTGAATGGCAGCACAGCCTTCTGGTGTGTCAGCCACTCCCCTTAGTTTAGTATCATCAGCAAACCTGCTGATAGCACTCTCTGTTCCCTCATCAAGATCATTAATGAACAGATTGAACATATACATTGAGACCCTGAGGGACTCCACTAGACTCAGGCCTCCAACTAGACCCTGAACCATTGATGACCAACTCTCTGCCTTCTTCCATTCAACCAGTTAACAATCCACCTCACTACCTGATTATTCAGTTCACACTTTCTCAGTTTTGCTGTGAGGATGCTGTGGGAAACAGAGTCAAATGCTTTACTGAAATCAAGATAAATCACATCCACTGCACTACCACCATTTATCCACCTGATTACATCTTCATAAAAGGCTATCAGTTTGGTCAAACATGACTTCCCCTTGGTAAAGCCATGTAGACTGCTCCCAATGACCCTCTTGTCCTTTAAATGCCTAGAGACAGCACCTATGATAAGTTGTTTAATCACCTTTCCAGGGATGGAGGTGAGGCTGACTGGTCTGTAGTTACCTCTGAACTGCAAATTCAACACAGTTATTTCAATAAATTCACTTGTCACTTCTACAGCAGACTGTCATTTTCCTTTATTATTATAGATGTTCAACAAAAGTTTAACAGTGACTATCTATGTATTTTCTTGTGGAGAAAGGCAAGTATCACAAGAACATGCTAGAGACTAGGAGGAAGGGCAGGATCTTGAACCTAGGTCTGTTGACTTCAACAGAATACTTCAGTCACAGAGCTTTTGGTTGCCTGGACATTTTCTCTTTTTCTTCCTCTCCTTTTTCTCTCTCCATCTTCCCCAACCATAAAGCCTATCCGTGAAAGAATTTTCTTGAAAAAATTGTGACCGACTCAAGTTATTAATATGTGTATATCTCAATGTCCTGTATGGGTTCCTTTTTTTCTTCGTAGACTGACCTTCTGCAAAGAACTTCCAATTGGCTTTCACTTTATTCCATAAAGTGAAAACTCAGAGTCTCGAGAGGCTAATTATCTATGGTTTTGTCACAACATTAATTCTGGCAATCACGGAATTTTAAAATTCAGCAGAGGTAATACAAAAAGCAACTATTTTAATAATTGCTTGATCATGAAATACTGCAAGAAATTTTCTGAGGTCATTTGCTATTGTGAGATATGGCTTTCCCAGAACTCCTTTAGTTGCTTTTATGTTATGAATTAAAAGTAATGAAGTTTGTCCCTAAAAGTTGAAATTATGATTTGATTTCATCAGGAACCAGTTTTAGGCAAAAGAACAGTTACTTGTTTAGTGTACCTTTGGGATACAGGAACAGAGAAAATCTGCTTTTCATGGTGAATCCTGTTGTATTCTGACAGCCAAATAGGTATGTGAAGCACAGAGCCTCAGACGCCAGAATAACCTCTGGTTTTGTTTTAAGACACAACAGAATAACACTCGATGCCCCTGGAAACAACCTTGAGAGTCTCTTCAGTTTTAATCTCTGCAGTGATTAATTCACAGATGCCAGATTTTAATTATTTCCTTTTTTTTTTCCCTTCAATTTGAGGTGAACTTGAAAAAATAGAAGCTGAAACTTGTCATTCACTTACTTATTGTGGACCCAGATTCAGGCCTGTTCAGGGAACTGATGATAACAAAGCCAAAGCCTTCATTCTCCTTGCGATGGATGACCACATCACTGGTTTGCAGGCTGTGGGAAGTGAAGCCCTCGGGGGGTGTAGCATTGCTGCTAGAGACAGCGTGATTACTGTTAGCATAAGTAGCATAGTCACTTCTTGGAGAACTGTGGTGCGTAGACACTGAGCCTGGGCTTCTGCCATTCTCTGGGCACGGTTCTCCTACAACACAAAGCACACCGGTATTACAGTCTGACTTGCTCAGTTGCTCTGTGACTTGCAGTACATTTGCTAATGCAACATGAATACAGTTGACTGTCTATAGCCCAGACTAGTGCAAGTATTAAACCATGAGCTGTAATAGATGCAGAGAGACAGGAATCTACACAATTATGCAAAACATTTGAGGGCAATCAGATAAAGTAAGAATGAACACTCACTGCTAAGCTATCTACAAGAAAGGAAAGGGAAGTAAAAAACAGTGGCTATCTGGATTGCAAGAACACTAACAAGCACTGTTCCCTTGTCGGCTGGTTGATCTGTCATCACAAGGAAAATGTGACTACCTAATCCAATATAAAATTATTTATGTTTGGATTAAAAGAATTTAAGCAGGCAGCTAACATAGACTAATTAGGATTAGCTGCATAATGTTCTTCTTACAAGTTGATTAACATGCTCAAAGGATGTTCATGGAACAGAGCGGTTATACAATGAAAACAATCACAAATAGTTTTTCTGTGGATGTCATGACAGAGGCTGGGGTCATTTAAAGCTTTTGAAGTTGCTCTTGTGTGGTGAGTTCGAAAGCGTGGAAGTGAAAATGACGTCCATCCACACTTTAGTATTGCTTTATAGTAACAAGAACAGGGAACAAGTTAAATCTTGTGGGATCATACACATTTTAGTATAAGATTTTTGGCAATTGAAAACAGTAAAGTTACACTTCCAGATGGGAAAAAAAGATTTATATTCCTCATATATCTAAGTTGTTTACACAAAACAGCATTTATTGACAGTTTTAATACAGAACTTTCAGGTGAATGTAAGTAATAAATTTTCTGTTCGGAGCAATGAGTGGCAGAATCGTTCTACTGAACATATGATGAGCTTAAACACGCACACATACATCCTAGGAAGAGAGGCTGCAAATTAGACCTCCAGTGTGTATGTATTAATAAAACAAACATCATCCAAGGATAAGTTGTTGTTTTCTCAGTCAGGTGTGTCCTTTAGCAGTCCTTCTGCAACTGTGAAATAAAGTGATTAGAGACAATAAAGAGGAAGAAAACCAAACAATTATTATACCCTTGCATTAGAATTGAAAATCTCCAAGAGTTATTGAAGCAAATCTGCAACTAAATGCTGTAGTCAGTGACAAGAGAGATCTCATTTTCTGGCTGTCATGTTCCAGAAAGCTGTATATTGTTTATGTCAGTATGGCTGCAACAGAAAGGAAATTATCTTACCCTGCAGAATGACCAAGAGCTGGCTTGGCCATAAAAGAATGCAACTGGACACCATTAAGTAAAGGAAAGGAAAGATAAAAGAGGAAAAATTTAAATGGCTGTTCGATTGTCAGCTGTGCAAGAGATATTAATCACAAAAATTACATTTTGCTTCTGCCTGTGAATAAATGGCATTTTAATCTTCATTGTTCTGAATGCCAGATTTCCCCTAATCAAATTGTTTTCCAGAGCCTTATGAATGGTGACTCTATGTTCCAGATCTGGGTAGGTATCAGTGCAAAATGGCAAGCCCAGGTGAGGGCTAAGATATGTACATCAGCTATCAGGCAGGTAAAGAAAGCCCCAGATCCCTCTGTTGTATACATTCACACTCGTGAGAAATTCACCTGAAATCCTCTGGCGTGATGTGTGAGTATTACATTTCTCAGTCATGCTCAACATTGGTTCTTCTAAAATTTTTCCACAAACCTTATGTTGTAACACATCAAATTAAAACCCTGTTTGCCTCCTGAAATGCTCAAACATTAATGACTTACATACTGTACTCCTCGCTGTGGCACTTGCAAGGCCCAAGAATAACTCCAGGTGTTTTACCAGCTTACTTCGTCTTCTGTGCCAGGAGACCAGAGTGTCTAACAGACCCTTTCACTTCATATTTAACAAGCAGCAGCGATGGCTGGCATCCCCTCTGTGCTAACCCTCCTGCTAATTTTGCCTGCAGTCTGTACCGGCGGCTGACCCGGGCAAGGTGCTGCTTGCACGTACTCGGCGGATTACCTTGGTTATTGGCCATTTTCCTAGTGCTGGGGGAGCTGCGAGGGGGCGTCGCGCCGGGCGCAGGGGGACCTTTCTGGCTGGAGGACTCTGGAGTCAGTAACAGAAGAAAGTCAGTCCCGCGAGAGCGCGGCTGGCAGGGAGCTGCGGTGCCGCAGTGGGAGGGGGACTGCGAAGACGAAGGTGAGTAGGAGGGCGGTTTTTTGGCAGGGGAGCGAAGGGGAACGGCGCAGGCAATGACAGCGGATCTAGGGCACGGGGAGGCAGAAGACAGGACAGGCTGACAATGTGGTTTCGCTCATTTCTGGTGCCTCAGTGAAGGGTACTCACCACAAACAGTTTAAAAGTTCTTATATAAACTTCTTTCCTCAAGTAAGCAAAGGCTGCGATGGAATGGCAGCAAAATCTCCCATTAAAGATTTAATAGATGCTGCCCGACATTTTCCAGCTTCCAATGTTTTTCAATAATTGAGATCGAGATAGCTCTAAAGCTTTAAATTACTTCAAATTCTTCATGTTGTTTTAGGTTTATTTTCTGAATGTGTCTGCTTGAAGGGAGAATCCAGCCCTGTTCTTATGAGCTCCTTGTGCCATACAGAAGATTTTCAGTCAGCTTGTGTTGCAGTTGAGGCAGAAAATTCCAGATGACATCAGTGAGACCAGAAATGGGCTTTTAACACATACGAGAGTGAAATGAGTTCCTGCCCTAAACAATTAACAGTCTTCAAGCCTTTCTCTGATTGCTTATTGACACAGCCAGCTTTAACAACTTCAACTTAAGTGAACATTTTGTCCAAAAAGTGGACAAGAGGAGACAGCACGGACCAAGACAACATGGAACAAATCCAGAGCACTCATGATCACCACACCAGGCTTGCAAATATTGTTTCAGTTTCCAAAGGAAACAACACAGCTGTAGCGGTTTTGTCACAGAAACAAGGGACACATATTTACAATTATTCTTTCTTCAAAATGACACAAGCATTCTTTTGGATTTTAATTTCCACTCTATTTTTTTTCAAAGCAGCACTTGTTTGTGTTGCCACCATTGATATCTGTTTTCTCTTTCCCAGTCCTCACTCACCTGTGGGTAGCACCTTTCTCCGCACAGTAAGATTCACTTGCCCATTTCGGGCAGCGTTATGCATAAGATCAATCACATATCGGTGGGTTTTGCCGGCCACTGGAATCCCATCTACGTACACCAACTCATCACCAGGCTGGAGACGACCATCTCGGTCTGCTGAGCCCATGGCAATTACTGCTCCAATGAGAATCTAGACAGCAAAGAAACAATATCCTGTCATATATACTCTGAGCCTTCAAGTGAATGTCATGAATGTTACAGTGATTTTCCTTTTGTTGTTTGGTGTGGTTTTTGGTATTTTTTTTTTTTTTTTTTTCCTGAAATTAAACTAGTGATTCAGTGCAGGTGAAAAGATCTCTGTGTATCTGAAAACTGCATTCCTCCTTTGTGAGTATGACTGAAGATGAGGCTTTTTTGCCTTTGGTAAGCAGTCAATATGATTCCCACCTGTGTAGGAGTGGTAAGCCTAAGAATCCTGATCTAAGGATGACCTACCTGATATCTTCAACACAAGACAAGCTGCCTTATTAGCAATTAGATTTCATTTAGACTACATTATGCAGAAGATCTAAGCAGATTAATTCCATGTAAGGGACATTTTGACTTAAGATTAGTCTGAGTATTTCTTATTGAAGGTTCCTCACTGCTGTGTGATTTGAGCACCTGGAGTAATAGACTTGAGGTCAGTAGTGGAAGTGATTGCACTACACAGTGAGGGTTTTGGGACTCTTTAGGGAAAAGAAGTGGTATATCAAATGTCGTTACTTATAATGAGTAATTGCCCAGGCAGTGGTTGATTAACAAAATGTAAAAAGACGAAAAACGTCAGCTAACTCTGGGCAGATGTTGTTTTCCCTAATCGACATTTAAATGTAATTTGTATGGGACATATAAACTAGTAAAAAATCTGTTCAAAACCTTTTAATGACTTTCTCCACTTTTTATGCACATAAATTCACATAATTTATTAGTTAAAGACATATATATTTTCCCTGTAGAATAACTGGTAGAACAGTTGAGATTGATTCAAACAAAACCTGCTTTCTTTGAAGGAATATTAAAGCACTCACAGAGTGTGTTCCAAATTTTCCTTTCTCTTATTCAGCATGAGAGTGAGCACAGAATGATGGATATGACATGCCATGTGACAATCCATTTTAAATAATAAAAGATAAAAGCTTTAAAGTATCGCTTTTCATGATGAACTGCAAAGGCTAGATGTGGTAGTCATGCTGATGGTCTTGTGGGGCTTTTTTTTCCTTGGTCTTAACTACAGAGTTGCAAATGTCTCAGCAGGGTGTTTAAATGAATACTTGTGGAGCCTGGAGAGTTTTCCCCAGTTTTTAGCCTCCTTTTGGCTCATTTTTGCTTTCAAAACTTCGAAAAGACAGAGATGTGGCATTTTCCTGCTTCCCAGTGCTCCTGGAATCCTGTTAGGCATTGCTAGGCTGAGTTGCCAGAGAGACTCTTTCAGATTGTCCATTCTGTTCTTTAGTGAAAGAACATACCTCAAAGCTTTGAAATATACTTTGTGTAAAATCCAACTATGAAATGTGCATTTATGCTCCTTTACCAGACAGGACAAAAGTTGTCCAAAGATACATTTAGCTAGATCTCCTCAAAGTATTCTCAAAACCTTTCAATTTGGGCACCTCATAGGAGTAAGAATTTATTCCCAGCTATCTTGGGAAGAGACAGGTGATACCTCTTGCAGTTTGGAAGACTGTAGGGACTGCCTTCCTCTGGTTTTATTGAGCATTTGCAGTTTCTTTAAGATTGGCTGCCGAAGTATTGAACAATTTGTGTGTAATTAACTAGTGGAGAAACACAAATGCAGCTCACAGCATCGTAGGTCATCAGTATCTACAACAAAGAGCAAAACCTCTTTCTAGTTTTCACTAATTGAGTAATTATTGCTGATATTTCACATATCCACAGCTGAATGTCATTGTGACTCATCTCAGTAGTGCAGAGTCATATGCAGCACAGTCCTGCTTTAAACACTGCAGGTAGGTGTGTTAGCCAAGATGATGACCACCATTCTGTGATATGTTTAATAGCAAGAATGACTTAATTTTCCTGCTTTTTAATTTTCCATGTTTGAACTGGTTTCTTATCCAGTATCTGCGTGCATTTTATGGCTGAGTAGTTTTAATAATGGTTATAAATTCTACAAGCAAAACACAAATTAGAAAAATATTTATCAGAATTACATTACCTCTGACATGCAGCTTCATAGTGGTTTGGGGTTGTTTTGAAAGTCACAGAGGAAAGGGAAAGTTTCACCTATTGCTTGAGATTGAACATCAAAAATGCTGAGATTATGACAACTGTAACAGAGCATAATCTGAAATTGAAGTCTAGGTCTGTTAACTCATACACGATAATCTACTTTGATAGTGAGTTTCTTTGTGATTCTTGGCAATTATTTGACTTAGTGAATATAACACATTAGTTTCACAAGCCACTGTAAGCACATAGTAAAATTTAAGTAATATACATAAAGGTGTGATTCACCTCAACTAAGTTTAAATATCTGTGACATGTAAATACAAGATAATAATCTGAGCTCTGTATAATCAGTGATAAAAAGAGGAGTTCTGAAAGTTTGGTCAGCATTATACTAATGTTTTGCTCTATGGACATTTGTTTTGTCTTATAAATGTCTGTTTCTTGGCACTGTTTATAAGATGAATGTAGTCGTGCATCTTTCAGGCATTTTTGAGAATCCCAGTCAATTTGTGTTCAAAAGGTGAAACACTGTAATTACGCATATGCTCCTGTGATTTTGAGTTTCAGATGTACAAACATATTCAAATAGTTTTCCACTTTGGGACAGAAATTTGCAACTTCAGCAAAGATACAATTTACATGTATTTGCAACTTTCCAGTGATATTATAATTTGCTTTAAAAGAGTCAGATTATCTCTAATTCTTCAAGTTACTGGGAGATATGATAAATCTCTGTAGTGGTTTGATCTCATGAGATTTGAGAGGTGATTGGAAATGGTACAATCTACAGTCATGATATTTGAAATTCCTTAGTAAAGTTCTCTTTCCTTTGGAAAGCATCTTTATTTTTACAAGTACAGAAAGTGGAGTAGTCCAGCATCACTTTCTCCTTCTAAGGTGCCAGGTAGTTGATATAACCAGGAGGAAACTAAGCTACAGTCCTTCATATTGTCAGTATTATCCCTCTAAAAAAACTTGATGTAGATTCTGCTTCTTTGAGAAGCTTATTGCCTTATACTGAAGAATCTATATTCCTTTTTAGGAACCAAACCACAAAGACAGAAGGCATTGAAAGCTTCCTTTTGTTCTGTGTTACCTGCCTGCACAGCAGGAGAGTTGAAACAAACATTTCAAAGTGTCTCAGTTCTTGTTTCATAGGAAATTCGGGAGTATGGAGGACAGGCAGAAACTGCCTCTCTTTTTCTGGAAGTGAAAGGAATGGAAGACTGTAGGTGGGCTGTCCATGGGGGCGTAGGGAAGCAGTGGAGGAGAGAAAACAGATTTAACAAGTCTTGTATTTTGAATAAAAAACAGATTGAAACTAAAAATGTGGTGTACGTTTGTTGTCTATTAGTGATGAATATGAGCAGTGAAAGCAAACAGATGGACAACAAAGAGGGAGTGACAATTGAGAAGTTCAGTACTGTAATGCCTACATTTAAGAGGATGCCTTTTTACCTCATAGGATCCTCACGCTCAGGCTAGGAACTTCTTAATTCCTGAGGACTTTGAAATACAGCTTGTGGGGAGACAAATGCCTGTTAGGTTGGTACATCTGGGAGAAAAATGCTTTTGTATTTGCAAACCTTGAACTAGAGATAGCAACCTTGAGGCTACATGCAGGCTGAGAGCAATTATTCAGCAGGGCAGTGTCCTAGAAGGCGATTCCCAGATGGCAGCATTTTTGGTCCTGCTCTCCAAAAGTAGCAAGCTGCTTATCTCTGCACTTGGTATCCAGCTATGACTCTTTGACTGTGTACAGTAAAACCAGGTCAGCCCTTTGCTGAAAAGAAACTACAAAGAGTTACTTCCTCTATAAGAGCTCAGTGCATAATGCATGTAGCTGGGAGGCAAAAGACTTGTTTCCAAATTTCCACTCTACTGGATTGTTGAGCAGAGACATAAATTCAGGTCTCTCACAACTCCACCATGTATTCTTAACCATCAGAATATGAGATATTCTAAACCATTTCTCTCAAAGACCTTTACGTTGAAATAATTCAATTTTATATAAATAATCATCTTTAGATGAGGCATTTGAGCAGCACTTTTCCCCATGAGATGTCATAAACCTTCAAACTGCAGAGCCAGTCAGATACTCAGTCTGTGACTACTTAATTATCCATTTGTAATGAAAAAATCACTAAAGGAGACACCAAGACACACTTTCCCAGAATACTGATCAGTCTTGTAGCCAGGGTCACTTTCCTGGGTGGCAGAAAAGGTCACTAGACACTACTGTCCAAAAGAGGTAGAGGGAGATTTCCAAATCTTCCATTGATGCCAGGCTTTTTTGCAGGATAAAATGATAAAATGGGACATTTCCTCTCACTCTTCACATTTCATTTTTTGCTTCACCCATCAGCTTTGAGAACCCATACTGGCTGAGCCCTCCATAAAGGACAGGAAAAATGCTTAGTTGGAGAATGTGCAGATGATGACTCGGTGGACTCATTTTATGTGCAATGCGATATGCTTCATGGAACAAAGTTACATGCCAGAGGGTCTTCCGGAAAGTGTGGATCACAAAATCACGATCAAACAGTGTTGTTTTGGAATCCTTCTTTGCAGCTACATCTTATTGAGCTTTGAAAATCCATTTCAAAACACTTTTTCTAAAATATTTTCCCTGCATTTCAATCAGCACTTGAAGCACCTTTCTTTAGAATAAAGTGCATTTGTTTCTTTTACAGGAGGTATCACTAAAATGTTAGTATTTATCAATGTTTCAACAGATGCTGACAATTTTAAAACAGAGGAATTTCTTTGTTTCTGAGAGACAAGTTGGTTAATATTAATGTCTGAATGACAACCACATTATTCTGTATGAATTTGAATATGGAATACATAAATCTATCAGCTAGTGATACTTTTTCTCAAAAATGACTCAGACTATATGCAAGGTTGTGATAATAAAACACTATCATTATGAACTTGGTTTAGTCCTCACTGACAAGCTATAGTTACATCATCAAAGTAACTCTGAAGGAGTAATAATTCTATTTATATATATATCACTAATTTATCAAAATGTCTAGAAATTTATCTTAAAATTATATATGTATTTTCTTTTAAATTTTGATTCACTTGCAATGAAACTATATTGGTTTTGTTACCTGTTATTTTGTTATGGGGATAACTCCCTCCTAATGGTACTCACCATTTTTATGCTTGATGCATCACATGATCATATAATCATAGCAATGTTTGGTTGCAAAAACCCTCTAAGAGCATCGAGCCAATCAGTAACCTAACACTGACAAGCCCACTACTAAACAATGTCACTCAGCACCATGTCTACATATTTTTTAAATGTCTCCAGGGATGGTCACGCCATCACCTCCCTGGCAGCATGTTTCAGTGTCCAACAACTTTCTCAGTGAAAAACTTTTTCCCTAACAACTTGAGGCGTTTTCCTCTTGTCCTATCAAATCATTACCTGGGAGAAGAGACAGACCCCCCACCTTGCCACATCATTTTTTCATGTAGTTGTAGAGACTGGTCATGTGTCTCCTCAGTCTCCTTTGTTCAGACTAAACAGCCCCAATTCCCCCAGCCACTCCTCATCAGACTTGTGCTCCAGACCCTTCACCAGCTTCATTGCCCTTCTTTGGATGCTGTCATCTCAACTGCAACATGGACTACCATTCCCTGACGAAGCCTTTGGTGTTTCTGGAATCTTTTAACCTTATGCATATATTTATAGTCAGCCTACACTGAACACAATTATACACAGTCTTACATAATCTGATTTTTAAAATGAAAATAAGTTTTGGAAAGTCAAGATTAAAAGATGTCCAGTCACACTGCAGTAAAGGGCTGAGAAATGCACCGATTCCAACTTAATTTCTTCTGATTTTAAGTTAATTTACTGAGATGTCTTCTAGATGCAGACAGCAGAAGAGTCCTTTTTCTATGGATGAATAACAAAAGCCATTTTATAACCTTAACATGGTGCTCATTTGGGTTCAGTTACACAGTAATACTTCTCTGACCTTTACACAGATGTTAAGACTTTTTAAAAAAGCAAATCAGGAAGAAATAACTCACAGGCTGTCCAGGCTCATCTCCTCCCAGGATCCTGAAGCCAAATCCAGACTCCATTCTCCTAAGGTGAACATCCAACTCCTTGTAATCGGGACCTGGTTTAAAGGGAAATCTCACTGAGCAAAGCATTTTGGCTTTGTCCTGAGAATTTGTACCATCTTCCCTCCCACTTTTGTTCATTGCCCATGACTGGTGGCATCCTGGTTAGATCTGGCAGAAACAAATGGGACACAATGTGTTGCACACAGACAAGGAGGAGACTTGAAAATGTAGATATCTCTTGGAAGATGATTATATTCAGTAGAATACACAAAACCAAGCTAGATAGAACACATTCACAGGAGAACAGTACTGGAAAAGTCTGTCCACAATAGAGATTATAAAGGTGTCTTCTTCCTACAACTGACTGCGCAATATACTCCTGTTCATCCACTCTGGTATTTAATTTGTGTTTTCCTTGCATTTCATTAAGATTTAAAGAGAGTAAACTGAAATGGAAGAGATACACAGGAAAATTATCAGTCCCACTTACAAAAGATGAATAATCATTACAGGCTGTTTCAGTTCCACGTACAGATATAAAGCAGTATGTCTTTTTATGTAACATAGCTTTTAAGCACTCCACTTTCAGGTAATGCCATCAATAAAGAGTTTTGATGAAAGCTATCATTATAAGCCTCTGAGTCTTTGGATTTAAATTGAAAGCTAACATCATTAACTGAAACTCCTTAATGCTACGCAATTAAAGTCTCAACAGCTTTATGAATCAGATTGTGCTTCCATATGCCCATGTACCTTGCCTGTAAACATATATTCTGCCCTGGAATATATCAGTTTGGGAGCACAATGTTTTCTTAAAGCCAGTTTCTTATAAAAGTGTCTTTAATGTCATTTGAGAGAGACCGTTGGTTTGAGTCTTGATGCCCTCGAATTACAGAAGAGAAATTTTGAATAAAATTTCAAATAGTATAAAGTGAAACTGTAAACAGCTAGAGGACTAATAAGCTGTCTATTTTGATTACAACTTTGTCTGCATGCTCTAAGATGCTTTAGGCTCATCACCTAAAGCAGGACAATTGCCTTTCATACAGACTGCATACTATCTATAAATTGTGACAGCTTTTGGCCAAGGTCAGCTTGTTGCCAACCCCAACAGAACAGGATGAGCAGGTTTATTTCAGCAAACTGTTCATAGTGTATCCAGTTGTGCCTTGTTTCATCAGGAGAGGAGGGACTACAGATGGCTGAAATAAGGTACTCCAGCAACTCCCATTTGCAGATTCCTCTCCCTCTCTGCCCTGAGCCCTCAATGGATACCTCACAAACTGCAGAGCTTTAGACTAGGTTTAGACTAGTTGGGTCTTGTAAAGACAGAGACAGAATTCCATGCAGTGGGTCTATACAATGACCATGCAACAAAAATCCTCTCTAGTTAGCAGCTTGGTGCATTATTTCAGCAATGTATATTGGTATGAGACTGAATTACAACTGGTAAAATAAAAATATTACCTTTCTGTACCAACTTGCTTCTCATATATTTAGAAGACAAGCCCAAACTTATCCTAACAGCTTATTATCCTGACTATTTTCAATTTATTTGGTAAGTGTCTCAGCAATGAATAAAAGAACAAATGAAGTTTGTGCATGTACAGTGTGTTAACTTAATGCAAAGGTTATTTCAAAGTTGCAAAAGGCAAAGGATTTATAAGATGAAAGCAATACCTTATCTTTACCTAATATACTGCGCCTAAATGTAACAAAGATGAGGCTTAGTACTAGGTAGAGGACTTTGTAGATAGGCACAGTAGGATCACCATTTACAGCCCAGGCACTGTTTCTAGCAGTCTGTCACAAATCAAGCACTACCTTTATTTGCACACACATGAATGAATATGCACAGTTGGGACTACATTAAGAAAGCATAAGAATGTCAGGTTGTGAAGAATACATGCTCTGGAACACTGAGATGAAAATGTCCCCAAACATATACATTGAGAAAGGTGATTCAAACCAGGGTCGGCATCAGACTCCAAAATAAGAGGTACTATATTTTTTAAGAAGTTGTTCGATCATGAGAAGGTTTGGGTTAAAAATACTGCATGAGGGCAGTATTTCTATGAGTTATAACACAGTTTGGAAGGCTTTTGATTAACTGACTATGCCATAATGCTTGCTCAGAAGCACTTTCCTTCCCAGACGCCTGGAAGTCTTTGGATCCCACTCTCTGTCAAGTCTTACCAGGCTTACCAGCTTTAAAAAAATTATGTTCTTTTCTGTTCCACCAAGCAAGCAAAACATGGAACTGGAAAAGGATCCCTGGGTCATCTAGTCCAGCTCCCTGTTATTGCAAGCCTCTGCAGTAAAACAGCACATAGACCTTACCAGTAAAGACATACGCAAAGAGGATACCAGCACCTGAGCTTGTTGGGGCCTTTGTCACGAGGTGATCTGTCTCATTAAGAATTTTAACTTATGGGTTGGACCCCATTATTTGACTGACTTTAGTTTTCCGGAGACAACTACACCACAGGTACCTGTAGTTACATGTCTGAATGTGGATCTGATTCCTAACCTTAGTTGTTGTGTTTAGGTCATTAATGAAAATAACACAGAAGACTTACTGCAAAGCTCTCCACTACTATTATCCTTTCAGTCCAGAAATTGCACTTTTAGTAGAATTATTTGCTTTCTAGTGATTTTTCTTTACATTCTGTGCTAAGCATTGTCTTCTCCAGGGCAATATGGAAGTGTTTCAATTATAATTGGCATTTTGTAAAATGTCTAGTTGAAGACTAGATTGATTAAACATGCATTATATGTTTGGTGTAAAAATTCATTTACCAAGTTAGTCTGACACAATCAATTCCTTTTGCATTATGTCTCAGTTTATCTCTGTATCGGCATATAGTCTTTAATCCAAACCAGTTTTAAAGTCTTTTTACTGCTGATATCTCTTTTTTCCTGTTTCTGAAAGACAGGTAAGTTGTTCACTACTGTATGCTTTTACTACAGAAGCTCATACTTTGTAGATTTACTAAAAGTCCCTACTGTTATGTGTCAGCACTTTCAATACTCCTGAATATATATTGGTCAAGTATTCTTGCCCATCTAAGTAGTTTCATTCCATCTGATATTTCTTCTGTGCCTGTTTCTCTAGGATTCTTGCACTTTTTTTTTCTTTCCCCTCACAAAGGACTGTTAGATCTACTAAATTTTACCTTCTCTTGTTGCAGTAGATTTTCAGTTGGTCATACAAAAAAAATCACCTATACAAAGAAAAATACTTATACTTACAGAAAAAAATGATGCTTCTGTGCCTTGCAATATATTGTAAACTGATAGTTACTATAACTTCATTATGGAAAATGTGCCCTTTTTTCCCCGTTAATAAGACAGATTAGCACCTTATGGTTCATGCCAGTTAAGAAAAAAAGAATATATTTGTAGACAAGGCAGTCAATCCAAGGCTGAATTAGCACAGTCTTTTGCACAGTTTGCTTATACTTCCAGTCAACATGATATGTCTGAATGTCTCATCTCTTAGAAGTTTCATTGAAAGTTTCACCTTAAAGTCATTATTTCTGATTATATGAATATCCTGTAAAAGAATGACATTGTTCCCTGTTCTCCCTTGCCTCTCCACACATCTTTAGATTAGAAAATGAACTGTAGTTTTGCTTGCTAGTAATAACTTTTTTGTCTTTTTTATAGTTCTAGCATTTTGTTTCTTCTTTTTTTTTTGTATTTAAAAAACTTTCTTAACTAATCATTTGACCTAGAAGAGAAGAAAACCCAACACAATTCACTTTCCTAGGTTATAAAAGCAGCTTCACCAAGGATTTGAGAATGGCATTGGAGAAGCTGTGATCTTTTCACTGCTGCACAGTGAGGATGGTAAAGAGCACTGGGATATTTTTTTTCTGGTTCCTGGATTATATGAAATTTTCTTTAAATCTTAAGGTACCAGAATTTATTGTTACTGAACAATAGATCTCAGAAGTGAAGATGTGATTATCAACTCTCAGCTACATTTTTTTTTTTTTTTTGATTGGATGCCTGTCTTAACTGTTCCTTTAATATGATTACATTGGGAAATAAATATTGCTGGTTTATAAACAAGTTGTTACTTTATAAGATCAGCGTTGATTCAAACACTCAAAAAACCTTCTATTTTTGAAAGTTTTTGCTTTAGATTTTGCAGAACATGATATATGTATGGGAGCAAAGAATGGCTTGGTCTGCATAATACATCAGTTCTATTGTTTTGAAAATGAAGTTAAAATGAGTTTCAGTTTTACACAAAATATTACCTTAGATTTGTGCATAAGCTATAGAGATACATTTTTATGTTAAAGAGCGAACACTAACATATGAAAGTACACATAAAACATCATAAAATATACACAAAGACTGAAGAAAAAGAAATACTTTTCCTTGCTCAAAATGCAAATCTATAAGAAAAAGATTTAGAGTTAGCATTCTACAATCCCACAAAGCTCATACAAAAATAAAATGGTGACTGGGCAGTCATGACTGGCCTTTATCAAGAAAAATGATTAAAGAAAGAAGAATAACTAAAACATAAAATGAAGGACGACTAGTTTACAGAACAATGAACGCTGAAGAATACTTGCCAGAGGAATCCACTCGAAAACCAGTCCTGGGCAGCACTTGCTCTGAATAGGAAAATGGGGAATTAAAGATGAAATACATTTCTCAAGTTATTTAAAGATGCAGCATCAATTTCTATGCTGTATTTTGAAATACTAAGGTGCAATTTCTACTTTCTACTGCTCTTTTTTTCTTTCTCTTCCCCTCCTTCCTGGCTTTCTAGGTGGTCTATGTACATACTCCTTAGATATAGACTTCTCTGTCCATTTCTATACAAAGTGAAATAGATGGCAATATGGTAATGCTCCTTTAACATAATACAGGTTTTGATGAAGATTAAACTATTAATGTGTTTAAAATTGTGGAAGTTAGTGACAGTATTTGCACTTATTCAAATATAGCAAAAAAGAGAACATTTTATGGCTGTGATTAGATGACTTGACTACTGCTTTTATTCAACTCAATTGCAAAATGTCTTTTATCATCGAGAAGCAATATTTTGCTAGAAGGATGTATATTGCCAATAACAACAAATAGTTGTACATGAAGGTAAATGCGGGTAAATCCATTTAACCTATTTTTCATGTGGGTAGTTTCAAAGTTTTTGCATTTCACTACATCAAATGTAGTAAATAAACTGATTTCATATACAACTATTTTGCTGGCATTAGCGGAATCTGTAACAAGTCCACAGTTGATTTCACTGTCACATTTTCTTTGCTGATTTTGAAATGTTCTAACTAATAATTTCTATTTTATTATCTCTGCAGTATCCGGTGTGAATTGCAAAACATCTCAAATCAGAGGTGATTTCCATTGGCCTACCACCAACAAAAAGCATTCATGTGACTCTAAACCAGAATCACGCATATTTAATGATAAACAAGGTAAGGTCTGTCATATCAGCATCTGGAGGACAGTGATGCAACATAGCAGTATATATTATCTTCCTGAGATAAAAGGAAGATGAGAATGGAGTTAATATTTTAAGTAGAAGATTTACAAAGAATTTTTAACATATACAAAGGGACTTTATTAACACTGTCTCCTATGTCATAGAATCATAGAATGGTAGGGTTGGAAGGGACCTTTAGAGATCATCTAGTCCAATCCCCCCTGCAGAAGCAGGTCCACCTAGATCAGGTCACATAGATTAGGTCACAATGTCAAATACATTGATATAGGTCATTCTTTTCAAAACTCACACTGGGCTAAAAGATTCTAACAAACAGCAACTTCCAAGGGAAGAGAAAGGACTGCTGGGATTGGTCCTCAGCCAAACAGAATGCATGTCATTTGTGCACATCCTGGTGTCTTGTGTCTTCTAAGAAAAAACTGATTGAACTGGCAATTTTACCAAAAAACTGAGAGACTTTAGCAAGCTTTGTTTTATAAAAACTTGTCAATTAGATTTTATAGGGAATTAACCTTTACATAGGGCAATTTGAAACTTTCAATTTACTTATAAATTATTTTAAACATTTTCTAACCTTTTACTATGTTAAGCCTCTGGCTTCCACCTCTTAGGAAATGAGGCAGCAGAAGGCATGTTTGGAGAGGCCAGGACGAAGAGAACAGACTACCCAACACTGTCACCATGAACAAGAATTCAAAGTGCAGAAAGTGTTGACATAAGATTTCTGTATTTTCCATGTGAATCCTTTTTGGTTGAACTTCTGTAGCTGCATTGCCATGAGCATTTGTAGTTTTTCATGTGAAATAACTACAAAGTAGAGCTTGAAGGAATAATAAAATACTTGGTAAATTTGCTGCTTTTTTTTTTTTTTTAAGTTCAACAAACCTGTCCTAGACACAAGAATCAGGCAAAATCAAGAATTCATTTCTGAATTGCTACTTATAGTACTGTAACTGAAATATATCTCCACCATGGGAACTACTCTATATACTGGGAGAATGAAGATGCAGATGTGCATTTCAGTGAGCCTTGCTATATGTCAAGATTCCTTCCATATCAGATAAATGCAAAGTCAAGGTTGACTTTGCTACTTTCAGAAGACAGAATAAAAACTTGTGCAGATATCACAGATAAAACAATAAACAAGACCTGAGACACAATCCTGATTTAACTAAAACAAATAATGAAAATATCAGACTTTTTTTGCTGTCAAGATAAATCCCTAAGAGCATGGTTTACCTGCAATATGACACAAGAGTACTAATTTGCACCCGTGGAGGCACTGGTATTCTCTGGAGGAAGAATTATGCTAATGGAAGATTGGTATGATGTTTATTTTCCATACTATGTTATTTTCTGGACCATACTTTGATGTATGCTAAATATATGAAACAAAACTAGCACTAGGAAACTAAATGTTTCAACATCTATGTCTTAGCCGTGCTTTCAGTAAATATGAGTTTTACAAATGAGCAGAATGAATATGATCATGCTGCAAAGTCCCTTCCAAAGCTGGACAAGCAGCAGTTTGAAACAGCACATAGGTAATGCAGTTATCATTTATCTCATGTACCTGTGACCAATTCCCCAATGCTTAAAAGTCAGTTTTCTTAAATTATTACTTTGACTTCTTTAATACATCTTACCACTTTACAGATGAAAATCTATTTGTATACCTTCTAGTAAAGTGTGAATTGTTCAAGAGAAAGGAACACTGCATCTTTAAATTGCCATCAGTTGTAAGACTGACACTTCATATTAACATAGGTCGTTTGAGACCTACTTTGCAATCCAGCAATCAAAATCACTTTACATCCACAGTACTGTGATGATGACATTCTCATAATTCCATCTGAAAATGCTTTTAGTTTCACTGTCAGTTCTTATAGCAAATCCATTTTGTCATGGTGAATAACTCTTTTTGCAGTGATGTACAATACAAAATGATTTAGTCTGTTAAATTTTTTCTCTTTTTTTAATGCATTATCTCTTATTGAAAAAAAGGGTTACATTCATTTAGCAACATAAGTTCGTTAGACCTTCTTTATAGCATTGCTTCGGGTAGCAATAGATGCAAAGAAAACAACAAGGAAATTACCTTCCTGTAACTCAATTGCTCATTCCCTAGGAATATTTTGGTGATAATACNATTTGAAAGAATTCCTTCAATTCTTAAGACTATAGCTATGTAGGTCTTCAGTCAACAAGCACTGTCAAGAAAATTGTGCTTGGCTCTAGATTATGTTGTATACCACCTCAGGTGATAATGCATTCAGTTCTACACTTTTTAAAAGATTCCATGAGTATCAAATTTAGGAATGATATTTTCAAAGTTGCACTTTATGAATGAGTATAAAGCTGTTTGACAGATCTTTCATATTGATGCATATCTGCGTGGAATACCTGCAGTGATATCCCACAGGAGTTACAGCCAGTGAATATGTATTGAAATGCTTGTTTGTGACCCTTAGCGAAAGATATTCATAAGTCTGCATAAGAAAGGACCCTTATTTTAGCAAGGCTAATAATACATTATGCTAATATACTTGCTATTTACATGTTTCACAGCTATTTGGTTCTTTTCCAATTTGTCTAACTTTCTGGCAGCAAAAAAAAAAGAAATGCAGTGTATAAGACAGCTGGTGGATTTTTAAAGGACTTGGGAAATTCATGATACTGTGATCATAGGAGAAAAATAACATCACAGATTTTGAAGGCAGGAACCTTTGCCCTTCCAGTAAAAGGTGGAACTGTAATTGTTCAGATTTCACTTTTAATGAGAGCTTATCACTGGCTTATCTCATTCTTCTGACTGGCATTTCTGTGTCACATCACAAGGCTTGGACTACCTCACTAACTGAAGGACAAATGTAGCCTAATTGTTATAAATGTTTTCTTTTACTGCTTTCATTACAGGAACATGAAACCAAATATCTATTAGACATTTTATAACCAGAAAAATACTATAGCATTGTGATTTCTAGTAGTTTTGTATCACCTGTTTGACTAATGTCTGCTTACACAGNCATAAAAATCAGTAATTTCCCAATACTTTTATTTATGAAGTGAAGGCAGGCATGTCTTACTGATATAAGGGGCAGTAACTGGTGAACACAAATATTGAAAGATATGGCAAACTGAGCTCAAGGAAAATTTTAAACTAGAATCTATTTTTAAAAAATTAATAGTCTCAAATACTTTACCCCTACAAAAAACCTCACCCTTTATATTTATATAATAATTANATGTATTGAAATGCTTGTTTGTGACCCTTAGCGAAAGATATTCATAAGTCTGCATAAGAAAGGACCCTTATTTTAGCAAGGCTAATAATACATTATGCTAATATACTTGCTATTTACATGTTTCACAGCTATTTGGTTCTTTTCCAATTTGTCTAACTTTCTGGCAGCAAAAAAAAAAGAAATGTAGTGTATAAGACAGCTGGTGGATTTTTAAAGGACTTGGGAAATTCATGATACTGTGATCATAGGAGAAAAATAACATCACAGATTTTGAAGGCAGGAACCTTTGCCCTTCCAGTAAAAGGTGGAACTGTAATTGTTCAGATTTCACTTTTAATGAGAGCTTATCACTGGCTTATCTCATTCTTCTGACTGGCATTTCTGTGTCACATCACAAGGCTTGGACTACCTCACTAACTGAAGGACAAATGTAGCCTAATTGTTATAAATGTTTTCTTTTACTGCTTTCATTACAGGAACATGAAACCAAATATCTATTAGACATTTTATAACCAGAAAAATACTATAGCATTGTGATTTCTAGTAGTTTTGTATCACCTGTTTGACTAATGTCTGCTTACACAGGCCTCTGAACAAAGTTTGTTATAAACTGTGTATTTGAAAGAAAGAAAGTTCAATACAAAATGTAAGAGAGGATAAGGAGAATGTATAAAGGGAAGAAAGTTAAATTCAGAAGAATGAGTACAATAATGACAACTCTGGAGCTCCAGTTACAACTGTAAGAACTGGTGCATGTCAAATATTATAATTTTCATCAGTAGGAAATTCCTGATCTGATGTTCTATTTACTAGCTTCTGTACCTAAAATCAATGGCTATCAGCAGCATCATGCTGTCACTTAAACTTTAAGGCTTTTCATAAGGAGAAAGGAGTTAAACAATTTGCCTAAAATGAATAGTTGGATGGAAAAAGGAAAAAAAGCATCAAGTTATTTGAGTAGTTCTTCTCCTCTACTTATGAGTTTTGCAAAATTATGTAACAGTAAAAAGCTAGGTAGATTCCTGTCACCAGGGAGAAGAAATAAGGAGTGGCTAGGATGAGAGAAAAAAAAGCAGAGAGACATTGCTGCAGAAAGGACAAAAAAGAAGGAAAAAAATCCCAACTTTTTTTTTTTTTTGCTCTGAGACAGCTGTACTGAATGATATGGCAATCTTCAGTCTTTGGAAACACTTTATACTCCTTTCTGGCTACTTACTGTTACTGGGCATTGTTGATGGATGACAGCAGACGTAGGTGACAGCTAACAGCTAAATGCTGATGGCTAACAGCTACATCATGACAAACAATTTTCTGAGGAGCTAGGACTTATGAAATAGAGTTGCACTCTGTACTAGTGCATCATTTGATTTGTCTCCAAGTGGTATTAACAGAACTGCTTCTACAAAACTGATTCCAGTGTAGAAGCAGTAGGCCTTTGTGATTCATATGGGATCATTAAAATTTAAAATCTCCCTATAGCATATGGTCATGCAGGTCCTTCATGTTCCCAAGGGGGAAACGTATTCCCATAGAATGAAAATAATTCTTTTCCATTGAGACTTTCTGCTTGAAGACCCTTTCTTGCTATCGTTAGGTAGGGATGAGCATATCTAGCATCTAGAGCAAAAGCTTATGAATCAGGCTACTTGGGTCTAGTTTTTGCTCTGCTTCTTGTCATATTGCTTGTGTTCCTCAGAACTATGCTGTGATGCATAACTTGCTCAGCTCCCTGATACAGAAGCAAGAGGCTTTGATGAGGTCCTGGTGAGGGCTGACTGCAGTAAGATCCTCTGATAAAAGATTCTAAAGAAATTCAGAGCTACAGCAATACAAAAATGAACTGTTCAGTAAGAGTCTCACTGTGAGAGAAACAAAAAATCTCTTTCTTTTTGAGTTTTCCAGGTTATGACTTCTAACATCTTTGCACTGTTTTTGAAAGATGAACACCCTTCTTTTCTGATGTTGTCAGCAGATAAGGCAAACTTGCTTTTAGATAAGAAGAAACTGAAAAAAACCAAAACCAAACCCAAAGTAGCTGAACTTGTCCTGTGTACTTTAAGAGTATGTCTTTACCAAAGATAACCAACCTGACACAGCCATATCGTAGGAAGCTAAGTACATACTATCTTGAAACTCTCCCTCTTATATACTCAATGCAGATGACACTTTCTTGACTCAGTAATGGATTTCCTGCCTGTTTCTCTCTTCAGGAAACACTAGCCCTATGTACAGAATAAAAGCAATCAAAGGCTTGACAAGTTGAATTGGCTTAAATATGTGCTTATGGCATTCAGGATACCAAAATGGCATGGAAAATAGAGATGTTTGGAGGCAGTTATTGATGACCAAAGGATATGAATGAAATCTAGTTGTGAACCGTTTGGGAAAGCTTAGAAAAAGTGTTCAAAGATTAGCAGCATCAGAAAAGAATAAATTAAATCTTTCAGGATTATCTGAAACATTAAGACATTGTTTGTAATCTTGGACGAGTGGTTACTGTAGTCTTGCTTTTCGTCCTTCATTTTCTTGATTTGCCCTAGCAGCTTCATGATTTTTAATTCTTATTTTGTCTGAGTAGATGGCTGACATATACAATTTCCCATTGACTCTTGAACAGAACTCACATACAACCAAACCATTTAAGCACAGGCTTTAGTGTAATGCCAATCTATGAGTTATCAGCTCTTCCTCTGGTGTAGCATATGCTCCTGATCACAACAGATTATATCAGTTAAAGACTAGAATTCTTATTGGTCAACAAAGAATGCAGAAGGCATCCATGCATAATAATGAATCACTTCATTCTTTTATTGAATGGTGTGATATATCTTTTAGTGTAATATCTTTGTACTTGATATAAGATCTACATTCACATAGTTTTATGAAGGGTAAGCATGCTTTGAATATATTTCTTTCATTAATATTTAGGGAAATTCTGTAAATATAGAAGTCTTAATATCGGGGATCAAGATGAAAGAAGATACAAATAGGTATCTCATATATATATGGCATATATAACTTTTTTCTTCATTGTCTTATAAAGATACTGAAGTCTGTAGTGTGTGCTTTTCCACTGTAGGCTTGATGGCTTTAACCCCAGGAGATGCTTCTGACTTTACGGAATTCAAAGTGCTGATTTTGTAAAATGCTTCACATCTAGAAACTACTCATATGGGAAACAATTATCTGAAAAAGATTTTCCTTCATTAAAACACCATATGAAGTGTGCTTTCAGTAGAGGTGCTCAACTAGGCAAACTCCTTGTTAACTATGGAATTGTTTCTTTTTCCTGTAATTTCTCTTTATAGTCTCAAATCCCATCACTTTGGCAGATTCAGCTGTGGAAAATCCTTTTATTTATTTGACACTAGTCCATAATGCACAAAAGAAAGAGAGAAAGAGAGAGAGGAGAGAGAAGGAGAAGGAGAAAGAAAGAGTAAGAAAGATGAGAAATGTCTGCAAATTATTTCCAATCTTTGATCAAAGTTAGTTCTACTTCTTTTAAATCTTTTTGGCCTACTTTACACTGTATCCTGATGTTCACCTCAAAGACTTTCACAATTAAAAAAAATTATAGCCTCTATTTGTACATCCAACCCTACCATTCTATGATGATTCTATGATGATGATGGTTGTCTGGAGTACCCATTCCAAACAAGCATAATGTCTGGAGCAGAACAAGATGCTACATTAGTAAATTATATTTATTATAGTAAAATACCAGCCAGCATGGACTACATAGTGTTGGTAAAAAATACTGGAAATCTTGGTTTCTGTGCCTAACAATTCATAATTGAAGATTAAATACTTTTTATAGGGCATCTAAAGCTACTTCTCAAATCTATATTGAGGGGGAATAAGGTACTTGACAATGCTGAAAAAAACCCCAGCAATTTATTTAAGTACTTAAGATTTTAAATTGAGATATTAATTTCAGGCACCTAGTAATTAAATCAAAAACACCTCCCTCACTCCCCCTGTCCCCAGAGGTCTGGACCATGGAAAGTGAGTTTTATGGGGAAAATCTCTACTGAAATATATTCTACTAAATGGACCAGAATGGCAGAAGATGAGCAAGTAATAACTTTTGTGAAAAAGCTTTCAGTAAAAAAAAGATACTGTGTTTCAGATTTTACCCTAATAAACAAAAAAGGTCCTTTATGATAAGGAGTAATATGTTTAATTCTTTTTACTTTTGTTGTGAAAAATATTGGGTAAACTCCCCACAAAAATGAGAATGTGCTTAGGCTTGTTTTATACAGATCTTCAAACAGTACTTAGTGGTATGGGTTTCTTTCTAACTACTAAGGACAATGTGAAAGCTTGACAAAGTATTTTTTTTAATCCAAATAACTAAATTTTAAAATTCTTCGATAAACTTCACTTTAAAGTTAAAGTAAGTGAAACAATGATTTATTGATAAATTCACATTGTCCTATTCATTAAGTGTGAAGAAAAATAGCATAATAAAATATTATGGCACATGTACTCTTCTTCACTACGGATTTAATAGTCAAAATGATGAGAGCAAAAGTACAACCTATGAAAGTCAAACCTCCAAATCTAGACAAGATCTAGGGAAATAGATGTGTAAAACTTTTGAATAAATAATAATGGCTCCCATTAACTGGCATTATAGTTGCTTTCTTTAAATTAGAAAAAAAAAAATACGGAAAATTGTGTCAGCAGTGACACATCCATAGGCAAAACCTTAAAGTATGAAATTGTCAGCAGGGTGAACAGGGCTTTCACTTACGCCTACTTTCATAAATAGCTCTTGATTTCTCATACAGCTCGTATGGGTCAGGTTTTCGTGGATCAAAGGCCTCTGTGGAATCAGGAAATGAACTCCTGTGAAGCGTGGGTTGATAGGGAATATTCTGTGGCATAGCTGGAGCAGACAGGCTTGTTTGAGGGCTACCTTGATTCTCCCATCGTTCCATCATCTGAAATAAAAGCATACGGAGAATAAAGATGAAGTTTTGTAAAGAGTGTAACTTCTAAAATGAGATCAAAGACAGGTCTTACATTTGAAGATGTGTTTTGTAAAATTAGGAAACCTATTTGCTACTTTTTGAGATGAAAGATGTGTGTTGTGCTATTTGCAAAGTGACTTGGCTAAATTTACTTGTTAATTTGTTTCTCAAGGGAAGAAGTGATCTTTGTCAGATAATATGATCCTGTGTGCCCAGTATTACCCCTGAAGCATGTTAAGTACCTCACACAGAATATGCTGATCTATTATAAGCTATTGTACTAAAGATGGAATCTGTGGGTCTGTGAAGATACAATGATGAGTTTCATCAAAATACATAACTGAAAGTAGTGCTGAACAAAAAAGTGGCCAGATTGGGTAGCAAATGAATGACCTTAATACTGACTGTATCTTTTGAGAATGCATGAAAATATCTAGTTGCCCAAGGAGATGTAGATTACTGTAACTGTGAACAGAATTTAAAGCTGCAGTTGAAGAAAAAGAGAAAAAAACAATCATGAAGAGAAAGTTACTACAGCAGGTATTTGAGCAACAGTCAAATGTTCAATAATAAAATACAGAACATAGTGAGAGAAAAGTGGACATTAATTTGATAGAGTCTTTTTCATTTCTTATTTCTGCTTTGTCATACAACAATTACAGTGGTGTCATCCAACCAAACCCTCAAGTACAGGATAAGCTTTTCACATCTTCCAGACCATTCACAGAAGTACACCGTAGTGTATTCTCTATGCATGAAAGACACCTCAATCCATGTTTTCTTCAAAACTATCCTTAGTGGTCTCACAAACGTCAAGTCAGAAAGGAAAGAATATGATAGACCACACAAAAGAATACTTGCAAATCCGCATTTTTCTTTTGGAAGGAGGTAGCTACTTAACAAATTGCATTAGCACATAGTTTTGAAGAGGACATGTTAAACAAAACAGAAATTTTTATGCCAGAGAACGAATATTTGGCTTTTCCTGTGACTCCTCCTGAAGCAAAGGATGATAAAGCCTCCAGAACAGTCGGTTCTCACACATAACCCAACATTCAGTTAATTACACAAAAAATGACTCTCGGAAACAAGCTGAACTGTAATTAAATACCACTGACTTCTAGTGTTGTTTCGGCAGTGCTTTATCAAAGATGATTGCAGGTTTGCCACAAGTTTGCTCTACAAATTCTGTGATTATCGTTAGCTTTTAGTTCCTCGGTTTCCAAAGGTGTTTGGCTCAGCTGGTTGGCTGTGCTTTCTGTTCTGATGATTAACAGCCACAGGCTTCTTGTCACCAAGTATGTGTGGACTACAGAGCGTGCTGAGTAACTATCACTTTGCACATCCCAGGTGATCTGACATCACACTTCATAACAAACAGAATATTGATACTGGCCATTTTAAGTTGTTGAGGACCTCGTTCTTTATACAGAGTATGTTATAACTCAAGCTGTGCTTCTGACAGAGTTTCCGCAGTAAGCAGCACAGATTCATTGGATACAATGAAGACAAGGAAAATCTAGGTATCTCAGTCAATCAAAGGATGACTCTCATGCGCTAGCATGCTTCAGGTATGATATTTAAGTTGAGAAAGGGAAGTATTAGTGCTATGAAGTGCTACATGACGAAGCTATGAAATACTGTATTTGGTATTTGCCAATATTGTTCAAGTAAGATGCATGTACTTTGGGTCTAGGATGTGATATAACAGCACTATAGGTATTTAGATACTGTGCAACACAGTAACATATGAAGATACCTGAGCTTTCATTGAATTAACTAAGGTACAGGAAAGCAACTAGTGTACCTTCGCATACCCTTTATGCCAAGATAATTAAATATAAGTGTTGGATAGATTAACCTATGTGGCAAGTCACATGAATATCACTATACTACTTCTGTTAGCTCTTCTTTCTAAAGGAATTACCTCAGGTATATATAAACATATATGCAGCAGGAAAAAGGAAGTGACTGTCTCCCTGTATTTGGCACTGATGAGGCTGCACCTTGAATACTGTGTTCAGTTCTGTGCCTTTCACAACATGAAGGACATTATGGTGCTGGAGTATGTCCAGATATGGGCAATGAAGCTGCTGAAGAGTCTGGAAAGCAAGTCTTGTAAGCAGCAGCTGAGGGAGCTGGGGATGTTTAGTCTGGAGGAGGCTGAAAGGAAACACACTCTCTACAAATACCTGAAAGGAGGTTATTGTGAAGTGGGAGTTGGTCTCTTTTCTCTATTAATGAATGATAAGACACAAGGGAATGGACTCAAGTTGCACCAGGGGAGGTTTAGATTTAAAACTAGGAAGAACTTTTTAACAAAGTGGGTTATTAAGCATTGGAAGGGGCTGCCCAGGGAGATGGTGGAGTCACCATTCATAAGAGATATTTAAAACACACATAGATGAGGTGCTCAGGGATATGGTTTAGTTTAGTGATGGGTTTGGCAGCGTGAGCTTAGTAGTTGGACTCAGTGATCTTAAAGGTCTTTTCCAAAGGCAATGATTTTATGATTATATGAAGTGTAGGTGTCCAGAGACAAACTTGATTATGACGCCTATGTCTAAACAAAAAAGGTGAAGTGGGCTCAATGCAAGTTACTTAAGATCAAAGAAAATAATGGAGAATTATGTTTAGATTTTACCTTGAGTGAGGATTTTAGAGTACCAGTCAGTAAAACCAAACCGTCTTATTGCTATTAAGCAGAAAGACATGTGAGGCTCTGCCTACGTAGAAGTAAAAGTTTCTAAATTTCTTGGGCAATGCCAGAGAAATAGAACTCTTACATATTTTCAAATGTGAAACTGAATAAAATTAAAATATTTCAAGAAGGAAAATATAATTATCATTGGTAAGTACACATTTCCCTGGAGGAAGGACAAGAAACTGGAAATCAATTGGCAAAATCCTACTGGTTCTCATACATTTAGTTCCTGTTTTCTGTTTAGCTTTACATCTTCAAGTGTGAAGTTAAAAAACTAAAAACCCACAACATTTTTACTTTTTGGGTAATACTATTAACGTAGATATTTTCATAGACATACACAAGAGAAATGTTATCTCCCCCTAGTTGCATCAGCTGATTAATTAATTACTATTTGTATTTGACAGGTCCAAAATTATTTTGGTATGCATTAAACACACCATGATCTAATATCAGAGAATGTGAAGTAGTCTAGATTCAGCATGCCTGGCCCTTTGCAATAAGAAAGCTATAAATCCTTAAAACAAAATTTACTAGTTATTTCTATTGTTCTTAGAAGCAGAGTTAGGGCTCTTTTTTCCTCCACTCACCTCTGATGAAAGATAAGCACTACTTTAAGGTCTTTAATATCTAAATAAAAAAAGGCAAATTAAAAAAAAAACTGGCAGAACAAACCAGATAACGAAAATTAGTAGTCTATGATTTCTTTTTACATTGAGAATGTTGTCACAACTTCCAAAAACCCGTTGTCAACAGAATAAATACAGCCATTGCTTACAGTCTTACAGTAGGAAAGGTCTTCATATGTTGGGATTTAATGCCAAAATCTCAGAAATGCAGAATGTTGATTAGAAGGCACTTCAATAAGTTATCTAGTCCAAGCTCTCAGTTGGATTGTGATTTTTTACAGTTCTAGATATACTAATGCAAGAAAGAATAACAATAACTTTAAGAATGTCAAGCTCAAGCCACTTATAAACAAGAAAAATTGCATGTTGTCCATTTCAAAGAGATTGCCAACTAGAAGGTGAACTACATTGGCCTCATTGCTGGGGTCTCCTGCTGCCTTCTCTTCCAGACCCCTCATTTCATGAGACACTGCATTTCTGTTTCTTGACACTCATATTAACATGGAGATGTTTCTTTCTGCAGACCATTGCTGACAGATTCCAAGTCAACAGATCTGCAGAGCTTACTAGTGAGGCAACCCCTGATGCCATCTCACCTAGAGTTGCAGCACTGCTGAGAAGTGTCTCATGAGCTGAGAACAGGAGGGTTAGATGAAAGTCTACAGAAATGTGCTTTGAATGATAGTCACCTCATAAACTCAATGTGTATAATTTTGAAAGGCAACTTACAGGCTTTGGAGTTTTCCATGGAGAAAAGAAACCTGAAATAAACAAAAAAAAAGTTAGCAGATTTTTCTGACGCATAAAGAGTGGAGGCTAAGTGGTGTCTATGATCCCGTTCTCATTCAGGTCTGCAGATAATATTAATAAATATGAAAAGTCTCTACACACAAGGGGTGAAAACACAAACCACAGAGGATAATAGTTAAGAAAAAAAAAAAAAGCAAATATATATGTGCATACATATATATATGCAAGTGGAGCTATTGAGATCATTGCCATACTTTACAAACAGCATGGGATTAGGTTGAAATTAAAAGAACTAAACAAAAGGATTTCCAAATGTCTTAGCGGACATTGGATAAAACACCAAATGACCTGGTATTGATGTGTCAAATGCAGTCGCACCTTTAAGAAGAAGCAATTCAGAACATCCCATCAACAAAACCTAATAATACAAGAGATGTGTTTAGAAGAAAAATAACGGTTTCATCAGTCTAGACAAGGCAGCCAAGTCTTGTCAGAGTTGGTTGTTTTGATACTGTCCTGTTTTTTTTTGTCATAGCTAGTAAGTGGTCAGATAAGACTACTGCTTCTACACAACTAGCTACTTCATTTTCCTTGGTTATTGAATGACTGATAACTTGCTTTAGTGTCTTTCATGAATTTCAACTCTTGTAGCTTACAAATGTTCATAACTTTAGATATGTCCTTTTCCTAAAAGGAGAGAGTTTGAAACAGTAATTGTAAACACCATTCTTGTCTTATACAGCACAATGTTAAAAATGCTAGAAAATATTAAATAAAAAAGAAACATTTCAAAGGACATCTGGTCACAAGTTCTAAAATTCTGCATAGCTTTCATTTAAAAACCATTCTCAGTTTAACATCAGGAAAAAAAATAATTCTGTGGACCTTCCCAAGTAAGATTAAAAGATAATTAGAAAGAGTTCATTTGTTTTGTCAGAAACTGAAATGAGGCTTGCACTTAAACATCTAATAGGAAAGCCTCTCATTAAAAAAATGAATTAAGCTGTAAGAGTAGTACTGACTTAATTATTTCTTCTCCTAAGGTGAGCCTAGAAAAAAAAAAGTCATGAGAGCACTGAGGAAAGTATCTTTCTACAGACAAATCACAACAGCAATTATATTTGTACCTAGTATTTCAGGTTCCTAGATTTCTGAGATAATGAGGTAATTTTTTCTGCCATGATACCTATTTATTTAGACCAAAAAATCTTGGATTGAAAAACCAATTGAGCCATTTGCAGCTAAATACTATCTGTTTTTAAATTCTGATGTATAAGCCAACAGCACTTTTAAACAAAAGTTTATTGGGAAAGTAATTCTGTAAAGTTTTATGGTTGCTGACTTTACAGCATCTGGATAAAACCCACTATATTAACAAGTAGGCAGACTTCTTTCCATTTGCAAATTCAAGCTGAGATAAAAGGCATCCTACATAGATCTGGCCTGTACATCACCTTCAGTATTAAAGACCCTGTAGTAGAAACTAACTTGTTTAACAACTTCTTGGATGGTAGATGGCTATGGTTTCGTTACCTGCTATCGATCTCTACAGCTAATAAGAATGAAAGCTAATTTTTTTTTTTCCCTTGGAGCTAAAGCTCTTAAAGATAAGACTTGAAACTTGCAAGGATTTTGCTGAAAGGTATTTTTACATCAACTTACTACCCTGCTTTTGTGTTCAGAAAACTTTGGTAGAGGGAACACTCTCTCCCCATTAGTACTGGTACATCTCCCATAACTTACTGTCAGCAAAAATTACTCCAGGTCAAACGGAAAGACTATTTTCCCCAAAACATGCTTTGCTCGAGTTATCAGAAAAATTTACTATCAGTTAAAATATCAAAGGTATTTATAAATCAAATGATGAATGACATACACATCAATTGAAGACTTTAAAAAAACCAACTCTGTATTAAGAAAAACCCTCAATTATTTGCCCAAACAAGGAGAACATGAACTTATATTTAGCTTGGAGGCTATGAGCACAGACTGCAACACACAAATGACAACATCTACACTTAAAACAAATAAAGGCAATATTTATTCACTCAGCATGAAAATATGTGAAGAAAATAAATGGATATAGGATTCAACAAAACTAAAAGATCCAAAGCAAGATTTAAAATAAAAAGTATTGGATTTATGTATGAGTACAAAAGTATGTTAGAAGCAAAAATATCTAAAGGCAACAAACCTTGGAACCAATATTAAAATCTATCCTTCAGGTTTAAATTCAGCTATTACACCAAGACCTCATGTTAGAGTCACAAAATGATTTGGGTTGGCAGAGACCTTAAAGACCATTTAGTTCTACTCCCTAGGTCCTCCGCAGTGACACCTTCCACTAGACCAGGTTGCTCAAAGCCCCATCCAACTTGGCTTTGGACACTTCAGTGATGGAGCACCCACACATAACCTGTTTTGGGAACCTGTTCCACCCTCACAGTGAAGAATTTCTTTCTAATATCTAATATCTATTCATAATCTATATCTACCCTCTTTAAGACCATTGCTCCTTGTCTTCACTACATGCCTTTGTATAAAGTCCCTCTCTGGCTTTCCTGTAGGCCCCTCTAAGTACTGTAAGGCTGCTCTAATGAGACGGTCTCTCAGTTATGTCAAATGCTAGGTGCTAGACTACATAGATGGAGGCCTAGCAAATCCTATCTTGTATCTTTCATATATTTCATGGCAATTTTAATGTTGCCTCACATAACATCTGTGTTCTCAGGTGAATTAAACATCTCTTTTCCCAATCTAAACAAAACTGACTTTAGACAATGTATGGCAATATCAGTTATTCAACATGACACTGATAATGGATAATGGCTGTGAACCAAACAGGTTCAGAATTATCACTGATGTTCAAATACACACAATCATTGCTGCAAATACAAGAATTCAAGGGTATAATGCATATGTAATACATTTTAACTGTAACAGAAACTTCACATGAAAAAGTACAAAAGCAGAATGTTCTTTCCGTGTATTCTGCATGCACCCAACTTCCACTTTTAAATATTGTTCTGCAAAAGTGTGGGACCAAATCCTCTACTCAGAAGTTCACCTGAAGAATACATTTCAATAATGTGTGCTTAGTGCATACTCAACAGTGCTGATCTCTGCAGCCACATCTACAACTGACAATAAGAAGCAGCAGACTTTCACTAAGTTTGACCCCACTTCACATCTTCCCTTGACTTTCTGCTGCTGGTTCATTACAGCTGGAAATACTCCTACTGGAGACAGTGGAATCCCACTTGAACGACAGCTGTCAGCAGAATGGAATCGATTCAGTACTGACTTAGAGGCAATACCTAAATTTTTCTCCAAGGAGTACAGTTTTCAATTTCTGTTGAGTATTAATACAGTACTAATATGGCTCTATCTTCGAACTCATCTAATGAGGAACACATCCTGGATAAGCTCTTATAACCTCTTTATCCCACGTTCAGATTTCTATTTCTCCCTCCCCAAAGTCCCAACCGTCTACTGTCCAACTTGTGACATCTTTCATTAAAAAGCTGAGTAGCTGAGAACATCGTGTAGATATACACATTCATATACACATACACACTGAACCCCATATTCACATACACTTCTAAATTTTGAAATAGTAAAAGCCAACTTAGATTCACCTAAAAATAGTTTATGCAGCCTGTTCTTCCCATGAGCTCATCCATGTGCCTGACAGCAGTCCCTTCTCATAATAGCTTCACCACATAAGCTGTGGTTCACTTTCTGAAGCCTCACATATCTATTAGTTTTAAAGAAGTCTTTATTAACAGTCACTGTAAAGGCAGCAGTACGGGTCTGAATTAGTTTCAGAAAGGAGAGTGGGGTTACTGGCTTGTAGCAAAGAGCAATCACCACCACCCAGCCAGATGGTAGCAGGAAAATATTATGGTCACCACCAAGTGTAATGGTAGGTAATGTGTAAGCACGTGAGGATAAAATACATAACCTCGTATACTTCTCCAAGGTTAGCTTTGAGTATATAATGATTTACTTTTCAATGTTGACCATTTAAGCTGTAATAAGGTACAGCAGTTGGTGTTCAACACATTTAGTGAAATGTTAACTGTTTAATTTCAAATAAATAAGATGAGGTACATTAACAAACATATGCTGTTTAAAAATCAGAATTACATTTTCTCATAAAGCAGTGTTAGAAAAATTATTTTTGACATTGCATTTTAAAGTATATTTACCACCTTCCAAAATGAGCTTCCCTGGAAATCAGAGCTGTGAGAGTTTCTATGTTGTAACTTTACTAAAAACACCAGTAACAGAAGAGAGATTTTGAATTCAAATGTATTTGGGGAAAAAAAAATATTTTTTCTTATTTTGGATCAAGATAAATTCCATCTTCAGTTTACTGTATTGTTCCTTTTCAATGAAGCTATTCTATAACAAAAAAAAGATCCCATCACACTTATTGTGCCTATTCCTTTTTATATATAAACTTAAGTATGCTTTTGTCATAAAATATGCTCACATCTTTCACATGCCTTACACTTCAGCCATTACGTATTGTTGAAAAGTTTCATTTCCTAGAAGCAGATTATCAGACAGGACTTAGAGCACTTGCAAGACAAAGTATCTTTTTTTTTTTTTTGATTTTCATTAAAACCCTGGATTTGGCATATTCCGTCTGTTGGTAAGACAAAATCAGCCTTTGGTTGTTTTTCTGCTGCCATGTTGATGCTCTTTGTTACGTTTCTGTCTCAGTTATTCTCCCTATTTTGTACTGGTTCCTGGAAAAGTTCTTAAGACCTTGTAAAACCACAAGTAACTAGTGTAGGTGATGCTAAACTACAAGACCTTTAATGATGTTCATTCCTATGGCAGACGTACATGTATAATTAAACCAAAGCCTGGAACTGGTTTGATTTCTTCAATGATAGTGAGTGGCAGTTCTGCAGGGAGGAACTCAACAGCATCAAAGATAAAAGCTTTTAATCCAAAGTCAACTTCTCTCCACATCACTTGTCACACTGATGATACAAGGAAGTGTTTTGCCCATTAGCTTTTGCTTGGCTTCTTGTTTGTTTTTCCCTTTGTGCTATAACAGTCTTGTTGCATATGGCTTCCTGAGCAAAGCTGTCCCAAGCACTGTACAGACCTTTCTCTGTAGTTACTGAACAGATGGCTGATGAGCACTCCCAAAGCATTAACTCACTCCATGGGCATCTAATCAATGTCCATATGACAACACTTCAGTGAAGTTTCTTTTCTAGAAAAGTTGCGGTATAAATTTACTAAAACAGTAGACCTTTTTTGTTTTTTTTCCCCACCCTGTACTTTTTACTTCTTTCTGGGTTCCTTTAGATGTCTATTAGTTGCCTACAATATGGCCTCAGTTCCAGAAGTGTCAAGTACCCATTATCTTCAAATAGATGTGACAATAGAGAACTACTCTAAGAGTTAGGACACAGGATGTACATCATTTGCTGATGGGAGAGATAATGTTTGAGGGTTTTTTTTTTTTTTGGGTTTTTTTTTCAAAAAAAGGGGGAAAATTTTAAAAAAATATTTAAATTAATGTTATTTTTTTTTTTTTTTCATAAACAGAATAAATATATAGCATTAATTCAATTATTCTTCAAATATTTCCCCCTTTTTCAGGAAAACAAACCCAATCAATGAGAACAAGTAAATTCAATTACTTAATTTCTATACTGTATACATAAACAAAATCTAAAAGGAAACAATGCACAAGCAGAGGATAAAAAGTTTTAATTGGTCACGTAATACTTAAATATCAGATGAAGTATAGGGAATGGTAATTAGCAGCTCCATTTGTCATAAAAACAATCATTACCATGTAGCACTTTTTCAAAGGTCCATCTTTTTCAAACAGCTTTAAGTATTGAGCTGTTTGTCAATGACAAAAGTTGAATTACCTGGAAACAAAGAGTAGGTGTAAGAAGACTGGGATCTCTAGCTCTTCAAGCATAGTTACCTAGTCCTGTGGTCAGCTGTCCTCCAAATGATGATGCCACACTGTGAAGGATCCATTTGGTCTTTGGTTGGGTTGGCACTCAATGCAATGGGTCAAAAATCAACACATATCACATCAGTGTGAGATGAATGACCCATAACGTTTGATCAGGCCCACAATATACATATGCTTAGATCCAGTGACTTTTCCCTTACAGCAGGCTACACACTGGTGTCATGGCAAGTAGCTGATGTAGCACTGTGTTGCACTGAGATGAAGGCTGGTTACGGTCATCAGTTGTTATATCAAAAGTAAGTTCAGATTAATCAAACTATGAAGTAGATCTGTCTTCTTTAGAACTATATATATATGTGTCCAGGTATTATTAAACAATTTTGCCTCAGCAATTGCTTGTAGTGACATTTTGCTTTATGCCCCACCAGTACATTGCTCCTGATCTCAGCTCAAATGAGATAGTTACAGAAGTAGTTCTCCAATCCAAATCAGCATTAATTTTCACTCTTTTGGCCTACTGCAGCTGTGAAAAGTGGCTCCAAAGAATGAATACATTCCTGCCCACAGATAATCTCTATGAAGGTGCAAGGCAAAGAGTAGGCACGTTCCACAGAAAGGGCAGCTTGATCTTTAGATCCCATTGGAGTAGCAGCTTCTGTGGCTTATCTCTCCTCCAGGTGACCTGAGGACATCATGAATCCAAGTCTGTATTTATTTTCTTCAGACTTTCATATTTCTTGATGAGTAGCATAAAGTTTGAGACAGAGGGCTTTTCAGAGATGACATGGAGGTAGAGGAGTACCTTGGGAAATTAAACCTGATCTCATCTCACTGAAGTCTATAGAGCTGATACAAAAACTTAATTGACTATGAGTTCAGGAATAAATCAATATTCATCTTTCTATACATAGGAGGACTTTTTGTGCAGTTTCACTGACCTAGCCTTTTTAAGCCACAATTTTTCAATAATATTCAGATCTTCACTAATAATTAGAAAAAGGAGAGCTATTCAAAGTCATGAATGGTAGAAGTACTGCTGTTCAAGCTGTGACTCTCACTGGTCACTTGCACCTATGAGAATTTCCTATAAAATACACCAGAGATTCTCAAGCTAACCATTAAGTTTTCACTTTCATGAATAGCAAAGAGTCTTTGTTAGCCATCAGAAAAGGTCAGAAGCTGGCATAGTAATTAGTTAATTTACATTCTAATGGACTTACAGCTATTTATTTTGCTTGGCTGCTGCAGCTCTGTGAATTGCTTATCAGTCAGAGATTTAAAATCATTTACAAAATTAGAAAAAGCCAACAAACTAAATACAATTTCCCTTTGATTAATCTGGATGTGAAGCAGAGAATTTCTGAATCATATCTAAAATAGCACAGAGGTGCTTTTTGGTAACAGTTTTTGGATGCTTAAATGTGCCAGTGTTGGAAAAAATAATAAAAATATCTTCAATAATTTCTGGAAAGGAGAAATACATTTTTGGAACAAGTACCAATGTATGGGGTCAACAAGAGTAGATTACTTTCCACAGAAAAAAATTTGATGCTAAGCACCTATAGACCATCTCATTGGGTGACACTTTTATATGAACTTCTCTTTTCTGGCACCTATTACCAGAACAGTGTTACACTGTTATAGATTTATGTCCTTGTTGATAGACCAACTGCATTATGTGAAGGAGAGATGTGTCTTGGAATGGAGAAACTACTGCTACAGTACAATTTGGAACAGATTTTACTGAGACAAGTTGAATTGAAGTAGGAAAGGTTAGCATATCAAATGCAGGAAGACCCTTGTCTCTTACCTTTTATTACAGAAGTTCCTACCACAAATTCAAATCTTTAGGTCCATATCATAGTTTATGATTTCGAACTGCAGGTACTACTAGACCTCACTGACATCTACAATATGGGTTTTATGTAAATACTAACCCCATTAACAAAAATCTGCATGCCTAGGTACTATTGTATGATGAATGGAGAAAGAAATCTCAGAAGTTTGCTCATAGATGGTAAATTCAACCTGAAAAGATCAAAGCTACTTTTCTGTACAGACAAGAAACAGAACCTTTTGCTTGGCAGAAGGAAAATTTCCATGAAAAATCTCCCATTTTGCTGACCTGTATTGCCCAATGACTGCTGCTGAAATCGGTGTCACCACTTCAGATGTTCAGACACCACTCTACTACTTTACCTGTCTCTACTGTACTACTCTAATATTGCAAGACCTAGTAATGCAAGTCATGCATCATCTTAGGCAACTACATTGTTGCAGGTAACTCCCTTTGAGTAGAGCAGACACAGCAAGGTGAAAAGACTGGTGTATGTCACATACGCTGAACCAGTAACATAATTTAGAATATAAATTGAGCCTTTCGAGTCCTGACAGCTCATGGCTGTTGCTTCTAGAAGTGACTGCAAGTGTTGCCATACCCAAAAAGACTGTATGCTTGCTATGAACATCTGACAACTCAGCCTGCCTTTACTGAAACCTAATCTAAGCTTAAAAACTAAGTCTTCATGAATACTTCACCATATTTTCAGAGCTCTCTGACAGTCAGAAACTACCTAACTATGCCAGTGCCTCTGCGCTTTCATGTGTTTAGAGTCTGTTCCCACTTAAGCTTTTACACTTTCCAAGCACATTAGAGAAATCTCAGCTTACATTATGGCATGTCAATTTGATGAATACCAAGGTATGTTCCAAATATTTTCTGTTAAAATGTAGATGAAGCACAAGTTGTGTCTAAAGCCCTTTTCATGAAAGGGTTAGTGGTAGAAAGGGCACAGGGGTAGAAAGACTTCACCAAGTGTGAGGGAAAAAATAGTCAATAATAAACCCACTTCTTATATATACACTTCATATTAAGGCATAGATGACAAACTGTCAACAGATATTTAATACTGGCATCTATGCTGCCAGTTCCTCCTGTCTTGAATTCATTTTGTCCATTTTCTCTCAGGTACCCTCTTCTTCAGATGTCTGTTCCCAAAGTCTTATAAACTTCTTCTTGCTTCCAGGATGTCCCCCTCTGTGTCTAGATCCTGATTTGAAAACCAGCTAATCCTACTGCTGAAATGGTGATCAGAAAAATCTCTAATCAAAGAATAAAAATAGATAAATGCCCTTAGTGTCTGTGACTATTTCTGAATTAAGACCTTGTGATGCAATTCTCCACTCTGATGGGAGACAGAAAACCAGCACATTTGAAGTAGTGGTGAACCGTGCAGCTGAGAAGAGTTGAGAACTGAGTCTAGAAAGATCTAATCTAATCAGAATTGTCAACACTGCAGTGACCTGAAAAACTGTCTGAACTCTGTTGCTTGTACTGAATGAATTTGCAAATATCAGATCTTTTGTATCACCATCTAAGGGTCTTTTGGGTTGGAACATGTATCTTCATAGCAACTGTGACAAAGGACCTATAGGTGTGAGCTGAGGTGGAACATCTCAGTTAGTATAGGATGCCCACGTCTATGTAGCATACTGAAGACCACATCAATTATAATGGACACATAGACATCTGCACCAAATTCAGACACTGATACTGAGATAATTCCATTTTGGTGTCATAGTCTGTGAATTAGGAACTAACCTTACACAGATGCTAGCCATTGTGAATTAGGAACTTCAGAGAGATGCATAGCCATAGGTCTGGTATGAAGGGTGCCATATCAGACATTACTCAGAAATCTGTGCTGGATAGGCAGATATGACACAGAATCCATAAAAGACTTCAGAGCTTCAGTTGTAATCCTGGAAAATCTCAAGTCTCCTACTGACTCTGCCATTCTAGTGAAGATTTGATATCCCAGTGCATCTCAGATGGTCCTGAGTGCCTGTTGGTGGGCACAGAGTCTCACCCCTGATTTCTCTGAGGTTTGGAACTACTGGACAAAAGCTCATCATAAAGAGACAAATAAGTTAAATTACAGAGACTGAGAGAGCCTGATGGCTTCACCCGATTGCCTTCCAGTCATCATAATTTACATTGTAAAAACGTGAGAATTTTAATATTCATTAAGTTGTCTGCATGGTTCTGAATGTTATTGATTTGCCTTTGAAGTCTCTTCTGTGACAATGGGAAGTGTCAAGAGCTCAGGTGTCTTAACCATAACTGGCTCATTTTCATACCACATGGCAGAATGATAAACACTGAATGGAAATATAATTAAAAGGTAATCATGCCACTTGGCCACAGTAGTAGAAGCTGGAATAAGCAATAGCATGGTTATTTGATTCTTTGGATCCAGATGTTATTCAAAGTAAAAATTTCTTTCCAAATTCCTGCTCCTATACACCAGTTTATTCCTGATTATAGAGATTCAGGAAGAACAGAAAGACTAACAAACAGTGGGGCATTGTGAAAGAAAAAACTAACAAAAGAAACAAAACTTATCACAACATTCAAGTTTTACACAGTTGAATCCTAGCCGTGAAAGTGTAGGAAAGAGGAATGTTTGGCAAGGGAAGGCCAGTGACCAAGGAGCAACAAAACTGTGAAGAGAACAGCAAATTTCTAAAGTCTCAACTCACTGATTGAACCTCTAGGTAATTCACTTTGCTTTGATACTGTCCACACTGATATGCACCTAGTAGAGATAAATTTTGCTTTCACGTCCACTCAGTCAGGAGGTAATTCTCTGTATTTAACTTACATATCAAGAAGAACAAATCCAAACTAATAAAGACATTGCAACAACCTAAATTATAATGGTTAAAGTGACATGAAATTCAGAAGATTTATCATAAGACCATAGGAGCCTGAAAGAAAGAGAGAGAAATAATGATTGATGGC
Source organism: Urocolius indicus (assembly GCA_013401255.1). Taxonomy (NCBI): domain Eukaryota; kingdom Metazoa; phylum Chordata; class Aves; order Coliiformes; family Coliidae; genus Urocolius; species Urocolius indicus. The sequence goes on from WBNH01000696.1 coordinate 610,479, forward strand.
ATGATACTATTACAATACAGAATACTAAAGAGTATAAAGCACGATAAATTGATCATGATTACCTGGCTTGGAAAAAAAAGGTTAATAGGTGTCACATTTTTCTGAGTTCCTGAAGGTTTTGACATGAGCAGTTAACATAAAGGAGGGCTGTGTCCTGAAATCTAATGAAAAAGGAATGGTATTGATGTGAATTTTATGATGTTTAAGTTGTGTTCTGGTCACATGTAGTCGTGTGCAGTACTTAAAAAGTTAATGAACAGAACACTAAAAAACGATGTTGATAAAGGATCTTGACAGGATAGTTGAGAAGTGGTAAGCAGGAAATGAATGTATTACAAAGAAAAGCAAGAAAAACTATGTCCAGGTAAGTTTTTTTCCCTGTGATAGTGCTCCATCTCTTAGGGGAACATAAATTGATTTCAGACTTTGGAGATTTAGATGACATGTCTAACATAATGGAAATAACCCCTCAATACTGAGAAAATTGGAACAGTACATAAACATGACAAGTTAAACAGAGGAGATCATTGTGCTGACAACCGTGAAGCACCTTGTGGACCTCACAGCTGGCCTAAGCTTAAAAAATTTGCATTTTTAGAAAGACTTGCTAGCATGTTCTTTTTTAAAAAAGAGAACTTACTACATAAAAAAGCAAACTTGGATGTAGCCTTTGGATCACTAAAATATTTTTCTTCTCCCTCAGTATACTCAAATATCTCAGTATACCCATATGATCACAGAACAAAAACTATAAACTTATGCTTGAAGCCCATAGTTGTCTGAAGGAATTTGACCAGTACAATTAATCAGTGACAATCACCAAATTGAACATGATATATACTTTTTCCTTGGAGTTCTCCAAAGAATAGATAAATAAAAAGACACTAAAAGTAGATTTTTTTTTTGCTCTTTACTCAGTCACCACGTAGTTTTGCTGGTGTATAATCCAAACCATAAAGGATACAAAATAGCTTTCAGGGGAATGCGTCCCTGGCTTTTTTGTTTTGTTTTGTTTTAAGCTCCCATGTGATAATTAAAAAAAAGTTATTCAGAGGGATCAACAACAAATGGTCTGTGTCAGGAGAAGTGGAAGGTAAAGGTTGATTCAACCTTGTTAGTGCTCTCCTGACAATGGGAATTTTCATTGGTGAATGGTGATTGATTAAAGTAGTTTTGGTGAAAAGCAGTTGCATGAATTGAATATTTAATTGGCAAATTACATTTCTCCTGAGATGAAATTTTTAGTTCCATTCTAGATAAAATACTTACTGACGACCTGATATTTAGAGAGCACTAAATATAAGATGGTCCTGATAACATGGAGCCTGAAATAATTTATCCTATTACAAGCAAGCCTTTGTTTATCTTACTTATCTATTACACAACTGATAGTTCTAGACTAAGTTGCTGTATTTCTCACTGAGTGTTCTCTGGTGAATCTTTTTAAAAGGTCTAGGACTCAGTCTTGGTAGGAGGTGTTCTCAACTTAATAATATTTCATAGGCTTGAGGAAACCAAATACAATCACATTCTAGTGTCAACAAAATTGTATGTCCAGCTACAGGAATTTAATAATTCAGAAATTATGCCTGCAATTTGAAAAGATTAACAAATATACATCAGAAAGCAACCAAAAGTATGTTCAAAACCTCCATGGAAAAGTTTTTCCAGGAAGAATGTCCTGAAATTTGTATTTTCTAAGACAAAGAAAGACATGACAAATGTCTATAATTATTTTTAATCTGGTAAAGATTACTTGCTGTTAATAAGAACTGGAAAAAAACAGTGTGCAAGTAGCTATCATATTAATGAATAAAAGTATATACCTCTGTGCAGAAACACAATTAGTAAATTTTTATTCATCTCTTTCCTAGTATGAATGAACTAGAAATGCAACTGAATGGCAACTTCTACATCAGTACTCTGTAAAAGATGCACCTTGATTTAATGACAAAAACATGTATCTTGTTAAAATGCAGTTCTGTGTCTCTGAGACAATATAAGGGAGGAAAAAAAAAGCTTGTGAAGACTTCAGAACTAATACTCTGTGTAACTAGGTTTGATCCTTTACCTGTAAAACTTCAGAGGCATCAATATTTCTTCGCTAAATTTTGGGGGTCAATTTGCAACATTTCCAATACAGATAATAAATGTCTTCTTACTTACACTGCACTGTAAACCACTATTATTTCATTTTAATTTCTATTATTCATTGAGATCTGTGTATGCTTCCAAATACCTTCACAGTTTTAAATAGCAAAGGGAAAGTGGTAGCACTACATTTCTATTTGAGGCTCTTCTTCTGACTTCATAATTACAATGATGCTTATTATTTTTGTGTTTTATTACCCAAATTGTAAAACTGATGTAATAGGACTTTCTCCTTTTGTAAAAAACTCTGGAATCCCTAGAATTTCCATGTAATTTTGTTTTCTCATTATGAATTCACATTTAAATAGTCACAGAAATAATACCAGAATTACAGCTCAGGAGGATATACCTATATAAACCAAAACTAAACCCCAAACCACCAGGCTTTATTATTAAATAATTAAAACACATAAGTTTTCAAACAGTGAAAATGTAAAATATTTAGCTGGAGAATACAGAAGCAAAAGGAGCTTTCCCTGCTCACTGTGTCCCTACATTACAGTTCTTTGTTTCCAGTGAAACTGTGAGTTATAAGTTCAGCATACTCCCTGTCAGTATCCAGAAGAATTTTTCATCCCGTTTCCTCTGAGGCTTATGTGTCTGCTACATGCCTTTCTCTGCAAGTTCCTGGATTAAGCTGCAGGTCTCCAGCTCTCTGCCTTAAGTCATCTTCCACTTGTTCAGATCCCACAGCCATTGGAAATGTCTCTCCAATGAGGAGGACCACAGGGAGAAGCAAGGTGACTTCATTGCAGGAGGACCTCCCTGACCCAGGTACTTCTCAGAGGAAGGATGTTAGCATGCACACTTGGAAGAACTCAAATACATGCTCCCCATCAGACTACAACTAGCTGCTTGACACAGAGGATTGTTGTAGCTGTTTTAAGTGAATGGATTCTCACGTTAAACATAGATATCTTTCAAGTAGTTTTATAGCTAGCAGTCTTTGATACTCAGAGTGTCATTGGTCAAGGACTATACTCCCTCTGTTGAAAAAAAAGGAGCATCCTACAATGTGATTCCTTAGAGAATCATTTACATGATTCAAAAGATCTTTTCTGAATTTCTTACTCTTTACTCTCTGGTTTCTATCCTTTCATGTCTGTTTTAAATCACTTTTGCCAAACTAAGTCCTTTTCTTCCATTTCTACAAGCTTTTGATGAACACATGATTGCAAGATTCCTCAAAGGAAATTAATTCTGAAATTATGTGTTTCATAGAATCATTGAATGGTATTGTTTGGAAGGGACCTTTAGAGATCATCTAGTCTAGATCTCCATCACTTGCAAACTTTGTCAGTATTGATTTTATGTTTTCTACAAGATCTTCATGGAAAGTGTAATATAGTCAAAAGCCAAGAACTTATCGAAGAGGAAGCTCATTAAAAACAAATTCTCTCTCTGATTTCCTATTTCTAATTATGGTAAAATATCAATCAGTTAACCAATTTTTCAATTCAATGTAAGCCATACTAATTTTACATTTCCAATTTTAAAGGAGCAGTGGGGCTTTTGCATGTAAAGGCAGAAAAAAATCCATTACATAAGAAAGATAATATTTTATAATAAATCTGGAAATATTAATATATTAATATGTAGTTAATGTGAAATAATATATTTTTCTGTAAGCCCACATTTATAACTTCCATTTATAAAGAAATCAAAATTACTTTCTATGGTATCATAAGTGGGATTTTTGTGATAATGCAGGGATTTTTTAATACTTTTTTTTGGACTAGCTACTCTAGCTATCTACACAGGATCTCTGATGACAAGAGATGAGGTAAATGTGGCGTATGTGTTGCAAGGCAAGCCTGTGAGGATAGCCTGAAGTATGTAGCATGTGTAATAGTTTCAGCTTCTTTGCTTTTAGGGATCTGTAAAAATAGGCTTTCACAATTAATGACTGTTTAAAAAGAATGTTTTTGACTGAAACTGTATACAGCTGATTCTTTCCTCAGAACAGTGCATCCTCACGTGCCCTTCTTAAGATAAAGGTCTTGATAAAGTTGAAAGTCTTGTATACAATGAACACGTTACAAGATAAACCTCTTGCTTAATTAAGATTAACTTTAGTAGAAATCATAGTTGATGTTTGTGTAGTCAATATTAGCTGGATCTGAGTATCTAGATGTTCCTGTTTTAGAGCCAACACCACAAACCTTTGAGAACTCTCAGGAATGCTATATGATAAATAAACAAGCACTATTTTTTTCATTATTTTTCAATTACAGTGTGAGAATAATTTTCTTTGTATGTAATCTCAATGAACACATCTGGCAAGCTGAAATCAGAAATCACATCTTCAATCTTTCTGTTTATATCAATTTCTAAAGAGCTTTCATTTATAAATACATATTTGTTTTATATAAATCACTGAATCATAGAATCATAGAATGGTAGGGATTTGAAGGGACTTTTAGAGATCATCTAGTCCAACGCCCTTGCAGAAGCAGATCCATCTAGATCAGGTCATATATATATATATATATATATATATTTAAACTCATGTAATAAGGACTCAAAATTAAATATATTCTCTTTCTCTCTGAGAAGTACTGTGGAATAAGCTTAAAATTACCCAGATGGTGATTTATTACAGTCAGTCACAATAGTCACTTATTACATTCAGTCAGGTACTCTCTTCCAGTACCTTGGGACCCTGGACATGACAAATATGGAGTACCATGGAATAATATGAGTGTTTAGATTGGAAGGGACAGTTGGAGTTCATTTAGTCCATCCTGCTATTCAAAGCAAGGCTAACTTAAAAGATTCAGCTGATACTCAAGAATTCAGCTTCTCAGAATTGCTCAAATGAATGAAAGTGAAGCCAGAATGACAAACATTAAGCATACAGACTGAAGAAGGACTTGGGAAACATGGAAAAAGCTAGTGAAAAAGGGCAGAAATTGGATGGAGATAACAGTCTTTGGCTCCACATTTGTTAGTTCTCACTGGCCCCAGATCAAAGCCCCGGGGAATTTTAAACAGACTTCTCTCTGGATTGCTCTAGGACTTCCCATTAATGTAGTCATCCTGGCCCTGTTGAATTACTCTGCCAGAATCTCTCCTTCTTCATTTAGTCATTTGTGATATTTATTCCTGAGAACATTATATGTTAAATATCATGAGTCTTAAGAGCTATGCAAAAGAGCAGCTGGGTCTTCTGATACACTATCCCACTAGGAGCATGTTTACAAAATAAAAAGGAGCACATTTCTCCAGTGGTGATTCCTCTTTTCTATAAGGGATATGTTAAGGTGTCTGCTACACTACTTCAGAATGCTTCTACTGCAGTATACAGGCACTGCTTGGCCCCAGATCCACAAAATAATTAATTTTTTCAAAAAATTGTGATACATTAAATCAATAATAATAATAATAATAATAACGATAATAATAATGTTATTTCAATAAAATTGCATTGAGAAAAAGTAGTTTAAATTATTTCCCAAAAATAGTAGGAAAAACATGTTGACTTTGTACTGAAAAATGTATTTAGCTAAGCTATTAAAAATATACTGTCATATTTACTGTAATCAGCAAACCTTTTCTATAATGCTAAATAATCCCTGAAGTATTACATAATGATATTTTTTTATTGTTTAAGAGAAATTGTACTACTATTGTTGCTTTCATCATCATAATAATTTATCCTTTAAAAAGAAACAAACAAAACAAACTTTCTTCTAGGGAAAGAAATAACTCATTGTGGAAATGGAAATTAATTAGTAAAATTAATTAAAAGATCATTAAAATAATTTCTTATTCAAAGATTTTGAGTTTATGCTTTTATTCATGGATATAGTCTTTTCCTAAGTATCACAGTATCCTTAGAATTTCTCAACCTACAATACAAGAAATGAAATAAAAATTGCTTAGAGAGGGGAAATAAAAATATTCTAAAAGGTCCATTGCATATAATTTACCCTTAACTAAAATATACACCAAAAAAAGGATGACTCTGGGAAGGTGTGCACAGAAAGCTTGCCTTCTTTCAGCTCATGGTAATAAAAGGTACAACATAAATAAAAGCTAAGATTTTTTTTATTTACCAGACAGGAAAACCACATAGTATGTTTCTTACACACTGTAATACTGTTCCAAGTTATGAGAAATCTGGCTTTGGAAAGTATTTTACTTCTCTTAGAAATCTGTTTTGACACACTTGTGAGTCAACTTTTAGAGTTTGTGACTGACAGTTTTGGATTCCATGTCCTTTTTTATACTGTAATCTGAAGGTAACACAGCAAAGGTCTATTTTGGTATTGGTTTTGATTGTGTTTGAGTAATGAGTCACTCAAAGGCTTCCTGAGAAGGGCAGTGCTGTATTTAATAACTGTATGCTCTTGCTTTATAAAAAAAATTAAACAGCTGAGTGCTACTCATAGAGGGCAAGCATTGCCATTGTTAAAGACTCTCCTTTTTAACAATGTAAAAGAAAATTGCTCAACTAATTGTACAGAAATCTAGACTGTAATCTAGAAGACTGTTTAATTTCTGCATTTTTACTGGACAGGGAAACTGTAGGAGCCAAGAAAGTTCTCTGGCTCTTGTACTTGGCTTATGCCATGTCTGAAAATCTCAACTTCCCATTGACCCAGCGCTGCGTCTCGTGACTGTAGCACAATAGATAATGTACTCATTTGTTTCATAGTGTATTAGCTTACTTTATTACTACAAAATATTGCACTATATTACAAATCACCACGTCACAACATCTACACAATGTACTTTGACAACAGATTTGGAAACAACAAATGTTGTTTAATATGACATTACATTATATCGAACCAACAGAAACATTGTTCAACGTATTTAGACTAAACTTTAGACATGTCTCAGTACACAAGCACAGGCTGTATGGTACTTTGAGTCCAGCTCTGTAGTTCTCTCTTCTTAGGCTGAGATCTCCTGGTTCTCCTCTGAGGAAGGATAAAATCACTCAGAGTCTAGACTAAGGGCAATTAAGTTTTTTCATGCTCTGGTACAGCTGAAGGTTCTCCCATGTACCATGTTTGTGAGGTATTCAGCTATAAAAGATGTCATTTGTCACAGAGATACACAGTATAAGATAAACTGGTTAGTTTTCTAAGAATATTGCCTACAAGAACAGAGGAGGATCTTCTCTGGCCTGGCTAGAATTCAGTGTAGGCAAGATCTGTTTTCTCAAATAAACTGTTCTTCAGTTTAGTACTCATAGAATCATCATAGAATGGTAGGGAATGGAAGGGACTTTTAAGAGATCATCTAGTCCATTGCAGAAGCAGGTGCTCCTAGATTAGGTCCCACTGAGGTAGCCCTGCACTGGACTCTCTGCATAAGTTCCAGCAGTGACATGGGCTGCAGTTATGAGACACAAACATGCCCTGCACTCAACAGAGACAAGTGGTTGCCTGTCCTGAAGGCAGAGTTCCTGCATCTCTGCACAAAGCCTAGCTGTACAGAAAGTCTCTGCATACACCTAACAAAATGGCTGCTGTATGTAGCCTTATCTTGGGCATAATAATTTAATGGCAAAATAGCCATTGGAGCAATGGTAGTTACCACTTTATGACAGGCAATGAGAATCTATGGCTACACACTTACATTTCTTTTTGCTAAATGACCTTCTAAAGGGACCTGTTTCTATAGTGTGCAGATCAACTCCTCTTCATGTCAACAAGAGTTAGGCACACACATCGCTAGAAGTGTTCCTATAAGTTTTAACAGAAGCACTGTTAAAATTTAATGCAGACCATATAAGCCTATGTTAGAAAACAGTTTTACCAACAGTAAAAGTACTTTTGAAATAAAATGCTTACTAATGGTCATTGAAAGTTTTCTCTGTAATACATGAAAAAAAGATTTGTCTAATGCTTTGCAAATTTATCCACAAATGTACCACACAGTGCACAAACATTAATAAGAAAGAAGCAGCAAAACCATAACACTACCACTTTGAAATGCAATGCAATTAATACTGCTGCCATTAATACACTATAATAGCGACTAACCATTATTGCTGTCTATTTTTTCAGGAATCCATATTCATTAAGAAGTTCTATGGTTTCTTTTCCTTTTATTCAGAAATATGGAAGCAATTGCACACTGTTTCACTGCTAATCAGAGCTATACAAGACATGATATGAAAAACTTATTAGTATCAATTAGAATTTTAGGATAACTGCTCTTCTGTCGTCACACCCTCTGTTCAAATTTGTCAATTCCTGTGCTACTAAGATGTTACCATTTCTCTTAGTATCAAGATTTAGTTTGAAATCCTTTATAAACTAGGGTCTACTTGTAACTTATTTTTTAGTTTACCTGCTATAACATTTAAAATATTTATTACAATAGATTTTATACCAGATGATTACAAGATGCTTAAAAAATGTTTCAAGTTAACAAAAATTATAGAATACTCTCAATGTGTAGGGAAAAAAAGATGTAAATAATTTGAAGGTTGCTAGGAGAGTATATATCTCACAGGTAAAAATATGATAATGGTTAAGGTGAGAACTGGAAAGTAGTGCTTCCAGGAGTTATGTTAATATACCAGCAGTATTTCCTGCACAGTAACAGTATTTTCTAAATATCTTTCTGAGATTTTTTTTAATGGAATTAAGATAGGAAAGATGATTGCCTCTCTCATAAGGCTGTTATGAAACTATCTTGCACAAAATATTGATTTCCATGTAGGAGACACAGGAAAGGAAATTTGGCCAAGGCTGGGGGTGGGTAAGAAGGTGACATAACATCTAACAGCAAAGACAACAAAGTGGAAAATGTGGCATGACTCAAAATACTTTCACTCATTAAATATTTCTGTCATTATTAGCTAAGAACAGCAACAAACCTGAGTAAAAATATTCAACAACTGAAAAGCTAGCAGGAGAAGGATATGTTTACAGAGAATTCAAGCTGAAATAAAAATTGAATTTATGATGTCATATAAAAGCTTATAATTTTGAGATGGAAGGATAAAGTCATCTACAAACCTTTGTTCTCCACCAGTTTTAAAGCAGTCAGAGCCAGGAACAACAGAGCACTTCATAGGGGGATTGTAGGGAAAATAACGTGGTAAATCAGAAAGATAAAGTTGAAAAGTATGTTTTAGCAGCATGTGGAACAGTAGATGTTTATGTCATTGACTTCTAGGTATCAATAGCTTACATTGTTCAATTCAAATGGGTTAGTAGTTCACTATGAGATTCATGTGTACATTTCCTTTGTGGGATCAAACGTGCCATTTAAGAATATAGCAGGGCTAACAATGCAGGTGATGCCAAATGGATCTAAGTTCCTCTGAAAATTAAACTGCAGAGGAAGAAGTATGGTAAGAAGCAGGAGAGCTACCAAACCTTGTATCTCCTAGCATCTCTTGTATCTGACAAAAAAAATGAAGCATATCAAAGTATGAATAGACTGCTATTAATTCAGAATACCAATAAGAGGCAAATAAGAGGCAATTAAACCAAGACTGGGTACCTTTAGCAACTGGAAGGAAAAATTCACCAATGACTCAGGGATGTAAATGAGTAGAGACAATAGGATAAGAGAAAACCAAAAATCATCTCTATGGTAGAGAGCAAAATCTGAGATCAGTCCATGGAAAGGGCACAGAGGATGTGTATGAATTCTATATATTGTGTGTACTATGTATCCCTGTGCATTTTGAGAAGTTAAGCTTATTCACTAAAATATGAAGCTTTCTTTTTGTGTGTGAAATTTCTGTCTATTCTGGAAATGTTAATGTTTTGTGTGGTATACTTGTACCTGTTGGCAATCTTAAGTAGTTCTAAACTTTTACTGGGGTTTATACAAAATTGCCCTTTAATTCTCACAGTTTGTATCTACATAGTTAAATTTTCCTTCCTCATCTTGACCGTTTACGCATTACATATGACACATCCTCTGTCCCATACTATGTCATAGTGAAACTGACTGCTGGCTTATTCCAGTCCCATGCAAAGAGAAGGCTAACAATTAACCAGGATGGACAGTGCGTCATTTCTCTGGCTCTGTTTCATACTAACAGTCTCTCTTTGTCAGAGCCTGTTTGTATTCCACCATTGTAAAATAGCTGTTGATGTAGGAACTTTGTCAGACTCCCACTTTTTGCATTTAGTTTTAATTTTTCACTCACTGCTTTTGTTTAGGAGTTGATATAGCTTCACAAATCAGTCCTGAGTTGTCTTCAGATTTTCTTAACAACAGTACTTCAGACATAGTCTTAATGGATCTACATTTGAATGTGTCACAGAATCATAGAATAACAGAATGGTAGTAGTTGGAAGGGACTTTTAGAGATCGTTTAGTCCAATTTTCCTGCAGAAGCAGGTCTACCTAGATCAGGTTGCATATGAACACATCCAGATGATTTTGAAAACCTCCAGAGAAGGACATTTCGCACCCTCCCTGGGCAGCCTGTCCCTCACTGTCACAGTGAAATAGTTTTTCCTTATGTTTAAATGGAACTTTTTGTGTTCCAGCTTCTTTCCATTACCCCTTGTTGTGTCAGTTTGTTTTTAGACAGGAACACTTTTGGGTCTGGGCTGTTGTCTATAGGTTCACGTGTTTCAAAGGTACTTTCCAAAAGAGATGGCATATGTCAGGTTCTTGGATAGTTCATATAGTAGAACATGCCAAAATCAGTTTTTGATGTCCTAATTAGTGAACATTTTGCTTTACATAAATTTGCTACATACTGCTTCAACCACTCTAGTGGTGTTTTTCAGTCATTCTGGACTAATGCAGAATTTCTGCTCTATTCACATTCAGAAAGATGGATTTTTGAGAGCTCTTCTAAACTACTTCAGCAGCCTGTACTCAATACAGACTGCTGCAGAAGTTGAGGATGAAGTGTGAAGGCTGATCTTTTAATTTTTTCCTTCTTTTTAGACAATATTTTTCCTTTATTTTTCTCCTCAGTATAAACACTTTTGTCAGCTTATAGTAATCAGTAGAAACAATATGACTGGTTAGCAAAAACAGATGCAAAGAAACCAAACTATGCAGCTCATTTGTGTTTGACAAAGAACCTGACACAAACAGAAAGACTGAAAGATCTCTAGCCATAGAGTATCCTAGGTGTTATTCAAACAACCTCTACTTAGTATTTTCTTAGATACATAATGATGCTATTTCCATGAACTTTTTTTTTTTTTTTTTTTTAACAAGCAGGTAAATTACTACTAAATTACTACTTCTGCTTTGGAAATTTTAAAATGAGTACACTTCAGTGTACAAGTCAGTGGGGCTTCCTCCAGCTGGATTGTACTCCATGACAAGTTTCTCTTTGGTGTTGGTTCAGACAGTTTTCTTGAGAAATTTGAGTATTGCAATTCTCTCCATCTTTTTGAAACAAGCAGACCTTTCCTTCCTCTGCCTACTTTGGCTGTTGATCTCCTAAGCTTGAGGAACAATGTCTTTTTAAATGCTGTGGTATACATACATACAATACACATACATACATGTGGTATACATGCATACAAGAAAGTATTTTTTTCCTGCATATGATGCTTGTCCCCTATATTGAGAATTTATCTCAGTCAATGCCGATGATTCTTATCTGAAATGTAAATAAAATTGCTGGATGAGAGGGAAAAATTAAGTCACGTAGAAAAATGGATTTGCCACTGTGNTGTGTGTACTATGTATCCCTGTGCATTTTGAGAAGTTAAGCTTATTCACTAAAATATGAAGCTTTCTTTTTGTGTGTGAAATTTCTGTCTATTCTGGAAATGTTAATGTTTTGTGTGGTATACTTGTACCTGTTGGCAATCTTAAGTAGTTCTAAACTTTTACTGGGGTTTATACAAAATTGCCCTTTAATTCTCACAGTTTGTATCTACATAGTTAAATTTTCCTTCCTCATCTTGACCGTTTACGCATTACATATGACACATCCTCTGTCCCATACTATGTCATAGTGAAACTGACTGCTGGCTTATTCCAGTCCCATGCAAAGAGAAGGCTAACAATTAACCAGGATGGACAGTGCGTCATTTCTCTGGCTCTGTTTCATACTAACAGTCTCTCTTTGTCAGAGCCTGTTTGTATTCCACCATTGTAAAATAGCTGTTGATGTAGGAACTTTGTCAGACTCCCACTTTTTGCATTTAGTTTTAATTTTTCACTCACTGCTTTTGTTTAGGAGTTGATATAGCTTCACAAATCAGTCCTGAGTTGTCTTCAGATTTTCTTAACAACAGTACTTCAGACATAGTCTTAATGGATCTACATTTGAATGTGTCACAGAATCATAGAATAACAGAATGGTAGTAGTTGGAAGGGACTTTTAGAGATCGTTTAGTCCAATTTTCCTGCAGAAGCAGGTCTACCTAGATCAGGTTGCATATGAACACATCCATATGATTTTGAAAACCTCCAGAGAAGGACATTTCGCACCCTCCCTGGGCAGCCTGTCCCTCACTGTCACAGTGAAATAGTTTTTCCTTATGTTTAAATGGAACTTTTTGTGTTCCAGCTTCTTTCCATTACCCCTTGTTGTGTCAGTTTGTTTTTAGACAGGAACACTTTTGGGTCTGGGCTGTTGTCTATAGGTTCACGTGTTTCAAAGGTACTTTCCAAAAGAGATGGCATATGTCAGGTTCTTGGATAGTTCATATAGTAGAACATGCCAAAATCAGTTTTTGATGTCCTAATTAGTGAACATTTTGCTTTACATAAATTTGCTACATACTGCTTCAACCACTCTAGTGGTGTTTTTCAGTCATTCTGGACTAATGCAGAATTTCTGCTCTATTCACATTCAGAAAGATGGATTTTTGAGAGCTCTTCTAAACTACTTCAGCAGCCTGTACTCAATACAGACTGCTGCAGAAGTTGAGGATGAAGTGTGAAGGCTGATCTTTTAATTTTTTCCTTCTTTTTAGACAATATTTTTCCTTTATTTTTCTCCTCAGTATAAACACTTTTGTCAGCTTATAGTAATCAGTAGAAACAATATGACTGGTTAGCAATAACAGATGCAAAGAAACCAAACTATGCAGCTCATTTGTGTTTGACAAAGAACCTGACACAAACAGAAAGACTGAAAGATCTCTAGCCATAGAGTATCCTAGGTGTTATTCAAACAACCTCTACTTAGTATTTTCTTAGATACATAATGATGCTATTTCCATGAACTTTTTTTTTTTTTTTTTTTTAACAAGCAGGTAAATTACTACTAAATTACTACTTCTGCTTTGGAAATTTTAAAATGAGTACACTTCAGTGTACAAGTCAGTGGGGCTTCCTCCAGCTGGATTGTACTCCATGACAAGTTTCTCTTTGGTGTTGGTTCAGACAGTTTTCTTGAGAAATTTGAGTATTGCAATTCTCTCCATCTTTTTGAAACAAGCAGACCTTTCCTTCCTCTGCCTACTTTGGCTGTTGATCTCCTAAGCTTGAGGAACAATGTCTTTTTAAATGCTGTGGTATACATACATACAATACACATACATACATGTGGTATACATGCATACAAGAAAGTATTTTTTTCCTGCATATGATGCTTGTCCCCTATATTGAGAATTTATCTCAGTCAATGCCGATGATTCTTATCTGAAATGTAAATAAAATTGCTGGATGAGAGGGAAAAATTAAGTCACGTAGAAAAATGGATTTGCCACTGTGAACTATGCAGTCAAACCATAATCCTACCAGAGACGGAACACATTACAGGCAACACACAAACTTATGCAAAACATTCTCCCTCTTCCACAGGCAAGAATAGTACTTTGGTCTTAATCTTAAAAATTAGACACTGAAGACAGGATGCATAGGGTAAGGATGGAAAGAGAAGTCATCATTCAGGTGTTATTACACATTAAAGATAAAGAAATCAAAATTGAGTCCATGAGTAATGAGAAAGTATGCCTTGCCTCATCAGTGTCACAGACTAAATATTTTAGAATCATAGCAGGTTTCTCCAAGTACTAGAATTTTGGTTTGTATTCAGATTACCTCACATGACCAAATCTTATAATTGTTTTTTTATCTGTAACATGTGGAATAGAGACATACATCTGAACCAGCCATCCTAAATTCCACTTGTCAAGCGGAATGTATATTGTTAGGGTACACCTTACTTATTTGAAATGTCTACATTGGAGTAACATGAATTGCACCCTAGAAAGGCTTCTGCCCAGAGACTATAACAGGAGACATGGCAACTAGTACAGATACAATTACCTGCATTATAGATATATTCCTTGTAGTCCTTATAGTTCCATTAAGCTATCATTTATCCATGTGTCAGGTAGAGTAGATTTGTCTCATACATTGTATTTTTTCACTTCTTTTGAATCACACAAGTAAATAAGCCTCTTCTTTAATTTCAGAGTCTATTAATCTTACATTAGGTATATTCCTTATTTCTGATGTACACAAATTTCTGATAGTAAACTTTCATTTGTTCTGTATAATCCCATTATGTTTAATTACTTTGTAGTACTTCTAAAGTGGTATTTTAGTCTTACTCATTGTTTTACCATGGACAAAACATGCTCTTTCTCTTCATTCGCTAAAGCAACCGAACACCGTCTGCCAGAAACAGACGGGTAAGACTCAGGAACACATTGCTGCATTTGGGCCTAGTATGTTGTGTCAGCTGAGACAGGATAACTATCTGTACCTCAGTGTTTGCCCTGACAAAAGACAAGATGGTGTAAATTTATACAGCTTTATTCAGGGTTGAGTTCAGTGCAGTATTTCCCATCTGCCACAGCGATGTGTGGAAAATAAACACGTCTCAGTTAATATACCAGAACCTGCTAAACTATTGTTATGATCAACTTGTTTTGATCCTGTATTGAACCTCTGTGAAGGAATTCTCTCTCGAGAGAGGAATTATCCTCATGAGCTTGAGTATGTTACTGCTTCAGGGTTGTTTTTTGCTACTATCCTGCACTGATGGCTGCAATATCTATTTTGTTGTCTATTATTACTCAGCCTTGTTCAACATACTGGATTTCACACTCCACTTCTCTCTGAAGATTGGTGTTCTGAATTGTTTTCTTCTAGAGAGGGATTAGCTTGCATTTTTTTCAAAATAAAATCCCATCTTTCGTGGTTACATTAACCCTTCTAATCCCCTGTATACTATTTTTGCTATGTCATTCTCCGAATCTGCCTAATCTGTCAGCATCTTCAGAAAAAAATGTTGCTTACTAGATTCTTAAAGGAGGTTAAATAAAACCAGATTTAACACTAACTAATATAGCACCTCTGCTGCAATTAACTTTCTCCAAGTTCATTTACTATAAAGACATCAAGTGGCCTTTACTTACCACTCTTAATTTGATTTCATTCCAAAGAAATGTTAGATTCTATATCCTATAGATCTTTTAAAATCAGATATTAAAAAAAAATATTGACTGTGTAAATCTATAGATATTGAAATCACTTTTTGTTTATAATTTCTGCAATTTGGTAAAATGTTACTATTTTCTTTGTTCTAAGGATTTGTAGAATTTCTAATGACAAACATTTAGCATATGCAACACTAAAGCTTCACTTCCCAACCTCTGCTCCTCAGAAGGAAAGTAATTATTAATAAAAGTAATTTTGTATAGAATCCTTATTTTTTTTCTCCTTTGAAGCACAGGGTAATGTATATTCAGTGACATATAAATGCCTTTAAAGGGACAAAGACATTCAATCAAAGAAATTAAAACATTATTCACTTCAGTTAATAATAAATAGCAACGGATGCTCATCTCAGACCATCAAAGAGACTATTAAAAGCTATGAAATTACTTATCACTGTTAAGTTATTAAGAATTCTTATGTTGACATTGATGCCTTATAGATAAGTCTTGACTCTCCCTTTCCAGTGTTGTATACTCTAGTTGACTGCATCAGGCTGATCAGAAAAACTAAGTTGCTAGAAGCTGTATTTTTAAAACAGAAAAACATACTATGGATCTTTGTTGTCAAGAAAGAAACAAAATAACTGTTGTACAATACTTTTACAATGAAAGAAAAGGAGGCTTATCAAAACCAGTAACCTTGTAAAGGGCTAATAGATGGCTCTGAATTTGATCTACCTTAATGAGTCAATACATATAATTACGTGAAAAGCTTGCAGCACTTCTTTGGGTTTATAAGCGTTTGCTGCAGACACCATACAAACTATCATGGGCAGAAAGGTCTGAAACTGTTCTAGTTTTACCTTATACAGAGGTGGGACCATTGACACCAAAACACAAAAAGTAATGTACAACAAGCTCTTAGATTTTGCTCAGGATACTTAATTGCAGTCACTTTTTTCCTGAATCAATGGTGTTACCTCCCACAACATGGAAATTTCCAATCTAGCACACAAGTGAGAATATGTATGTCTTACGGTTTAAAACCTTTTACACACATTTTTTTAATTGTACAGACTTTCCAAACTTACCTCCTCTATGGATAATCAAAGAAGTTTCACTTCCAACAGGACATTCTTTAAGTATATCCACTACTTCTGCATGGCTCAGGTTCTGTACATTCTGCTGGTTGATCTCAACAATGAGGTCACCTTCACACAAACCAGGACATCCCTGAATGTCTAGAATTTGCTTCACCCTCTGTCCTGTAGGACTGTCTGCTATAGTGAAGCCAAAGCCCTGGGCCCCTTTCACAATGGTTAAGGTCATGAGTTCAGCTTGGGTGGCCCCAGAAGAAGCCATTGATACATTATCATCATGGGCAGGTGGTGGGAATGTGCTATCAAGCTGACTATCTGCTGGAATGGAGTGCAAGGAGTGTGGTGGTCGATCTGTTACGTCAGGAACAGACTGAGAAGTCCTAGAAATGTATTCCAAATAAGTTTCATAGTTATGTCTTCCATTTACCACTACCGGAGGCCTCTCCATTACTGCAAGGGGTGGCACCATGCTGTTGGCAGGATCTTCAGGATCAAAGGGCAAAGGGTATCCACGACATAGCACCAAGTTGACACTCTGACCAATAGGAACAGACTGGAAGAGTTTGACTACATCTGCGTGAGTATGTCCAAGGACACAAACTTCATTAATATAGACAATGACATCACCTAGAAAGAAAAGAAAAAAATAGCAATAACATGAGACAACTTCAGTTACTGTATGTGCAGTGTTATTTCTTTTGTAATGAGATAGAATGCTACTAAAAAAATTAAATAAGTTTCAACATACTGATTCAAAGAGTGGAGACAAAAAAAGCAAAGTTTGTATGCCAGCATATGTAATACAAATAGACAATGACAGTACAATTTTCTGTGGAAGCTCACAGCTGGAGAATCAAGCTGGATCCAGATGTACACCTGTTCTTAACATTTCCTCCCTATTTTTTTGACTTCTTTCCATGTAGTCTGTAGATTACTTTTTTATACACAGTGGAAGTTCATTTGGAGGAGTGGTTGTCAAGAAATGCTATTGTTTGCTGAAGAGCAAAAAGAAATACCAAGCAGTTGTGAACTGACAAATCAATGAACAGTGATGCAAGACTGTGCCTTTATGTACATACGAAAATATTTTTTGCATGGATCATGATATTGACAGTTTCCTATTACTTGCCATCAGACATCCAGCCATTCATACCACAGTCATGAACGAAACTGTATCTTGCATATCATAGAGATGTTTATTGGCAATGTATTGTAGCCATGATGGTCCAAGGACAATGACAGGACAAATTTTGCAGGTAGGTATAACAAGTTTTTATTCGAAAAAATCTAAGAAAACGTCTGAAGATCAGTTTAACACTTCCAGTTAAACCAGCCTGTCAAATAAAAATAAAGTTACTACTTCTATGTCCAAATCTTGTCTCACGTAAAGTACAGAGCTACCAATCAGAGCATATATGAAAGCAAAATACTTCAAGTCAAAAGGATATTTATGAGTCTCCATGTTGCTCATGCACCAACCAATTCCTGTTACTGAAAAGCTGAGAAATAAGTTCAAGTCCCTTCCTGTGGTCAGAATGGATCTATATGTCTACAGTCATATATTACTTTTGTATGGTACTGTTAAGGTATGTATTAAAATAAAAAAGAGTAATCAGTATAAACAATATTTAGAATAGTTTGGTGACCCACAGTCAGTTTCCACTTTAATAAAAGAGCTTGTATCTTTATAACAAAGGAGAATGATGTTTGGTTAGGCAACTACACAAATTAGTATTTTTCTAAGTGATGATTATCTTACTATAATATCATTAATTAGGAGCAAAAATTATTTATACAGAGAACACTGTGAGTTGTCTATGAGGTACACAGTTCCAAAACTGACCTATCATAACATAAATGTTTTCTAATGGGATTTGAAAATTCAGCAATAAAATGAGAATGATTTAGGGATGAGGGGACTTGCAAGGAATTTGTTTTGAGTCTATTGATGAAATGATGTCTTTTAAGCATTTCAATCAAAAGATCTTGCCAAGCAGAGAGGAAAAAAGAGCATCATCAAGATGCCAATGCAAGGGCTGTTTCTATGTGAAAGTGAAAAGCAAAGGTTTTTTCTATCTGAAAACGAAATGATCGATTCCCACATGATCAGCTCATCTAACACTCTGACAGTAATTAATTGCATACACAGAAATTATGATTCGGAGAAAGATTTTCTCTAGGGTGTCCAGGGAAAAAAAATGCTAAGAAAGATTGTTTAAATGTTTGTGAATGTTATTCACAGAAACCTTAGGAGATACAAATAGTCTTAAATGTGCAACATAAATAGATTTCAAACTATAAGCAAAAGCAGTAGTCATTTTAGAAGCAGTGCTGAAAGAACTCCAATGCTGCTGTCTCAAGTAGCAGAGAGTAAAACAGTTTTCAAAAATCTAAAAGAGAGAAAGAATGCATTGTACTAAATTATCATGGCAATGGCTGCAATTCATTGTAATTTGGTCATGCCCTGATACAGATAGATCTTACCTGCATTCTCATTCCTGGCTTCCACATTATCAGTGAAGATTACATTGCTTATAATAAGAATGATACTCTCCAATGCATTCTTCTGTTTCAGTAGCTTATGACTTAATAGTACCCTTCCAACTTTTTAATCCATGCAGTCTTAATTTCTCTGAGTGCTGGCAATGCAGATATGTGGTGGGAGGAGACCAATCTGTTTGTTCATCCTCTCTTGCAATACTTAGAGAGGGTGTAAAAGGAATAATGCATTTATTGTGTTGGGCAAGTAAGCTGTCTGTTTTCACTCCTTCACTTTATGCATTTGCATAGAATTATTTATGATATAAAACTTAAACTAATATGTCTTTCGTAAATCAGAAAATTGGATCAAGTAGTTGCCATTACATAGCAAAAAGAAATTAACTTGTGCACAAGGAGTGCATTCAGGAAATATATAGGCCAAGTAATCCCTTTCCCCAGTCACTAAACAGGTAAAACTGAGCATTACGTCTTTGGTAAGAATTCCTTCAAATAATGACCCTCACAGGACAGCAGAATATTCTTCAGCATTTCTTGAATGAACATTTTTAAAGGTCTTTGCGGTTTCTCAGGTATAACTTGAATAGCATCTCTAAGCACACTCTGAAGTTATAACTTGCTCACAGTTAAACTGTTTTGGGACCGATAACGCTGTACTGTCATGGAGAATATACAGCTGAAGGTTAAAATAGATGGGGAAAAAGGCGTGAGTTACTAAGTTTATCTCAAAGAAACAGTTACGATAGTGTTACACTGGGAAGAAAATTTCAGATCATGAAACATGGAGGCATATGAGCAGTTAATTTCAGGAAGCCTTCCAATAAATCTCTGGACTGTAGAAGTTTCTCCAAATCTAACTAATTTTCCAGGCTAAGAGTTCCTCATTGCTGACATAGAGAGAAATAACCAGCATTTGGTAGTTAAGAGCATTACAGAGCCAGTGCCATTTTAATGCAAAGTTCAAAACCTTTCCAGTTCAGGTACACACCCTGAAAGTTTCCTGCAGCATCTTTTCTGCTTGTTCTCTCCTGCTGTTTCTAATAATAATGGGTGCATATGGACAAGCATAATAGCAACCCCCTTTGTAATTCCTGCCTGATTTTCAGAGAAAGTCATAGTCTGCCTCCAGAAATCACAGTTTTACAGTGAGTGGGTATCGTTATGCAGAACATTTATATTAAGCATCAAACTTTGCCTGGCTTTTAGAGTTAAATCTACTAAAATGACTAGAGCTTGGCCACAGAAGCAACAGAATGGTTGAGGCTGAAAGGGACCTCAGACGTCATCATGTTCAACCCTCTTGTTCAAGCAAGGTCACCTAGAGCCAGTTGCCCAGCATCATGTCCAAGTGGTTTTGAATGTCTCCAAGGAGGGAAACACTACAATCTCCCTGTGCAATCTGTTCTAGTGCTCAGATATCCTCAAAGTAAGAAAGTGTTCCCTGATGTTCAGATGGCACTTCCCTCATTTCAATTTGTGCCCATTGATTCTGGTCCTGTCACTGGGCACCAATAGAAAGAGCCTGGATCTGTCTTCTTTGTACCTTCTCTTCAGGTATTTGTAGACATGATGAGACCCCTTGGAGTCTTACCTCTCCAGGGTACCTCTCCAGGTACCTCTCTTTTTACTCCACGTCCTCACTATCAGATGCTCTCCCCAATTTGTCTTCCTTGCTTAGCACATACAAATGTGTGCCCTACCAATCCTGTCTTACTTGAGACTGCTTAGGGATGAGGGAGACCAGGAAAGCTGGAGAAGGTACCTGAATAAGACTGTCTGGATGAAGTGGCAAGTTTGATAGATACCCTCTAGACAACAAATGCCCTGTCATCTCAAACATCTATACCATCACAAGAACAGATTCTGCAGTCTGGCAGCCAACACTCAAATTGAGCACTGAGTCATTTCATTGTTAGACAATACTAAATATGACCAAATTTCTCAAAATGTCTCACAATTACCTCTGCTTCAATTAAGGCTCTTGCATTTAGCTGATAAATTTAGGAACACAGGTCTGGAGGGGATGTCTGAACCTAGTCCTCTGTTGTCAGATCCGACACAGTACCTTACACTTCACGAAATTTGATGTCTTATTTACAGAACTATCCATGAAGCCCCAGAATATTTCACTTCCTTAACCAGTTTGTTTTGCTTATTAAAGTCTGCTAACCATTAATTGTTTTGTCACGTAACGTTAATAAACTCAATGTCTCAATGCTTAGTTAAAGGTTAAACTTCCTTAGCTACTTATTTCAAAGGAAAAAACAGATCCTCACCAATAACTAGTGAAGAAATTTGTGAGAGTCAACATCCTCTAATGACAGATTTTCACTTACCTTCCTTTCAGCAACAATGTTGCAGGGGTAAATCTGACACTCTGAGGATTTTCCACAGACATTAACTCTGAAAAAATACTTTTGTTCATGCCTGAAGTGCTTGATTCAAACACAGTATGTTTTACTGACATAACTCATTTCATCACAGATTACCTTAAAGTTTCAGGTAATGTTACCAGCTCTATCTCTCTTCATTCTGAAGAACCTATATTACTGAACAACTCCAGTTATTATTGCTCCTATGTTTTTATTACCCCTAGGATGTCTGTATACACATTGCGCACTAGTGGGTAAAGTTCTTCTATTTCCTTACCTGCATTCTCACCATTTTGTATAGAAACACTTTAAAAAATTTCTTATTGTTTCTTGTGCACTTGGTTTCCTGCTGGAATATTTTATGGTACCTCAGTGAATTGAATTGCCTACTGGACTGTCCTTATTATTTAGAATTCTTTAAACTTTGAAGTCTCAATGCAAAAAAAAAAATGCAGATTAGATCTTGGTTATTAATTTATCATCATATTCAAAGTTTAGTAGAAATGACTCCATTGTTTCTGATCAGTTTTTGATCAAGCTCTTAGTATCTGTGTTCACGTGCTTAAAATTTGACAGTACACTGTGGTTAGGTGGGGGGCAGAGTCACTGCAGCCAGCACAAACCAATAGCAGTGGAGCTGAAAACAATTCATAGTTTGGGAAATCAGAGCAGGCAGTAGCAGCTCTGCAAGACGCAGGCTGCATTTTTATTGCTGCATTTATAGCCCAAGTTAACTCTCCAGTATTAGTTACCAAGATACTTCTCCAGCATTACTTATTCCCACTTATACTCCTCAGCCATATATTTGAAATTCTGCATATGCGTACTTTGCATGAGCTTCAGAACTAGAAATACATAATTACTTCATTGTTGAAGCTTTCCCTTCACCTGCCCACCCACACTATCTACTGTCATTACCAGCTATTTCTGTCACTTCTCAGCAGTGACCTTGTCTTCACTTTCTGCAAAGTGCTGCAAGATTGCTGGCACTGTAGCCTATTAATAATAAATTCAGAGGTGTTAGCAGGTTTCCAGTACTGAGATACAAAATATGAGGGTAGATTTAACAACAATGGCATATGATTGATGGTCATGAAAGAGGTGAAGATTTGTTAGAAACAATTTCTACACATGTGCATACGGTTACT
This sequence comes from Urocolius indicus, assembly GCA_013401255.1. Classification (NCBI taxonomy): domain Eukaryota; kingdom Metazoa; phylum Chordata; class Aves; order Coliiformes; family Coliidae; genus Urocolius; species Urocolius indicus. Next base: position 633,050 of record WBNH01000696.1, read on the forward strand.
AGTACAGAGTACAGTATGGAAAACTAGTGTATGAGAGATCACTTAAGCAGTAATAGCCAAATTAAAATGTTAAATCTCATCTTCCTTCCGCTCACCATAGGTGTTAATCCAGTGTGTGAATAAATAATTGTTGTTATGAATAGGTAGAAGCATTTCCTTGGATGCAAAATATTTCAAAAGGTTCTGGATAAACAGAAATTCTGTGTTTTCTTGTACTCTGACCTGCCACAGAACCTTGTAAAACCAATTTGGCTCTAGCTGCTAGCTACTGCATGGCATAACCTTTATACAGGCAAAAGATAACACCTAGGAGCCTCAGTTCATAGCAGTCTGATTTATCTTCTTTTGAAAAATGTGGCCCCTACTTTTTTTTAATACTCATTACATAATTACACTAAGTTTTAAAATAAAATTTACTGAACTATAATAGCTTCTTAAAGGAGATTTCAGTCTAAGATTACTGTTGCATATTAATACTGAAAAACTTAAAACACCTGCCGAGAAAATTCTAACTTATTTCTTTCAAAAAAGAACATTAAATTAGCTGCTAAAACATATCAAGTATGTGACCTGGGAAGAAGTACATACATATAATAACCACAGCTACTGATTGGGAGTGCTAAACTTAAAGTTGACCACTTTATTATTAGCTTTATAACAGCCTTATCTGATACTGTGGCAGTCACGGTGAAAAGGGCTGCAGGTTAACATGCTCAGTTGCCTCTGCACTAAGAAATTATTTCAGGATCAATCGTTGGTATGTGTGAACACTAAATTAAAATAGCTCCGTTCATACTGGCATGTTTCCCAGCCTTCACCTCATACAGATAGTTTTACCTGTGCACTGACAAACTGCAAAGGTGAAAGATAACCACTATCCACAGATCTCCCTTTCACTCACTGGATTTTGGCAACTGAGGTTTAGGGGCAAACATCAAGGTATCAAAAATTGCTTACTATATCTGTCAAAAAGTGAATTTAGACAGTATTTCAAGGCATTCAGGCACTCAAACTTGCACTATATAGGCCTAAATGTTCCTCTAAATGAAATCTAAGCAACAGATGTAAATAAGTTGTTTGTCATATTTGAAAGTTAGTAATTCTACAAAGCACGATTGTAGAGGTTGTTAACTCAGGCTAAAATCTGTCCCTGTCACTGGAAGGACTGAGGAGGATGGCTCTGAACTTAGCTTCTGCTGCAAAGGCCAAAAGAAGGATGTGACACAGACATGTGTCTGCAACTTTACCCAAGAATCATATCTGTTGAGCAAGCAGGTGCCATTTTTATACTATCAATTTTTTAGAATCCACTTTAATTCTATTGTGACCCAATGCACATTCCTAATTAAAAAAGCTGTCTATTGAAACTGTTTATGCTTAACCAGCATTTATCATGTAATTATAGCCAGGCAGATGTGGATTAGTAGAAGTAGCTATGTACATTTTATTTGTATTTTGCATATAGTGATAAAAGCTATTTAAATAAATGCTTTAAATTTTTTTTGGGAAAGGAATAAAATAAATTCGAAGAAAATCTAAAGCCCTTGATTATTTGCTGATGCAGTAAACATGAAACATTGCAGAATAAAACCATTAAGTAAAGCCATAGCAAAAGAAAACTTAAACAAATGCTACTCATAAAGTGCTGAAGAGCAGGCAAATTCTCTTCCTAGCTAGACAGTTTTTCACTTCTTCAAGCATATGAAAGCATAGCATGGATGTTAAAACAGCCACTTTACACAAAAAGTAATTACTTAAAAGACGATAAATAATTTGGAGGCAAGAGCACATAAAAAGAAGAAGGTCTCATTTTCAAGGCAGTCTTTTATTTACAAATTACCTAAGACTGGTCTTTCTAGGTTTTGCTTGCAGGACCTACTTGCGCATCCTGAACTGCCTGGGACGACTGAAATGCATGACAATATGTCAGTGGATCTCAAGAGTAAGACAGAAATGTATGTCATGTTTGCATAGTTATTTGGGATCACTTTGAAACGTGTCACTGTGTGCAGAGGTTCATGTAGAAATGAAACCCTTTTTTTTCTTTAGGACAAAGAGGTCAAAATTTACAACACATTTGCTTTTGTATGCACAACATTGTATTTCTGTACGTAGAGCATCACATTTATCTAGGTAATGGTTCCCAGGAGAAGGAAAGCAGCCCAGCCAGCCTGCTGGCAGCCTAAAGGCATAAGGGTATGGTAAAACATGATTTAAATACCAAGTAGCCCCTGTCTCCACCTGGGAATTCTGGCAACATGCCACCTGTCCGGTGGAAGACATTTCCAGTAGCATTGTCGACTGCACACCATTGCAACTGCTAATTCTTGACATAAACTGTCAGGAAGGAAAGAGGGAGATGAATGAGGTGAGGAACTAGATGGAGCATTGACAAAGAGGCTGCAGCACAAAGACAAATGTCTCTGAAGGTTGAAATATATAGGTAACCGGGCATTTTTAGTAATAATCAGTCATGTTTTACTTGTGAACTGAAATGGTTTTTCTCTGAGTTTTTCTCTAAGTAATGCTTGCACCAGAGGGATGAGCAATCCACATACTAAACTGGTATTTAGTGAAAGTAAGAGCAGTTAGTTAGATATTTAAGAATGTGCAAAGACAGATGAGTAGGGTTAGTCTCCTTTTTGAATTTATAGAGGTGTAACTTGAAAGTTCGTCTCAATTTTAGAGATATTACGGTTTCTGAGGACATTCCTTGTAACTGAAGTGGCAATTACTGCCAGAACTGGGGCAGTTTTATAACTCTGTTATCTATTTACTAAGACTGTGATTTTCATCGTTGTTTCATCAATAGTCTGTTTTTCTTGCTGCATTGACACAGAATGTTCACCTAGGTGCCTAACTGCAGTATCTGACTGACACTCATGTAAATCTGATTTCATGATCAGTCAAGTCACTAATTTACTTTAAAGCTAAGACTAAATGCTTGAATTTGTGGATTCTTGGTTCTCTGACTGTGCTCAATGGGAACTGCCAGCACTCAGCACCACTGAAAATCAGCATGTTTATTTCTGAGACAAATCATGGATGTGAAACCAAATACCAGGCACCGAATCTGAAGGTGCTGCTATGATGTATTGTTTAGAAAGTTCAATCTATTTAATAATATGCATCAAAATGCTTCCCATGAGAAATGTTTACAGTTATTGTCACCCCAGTTAACACTAAATTTACCTCCAAATATTATGTTGAAGAATCTGACTCTGGCTAAACATCCTGTGTCCTTAATCCTACCAGCTGTGACAAACTGTGAGCTCATTCACTACTTCATCTTAGCTATAGGGGTTTCTACTCTATTGCCAACCAGAAATTCAGAATATCTATATGCATGTTCATATTTGTACAAATACAAAAATCCTCAATTCTTGCTGTATCTTGAAAGCAGTCAACTGGATACACAAGGTTAGAACCTACCAGAGACTGAGACAGACTTTAAAAGAAGTCAGGATTACTACAGGTTAATGGTTTTATGCAAAATTAAAGACAGAAAGGATGATATTTGTTTCAAGCAGAATTTAAATGTATCAGAAGAGTGAAATAATTTCCAGTTCAAGAAGTGGATTTCTATTAACAGTCTGCTATGTATAAATAACTCAGTGCATTTAAAAAGGAGTCATCTCTGATTACCAATTCAGTAACAAATATCTCATATAAATGTATGACTACTTTATGAGTAATTTTTTACCTAAGAATTTTATAAAAATCAATCAACCTTTAGGTTGATTATAGAATAATAGAATCATAGAATGGCAGGGTTGGAAGGGACCTTTAGAGATGATCTAGTCCAACCTATATGCTTACCTTACACATTACCTCCATTTAATCTGTTTTGATAGTAAAATCATTAACATAAAAGTTACTTCTACTTCAGAGAGCTTCTCACATCATTTCTACAGTAAAAGATCTACACAACAGTTTTTCAGGCATGTATAAATATATTACTTGCTTTAAAATTGTATGGTAAAGAAAAATAGTGGAACTCCTTTTGGTTCTCTTAGGTTTTACTGTATTTTTGCAGGTTAATGGAGGGTAATGTATTATCAAACTGACCTTCCTTCCGAGTAAATGTTATCTTAGTATCTCTAGAGCCTCTTTCACTGCCAAGCACACATTTTCAAGGACAATATATTTTTATTCTTTGCAAAACAATTTAACACCTTCACCCACTGAGTAATTTATGTTTTCTTTTCCAGCCCATTCCTGAATACCACACTGAGTCTAAACTACTAAATTCAGCTTGCATAACATGTTTTTTTTTTTTTTTTAAGTGAGATGAAGGAGGCAAAATGATTAACAAAATTCCCATCAAGCCCCTTCTTTAAAGTTGCTTTGTAAAAACGAGGAAACTGCAGCCTTCTAATGGTTAGGAAAAGGTCAATTTTCACCCTTATAGCTGCATGGCTAAGACTCTCCTTTTATGAGGATTATCCAATATCCCATCAGCCATTCTACCTCATTGTATGGGTCATTCACTTTCCCTATTTTCTGTTTTGGTTTGTAAGCTTTCTGAGAGAAAGATGACAATTTGCAGTACTCTTGTACAGTTTATGGCACTGAGGAGTCACAATTTTGTTCTGACTTCATTTCCACTGTAGCAAATATATGAACAACAACAACACCACAGTAGGGTAAATACTCTATCATTTTTCATTGTAATGTGGGGGTACAGCTTAATGCTTGGGTCATAACACTAGCAACAAACAAAGCTATGTTATGGATATATCAATTACTGCTCAATAGTCAAATCTGGGATTTTATATATAAAAGGGCACTAATCATCTGTTGTGTATGAGAACACATCCTTTCTTCCTCTTTAGAAAATAATTAATTTTCTGGATGTTTGAATTTATCAATTTGTTAATTAGGTAATGAATGAAAGTAAATTACAACGGGTTATTATGTGATCCTGCATCAGACTATTTGTTCAGACTTTAAAAGCAGTCTCACAGTATGCCTGCCATCTTCTAATGTTCTCATTGTGAATCATCCCATGGGTGGCCTGTAGTTAAAAAGCCCTTCCCAAAATGATAACTGTATCTAATTCTTCCTCAAAAGGCTACCACTTATTGTCATTTGCTTCCACACAGTATTTCTATGCTGCTCCTGACAAAGTAGGTGGTGCCATCTCCTGAGAGTGTATGGCTTCTATGTCCATCAAAAAATTGAGACCAACTTGTAGCCTCCCATCTGATTGGAGATAGTAGCCACAGTGTCAGAAGCCAATTCATGGCGTATTTTATGCACATCCTACCCTTATTTGTTAAGCTTTTGAGAATGGTAGGAAATGGGACAGTCGTTTCAACAAACTCCCTCCTAAGAACTATCTGCTACATAAGAAGTGCAAATAAAGTAAAAGTACAACATGTGCAAGGATGCAGCACGTTAGAGACAGGAGATAACTAAAGATAAGCAACAGATGAGCGTTTGTGCTGTGGCATACCGGTACAGAAGGAGCAGGAGGAATCTGGGATGTCAATACTCAGAGCAGAGTGCATAGAAAGCAAAAGGAAACTTATATGTGCTGGGTGCTCTGTTCTTCCTTGTCTTTAAAAATATCCTAACTGGCTGCAAAATATCCCAACTGCCCTGTCCTGCTTCAGGCAGGCACAAAAAGACTTGAGTCTATCGATGAATTCTAATAAAAAAAAAGTTTTATAAATGGATGGCAGTTTTTATTAAAATAGGTTTTGTCCTTTTTGTTTCTTATGCCAGTTCAAATATTAAATTATTATTTTTTCAGGCTTGTGTGTGCACTAATGCTCACATACATGTCCCGCCAGAAAGCTATTTCCAGACAAAAAAACACCATAAGTTGTAAATTGTACATATGATTATTACAAATACAGTGAAACTACATAGTCATTAATTCTAATAGGAATTACAATCAGAAGAAACTCATCTAAGGCTACATTAAAAACGCAAAGAACACTAGGTACAAAAACAAACTCAGGGCTCCTTTTCTATTTTAATTCATTCTGCATTTATTATAATCAAGAAGAAACAGATTCATGAAAAGAAACTTCAAATTGTCTTTATGAATCACTCAAACTATATCTAGGGCTGCTAACACTATCTTGGCAGACATCACTATAAATAAAATTGTCCTACCAGTAAAGTTAACCATGGCTGGGTGAATGAATTCAGTGTTTGACTTAGTGTACTTTGATATCATGGATTTTACAATGGATATAGCAGGGAGAACGTGTATCTGCTCACAGGACAATAAACTAATTTGTGAAACAGAATCAGCTTTTTTAAGAACTGAAAATGAAGTGCTAAATGTTATAATTACAAAATGTAATTGTATTTTTTTCCTTATTTTACACTAGTTTCTATATTATGTTCCCAGTTAATATTTAGAAAAAAGAATCACAGCATTTCCAAGCTGTCAGTCATTTAGCTTTTCTCAGCAAGGAACCCCAAAATTGTTTAGCGTTGAGGAATTTTACATACACAAAGATGAACTAATCAATCAATGTAGTTACCATCTAGTAAACCTGGAACATTCTAACATACATCTGAAACATCAACATCAGATCTTCACGGTTAATAAATAACTTGTATTTTAATCAAACACTGTGAAGAACCAAATTCTGAAAAGTTGTGCCATTTGATTTCCATTGTGAATGAACCTATCCAGTCTTTTCAATATCATTCTAAAAATGTGTATATTATTATAGAACTATGGTAAAAGCACTGATAGCATTCTCAAGGCAAGGAGTATTCTGATAACTGAGGACAGTTGAGGAACTTTATGCAATGAAAAAGTCTGATACCATGCTGTTAATGTCATTATAGTACAATTACTAACACTACTTCGGTGAATTATTTAATATGCTAGGGATAACTAATGTGAAATATTTCTCAATGTGCTTATATGTTGTTATATGGTAAAGACCATAAAAAGAGAGGATACCAACTTTGTTTTTTTCAGTGATGATTTCCATTTTCTTTGTCAGACTTCACTGTCCTCCAGGATTTATTGCAATGACCTGTGGATTAAATGCTGAAAACCACAAATCACTCAGCAGAACTCATCTAAAAGGTACTACTGGAAAACAGAGGTATGTGGATTTTCACACTTACTCATATAGTTTTAGCTGCCTTTGAAGAGAGTAGTGATTTACAAGAAGCACCAGTGGTCTATCTAGTCTCAAATCTGGACAGTGTGTTTTGGATTCTGAGGCAATTCTGAATCCATATGACTGCAAGCATAGAAGTTTATCTGGTGCAGTGTTGTTGGTAACCATAGGTGGCACATTTGCCTCCAAGCATGTTCACTTGGGCTTGAAGGCATAGGACAGACTTTATTCTGATAGAGCTGAGATCCTCTGCCTCTATATCCAACTTTAGGCTGTTGCTATCAGAAGGAGCTCCATAGCATCAGAGATAGTTCAAAGCCAGCCTAGGTTAAGACAGCTGGGAACAGTGGAACTGACAATGTCATTTAAGTGACATGGAAACAAAGAAAAAAAGCAACTACTAGTAATAATGGAGGGACTAGATGATCTCTAAAGTTCCCTTCCAACCCCTACCATTCTATGATTCTATGGCAAACATTATGGTGTGGAGAAAGCGTACGATGAATCCATCCAGTATTGGTGGCTACTGTCCCACATGCTAGACAAGCTGAATGTCCTTGCCTCATGATTTGCGTACTCTTACAAAAAGCACGTTCCTCAAAATTATCAATGACTGTGTCCTAGCATTTAAAAAATGATATCACTATCCAAATAAGAAATATCAAAGATGAGGTTCAAGGTGCAAATGCGAGTCTTCTGCAGGGAAGAATTATTTGCACATAACAGATATGCTTCTCCTCCATTTGAGTCTACTCAGGTTCTAGTTTGGAAGACAATCACATGTTTTCCCAAATTGGTTCTTACCCACTCTCTACGTTTTTTTCTGCTGAAGGATTCTCTCCCTTCCACCAGCTATGAAAATAAGTAGAACAAGTGTACTTGTCTGTATGGTTATTTTCGTGTAGTTAAAGGGAACGTGCAAAATAAGAAGTTTCAGATGACTGGTAATATATTCTTCTTTTTCACTTGCACAAATAGAATCCATTTGGGAATGATGCTCTCAAGGCATAACAAAGATTTTGAATAGCTAAGTAAGACCCAGATGTGTTAAGATACCATCAAGATGTAAAAGAGACTGAAGCTGTTGCCATTAAAAAAGAAATTATTTACGTGAGCATTCTGCAATTTCCTCAAATCCCTCACTCAAATTAAAAACAGACATGCTGCCTAATTGAAACACAAAAATATGAGGTGTGTCTTCATCTAATGGCAAATTAAAACTGTCGCATCAAATTGACTGAAATGTAAAGAGGTGAAAGAAAGCGGAATAAAAATTATACAAGTTTAATGTGATTTCTCTATCTTCCAGCTAAATCAGGATTTAAAGGAACATTGCATTCCACGACTGATGTCAATATAATAATAAGACTATAGTGCATGAGTAATTTAAATTACTCTGAAGGAATAGGTTCAATATATAGCCTGCCCCTAAAAACTGCTATTGCAAGACTCACACAGAGGTCACAAAGAAGTCATAGTATCCCACATTTCTAAGATTTGGGAGAAGAACTTGCTGCCACTGTAAGAAATATAAACAGCTTGCTGAAGTCTGTTGAAGCAGATGCAATTATGTTGTACAAGGTATTACGCATCACTCTGCTTGTCAACTGGATACAGCTACTTTCATGATATTTATAGGTAGGCTGACTACATAGGCACTGACTACATACACTGGCTTTTCCTTCCAGTCTTAATGCCTTTATATAGCACAGAAGGAAACTTTTAGATGTGAAAAATGATAGATTAAAGGTTGTCTACATCCATTTGATGCCTTTGCATTGTGCGAACATATTTTGATAAGAGTATTGAGATAACACTACATTTTATCCTTTGCATGAGTATCTTTATTCTAGTCCCTCCTTTTTCCTGTACTTAGTCTGTCTCTTCTCAATTGCATTCCAGTTATATGTGTGTGAGAGAGAGAGTTTTGAGGTTGATACTAACATGTCAACATGTAGATTTATTTGTACATTGGAAAGTTAAAATCCATATCCCTGGGACCAGGCTAATCACTGTAAAAGTGACTGCTCCATGGCATAGAGCCCCTCAGTGATATGTCTGTAAGAATATTTGATATGATGAAATAAAATGGTTCCTCTACCACCCTAGTTCCTAGAAACAATTGCATTATTGTCTGAAATTGACTGACTTTGATGTTTACTTTATATATAAATAAATGTATATATTTTAACACATGCATGCATATATTTTATTTTATATTTTTAGCATATCTACCCACAGGCACACACAAACATACTTCATCATACACAGTCAACTTTCATTAGTGTTACAATCAATTTTAGATTACCATCTGTCACTTTCAGATACATTCAAGTACCTTTAATACCTACAATAAACATACCATTCAAAAATATTATTTCCAGTTGCCTTGAAATGACATATATCATGCTCTAGCAAAGCAGAATTCATTATTCTTGTAGCAAACCAAATGTTTAAAATACTATAATCCTGCATTTAGAAATAGATAGATTATAAAAAGACAGCATTTGCAATACTGTATTGTTTAAAGTAAAAGTCCATTGGTTTGGCACCTTGGATGGAGTAGCATTTTTGACATGAACAATTGTTCAACTGCGCTTGTTATTATTATCATCTCTATTTCCCACAACAATTCAGAGCTATTTTTTAAATAAGTAGGAACTGCACTAGAAACACTTGAAATCTCTTACATAATAGTCAGCTGCATTTCCTTTTGATGCAATCAAGTTTGGCCTAAAAAATATACTCTGTCTGATATTCAAAAAATAATTGGAATAAGACAGACTAAACAGATTGCTGAAAACAATCTAACAAAAAAAACTCAGAAAGCTTTTTTGAACTCTGAGTAATAATGCTGTCATTCTAATCTGCCTGGATAACGACCAGAGGTAAAATGACAGTATTTTTAACGTCTCTTGTCTATGTTAGGACAGCTTTTCTCTCTAAAAAAAGTAATCTTCTCAAATGATATAAAAAGTATGAACATATAAATATGGTAAATATTTTGGCACTGTGTGCAGCACTACAGTGTTACATGGACTTCCTGTGGAATTTTTCAGAGGGTTCCAGATGCAAACCCACCTATTAATTAAACAAGGTTAAATACATGGGTGATTTCTGGTGCCAGTGATGAGGTCTGAGGGGAGGCAGTGTCTGTGCTGTGGCTGGATACTTTCCTCTCCAGTTGCCTGAGGCCAGCCTGCCTAAGCACACCAGGCTGCCTTGTAGCTCACGGGCTTTTCTAAAGGTTTCAGTGGAAGAAAGTCAGCCAAGCTCCATTGAACAAGATGGGTACCAGGAGCTCTGGCTGAGGTTCTGGCCACTACCAGGGCAATAATCCCAGTAAGATGCCAATGACAGTGGTATGGTTAATGCATATCTAGCGTGTCTTTCATTCTCATACAATTACAATGATGACTCTATTAAACTATGATCTGCACCTCTTCCTTACGAGACATGAAAGCACTGTCAAGTTCCCATTACTACCTCATTTTCTTTTTTTTTCTTCCCATTTTCACACCTCTTTCTGCTGCCTGCTCTCTCTGAATTGCTCCAGAGTGAAACCACTAATTTTTCCTGTGCTCTTTAACTCCTTCACCATGTTACAGGTATCCCCAGCTCAGTCCTGCCAGTTTCTGAAGAGCTGATGGGTTCACAGGATTAAAAAGGTGTGATTTCAGGCCAACAATTAGTAAACGTTGATAGCTTTTGCTTATTTAGACTCCCTATATTGTAAATGTACAGATGGAACAGAAAAGACCATGAATAACAGAGCAGCAGCATAAGCAAGCATTCTCCAAGACTCACTATTAGCCTATGAATACATTCTCAAGGAACAGACCTACCAGGAAAAGAAGTGTTCAATATTATCTGACTTTTCCTCAGAAGTACCACAGGTGTTGCTCAGTATGGCAAAGAAAGCCTCAGTAAATACTGTGTGCAAGGATGCTGATTCTAATGCAGAAGAAATTAGTTGAATACAAAGAATTTTAATTTTCCTTCATTTGGAGCTGAAGAAGAAAGCAATATATCAAAATGAGTGAAAGTACCAGTGTTTGAAATATTTACAGTAGCATCACTTCTTGTCTTTTCTTTAGTTCCTGTCTCCCATTTCCTGCCTCCTTCTACAAGAACACACATGCATAGAAACACCCACTCTCCAGCCATCTCTGAGCATAAAATCACTGCCTTTTCTCCCTGTCTCCATGCACAGAAAAAACCAAATTGTTATATCCTCAGCTCCATCAAATCCTACTCTAGTCAGTTTTCTGCACCCAGCCTCTGGAGATGGGACCCTCTTCTCTCCATACTCCCCTACCTAGTCACCCCTTGAGAGTGATAGCTGAGACCTGGAAAATCTCTTGAGCTCCAGCCATCAGGAATTTGTCTAGTTCTTGTACAGTTATCACTTATCTAGGAGCTTTGCTCCCCTGTGGTATGTACTGAAAAAAGAGATGAGCAGAAGATGGGCAGCTCCCTGCTGCTGCATGCACAGAGCATATGGTAGCAGCATTGTGTCTCATTCTCCACCTCCATTCACAGACTCAGAATCAATATTGCACTTAATGGGACTGCTGGAGGGAAGAAGACTTTCGTGGGGCAAAGAGAAGAAAGGTTGGATGAAGTTTTCCAGGGGCTTCTCACTTTTCACCACGGTTAACTTCATGCCTCCCTACTGGTTTGAAAAATTCTCCTTATGTTATAGAGAAATTTCATTACAGGTTTTTAAACAAACAAGCCATTTTTTAAAAATGTCAGAATCACCAATTACAAAAAGGCAGTTGCATAAATCCAGGAATAAACTATGCTCTTCTTACAAAGGCTATGTGAACAGCTAAACAGGGTCAGAGAGGGGCATCCATGCTAATATCCTGATTTGGGCAATAGACAGTGAAAGATGCTTTAGAAGTGAATTCATGTCAAAATTGCCTGAAATGTCTCCGCAACCCCCATTAGTTAAAGGTTCACAACACTCCTGGAATATGATATGCTTGGAAATGTTTCTTCAACTCTAATGAAACTCTGGATATTTTTATTTTATACTGTGCATCAAAAGAGACACTTAGAGCATTGACAAGAAATAGATCGACATGTGACTGAGCACAGATTTCTGTTTAATGCATACTGCACAACTGAAGAAATACAGTATTCAGACTAAATAAGTTGAACTCCATTACACTTCACTAACATTTTAAGTAGAAATGATGGGACTCGCTAACTGCAATAATTATTACAAGTTTCTAAAATGTCTTTCTTTCCTTTTGGATGGGGAAATTCAAGTACAGGGATGTATTTGTTCAAGTAAAATATTTAGTAATTGTAGAGAAAGATATCTCCCATTCTAAATATACAGCAGAAATTGTATTTTAAAAGTCATTACTTATTCTTAAATTTTCAACAGGTTTAAAATTTGCTTTAAATTTTAGCTTTAAAATTTGTTTTCAAAGAACAGTTGGAAGCAAATGAAGAGCTGAATTTCTGAACTCTCGTATTTTAATATAGATACAGATTGTGTTTGATTGCACAAGTGTAGAGGCAGAGGTGATGATGTTTTCTTAACCTATTTAATTTTTAATACAAAATGAAGAAAACTCCCTGATACTCAGATCATTGTTTGCTTTTTGTTTTGATAATTGAACACTATAACAAAGCCCTACATGCCCAAACTACAATTTTAAAAGAAAATCAAAGGTGTCAAAGTTGATGATATTGAAAAAAAAGGTCTGAATTATTAATCTTCTTAGTGCAATATGAAGTTCTCACCTTCTCTGTCACGTCCTTATATAGAAATAAGCTTTTTCTCCCCTCCCAGATATTTCTTCTTGTTAAGAAGTAAGATGTTGTTATTTATTAAATGAAGTGGTACATGAGATTATGACTATTATTTTCAACGTGTATTTTTGTCTGTTCATACAAATAGTCAAATCATATGAGACAGATGTTAATTACATTTGATAGGAGAAAAGTTATTTCTGCAACTGCAGCATTTTTGGCAGCCACTGAATTCATTGCATGCTGCTTACTCAACTGGCAACTTGCAAATCTTACCAAAATTGTCTTAATAAATGCGAGAATTATGACAATGCAGTTATAATCTCCTGGCCTGTGTTAAATATCCTAATAACAGAATCTGCAGATATTATATGATGAGAGTTCAGACCAAAGCATGAATTTATGGGCTTTTGAGACTTGTCATACACTTTTATTTTGTGTAGGATGATATGAATATGGGATAAAAGTGTACTAGTATGTGATAGTGGACAGAAAAATCTCTTAAGGCTTCTTCTGCTTTTGTATTTTGCATACTGTAACATGTATAACATAGTTCTGTTATCCTTGTCTATGCTTTTGGCATTTGTGGCCATGTTTCCCATGAAGTTAGACCTTTAACTAACAGGAAAGTAAGGCTTGAATAGTTAGTACTCAAAATACTCTATTTTCTCACCTTAACTCTTTTATATTTTACTTGACTGTTTCTCCATTTCTGTATGATTTCGGTGTCTGCTAAAGATATGGCACATTTGAGCACCAGAAAAATCTCCATTTACTCTCGTTACAGAGACCTATACTGGTGGCTGAGGTTAAACAGTATGTACGTCTTGTGTATATGGTTTGTGCTGCATTTGTCCATAAGAGACAGGATTGTTAATACAATAATAGATCATTATCTACACTATTCCCTTTCTTCCCATCAAATTGTTTCACCTTTAGTTTCTGAGTTTAATAAAAACACAACTGCGGTGGAAATCTGGTCAAAGGTGTAAAGTTGGATAATAAGACAATAAGTATAGTACATATGAATCCATGGCTGGACATGCTTAGACCTCAGCCTTCTCTAATGAAACATGGTCAACTTTCTATAGTAGAGCTGGAAGAGTTGCTTTAGTGGCTTAGTCATTGGAATTCACTTACTCCGTATAAGAAGATCTGCTTATATACTCTCTCCTGCAGACGACTATGTGGCAAGCTTACATAACCAAGGTTGTAGGTGTCTAATGTCATTGACAACAGCCCTGCACATTTGAGATGTCCAATTGGGAATCACAGGTACTACACAGGATTCAGAAGAGACAGCTGCCTGGAAGGGCGGAAGGAAGCTAGGTGGGATCTTTAGCACTTTTAATGGCATTGGAGACCTATGTTTATGCAACTGAATTACACCTCAAATTCTGGTAGACTGTTGTCTGCTGGAGGCAAGCTTTTTCTCCCTGTCGACACTGTACTTTGGGATTTATGTTCCCTTATGTTATGCTTTGAAACACCTTGAATTAAGGTACTGAGCCTAAAACTTGAGATAGAAGATTCTCCAAATTCTAAGTTATGGCAAACTTCAAGGTTAAAACCTAAAATATAGAGTCAGAGACCACTGAGTCCCATTTGTAAGAATAATTTAATGAAGTGAGATAGCATGTGAGGTGAAGACAAAAAGTTCCTAAGAATCTTTTTCTAATTATTTATGTGTCTTAAAGATCACACAGTCCATTTTCAGAAGCATTTTGAAATCCAGGTTAGAGGCACTGCTGCAATTATTCTCCCAGTTTGTGTGAATAATTTTCACTAAATATTTCAAGGGAATAGCCAAATATCAGAGATGAAAAAAATCAATAGCTGTTTTCATACCTCCAGGAATGTTTATGCAATTGAGATGGTTTTAGTAGGAAAGGTTTGTATGCAGTGCCTAGTGAACTCTCAGTAGCTTATTAGATAGGTGCCATGATTTAACCTCCATCAGCAACTAAGCACCATGTAGCTGCTTGCCCTTGTCCCCCCACAGTGAGATGGAAAGGAATATCAAGGAAAAGAAATTAAAACCTGTGGGTTTAGATATGAACAATTTTCTAAATAAAATGAAATAAAATATAACAGCACCACCACCAATAACAATAATAAGAATAGTAATGAAAAAAATATAACCGAGAGGGAGAAAAAGAAAAACCAAGAAAAAAACCCCAAGCAATGCCCAACACAACTGCTCACCACCTGCTGACTGATGCCCAAGTAGCAATCCACCCCTCCCTACCCACTCTCCCTAGATGTGCATGACAGTCTATGGTATGGAATAGCCGTTTGGCTAGTGCAGGTCAGCTGTCCTGGCGATGCTCCCTTCCCAGCTTCTTGTGTATCCCCAGCCTCCTCACTGGCAGGGCAGCTTTGATGCTTAACTCAATTCTAGCTGAACCAGGGACATTAGGTAACATGGACTTAAGCTCTAACTCCGTATCAGGCAGAACAGACAGTGACATATGGATTTTCTTCATCCTTGGAAACAACGCAAGGCTATTGAATATCACACTAGACAAGAAAAGAAATCTTGTAAGATGCATACAAAGACTTCATGCGTAGGCAGTAATAGCATGTGGTACACAAAATACGGATACATTCTTTTTTGGTCCAGGCTCACCTCTATCTTGGTTATCATTCAGTGACATCTAACAATCTAGTGAGTACCAACAGAATAAAAATATGAAGATTAGAATTCAGTAACTTTGTGACTGAGTAGACACTTTTCCAAAGCCTTTGCTTAATGTAAGAGGGAATTTACAGATATTACTGTCACTGCCCTAGTAAGTTCATTTTATATGAAGCCAACAGAAGCACAAATACTATAATGAAAAATTAGTGTTAGAAAAAAATTAGTGTTAGTACTAAAATCTCCAGCACCTTAAGTGCCATCTTCTGGTCTATCTATTTACATCAATGAATTGCTTATTTTGAAATATGAAATAAAAAGGGAATTAAAAATAATATTTTTCTGCTACCAAGTTCTTCATTGCCATTAATATTCCTAAAAAGAATAGTTTTACTGACACTACCAAGCATTTGAAAATCCCTTTCCCCAGCTAAAGTGACAGTCTCAATACATGATATCCTATAGATAGTAAAGTTGGATATTTTTTTCCTTCCCTTTCTGTTTGAAACCTCTTAAATCGTCAAACTTCAGAGCTTTAAAGAGATATACTTTAAGAAATTCTGGTTATGTAGAAATTCAGGATAAAACTGTGAGGGCTAACAATATTGCATCAGTCTACCTTAGGAAGACTCTCAAAAGCCAGTGTTAATTTTACCCATACATCTCTTGAACAGTTTTGGCATTAATTATATTACATATATAAGATTTTATGGTGAGAAATGTGGATTGAATGAAGTGCAATGCTATGTACCAGAGGAAAAAAAACCAGGGTGCAGCCCTCATTTGTCTCAGCTATGAACTAGCAGGACATCTATCAGATGCATCTTTATGTGGGGTGTAAAGACCACAGCATTCACATTGCAGTGCCAGTCTCAATGTCCTCTGAATAGCCTCTCCTTATAAAGCCAAACTAAATTGTGAAATGAAAGATTTGGTTTAGAAAGCCAAGTTGATGTTTTACCAAATATTTACTCTGGTTTGGTTTACAAAAAGGAAAATGTGATCCGTATCACTGGTGAAAAGAACTGTGGGTGTCCTGGCTGATCAGAGAATGCAATGACTTTGGTTGCACGTGATGCAAATACACTCTTACTTCTGCATTTTGCACTGTTTCCTCAGCTGCCTGTGCAGGAAAACAAGCACTAAACATAACAGAAATCCACACTGACTGGACTAACACGAGTGGGAGAGTATTTCACTTTCCATAATGCCTGAAATATTTTTTTGTTGTTGTGGTTTTTAGTTACTTTTCAGACAGTTAATTTTCTTCTGTTAACTCCATGGGATTAGTAACAATAACTGAAGGGAGAGAGATCTTTGGCCTTAGCTATACTGAAATGAGGAGACAAAAGACCACTTCCAATTCAGATGAAACATTCTAGCTTCCAAACAAAGTAAGGCTGTTAAGGGCAGCTGATAATACAAGTTATTTTTATGTATGCTGCTCTGCTCTCACAGACCTGCCATGTGATATAAGCTTGCAGCTGCAAGACTGACACTTGATGAGGCATTAGTACGTATTAAAATAGCGTTTTAGTCTAGAGATACGTAAGGATAATGAAAACATGCTCCTTCCTCAGCAGTCCAATGAGTAGCACACTCTTGGATTACTAGTGCCAAGCCCTAATTTTGGGAGGCCAGTAGTCCTCGTGCCACTAATGAGGACATGTCAGCCAGGTGAGCTACCTCAATTTCATCCAGCTTCTGGTATTGTGGAAAAGAAGTCCTACATATGTGTATGAGAAGTTCTTCACTGGAGTCCTGCTTAGTGAACCTCTTGAGATGACAGCTGTGGTGAATAGTTGGCTACCAGGAGGAGCGAATATTGTAAAAGTTAATATTGTCATATGAATCTTAACTCATAGTATGCGAGAGAGACTTGACCTGCATGAAAAAGAAAATAGGTACAGTGGTGTATAGTCATGAGTCCTTTAGTGATATTCTGACAGTATTCACACTCCCAGAATGAATGATACATGAATGATGACTAGATAGTTATTCCTCAAGCTTAGTGATACTGTAGCATCAAACAAGTGATAATGGCTTTAGTTTTGCTCTTATTCACGTGAATAATGTTTATGACTTTGCAGATGAAGTATGCAGTCTTTTCCAATTTGTGCAGTCTTTCCATTTAGAGTAATCTCAGTTTCTTGAAAAATTCATCACGTATAGAAGATTATTATGAATCTTGACAGTAGAAGCATGGATAGCAGCAAGGACATGGGTTACCCCTTCTGGTATTTCTAACAGCTGGCTCACTCCCTTTGGAGTTCTCTCAGGGTCAGTAGAAGTTCCGAGTGGTAGATGTGAGACTGATCTCTAGACTTTAGAACCCCAGTCTCTAGGCTTCATCTTAATACAGTCATCTAGGAGTGGTAGATGTCTACAAATATGATAGGTGTAGACACCTATATCTGATAGCTCAAACTTACCTTTCATTTATGAATTTTTCTCTCTAGAACAGAGTAACTAATATAGTCAAGCTACTGTTCCTGAGAGAATAGCATCTAAAAGAGTCTAAATTCAGCATTGTTTACAGACGATACAGCATCTTGGAGCCAGCCAAGTGTATGCTTGGCTGATGAAATGAAGAAGCATGTTTCCCATTTCTTGATTCACACTGTTGAGCTATGATAATTCATCACAAATGCATACATGTTTCTTGAAAGTTCAACCTGCTATGACCACAGCTACTCAACAGACAGAAGAGTCAACAACAGACTCAATTAACTGCTTTTGCATGTCTTTGAGCTGTTTTCCTGGAAACACTCACCAAAGGCACTGAAACTTGATGAAATGCACAGAGTGTGAATCTTTCTCAAGCTTGATTATGTGGGAGTGTTTCAGTTTATCTAGTCTATTGAATAACCTTGAGAATTCTAGGAAAGTTTTTGTCTTTGCAGCTTGAGCTTTTATCTGACTCAGCCGCAGGCCTAAATCTTTGTTTGCCTTAGAACAGCAGTCATTCAAAACCGCTCACTGTATAAAAATCTTTTCATGTAGATGCAGTCCTTCACCAGTGACGTTCACTCAGCATTTTAATGGGATACAGGGGCCTCTTAAATGCAGATAGGTTTCCGTCGGCAGCATGAGGCTTCAGACAAGACAAAGCAATGTAACCTCTCAGGAAAGAATGTAGTATCAGCTCCTAGGCTGTCCTGAGGTAGACAGAGATGCTGTGGAGTGTAATGTTCATATCCAGCAGCTTGATTGAGTTCCAAATGCTAAAACATGTCCTAGAAAGGCATTTGCAGTATTATTAACAGCCATTAGCTCACAGATGCTAGATTTTCATGAGGGCATAATAACCCTTAGGAATTCTGAAACATCTGGCAAATGGGATCAGGAATGTAATTTTGTCTGGTTTTGAGTCATCCACTGAGAAGTAGTTCCTGCTTGTGAGGTTTGCCGTGGGTCCAGGACAACTATAGCTACCTCTTAGTGCCCAGCACTTAGCACTGAGTGGTGGTATTAGATCACCAGAGTCTCAAATATCTTTTGTTGCATCTCACTGCATTCAGTTTGCCTCACTGCTTTAACTGTTTCATAGCATCACAGAAATGCCAAGTCACTGTCAGGCAGCTGCTTCTATGTTCCAAAGGATGAAATCCCAAATTGTTTCATTTTGAAATCTGCAGGTGAAATCACTGTGCAGTTATCATTTTAAAAGGAGACAATAACATCCTATACAGACTCACGCTCTCTTTCAATAGCATTTTTATCTGATCCCTCAATTAAATTTTAGGTGCAGAAGTTACATTATTAGTCTTCTGTGAGGTTGTTTCTTTCACAATTATGATAAAGTTCAATATTGATGTTTTCAGCCTGGGGCCAAGATCAAGCAATATCTTCATTTCCCCCCCATATCTGATGTAAGTCTGAAACACTAGGATTTTCTTTATCACTTGGCCAAAAAAAACGGAAAGGCTGCAGAGTTGTATCACAGTTGAGAGCACCAGCATCTCTGGTTATCCTTTACACTCAAGTCGCTTCACAGATCATACTATGATGTCATACTGCCACAATATGATATTTTGATCATTTTTTCAAAGCCTCCTGTGACTGTGATCATAGCTGGAGTACATGTAAGTTCCACAACAACACACAATTCACGTAATAGGAATAAACAAAATCTGTTTTAAAAGCTCTATTCATCATCCAACGCTGTCTATCTATCTAACAGAAAAAAAGGTACATAAGCCATTTCATTGTTTTAAAACACAAGAATTTAACAGCTTTATGAACAAAACAGTATTGATGGAGGCTGAGAAGCTTTCATTTCTTCAGTTGATTAGACTGAATACGGAGAGAAATACTACTTCAGGAAGTGTGAAAAGAATATCAGGAAGTACAAGCACTTTGCTGAATAGTGCTTTTATAAATATACTGGCCTTAAATATCTCTTTTCAGTTTACCATTATCATATTTAGAAATCACTTCAAATATTCATAGAAACCATGTTAGACACCACAATCATTAGACTGAGATTCTCCAATTACTCTGCATCAGAACTCTATCAGTCTTCTCAAAAATGAAGACATTTGAGGCCAGAATTTATTCAGAGATGCAATTATGTGAATATCAGGCTCACATAATTGAAGAGTGATTATATATTTGAATGCACATTTCTGTCTTGCATTCTTGAAATACTTGAATTAATTATCTCAGGAAAAAAATATCAGTGTTATTTCTCTTTATTTTACAGCATATTTTTTCTATATAGTCTCATCACAATGCCTGAATATAATAATCAATAGTATTATGGCATCCATATTAAATTTCAACAAAAAGTTGCAGGAATGCTTTCCTTTCCAGAGAAAAGAATGCCATATGAGCTGGTTCACCAATAACCAACCCACACTTCAGACAGATTAGCAAGAAACTATATTTGGGTGCCGGATCTGAGAATGTTAAACCATGACAAACATCCCTCACGTAGTGTATTAGGTAATACAAAAATATTAGGAAAAATGAATTTCATCTTACTAAAATCTCCTGAACTTCAGGAAATCTGTTGTATCCTCTGTTAATCAGGTAATCAGCTTAATCAGCTAATTCAATTTTGCCATCGGGAATAGCATTGTTAAAAAGGCAATAAGAACTGAACATTAAAAAGATGTTAGACTTCTAAGTCTTTTCTAAAACCAATGCAAACAATCTATATTCTACTTATTTCTTACATTTTACTTATTTATGTAAATAATTTGTTGATCTATTTGGCATCAGAAACATTATGCCAGCTGTAATATAAGATTTGAAGCAAACTGCATTTAAAAAAAAATAATGCTTTCACAACTTTCAAACTTCCTACTTGCAAAGTTTTGGCGAGTCCTACAGAAAAAAGAGTTCAGGGTGATTTGTTCCAACATGGGATAGTCCAGATCATTATTTTGCTACAATAAAGAATGAAGGGAAATTTCCAGAGGAACCACTTGAGGCTATTCCACTCACATTTTTTATGCCTGTTTATGTGCCTGTGTTTATGTGTCTGCCTCCTGTACTGTAAAACACTAGAAGAATCCTGCTCTGCTGCTGTGCTCCATCCATAGTGATATGCCACAGGCTAGGAGATTATCTTTACAATGACTCTGGCCACCATGAACTTGGTTTCTACCCAACTAGCACTTCTTCTATAAAGCCTTGGTGAGGAATGGAAGGAAAAGTTATGCATATATATCCCAGTGTGCAGCCTGACTATTATCTGAGGAACAAGAATTTCTGGGGAGAGACAGTAAACAGTGTTGCATGAACACAGGGCTACAGCCACCACTAACCTGTTGCACCAATGGAAAATTTGGTCTAATGAACAAAAATCTTGACCATAAGAGTGGTTAAGAATTGGGACAGGAGACAACAGAGGCTAAAACCTATGGATGAAGCCCTGAACAACCTGATTCAACTATGAAGTTAGAACTGCTTTGAGCAGGAGGTTGGTAAGTGGAGGTCCCTGTCAACTGAAATTATTCTGTCATTCTCTGATTCTCTTCTATAGATGATAGCTGGCTTGGAAACAAAGTTCATGTTCTTCCAAAAATGTTTAATCCATACATAGACCTGATGTGACTCATCAAACCTCAAAGACAGTGGTTTATTAACCAGTGGACATGAAAATATTACCAGTAGTGGCCCAGATCTTAATATCAGCTTTAAATCTCTTCAGAGAAAGTTTCCTTTATTTAATTAGTTTTCACAGATGCTTTATTAGTAGGCCACAGATGCCTACGTGTCCATATGTCACACTGAAAATGTGTGCTTTGATGGTTCTAATGAGAACAATTTTGGATCAGATTCAATTTTGATTATTTTGCAAAACCATCCCTTCTAAAGAAATAAATTACATTTTGTAGTCTGTGCTTTCTCTGCCTGTCTCTTCTTCTTTTTATGCACAGACTTCCCTTGAGTAAACAGCCTATAAACCAAAGAACATCATATCCCATTTTCATGTAGGAGATCCTTTCTCACACAAAATACTGCAAAATGTTAAAAAACAAGCTACATGGAATTATTAGAAAGAAAAGTTACAATACATTTTTATCCAAGAAGCTTATATTTTCTTATAGAGCAGCTGTTTTACACAACATGGAAAGTCGTACTATATGCTTGCATGGGAAGAAGTGAGAATGAGAAGTCTATATCTCATTCTACTTCTCATATAAAAGAACAGAGAAACCATTTTAATTACCTGTTTCCATTTTCCCATCTTGTGCTGCAGGCCCATCAGGAATTACACTCTTCACTTGGAGAAATTCATCTGGCTCATCCCCACCAATGATGGTAAATCCAAAACCCATGTTGCTTTTCTTAAGAGTTGTGCTGAGGAAAGTCCCCTTCAGCTGTGATGCATCACGGGTGAAGAGTGGTTTTTCTACATCAGTCAACACAAACAAGAAAGACGAAAGTTCTGATCTAGTCACAAGACAGCAGGGACAGCTGATAACAGTACTGGGTGACAGCAAGTGACAGTGTATGAAAAGCAAGGAAACAAAGAGTGCAGGCATTCCAGGAAAATAAAATTGTGAGTTTTTGTATTTATATAAAGCTTAAAACAGACTTCTTATGGCAGAACAGCCATAATGTGCAGAGTTATAAATATTATTTCATATTAGAAAGACATTTAAAAGTGGATATTTTGTAGCTAAACTAATTGCAACCATAAAAATGATCTGTGTGGTAATTTTTAACCTCCTCTCCTAATCTATAAATTCAGCTTTGTCTATGTAGTAATCCATTCTCCATAATATCCCCCCCAACCACAATAAGGAAAAGATCTTCTGAATAGCTTATTCTATTTGTTAACAAGCAGTGCTAAATATTAAATGAACTTTTCTTTCCAAACAGGTGGGGTTTTAGCATCCAACAAGTGACAAGCGTAAATGCCATGCGACCCTTGCGTCCCCTCCCCGCGTGCGTCGGTGTGCAGTGTGGGTGGCGGGGGCTCGCCGTGCCTCTCCGCCATGCTGCGCTTGGTGAGGAAGGGTGGGAGGAAGGTGCAGAGGTTGTGACTGCCACTGCTGTGCCCGTGCCTGCAGCGGCGGGGCTGGGCTGGGCTGTGCTGGGCTAGCTGGCAGTGGGCACGTACCATGCAGCCCGCGCATCCTGGCGGGGTCGCACCAGCACTGCCACAGGTCATTCACGCTGCGGGATCTCTTGGGAGCGGGGCGCAGGTGAGCGAATTTGGGTCTAGGTAGGGTTGATGAAGAGCTTGCTACTGTTACAAAGAAGAACAAGCCTCATTCTCTAGCTACAACCTTATGTTAAAGTTCCTTTCTACAAGTGTAGTTTTTTGTTTGTACAGCTCATTTTAAGCACATTAATTTTTACGTTACCAAGAGGTTGTATTCTTGCAAACTCCTATAACACAGTGCTTGAGGCTTTTAACTTAATTGATGCTTGCTAGATGAGCTAGCTTACAATCATACCAAACATCAATTAACAGTAATTCAGAAAAGGTACAATTAATTATTTCAGTATTGCAAACCTCACGTGCTGAAGAGTCACACCTTCCTGAGAACAGAATTTATTATTTTATTTACAAAATGACTTTGGGGCTCTTATTGTGCTTTCTATTCCTCAGCCTTTAGGAAACACTAGAACCAACTTTTCTATCATTTCTCTGTGCCTCTGAAGGTTAGAGTATTTTAGGTGGTTCATGAGTCCCCCAACCTTGGGAGCTCAGGCATTTGAGAGCAGAAGGATGCTAGGAGACAGGTGATAACATTGTGAGAATCGGCAACACTCCTCTTTTAATCTGACTATGCCAAAATATTTGTCACATAAACAGGAGAGCAGGATCTTTCATTTTAACTAGGATAGCTGACACGGTACTGTACCTCGGAAACCTTGGGCCTGCATAGGCTTTGTTCCAAGTTCTGCGTTGGGCATGTTATGTTGCTGTAGCTTCCTTTTTGCTTCCAGGACAGGGTTTTCAAATTGTGTTCTTCTATTTATGTGGCTGGAAAACATTTGGTTTTGATTAAAAACTGGGTTCAGTTAGGGAAAATGATCATTTTCACAGTAGGATGCTGTATGTGACTTAGGTGTGTGCAGTTAGATAGTGAATCTGTTATGAATCCCCAATGGGCGTGAGCACGTCCCTTATACTCCACACAATTTTCTTGGGGATGAGACAAGCACAATCTAGCACATTGCATAATGAACAGCACTAAATGTACTATCATTTCAGTATGCTGAACTCTGCTACAGACAAATGGTTTTGGTCTACAGAACTATATATTAAATAGTACTGCTGAAGCACGCTACGGTTTTTACATCTGTAGCTCACATGTCATTCTGTGCATGATTCAAAGGATCTGAACTGGAGTTGTGCATTATTATTGATTAATTGCAAGTGTAATTACTTAATCACGTACAGAAAAGGTAAAGCCTAGAATAAAGCACTTTTATGATTGCAACATAAAAACAAATCTAACATAGGAAAGAAAGTGAAGATGACTCCTTTTTCATTCTGTGGTATATATCTGCTTATCTGTAAAGAAAAATAGGATTTTAGGGAAACTAAATCAGATGGTAGATTAGAACTACATGGATAAACATATGAAATATAAGAAAAGTCAATATTCACATTTTTTTCTTGATGTTTTACGTTTTCTAATGCAGGTCAATAAGTATATCTCTTGTCATTACACTACTAATTTTCTGCATCGTGTTTGGAACTACTATGGTATAGTCTCCTCATATCCTTGATTTAAATTCTTTCATTTAAGTCATATATTTTATCAATCAGTGAGTAATCTTACAACCCTGTCCTGACATGTGTTTCACATACTTTCTGAAGAAGGCAAACCAATTTAGTAGGCCGCACTGAACTCCACAAGATAGGATCAAGAGAGGATCACAACGGAGAAAAGGGGCTGCAAATGCTGTCCTGGTGAAATGAGTACAGAATGGCAGGTTTCAAACATGTCACTCCTTCTTTGTTCTCACTGAGCTACTATGTATTGAGTTCTGAAAATCAAATCCCAGTCATGGGTATTACACACTTGGAGAGGTGACCTGCAAACTTTTGGAACCCTGAGAACCTAAAAAGGGTTGAACAAATTCAATTTACATTGCAATGACCTATTATGCCACATTAAGCACTGTTCACGTCCCTTAGGATTCAGATCCTACCACTGCTTTAACAAAAGTAAGTGGAATTGACATTGAAAAGTGAGGTGGAGGAGTGGCAGCAAGTCTTACAGGAGTCAACACACTTGGAAAATCGAGATTTAGTGGACAGAGCTAATGCAATGAAAAGATTTCCAGTCATGTAAAAGCATATTTGATTTAATGAGAGGAAGTAAATGTGATAAATCTTGAAGTTGCTACTTTGTTAACACAGCTATAATTCATTCAAGTGGCTGCTAACCGACTCTCATAGTCTAAAATTTTGATTAATAGTTTTCTTGTAAATTTTAATCTATGCTGCAGACAGAGGTAGTCACTTTTGTTTCAGTCATTCTTCAGACAGTCTAAGATCAAAAACTTTCATTTCCTAGGCTTTTGGTTTTTAGTTAGGCCATCCTTTAATTGTCAAGGCCTTCAGCACCTTGGTAGACTACTGCAGATCTAGAAATGTATGACGCAAGACAAATTTCACCAGTTAAAAATGGAGAAAGGCAAGACTTACATGCATTAAACCCACTAATTATGAACTACTAACAGGAGCATGAGAAAGGTAACATTCATGCTACCAACTATCATATAATACTTTTGCCATATGCGAGGCAGCGCTAAAATATCACATGAAATGTTACATGAAGTTCTGATCGCTCATGACCAAATAAATGGAACCCATAAAAAAGGCTTTAGAGGAATACTAGTGACTGAGACAGTCTTCTATAATAGAAGACCAAAGGAATTTTAGGTTTTTATTCAAGTAGAATTAATTCTGATATGTAACTGCATTCTATGAATGCATTTGGAAGTAAATACTAGAATGTATTAAAGATGTCTGGATTTCAGACTTGAAATCTGTAGGCATCTTACAAGGAGAAGTGTGAAATTATGAAACAGTTTCCTATTGAATATATGGGGTAAAATATCTAGCTATTGTATGTTATCATTTGATAGGGTTTTTAGGCTACATCATGGGTTAATTGCCTCGCCATAGTGATAACATCTTAATTTAGAGGCTCTAAAGTATCCTGCCCTTGTCTTCATCTGCCCTTCCAGAAAAGCAAGGGTTTTCTACAGCTTTTGTGCCATATTACACAGATGTAATGGATATCCAGGATTACACTACAGATCTGCATTTAAGACCTTAAACTACGCTTAATGTCATACTATAATTGCAGGGCACATCTCAGTGCTGCAGGAGGCCTCTTGCAGGCCTGAGTTACAACTGATGTGTGGTTCTGTAATTGTAGTGGGTCTGGGATGGTAGTGATTTTCCACAGTAGCTCTTGCAGTGCTGTGCTTGTTGTTGATATCAATATTATGACTACTCCTCACATAACATCAAGGCTGTCCCTCCAGCATTCCTTCCCCCACCTTCACCAACGGCGGTGGGTGGGCACGATCTTGGGAGGGACCATCGCTAGGACAGCTGGCCCAGGCTGACCAAGGAGATATTCCATATCATGTGACGTCAGCTCAGTAATATAAACTGGGAGAGAGGAGCAGGAAGGGGAGGCAAGATTCATTCTGGGCCTTCCAAAAGCAACCGTCATGTGTACTGAAGCCCTGCTTCTCGGAAGGTGGCCGGACATCGCTGCTGATGGGAAGTAGAGAGTAACAGCTTTATCTTCGCTTTGCTTCTTGCGCGCGCGCGGCTTTGCTATCTTTATATTAAACTGCTTTTATCTTAACTCACGAGACATTTGTCTTATTTTCTCCCCTTCTCTGGCTTGCTGAGGAGGTGGATGATCAAGTGGCGTGGTGGGTGCCTGGCACCTAGCCAGGGTCAAACTGCCACAGTAATATAAAAAAATATGAGATTTTAGCTAATAAATGAATAATAAGGAACATCAAGGCTCTTGGCTCAGGTTCCTGTGTTACTGACACCACAGCTAAAATCTGTTATCAATACCTCTCTACCATTTCTAGGTTGGGTTTAAGTTGTCGTTCCAACCATTTACATATAAATGTCTTCAGTAATGGCTATCTTGAATATAAAATTTTTGTCCTAGCAGATCAGAGAGGAAGATAAGCACAGGTACTTGAAACATCTCAAGTTTTTTGTGTAATTTTAATAATTCTTAGCTCCAATTTATTCCCATATTTAGAGTATTTTATGGTAGTGTGCAGTCTCGAATGCACAATGTGAGAATTTCAACAAATTCAAACAACTGCTTTAAACATTATGTCCTAGAGGAGTAAAAGAAAAAAAAATAATTATACCAATAATCAGTTGTTTTTGTCAGTCAGTAATACTGGATTTATGCTCCTAGACTGATGAGACATGAAACACCTCTATTTCGGCAAGTTCAAGTACTATATAGTTTTATGGCAAAGTCAGAAAAAGTGCTACCAATGAGTTTACCTGAGAAAGAAATTATTAAGCTAAGTAGTTCTCTTGAAAGCACATTCTACCCTTTCATCTAGCTACTTCCACTGCATACAAAATAGGTATTAATAACCTAAGCCATAATAAGACAAACTAAATACAAGTTTTAGAAATGGTTACAAATAAGTGCTTTTTGAGGTTAAAAGAGATTTTGGATGTGATCCAAATGATCCATTGCTCATAGTATCTAATTCAGTGAGCATTTCTACCTTCATTTATTTTATACAAGACATATAAAACATAGAAGTCTAATCCAAAGGCAAGAATCTAAATTATTTCTCCTACTGCTACTGTGTTTGTGAAGAAGAATCATACTGCCTTTTGTTTGCTTAGCAGTTCTGAATTTCCCTCTGCAGAAAAGAAAGTGTAGTTGGTGCTGTTTTAGCTCATCTTATGTGAACGGGGGACATTCTCTCAGAGGCGGGATGCGGGTTTGGACTGCCTTTAGCTGTGAAGTTGAAACATCATCTCTTGTATTATGAGTAGGTGTTGTCGCCTCTAGTGAGCCTATAAGGAATAGGCACTATTTCCCATCTAACCAGTGAATGTGGCCAGGCTCAGTTAGTTTTATGACAGAGTTTCGCGTTAAGATGTGCTTCAGGCAATTGAAACATGGTCTTAGGAGATTTGATGGCCAAGATACTGAGCTCTGCCAAAACAGTAGCATGTCTAAACGTGCACATCAGCAGGAGTATAACCTTTTATAGTTACTTTAATGTATGAGTTTTTTTGGTAGCTTGTGACTCAACTTCTGAAATTGTTGCCTATAACCCACTAAAGTAATTCTGAGGTTCAGGACACCTTGGAGATGGACAATGTGATGTATTACTTGTACATGCCTAACTCCTCTTTACCTTCACATTTTTCTGTTACTAATACTTTATAATGACAAAAAGGCTCTGAAACATTTTTTTTTTCCTATTTGAGTAGCAATAGAGTGTTGTCAGAAATTGTAAGTCAAAGAAGTGTATTTTTTTCAGAATAAATAGCTGTATGACTAATTTAGATGTTCTATTAAGGAGACCATGTCTGGAAATTGACCTCTGTGTTGCAGAGCGGGAAATAATCTCTAGGCAATTAGAATGCTGAAAGACTCAGTACACTCTAATAACACCCTCTGCACAGCAAAGTGTTGCTGGTTCTTAGTTTATAAATTAAGAGAAAGTGCATGAAAGTTAAGCCACGTATAGCAAACACTTCTAATTTATGACAAATACCTACAACTTACAAATAAAGCCTGGTCCTGCGTAACAATTGAAATTAGAATTTTAATAATGTCTCACATCTACATTCATGCATTATTAAGAGAGGCATTTATACTGGAGACCTTTTTTGTTAACATAATTTGCAAATATATTGTGATTGGTCTTATTAAATTTACTAGCCAGACCTTTGAGGTTTTTGTTTGATTTCTTTTTCAGCTTTTCCTCTGGTCTCAGAATACTGGAGTTCAGTATGGCTCGTCTTTGTAAGGAGAACCCGAATCTGTCTGCCTGATTGTTCACCCTCATAAACTTCCCATAAAATGCAGCTATCTCAGCCTTTCTTTCACTGTCAGCTGTAAAGACCTGCATGTAAAGTTGGGCTGGACTTCAATGTGTCAAAGCTCTTAATCTAACTTTTCATGATTCACACACTTTTATTACATAATTAAGAGAGTTTGTTCTAGACTGATTTTACCTAGTTAAAATGAACTAATCTCTTGAATGCTGGTAATAAAAAAGGTGTGACCGCCACTATCTAGTGTGAAAAATGGAAACCAATCTTTGCTCCAAACTTACTGACCTCAGTCAGCACATTAAAGTGCAGCTATGTTTTACTGACTACAAAACTCCTTATGAACTTAAAATGGCTGCAGTTTTAATGCCATCCTATGAAGATTCATTCCACTTCTAAAAACCTCTGAGCCTACAGTGAGTTTGATACATCTTTCCAGAAGCCTTATCTGTGGTAGGACTAATAAATTTGGCACTAACAGCCTTGAAGTATGTAATTTTATAATAACATCTGGGCCTGGTGTCTTGCGTCTGTTTACCTGTGGATGGACATGAAATGGAGATAAATATGTATTCCTTTTTCTGACTTTGCAGTGAAGTGTGAGCCTCACCGGTGCCAGAATGCCTTGGGCTGCACTAACAACCAAGCAGAGTCTCAGTAAGAAATTAATGCACAGAAATTGCACAACACCTGTTACCGGCTAAAATACACTAAAACCCACTGGGGCAGAAGACTTACTCACACCCAGCAGCTGCATAACTGCACGTGTACAAATCTTCAGGGAGGGTTAAGTACAAAGAGATATGAGAACTCCAGCCCCTAGCTACTTGGGAACATCATAAAATAACTCAAGCATAAAAAAAGATAATAATTTAATGGCATTACATAGGGACTTCAAAAACTTCCTTGTCTTTTTGCTTAAATCTGGACTGACTAAGCTTATTTGGGCTGAGCAGCAAAACAGATGGGGCTACTGGCTCTTTCACCTGAGGGCAGGGAACAAGCCAGGGACAAAGAAGCTGAGCAGGTGCTACTGCATTTGGAGAACAGGACATAAGGAATCAGCAGGGCAGTGGTTAAAGACTGTTTTTTGTTTGTTTGCTTTGTAGGAGGGCTAGGGAAGGTGCATGAGCATTCACAAACTGCTGCTCTTACAGCAATGAAGAAAAGGGAATCTCAACCTTCTAACTCTTCAGAAATCAGATCATTTTTTGAACTCTCTGTCCAGTTCTACTCTCTGCATATTAACAGTTGCATATCCTATGGTCTGGAGTAAGCTGCAGCCCCAGTATCTGCCCAGAGTGATCCTGCAGCCAATGTGTTGGTATGGATTCAGAGATGAAGGGAATGATGTGACGCACAAACTAAAATTTTCTATTCTGTAAGAAACTACTAGAATAAATTTACTGCTTGAGCGCTAGGATTAAAAAATTGAGATTTTAGGTCAGAAGACATCTTCTCTAAAAATCTCTCTTCTTTAACAAAAGGAATGAATAGGTAGGTCTTTCTAAGTCTTTCAAAGTGCTGTCTGCACGAGTATTGGCTTTGACTCTCCTTAGCCATATACTTTATGCAGAGATCAGAGTGAGATCTGACCTCTGTAAACAGGTATCATAATTTTGAATCTAGATTCACTTTGCATAACTGTAATTCACTGTGTTAAGCTAAAAAGTTGAGAAAGTAATAACTCTGATTTACTTATACAGGTGCTAGCCAGAACAGGTTCTACTTAGTACTTCTTTCTGTTGCCCTCTGCACAAAAGACTAAGAATCTTGTTATCTTGTTTCATGACTAAAATAAAATCTGAAAAAATATAAAAGCAAAGATTATGCTGTGAAAATATTAATTAATATTATCATATTTTCAGATGCACTTTTAAGTACAAAATAAAACACATCTCTAAAATTTCATATGTAGTGTATAAATAATCTGCCTTCTGGTACAAACAGTGTAAACATCTGATCTGCAGTGAGGAAGAACTACCCAGAAAAAGATTTTAACAGAACTAAAATGATTCTGGTTTGCTTTAGTCATTAATTAATAAGATCTTCGCCTCACTGGATATCCAAACCATACATAGAAAATACAACATTTCTTCCATTAATATGATCTCTGCACAGGTATCATCTGGAATGACATCAAGAAATCAGACCTGCAGAAAAAGAACGACTGAGTGTCTGAGTCCTTGATTAGAGACACAATGAATACATTTGGATATATTAGCTGCACTGATGACTGAGAATTCTTGGTATACCTTCAGTTTAACATGTCAAGTAATTGCAAACTTGTCTTGCCAGGCTAAGCATACCAGTATCAGGTTATGACATATTAAGAGCAACTTAATATTGAACTTGGGAACTTACTCAACATAGTAAGTGCCATAAATGGGATCATCAATTTTCTCCCAGCCATATGGAAGCTCTGAAAAACAAAGAATTATCTCTTTCAGTAAGTGCAGTACAGAATGCTAAGATTTCTAGTAGCAAAATCGTGGGTCTTTGCTGGGTGTTGAGGAAAATAATTTGATACTGAAATTAGATACTATGACCAAAGCAAATGCCAAATCTCGAACACATACCATGGCAGCCACAAGGATTAACAACTTGAAAATTGGAATGCAAAGACAGATCTCAGCCTCTAGAACAACACATTTTAGTTGAACTATATTGTTCCAACAGCTGTGCAAGCCATCAGCTGTAGCCCAACTTGTATGACAGAGGAAGTGAGGACATTCTGTTCTACCAAACAGGTACACACACACACACACACACACACACACACACACACACACAAAGTTATTTGCTTTTGGTGCTTTTTTCTTTGCTATGAATCCTGGAAAAGCTGGCATTGAAGGAACAAGAAGTTTGCCTTCTGCCATATAAGTACAGTAAGTATACCTAAATGTTCCTGAGAAGTTTGTACCATTTGCCTTACTGTGATGGCAATTCCACAGCCTCCAACAACATCTGGTTCTAAAGTTAAATTATGTATCAGATACCTCAAAGTACATACTAGTAAATGGAAGTAAAAACCAAAATAAGATACTATAGAATTTTCTGGCCTTAAAACTAATTAGTTTTGCAGTAAGAAAGAAAACATTTAATTGCTTTCATTCAGGTATTAACAATTAAAATGTTAATGTAATGATCTTGAAAATCAGTGTTCACGTACAAGCAAATTGTCACATCTATATATATTCACATATATCCAGAATTCCATATTTTATTATCACTCACACTAAACACTTAAAAAATTATTATACTGATAACAGAACTTCATCTTGTACATAAAAGGCACCACATGGATGTGCCAAGTACTTCAGTTGACATGAACAGCATAAAAACTTCTGTATCAGATGTGATGACTTTGATGGAGGAGACTCACAAAAGGATGAGTATTCCTATCATGCACAGGTATTGATTTCTGTGCAGTTAAAGACGATGGCACAATATGCAGGGAGTGGTATTGAGATTCTATTAGGAAATTTTATTCTGGAATTCTTTATCTAAGATATATTTTTTTCTTTCTAAATGCAGTCATGCTTGTAAAGTAACTTTTTGGAGACAATGAGAGTCCTGAACTACACAGAACATTCAGAACTGAGCCTTTATTCTTTTTTTTTGTTGTTGTTTTTTTCAGTGACAGTGTGAATAGACAATTACTGGTGTGCTGTAAAAGGCAAATAGGAAAGTAAAGCCTGACTGGTAATACAGAGATTAAAGAGCTAAGAAACAATGTTAAGAAATTGCTTCACCTCTGCTTGTTACTTTTCCCTTAAACACATCTATAATAGCTCTTCCTTTCTTGACTGAACTTGCTCAGATTGCTGTAGTCTTTATATCACATAGTGCTCAGGGATGTTCCTGCTCAGCCCTTTCCAATACTGAAATGAAGGATACAACCCTCTGCCAAAGACTGATAGATGAGGAACTCAATGAATTTGTAATGAAAAGCTGAAGGATTTCGTTGATGTAGATACTATTTTTTCCCTACTCTTCTTAGAACTTAGCTTTGAAATCTGTGCAAGTCTGCACTCTGAACTGCTTTTGTCAGAGCTATTTTGTTATTGTCGCTTCATTGGAATAAATGTATCATCAGGTCACAGAATCACAGAACACTTGAGGTTAGAATGGACCTCTGTAGACTGCCTAGCCCAACTGCTCTGTTCAAAGCAGGATCATCTAGAGTAGGTTCCTCAGGACCATCTCCAATTGTCTTTTGAATATCTCTAGAGATGGAGACTCCATAACCTCTGTGAGAAACTTCTTCAAGTGTTTGATCATTCACAGAGTGAAGTTTTTCTTTTGTTTAAGCAGAATTTCCTGTGTTTCCATTTGCATCCTTTTTCTTCTGTGCTGTCTCTGGACACCACCAAAAAGAGCCTGTTCCATCTTCCTTGCACATTCCTTCAGGTACTTACTTAGATTAAAAAAATGCCCCTGAGCCTTCTCTTTTCCAGACCACATAGTTCCAGCTCTCTTAGTCTTTCTTTAGAGAAGAGATGCCCCAGTCCCTTTCACTGGAGTTCTTCCTGTAAGCCCTTGTCTCTCTTGTGAGGGCTTGGATAGATGCATTTTATTTCGCACTTCTACAAAAATCTGAAATAATTTAGGATTTACTATTAACCTATTGGCCTATTTTTTCCTAAGGTAATGATGCAGAACTGTATTTATGAACTGGCACAACTATTGAGAAGGCAAATGGCAAATCTCATTTTCTAGTGTTAAAGTCTGTAAAAATTTAATGAATTGGACATATAATGGAGAACTCACTTCTAAATGCAGGGATTGAACCACTGGTTATCTAACATCATAAAATAGTTATGAGGTCAGAAGAAAGGAAATAAAAAAATACCTTCATATACCATAATAGATATAAACTTCATGTAAGGCTATGCTTTAATTTCATTTTTTCCATTTGAGATGCAGCACGTAAGCTATGTTTACTTAAATTTCTGTGTTAACCAGTAAAATGGAATTGTGAGAGCACAAACCCTAAGCCCTCTGCAGCCCTCTAAAGTATGGCAGATAAGGTTAGTGGAGTGTAGTTTACTACAGAGCTTCTGTTAGAAGAATCTTCTGCTATTTTTTTTCAGGACCATTGTGATTGTTTTTTAATACATTACATAGTGGCATCTATTCCATTTTTAACTACTGAAATGAAAGATTATAGGACAAAAACACTTTAGTGCTTTGTAAAATAGGATGCTAAGCATTTGCCAAATTATTGGTGGAGGCTTTACAATTTCTCTATTTCATTTCACCATGCCCAGTGATGATCATTAGGGATAAAAGTGAACAGTAAATATTTATAAAAGAGAATTGTTATCAAACACTTGTGAAGATTACAGTTGGCTACCATGATTTGAACTGGGAAGGCAGATATAAATTTTAGCAATCTCTGATATTCATTTGTTAGCATTAACATGCCAGTTCTTCTATATCTGCAATCAACATTTTCACAGTTGCTATGCTATAGATGCAGTCTTCATTTTCATGAGCTCAACACTTCTATCATTTATGTCTTCTATTCTGTTGACTCTGGGAGGATTTCTCTATATAGAAGAAAAAAATTAATGCTATCCTTTATTTTCAGACTTCAGTATCAAATACTGCATTCCCACAGACTGAGGGGCCTGTTCAAGAGCATTTGCAAAATCACTATTTAAAAAAACAGTAATTGTGCAGCATTTGGCAATGCTGATACCACAAATCAATAGAAAGGTGCTGAATAATGTGTATAGTACGTATATATGCTCCAGTTTCCACATTTCATGCTTTATTGCTTACTGGAGAAGCAGCATCTAGCTAACACTGCAGCAGTTATCAAAAAAACCAAAAATATCAAAAAGGTACTGCTGATCCTAAGACACTTTGCTCAGTATGCATCTGGGTAAGCTTTTAAATGCAGAAGGAGTTGCATTTCTGAACATTAAATGCCCAAGAGTAACGAAAGCCCTGCAAAAAAAGGGAAGCTGAAGCAAAAAGTAAAGAAAGCAAGAAGGAAAGAAAAGCTAATACGAATTCAAGGAGGTTATTTTAATAATCAATGGTAGTGTCTTCTCATCACAGCCTGCTTATGTTAATTGTGCCTTCTGAAAGCTGTTGTGTTTCAAGATGACTTTTGATGGTGCCACTTAACCTTCTCCAGGAATGGAAGAAGGAATATATTTTGGATCTCAATATGCCAAGATGAAAAATCATGTTACCAAACCCAAAGATTATTTTTTCTGAACTTTAGGCAGTACTGTGTTAAAGAGAGTCATACAAACCTCTAATGGTTTCAGAAAAACAGCCAGCATTATGTCAGTACGCTACTGGAAAGAAAAGACAAGAGCATATTTCTTGAATCAGATGCAATTGAAATATTTGTATAGTATAAAATAATATAATATGAGAGAGAAAGGGAAAATATAGTGCCTTCTGTTGTGGAAAATCCTGTCAATAAGGCTGAGGAAGCTGAGGAAGTCAGTATGAATTTGGTTCATCTGCCTTAACACCTAGGCACAGGTCATAAATACTTTTCTAATACATATATTAGCCTTTACAGAAAAATATTGTATCTTTACACTCAGCAGCCTGTGTTTGTTTTATCTCTTGCTTTCTCTGCTCTTTTCTTTCTCCTTTTTTCAAATTCAGTGTTGCCTTTTCAAGTCAGTTGCATACTACAGAGAGTATCAAAAGAGCTGGGTTAAAAGATACAAAATACTGTGCAGCTCCACAGTCCAAGGCAGTTAACGCATTCTTCCAGTTTTTCCTAAGAGACATAGTCTTTGCAAATACTCATCTGTAAGTCTAAACCAGTGTTCCTCACTGCTTAGCTTATGAAAAAAATGTTTGCCAGCAATACACTAGGGCACAACGAACAGGTTACGAGGGAGCAGATCCTGCTCATGACATCCTGTGCTGCTCCTTCAGGAGCAGAGGGCTGGCAATGTCCACTTTGAATGCTTTTGTCAGTGCATTGGTCAACTGATACATGAAACAGGTACAGTAGTTGTGCTGCAGCTCCTGAAACCTTCTGTTACAGGTTGCCATAAAGAAAGAAGATAATATTGCTCACTGAAAGTAAGTATTTAACCTGCTCTCCACATACCATTGTCAATTCTGCTGTCACATATCCACTTATCATCTGGGAGCTCCAAAACCCAACAAACAAATCAATAGGTATATGATTTGGTAAAGTCCTTGCTATTGCCTCAACAGATTTCTCCACTTAACCATGTTTCAAAGGTCCCTGCCTCAGTTGGAAAATGCAATTATTAACATGGACTTCTCTATGCTAGTGCACAAATCAAAATTTGCTGGTGAAAATAGATTTAAAAAAAAAAAAAAAAAAGGGAAGCTGAATTGTTCACTGCCTCAGTGAAAATAAGAACAAAGGCAGGACAGACAACTTCACCCCTACAGCAAAACCAAATTTGCTCTTCCTATCACAGAAGACTTGGTAAACTTCGGGAATGTTCCAAATCCTAGTCAAGCCACGTAAGATCAATTTCAATTAAACTTGTGTTCTCCAACTGCTATTCTCAAACCAGAAAATTTCACAAAGTCACAACTGTTTATGTTCTGTCTGTAATCACAAACCATTCATGTGCAATTTATTCTCATGAATAAAATCACATTATGCATAATTTCCTTGCACAATGGAAACAAATGTCTAAGTAACATTCACATCTGATAAATGCATCTTCTTCATTCTGTGCAGCTTATTGTGACACGTTACATCCTTAATTGTGCAGAATGTAGATTTCTAGATGTTACTATCAATTTGATATTTTCTCCCAGTACTGTTACCAAGTGAAACATTGTCAATGATATGGATATTTCTAATATTAGGTGTACTTGATCTCTCTGACATGCAGGACTATGTACATCTAATCAAGATTTACATTAATACAGTGAAAAGTACCAACTGAATTACCAAGGTTTAACTATCAAAAAAAGAAGGCATGAAAGGCTTGCTAGCTATTAATTCAAATAAAAATGGAAAAAAGAGAAATTAAGCGAAGAATACCTTACATGTTGTGAATTTAGTTAGGCTACTGTAGGCAGTGCCTGCGGTGATTTCCTTTATAAAGCTGTAGCAAAGAACTCACTTCTCAACAGTTTAAGAGGCAACAGCTGAAGCTGATTGGAGTAATCTCCATGGACATTTTTAAGAGGAAGCTTTGTGTTTCTGTTAAAAGATTCCCAATAACTCATATAATCCTGTTTTCCCTGTATTTAGAAATAATAGATTCAGGGAAAGCAGAAATACTCATTAAAATATTTATTATGGAAACTTTTTTTTTCCTCATCAAATCATGTTATTCTACGTTATTTGTGCTGAGTACTTGGTTTGTATCACAGAATATTTTGGGAGAAAGAAGCTTAAACCTGCTTCTTGTTAATTTCACAGTTCCCACTAAAGTGACTAGGGTTTTGCTGGGGTAATAGCAAACACTAGGAAATGCTGAAAACTTTCATTTTTGAACTACAAGTCCTTGCTCAGGAGACTGGATGTGAATGCATCCAGACTTCCACAGAATAATTAAAGAGCTATGTGCCTTGGCTTCCAAGAATAGTTTGAGATAATTGCTGAATTCTGTGTTAATTGTATGTTATCTCCTTTTTAATACAACAAAGGGTACATCTAAAAAAGAGTCACTGAAACTCTTATCCTCATAGCTCCTAGCTTTAAACTAGTTAACGTGGGCTCTGCTAAGAGTAAAGTCACTTTGGGATGAACCTTGGTGCAGAACACAAGCCTGCCAGAGGAGCTCAGCACATGCCCCAGCAGTTACTCACACATAGCCAAGGAGCTGTGATGGCACGGCTGGCTGGTTCAGGGTTCAGATATACACATAAAAGGGACTGTCACCTGCACTTGTTTTACCAGCAGAAAAGGAGCCCCAGGTAGACTGACTGCATGTATTATCAATTAGCATTCCTGAAGTTCAGCAGATTTGCTGCACGCCACATACAGCTCCAATGTGGAAGATTCTGCCTTTGAAACTGATTTTATTAACATAGCTTTTTTTTTTTTTATGCTATATTCTTTAGACTTTGAAGAAAACAGACTGAAAAGAAACATTCTTTTTGATCTTTTGGATGTTCAAATCTTCCAGTGCTTGTACCTCATTACTGACTGTTTCAATTCAGCCTTGTTACAAAACAGTGTTTTCTACCTAATAAGTGCCTGTTCTCATGAAGTTAGGCTTTTCTTCTTCTATTTGCTTTTCAGTCTCTTCATTTATGAAGTTAGGCTTTTCTTCTTCTATTTGCTTTTCAGTCTCTTCATTTATTTATAGTATTTCCTTTGCTGTTAAATGTTAAAAACATACCCTGTGAATGAATGGGTTTATTAATTTTCTGTTATTATATAACCTAAAAAACTTCAGTATAGCTGCTGACCTAAAAAGACCCACAAAAGTATGTAGCTACTAATATTGCAGGCTAGCTCTTAAGGGAGGCAGCTAGGTATTCTGTTGCTAGTATCTCAAATTCACATATTTGCTTCAATGTATTTTAGCTTGCACTTCACCTCTTGACTTCTGGTATAACAATAATCTCTGGTATAACAAAGAAAAGAAAGACTATTATTCTGTTACACATTCAAATGACGCATCTTAATGATCTTTTCAGTGAACTTTACTAAATGGGAAGCAGGATTACTCTCAGCCTTTCCTCACAGGACCAGTGCCCCTGTTGATCTTGGCGGCCCTCTACTGAACTTGCTCCCATGTATCAGTTCAATTTATTGTGTACTGAGGGTCTCAAAACTGGATGCAGTATTACAGGTACAGTCTAATGAGTCAGCTCCCAACCTGTACTGTTGCAAGATTTTCTTCCTGCCCAGGTGCAGGACCTTGCACTTGCTCCTATTGAATTTCACAAGGTTTCTGCAGGCCCATTCCTCCAGCCTGGCTTGGTCCCTCACTTGCCCTTGACCATGTTGACAGGTTCCCCGGGGGTCATCCTGCAAAGCTGACTTTGCTACCTCCTTCAGACTGAACATAAAGATATGAAACTGGACAGATTCAGCTATAAACCCCTTTAGAATACCAAATGTTGACTGGTCATGAAACAAAAAGATCGTCTCAAGCATCCATCTTAAAAGCGAACAGTCAATGAAAGTGGCAGACTAGTGATCTGTGGACATCCTACCCCCATGAAGGGGGCTGAGAGATCAATGTACTTTACAAGAAACCAACTATCTTGAGAAACAAGGCTCTGGCACTCAGAAGAAGGGGTTAATTATGAGAGAATAGTAATATTGTTCCAGCTAGGATAGTCACTGATCAACAGCTTAAATAGTGCACAAAGAATTAGAGACCGAGGATGAGGCTGGTGATATTGTCTCAAACATTGTGCTTCACTGGCAGAGGGATGAGGGAACCTCTTGGATCCAGCTGAACTTGCTCAGTGAGTTGTAACTAGCATTCCATTATCTGGTTAAGCAGTTACAAGGGAAGCTCCCAGCATAAGACTTTCCATCCCACTGCTGCTCACCTCTAATACAAATACAGTGACATCCACTCCTGATGAGACAGAAATATAGAACTCTCTTCCAAATACAAGGGCGACCCTTGCCCAGACACCTAGAGACTCAGCCTGAGGACTTCCATCCAGGACAACAAAGGACCAACTGGACACTGCTGGGTTTACCATGGTGAAACGCTTGCTTCTCTCTCTCTCTCTCTTTTCCTTTCTTTCCGTCTTTTCTTCAGGCTATCCCTTTTAGTAAACCTCAATCAAGAATAAAACCAGAGCCATTCTGTGCTATCTGACCTCACTTGTGTCTGAATCTGGCACAGGATAAAAGGAACATTAACTCCTTCCTGTGGATCAACACATTACAGCTGCTGCAGTGCTCCTCTTGCATACACATTCAGGTATAGTATGGCCCACCAATCATAGCCCTCCAAGCCTCACTGACCAATTAGTTATCTGTACAGTTCTCCATCCATCCAGATTTTTAATGTCTTGAATGTGATATACAAATATTGTGAGAGATAGTGAAAAGAATCTTAAAAGTTGAGGTAAATGACATCTACCGGTTTTGCTTCATCCCCAAATCAAGTCATTTTAACATAGCAATCAAGTTGGTCAGGCATAATTTGCACTGGCTGTTCCCAGTCACCAACTTCTCTCCTTCAGGTGTCTGGAAATGTGTTCTCAGAGGACTCTTGCTTCATGATGACACCTGCTAGTGTCCTGGGCTGCTCTGCAACAGCACCTTGAATATCTCTGTTTTGTGGTCACTACAGCCAAAGCTGCCATTGATTACCCTATCTTCCACTAGTTCTTCTGAAAACTGCCAGAAATCTTGTTGCCTACTTGTCTTCTGCCTTTCTGGCCTTCTAGCAGATGCCAAGGAGGTTAACATCCTCATAAAAGCCAGGCTCTGTGATGAGAGGCTTCCTTGAGTTGCTTAAAGAAGGCTTCATCACCCTGATCAGGGGATCTGTAATGCTATTGGCCTGTCCTCTGATCCTGACTCACAGACTCTCCACCAGCTAGCCATCCATCCCACAGGAGAGCTCTGTTCATCCAAGGTGTTCCTCTGCACAGAAGACAAGCCTTTTTCCTCATCTCCCCTTTTCTAGTCAAACAGGTTATTTTACCTTGCTTCTGACTGATTTTTGAAATTAAACTTAAATTAGAATTTCAATCAACATTAAAAAAACTTCTGTTTCATTAGTTCATTTGGGCCTTCAGATCCTTGAGTCTATATTTCAAAATAAAGCACGTAGCAAAATGCTTTCTGTTTTGCTTTTTTTGTTTGTTTGTTTATGTTGTTTTTCTGCTTTGTTATTACACCAAATGGCAATTACTTGATTTTATGTGACAGCCCAGTGAGGCAAATGGAGAGAAGTATTATAAAAAGAGATGGGAAAATGTAACATCTACAGTGATAATGAAAAAAAAAACACCTAACCCAGCCAAGAACTACTCTGCATGCTTACAATGGACTGTTTACCTATGGGTGGTCCACAAATAAAAAGCAATCTTACCCAGACAGTAAAATTGCATAGTTACATTACTTATTTGTGAGCTACAACTGCTTCAGAAGCATCAGATACTGGCCTTGGATGGAAATCTCAGAGCAGATGAAATAAACTAGTGCTCTGATCAAGTACAAGACATCTCACATTTCTATATTTTATTTCCAAGTGACCAATGAAGTTGCATGCAATCAAACAGAAAAATTCCTCTCAAGGTACTTCCTACATGACCCGTTACCATGACTACCATGTTTTTTCATAATACGTTTTCACAGTTCTGAAGAGTAGCTGGATATCTGTAATGCAGATACATTAGTTGTTTAAACAATATTTGATGAAACAGATAAATCAACACAATCGATGAGGGAGATTGCATTGGACTGTGGAAAAGCCAAGTTAACATTGCAGCTGCTGAGGCAGCAATTCTTGACTTGTATTTGTCTCCATAGTGGCTTCATCGCCTTGTTGAAGGTGAGAACTTTAAAAGTCCCATCTTTTATTACTTTTTGCTTTGTTGCACAATAAATAAAAAGCTGCTTTAGTTGCATGTAACAGCTTTCTGAAACTTCTCGTCATAACTTATTCATCATTATGCATTAGTTATATATATGAGGACACTCAAATTGAGTCACTCTGTACTTTAAACATTATGTTAAAAAAATGCCTTGGCATTTGAATGACAAGGAGATATGTATGAATGCAGAGGCTTATTTTTCTTTATTTGAATTGTAATACCACCTGCCAAAACTCTCTCAGCATGGCTCTGTGACAGCATCAGAAAGGAACTTTGCATGAGAAACAAGTGTGTTGTCCTTTGTTCATCTACCAGATACCTTGTGTTTGCATTCTTAAGGGTACTTTGCAAATGTAGTGTCCAATTAATATACAGATTTGTGAAAATGACAAAATAATCGAGTTTCTAAGTCATTTTTCCTTCAAGAGTTTTAACTGTGTGGGACAATAATTAGACAATTAAGATTCACTCTTGTTTTCGTCATATTTTAATGTTCAGTAATGTCTGCATGTACTAATATGTTATAAGAAGAAGTAAAAAAATGGAAGGCAAAAATAATACTTTTATGGTCATAGTCACTACTTTAAATTCTTACGCACTTCAATGTCATGAAAAGTGACAAGGATTTTCCACTCTCCTTTTCCCTTCTTCCTTCTCAGCATAAAACCTTTGTAATGGTGAATAGAGTAGTACCCTATTAGTCCTATATTAAAGGCATACTATGGAGATGGCGATGAGACAGGGAGACAGAAAAAGCCAAAGAGCAGACTGTGCTTCTTTATGTATCTTGTTTATTATTGAGTAACTCTAAAAACCTTCAGATTCTTTACCCAAAGAAAAGAGCCTCTTCTCCCAAGAAAACCCAGATCTCCTTCAAAGACAAGGTGCAGTCTGTTCCTTGTTCTTCCCCCGCCATAACTAATAATTTACCAAAATAATTTGGTTTCCTCCTTGCCTCCTTCCCAAGACATCTTTCTTATAGTCCTACCAGTGATGTAGTCAGTTATTTTCATTCCCAGAAGATTAAATATCCTTAAACACCAAGGTCACTACAAGCTCTGAAAAAAAGGACCCTTCAGACTGCTTCTCCTACAACTTATCCCAAGAGATGTATGATCTGCCACAAAGTTAGTACAGAATAGACTCTACAGGGACTCTGTAGGAACACAACACAGAGACAGAACAGGTCTCTGACTGCTGTACCTCATTTCAGCCCAGCTTTGCCTAAGTCTATTTGATACCTTTCTAATTCCTGTGAAAGTAATCTTAGAAGTAATCAGATATAGACATATAAAGGCATGCCTTTTACAGATTGACCTAGCAATACTTTATTGAAGTTTTTTGAGGATTTCTCCGTGTAGCCCATGAGAACAATTCAGAATGAGTGCTTACACTGGTGGGTCAGCTTGTCAGCACACCCCAATCAGAATCCTCAGTATAAAAGGTAGCAGCATCACCTTACAGTAATTTTCTTTTAGGCCCTCATACAGTGTCTCACGGTTAACCAATGCTGTCCTTATATGAGTAGAAAGGAGTCTGAGGATATCAGACAAATGAACTGCAGAAATTGCAGGCAGGAGAAAGGGAGAAATTAGGCTGTGGCTATATGTTTTGTAAGACTGATTTTCTTCTCATTGTCTGCAACTACATATAGTTGTAATATAACCAGGGAAGAGCAAATAATCACAGAATAGAAAAACTTCTAGTGCCTGGTTGTATTTCTTTTCATTAATTTGCAGTCTTCATAAAACTTAATAAACTCTACTGCCTATCTGCATGCAGAACTCAAAGGATGAGAATTTTATTGGGACTTCTTTACTGGACAGTTGTAGAGACTATAATTATTATCCTGAAGTTCAGCAGAGTTGGAAGGGACTTGATTTTACATCTTTCTTGACAGGTGTCATGGTTTGACAGCCTTTTCTGGTAAGGAGGAAGGGGCTGTAAAGATAAGTCCTTCAAGCAGTTGCTCAAAACCCTCCCCAGCTCTGAGCCAGACCCACTTCTAGGGCTGAGCTAATTAGATACCTCCATGATCACTTTTAAAGTAGAAACTGGAAGAGGAGGTTTCTTCCTGTTTCTTCTTTCTTCTTTCCTTTCTTCTTTTCCGTCTGGTGGTGGTGCAAGGAGTTGGAATAGTGAGAGAAAAAACCATGTGGACTCCAAGGTCGGTGAGGAAAGAGAGAAGGAGATGTGCTGGAGCAGAGACTCCCCTGCATTCTACAGAGAGAACTGGTGAAGCTGAGATTTGTTTGCATTTCTTTAAAGACCTTGCGTCAGCTGCAGAGACTCATTTTGATATTGACTCCTCACCAGGGGCAGAGACTCATTTTGCTAAGAAGCCCGAGCCAGGGGCAGATTCACTTCATTAAAGGCCCTAAGCCAGGGCCAGTGATTTTCTTCATTAAAACTATGTCCAGAAGAGGCCATGTCCCGAGGGAGGTACCCTGTACCACTTATGGCCAGAGAAGGCCATGTTCTGTGGAAGGGACCCAATATTCACAGAAGCTACAACTGTGGGGAGGAAATCATGACAAAGCAGCTCATTAAACTTATGCCCA
This sequence comes from Urocolius indicus, assembly GCA_013401255.1. Lineage (NCBI taxonomy): Eukaryota > Metazoa > Chordata > Aves > Coliiformes > Coliidae > Urocolius > Urocolius indicus. Next base: position 677,129 of record WBNH01000696.1, read on the forward strand.
GAAGAGGCCGTATCCTGAGCGAGGGATCCTGTATCTGCAGAAACTGCAACTCTGGCAAAAAAACCACACCAGAAATATTCACTAAGGACTGTCCCTCGTGTGAGGGACCCCGTGTTGGAGCAGATGAAGAATGGCAGGAGTTGTCCTCATCTGAGAAGTGGCAGAGCCCATGTATGAGTGACTGACCACATTCCCCATTCCCTGCCCCTCCCCAAGCTGTTGAGGGAGAAGGAGGTAGAGATACTAGGAGCAGTGAGCTGGGCCTGAGAAGAAAGGAGGGATAGGGGAGGGAGATCTTAAAGCACTGGTTGTAATTTTCTCATCATTCTACTCCCTTTTTTGCTTTTATTCCATTCAGTTTCTTGTAGGTAGTAGAATAAACTTTCCTACTGTCCTCTCGAAGTCGAGTACTGGAGTCTGTTTTGCCCAGAACCATAATTGGCAGTGAGCCCTCCCTGCCCTTGTTTCAGTCCACAACAACTTTGCTTATCTTTTTACTCTCATTTTGCTGGGGCCTCCTAATGAGGGTAGGGGTGAATGGGGGCACCAAGCGAGAGACTGTCATGATGCTTCTGTGCTAGCTGCGCCAAACCATGACAACAGACACTCCTGATGTCTTAACTCCAATGTTTGCTATGTACTGCTGTAAAATGTAATGTTGAGATCATCATCCAAAACTTTCAGATACAGCAGAACAACCTAAATGAAGTTTGTTTCCAACTTATGCTATATTCACTGTGTGCAGTAATCAGTAGCTAGTCATGTTTCTTCTTGATGAACTGTAATTATTTTGAGGAAAATGTTCTATGTGTGCAGAGTATGTGTGCTGTTTCTCTTCTGTGCTGAGCTCCAGTCAGGATTTGTGGATTTAAACTAGTGTTCATTTTTTAACTTGGTATTAGGTGATTGCATTTTACAGGCTTGGTTCACATCTGGTTCACTGGTCTGTTCTCATAGAGAAAGATTATTTCTGTATCATGGGAAAAAAAATCATAGGATAAGCTTTCAGTCTTTAATAAAAAAAAAAAAAAAAGTCTTACAAATGTGGAGAATTGAATGCTACATGCATTTTAGGTGCATATTTTTCTCTGCTCCACTGACAAAATCAGTTGTGCAACTGCCATGTTTGTAACAATGTTGGCTATGAGCACTTGCAATATCTGCAGCACAGGTAGCCTCTACCAGCCTTTTCATATATAGTGAAATGATAAAAATGTATTACTTTTCAACTTTGCAGTTGCATTCCTAATTACAAAATGCAGCTGGTGCTGCAGGAAAATGTGCTGTTCCGTAGTTAAGTAATTTAACTGGAAGAAGTGAAGATGGTGTTGCTTTGCAATTATTTCTTTTTCCTCTTTTTTTTCCCCTCCACTATTTTAAAATGAGTCTGAAAGGGGAAAGGGATAGGGAGAGTAAAAAAGATGGGTAGAAATGAGTGAGAGAAAGCATTGTCACAATGGCTGGACAAGTCTTGCTTGGACCAGCCCTGAAATTGTTAATTTCCCTCCATATCTTACTTATTTTGTCCTTTATCAATCTCTTCTCTTTAGCCAGTTCCATTTCCTAAGTTTTTTTTCTTTAAAACCCCCCATTTTAGCTTCTTTTCCTTTTTTTTTTTTCCCTTTAAATTTGTTTTAGTTGGTAACAAACAGGATACCTTTTGGTTTACTAAAAGTGATGGAAGACAATGGTATCTCCTTTAAGTTAAAACAGGAATAAACATTCATTCAATTTGTATCACACAGCCTGAAGAAGGGCGAATATTTGTCTCTGTAACTTCTGAGTTTGCAGAAGCTGAGTCTGGATATTTGTATCTAGTCTAAAAGGGAATGGGGATCACAAAATATGGTTTTAAGATCATGAGTTGTGTGCTCCTTTAAGACACAAATGTCCCTGTGATATGAGCATGTAATTCACTGGTGAGTGCTTAGCACGACAAGGATTTTATAAAATTAAAACTCATTTAGATTTCAGTCTAAAGTTCTCCTGAGAATTTTGTGTTTCCTTGTCTTCCTTTAATAAAGGTGATTAATGCCACTCAGTTGTTTTGGGACTACAACTGTAAACAGAATAAGTATGAGCAGTATCAGGTCTGTCAACTTTACATTGTCCTAAATAGTCTGAAGTTCAACACGTAATCATTTACTCAGATTTCCAGCATCCTTCTCTGTCATGGTAAGTCTGACAATATCCGCTTACCTCAAAAAAATGAGGACCTCATGAACAACTACAATCATCACGGTCATTCTCACGTTCCTTCAGAAAAGAGCTGTTAAAAGCAATTGGTGTCAGTATCTCTCAGGTAAACTCTGCTCACTGTTAGACTTGCAGGTCAGACTTCTGATGTTCAGAACTAAAGTTCTGAAATAAGTTAATAAAGAGAACCAAGACACCACCTATTCATAGCAATCAGTCACCAACAACCTCATCCACACTTAGTTACAGCAGCGAGTGGAAAAAAACATTCTCAAACAGCCAGTGAAAATAACGAAGGACACTGTAGTAGTATCGAAGAACCAATAATCATCAATTGTCAATCCACTCTGTTCACATATCAAAGTCTGGATTTTGGTGGCTGTTTTGACCTCAAAAGGACAGGCAGGAGAGTCTTTGCTATATCTAAAGTAATTCACTGCAACCAGGCAACAATTAACACCATTTCACAGCTCCAACTATTCTTGGATGACAGCAGCCCTTATTCAGACCTGCTCATGTTTCTGCTGTTCTCTTTATTATTAAAGTTTTGGCATCTTCTTTTGAGATCTTTTTTTGTAACAGCAAGGGGATAACTTATTTTTCTTCCAACAGAAACTGTTAAAAAAATCTTTAAAAGATGGAAATTTTGCTGTGGCTATACTGAAGATTCTGCTACTCTTGTAAATCACATCTGCCTCTACGAGGAGAAGCTCTCAAGGAAGGTCTCAAAGTTTGATGGAGACCTTATGACTTTGGAACAGAATATTGCTAGGTTTTCTGCAAGTCAAGGTTACACTAATAAGCTGTGGTGGTTTAGCCTTAACTGAACAATGACCAAACCACCCAGTTACTCCTCCCCAACTCAGCAGGATGGGGAGGAGAATCAAGAGAGAGTTGTAGAACTTTCTGGGTTGAGATAAGGACAGTTTAATAGAACCCCACAATGAGTAGGCAGTTACAGTGATGGCCAAAGGACAAAGAAAAAAGGAGCAGCCCCCAATGTAACTGCTCACCGCGCTCAGCCCGACGCTCAGCCTGACNCATCTCCCTTATGATGAAAGGCTGAGGGAGCTGTGGCTCTTTAGCCTGGAGAAGAGCAGAGTGAGGTGACCTCATTCATGTTTACAAACATGTAAAGGGTGGGTGTCAGGAGGATGGAGTCAGGCACTTCTGAATGATGTCCAATGATAAGACAAGGGGCACCAAGTACAAGCTGGAACATAAGAGGTTCTAAAGAAATACAAGGAAAAATTTCTTCGCTGTGAGGGCGAGGGAGCACTGGAACAGGCTGCCCAGGTGGGTTGTTGAGTCTCTTCTCTGGAGACATTCAAAGCCCACCTGGATGAGTTCCTGTGTGACCTACTGTAGGTGGTCCTACTCTGGCAGGGAGGTCAGACTAGATGATCTTTCAAGGTCCCTTCCAACACTTAAGATTCTGTGATCCTGTGAATGAAAGGGATGGAAGGGTGGAAGGACCTTCTGCCGGGCAGAAGGACCAAGGAAACACAGATAAACATCATATGGAAGTCTTCACTTCTGTACATGGACACAAAAATTTGCGTCTCCTACTTGCAATAGCTTTCTGGCCCTGAATGTTCTTTGCATTCACATGCTGCCCAGTCCTTGTTGGATCTAGCTCTGTACAAGCAACAGAGCAGCTTCTGCCCTGCAGCACAGTTTGCTTCTCTCCCAAGGAATCCACACCAGTATTGCAGCTTCAGGGGAATCAGCAGAGGTTAACCCATGGTAATTGTCCATTATCCACCGTCTTAGCTTAGAAAACTCTTGATGGAGGGTTTATTCCTGTCGTAGTTTAGCCAATGTAATGGTCAGATGGAGGTAAATCCTGAAGAGAAACTATTGCTATTGCCTTATAAGTAGGCTTGTCCACTTATCTTTTTAATTTTCAATAAATTGATAAACATTTCTGTTATTAAGGACAACTAAAGACTGTGAGAATAGAATAAAAGGAAAAAATACAATAAGAAACAAAATCAAGGATATCAGCAGTCAATCTTGTGAAGAGAAAATATTGGATTAAAGAAAGGGAAAAATTGTTAAATTGCTGCAGTATGAATGGTCTTGAGGTGCCAAATATGAATATAAAGTACAACTTTTCATATATCTAAAAGTGTATGTCTGTAGTCATTGATTTAGGCTTGTGTCTAAGGCAAATCTTTTTAAGCAGAAGAAAACGTTTGGAAGAAAGAAAAGAGAGCACAATAAAATGTATAGCCTTCCCTTTTTCCTCCGAAGTAAGAACTTGAGCTATTAAGGATAGAACACAAAGGCACTTAATATTTTCCCTGGATCACTTTTAACCTCCATAACACTTCTGTTTTTTCTTTTAAATATTAATGGACATTCACGATAACCTTTGAGTTATCTAGAAAATGGGAACGTCTGCTGAAGGTTCTACTTCTAACATTTCATGTTTCCTTTCAAAGAGACATAAGCTAATAAAATTAACAATTGAAATGAAACATGTGCATAAGCAGACTCTGAAAACGTCAGTGTAATTTTCAACCAGGATAGTCTCTTTTGTGCTGTCCATATAGATTATTCTTCAAATATTCCAAAGAAAATATCTTGTAATGCCTTTTTTTATGCAGTTGGCGCAAAATGAAACTGATATAAAGAACAAAACCAGACAATGTTTCCATATGTTCCAGTAGAGAAACAAATTATAGTATATTTTCACCTCATCACTATCATATAAAAGAGCTGCAAAGATAAATGTCCCTTCCCCCCAAAATATATTAAATTATTAAAATAGGGGTAAGATAATAGTTTTAAACTAAAAATAAATATTATTTTCTCCTTTCTTTCCTTCAAGGTTTCTTTCTTTTTTTTTTTTTTTTTAATAATTTCTTTCCATTTTTGCTATTGCTATGGATTCTCATTAGTTCCATGTACTGTTGTTAGAGATCTAGATATTGTCTTTCACCAGTGGCTCCAAGTTTATTTTTCTGACAATCAAATCTTCCAGGAGCTATAGTTTGAATTACTCAAGAATATGTAAGCTTCTTATGTCTGATATATCAAAAAATGCCAGCCCACACATTAGCAGTCCACAGAGCCTCAAATTGTAGTTATATATGCTGGTCTGTCAAAATTTCCTTTTTTTTTTGTCAATATGAAACATATGACTTGTCTACTTTAGTGTTACAGTAAAAGTCTAGATTTTCTCATTTCAACTCTATTTCTTTTTCCCATCAGAATTTATTTCCACCTGAAGAAAATCTGGGATTAAGGTAAGCTGTGCTTTTCTTTCCTATGGTTCCTGCCAAGTGTGGGTGTTATTCTGGAGTAAGAGTACCTTTAACTAGGTTAACCTCCATCTGAATACTGAACACTTCACATACATACAAGGAAGGAATGTTAAAAATAAGCTAGAAATACAAAATGGGTGAGAAACTCCTGTATGCAAGGTTCTGCTTCCAAAGTGTATAGACCTACTGAATTCTTCATTTTCCCTTTTATTTTTAGAAGAAGAATGAATAATTACCTGTATACTAGTAGTTACTTTACAAACTCCAATGGAATTGCAGTCTTCAGCAGAAATGAAGAAAGAGGGCTTTGACCATCTAATGAAAGATGTTTCTGCCTATGTCAGGAAGGTTGGACTACATGATGTTGAAAAGTCCCTTCCAACTCAACCCATGATTCTATGATTCTAAGGGTAATTGGTAATGTGAATGGTTACAGAATAGGAATTCTTCTCCAGGAATTCCAGTTTCTCTACAGGTGAGTTACTTTTTTTATTGCTCTGTTCCTCCCTCTGCAGTTTCCAGTCACTGTTCAGAGATACTTCTTTCAAGTCCCCAGTTCCATTCTCATACATCTTCTCAAAAATGAGCTCCCTATTTCTTAAATAAATATTCTTTACATTCTATCTCTAATAATTTGAGTTGATTCAGCCTGAATTAGCATTACAAATGAATCAGAAACTTTAAAAAGTGTTGGGATTTCACAACATTTTTCTAAGAGGCATTTCTTAGGACTGCTGGTTCTTTATGACAGTGTAGGTGGGCTTCTTAGCCCAACAAGGTGTGATTGTCACTACTTTTTTGAAGCAGACATGAGAAAAATATGTTTTATATTACTATATTACTCATTTATATGTCATTCTTTCACCAAAGTAATGATGTTAGAGCACCTTGAAGGCCTGTGAGATAATCTAGTGTGCAGTGTGCAAAACTGGAATAAGTGACCAGTTTTCTAGTCAGGGAAGGAAGATTCTTTACAGGCTCCTTAGGAAGGGCAGGCTGGGAAAATAAGGACGTAGAATTGCCCTTTATGTGACAGAACAGTTGGAATCCACAGAAGTCCATTGAAAACTTTCTCATCCAAGTGGTGGAGCCAAAGAGGAGATGTGGATTGCTGGACATCATACTTACCAACAAGGAAAGACTCGTTGGGGATGAGAAGGTCAAAGGCAGCATTGGCTGCTGTGACCATGACATGGTGGAGTTCAGAGCTCCATCCAACATCAATAATCATGTCATCATACTAGGGCAGAAGATACTGGCAGCATCTACAAGGTCTTAAGTAGTCTTGACAGACACTTGGACTATGAATTGCCAAAAGTATTTTTAAAAATGGTAGTTTAATCCCAGCCAACAATTAAGCAACACACAGCCACTCTCTCACCCTCCAGCCAGTGGGATAGGGAGGAGAATCAGGAAAAGAAAAATTAAAACTTGTGGGTTGAGATGAGAACAGTTCACTAACCTAAATGAAATAAAATAGAAGAACAACAATAATAATAAGTAATAATAATTTTGATGCAAAAGAAAATAACAACAACAAAAAGATATTAAAAAAGGGAAAAAACCCTCAAGTGATGCACAATGCAATTGTTCACCAATTGCTGAGTGATGCTTGCACATTGATCCATGGCTACCTGACTACTCCCCTCAGTTAATATACACGCCATGATGTCCTATAATACAGAATAGCCCTTTATCTAGTTCAGGTCAGCTGCCCTGGCCAGGCTCACTTCTGAGTTCTTGTGCACTCCCAGCCTACTCACTGGCAGGGCAATGTGAGAAGAAAAAAAACTCTTGACACCGTACAAGCATTGCTCAGTCATAATGAAAACTATGTTATCAATGCTGTTTCCAGCACAAATCCTAGCAGCTCCTAGGAAGAAAATTAACCCTGTTCCAGCTGATACCAGGATATATGCTTAAACAGGCATATGCTACACAGGAGCAGACACAAGAAAGACAATTCAATTTTACAAAAAAAGTAAAATGCACACAAAAAAGATAATGGGTGAAATAAATTTAGTCTCCATATTTATTACTCCTTTTGTCCATTTCAGTCTTTGATTCTGGTTCCAATGCACAGCCTACTCAGGAGGTATACACATTCTGAAAACACTTGTGCTGACTGCCTGCTTTTACTGTCTGGATTGTTTTAATCTAAATATTTTTCATTGAAATTTGCTGCCTATTAAAAGAAGTTTGCTTTTTAGTTTCACAAAAATATTTCCTTAATCCTTAATTGTGCATGCCATCTCATTCAAATCTAAGATATAGGGCTCTTAATCACACTCACATACCCAGTAGGTTTCCTCTAATCAGGCAGGTTACATTTTATTGACCTATTTTAGATCCAGCACATTAAATATGGCTGTTCTGATGTTTAAGAAAAGAGTAGAATCTAAAAGAAACAACTTAAGTGTAAAACTGTAAAATTAAACAAGCAAAATGGCTGATTTAAATTCTCTCCTCTAAACTCTCTTCTCAGGCCCACCCAAGCCTTCTGCCTTCTCACCATGAACTGAGGTGTACGTGCAGAACTTCCATTGTTTAAAAGGGACTAAATATTGCTCCCAGTTTGTAGTGTGTAAGCCCCAAGAACTGCAGACACATTTACAGTATTGGTGTGAATGGGATAACTTTGGTCCCAGAAACAGTCTAGACAAAGAATCGGCAGCACAAAGCTTCCAGTAAACTAGATTTATCCAGCTACTTTTGGTGCAGAATAAGACCTTTAAGAGCTAGGCAGACATCTCCTGAATATGTTTTTAAGGCTGATATTCTGTTCACTACATTGGAGTTGTCAAGGTATTTCTTAGATTACGATTTTTTTCTGGGCAGAGACCAGCTAATAGTTGTTCATTTGAGAATTAAAAAAAAGGCTTTTATTGTCTGTAACAATACAAATTAATAATCATAAAGCTAAAGTACAAAGAGGTAAAGAAGTGAAAAAACACAGCATTTGTTAGAAAATCCACATTAATTGAAAAGTATTTATTTCAGAAAACTTCCAAGCCAACACCATAAAGAAACACGAGGGGGATGTTGCAAAAGTTTGAAAGTAAGATATATACATATATAATGTAAAGAACATTAGCTATGATAAACAGCAAACCAGAAAACAAGACTATATTGTTGTCATCAGATTGAGATGAAAGCAGATGGAGAAAATGATAAAAAATTGGATGGATGGCATTTTAGCTTCTGAGCCATGCTGTTGAACACTTTTGCTCTTCTAAGATTTCCAGGACATGTAGATACGTTTCTATTCAATTAAGGATTAATTTGCCTCTAGTTACAACTCAGCATTTATTGAATGGCAAGGATCTTTATATTTAAGAGTTTGTGTGCTGACTTCAGGTAAATCATAGGTCTCTACAGCATCATCTTCACTACTGAGGTACTTTATGTTTGTTCTTTAAATTACCTGCTCAAAGCAATACTTGTTTTTCAAATCTGTAGCTGAGTAACTAATTTCTTCAGCAGCTTTGAGCACATTTTCCATATGAAGTGCTAAATCTGGTTACTGTAAGCTTTCCTTTTCCATGTGGCTACTGTTATGTATTTACAGATTACTCCAAAATAGCTCTTAAACACAGAAACATTACATTCAGAAGTATTTATATATGGTAGCCTAAACTGTGCTTTTGAATCATGATATTAAAAGCAAGAGATTAACTGTTAAAATCTGAAAAAATAACTGCACCTGGTTTTTAATGTAGAGCTGTTATTACTGTTGATGGCATCATTAAAGTTGCTTTGAGATTGTTAGCTACAGCTTGCGTTGAATCCCTTGGATGTGGGCCAGTTCACATTAAACTCAATGGAAAGGAGATTTGGTTGCACTGAAATTCATCAGAAATGAACTCCTCACATTTAGGCAAATTTGTGTTCATTTACTATTTAGATTTCTGAAAGCACAGATACTTCACCTACAGAAGCAATGATTATCCTAAGAGCTACTGGAATACTAAAATAGAGATACCTTTAAAAACATAAATGGCAGAGCTATCCCTTACCGGACATGATATTTGTTTTTAAATATTCCATTTAAAAACACGTTTTGCTCCTTTGAGGGGGCAGCCATGCTCAACCAAAAAAAAAATAGGGAAATGTTTCTATTTTATTTAATAAGAAAAGCTGGAGCTTTATGTTTATTTTTTTTTTTTCTTCAGAATACAACAATATTGTTTAATTTCAAATAAGGTAAGCAAATATTATTATGCTTATTTTTGCAGATGGGGATATTGCACGCCAAAAGATGGAATTTCTCACAGTCACACATTAAATCACTGGCAATGCATGGGTTAGAATCTAGGACTCCTGACTGGCTTCGAACCATTAGACTACACTGTCTCTCAGCATGATTTAAAGAGTTATCCTCAATCTCAGAAGACAGCTTTCTAAAGTATAATTTTGCAAAAAATTCCCAGCAGGGTTTCAGATGCAGTAGTTATACCTTCCTTTTTTTTTTTCATTCATCCTATATCCCAGGTTTTTGGCTTAGCAATATGCTTTGGGATTAGCTCCTGGGAACTCTGAGTTTCAGCCAAACATGGATTATAGATCAGATAATGCTAATTAAAAGTAATAATGTCGACAATAATATTGTAAATTGAGAATTTACCAGGGAATTAATTTTGTCACTGGAAGTTGGAATGATACTATGATAAGAACAGAAAAAAACACAACCAGGGACCAAAATACGATAAAGATAGGATTTACTCTTAACATTATTTGTTCTGAGTGGAGATGGCTGAAAAGTAGTTTTGCCTAAAGATACATAAATTGGTCAGTCCATATTATTCAGAAACAGAGAATATGATTCAAGAAAGATTTGGCTGTTGATATTTTTTTCTGGCTGAGATTCATAAGAGGTAATATTTGTTTAATTTAAATGCAGAGTGCAAGTACTGCTCAATAAGATGTCACCTCCACATTCAGAGCAGATTTGAAACTTTAAAGAAGAATAGCCTTACCAATGTGCTCAGTCAAAAAGCAAAGATTCTTATTTGATTTTAGTCTTTCACTTCTTAAGAAGATTTATTTAACAGGACAGAACTTGGAGTGTACATATTTTCCTATAAAGGGAGAATACTTCAAACTAGGCTAAAAAAAATTACAAACTCTGTCTTTTTACTGGTGGACTGTGTACAAAATGGCAGGGATTAAGCACATGAAGGATTAAGAAAGCAATGATGTACAAGGGCTTGGTGTTTAAACCTGTAACTGAGTAAAGCTCTTCCCACTCTATGGCTTTGATGATTATGATAGACATGATTAAGAAAATGTTTGGTTTATGTTTAGTGTCTTATATCATTCAGGATTTACTGGAACAGGTGGATATGTAAATATGTGTCATTTTTAAGTGGCATCAGCTTTTTCTTTGCTTTTCCCAGGATAGGAGTTAGTAGTCAGGAGCATCTATATGAATGATAAACTTGAGATAGAATATATATAGAAAGGGAATTATGACAGTTAAGTGATTTCCTGCACTGTTTCTGAAAGATCAGAGTAGAAATTTTAAGCGTAAAATTTTGCAAAAATGGGTAATTTTTTATGCTGTGTCATATGCTTTGACTTCTGAAATACAAAATCAAAACCAAACATTCTCACACAACTTATGAGTTCCTAAGTGCTGAACCACACATTTAATTTCATGAAAAATCAAAAACCACTTACAGGCATTATGGAAGCAGCAAAACATAATTTCTGAAGTAGATGTTCAATTATTTTCTCTAGTATCATTAGACATCTGCTGACGATATGGTAGTATTTTCTCAGCCCTAGTTACTGCATATTGTTTATCATTATTACACTGGAATCTGTTTGTCCAAATTAAAATTCAAAGCAAATGACAGAACCAGAAGTGACCACAATGAGATTCTTTATAATAGACCTTCCAAACAGCAATATATATATTGTGCTGGTCATTAAAGCAGGTGAAAATTTGCAATGTTTATGAACAGACACTTCAAAAAGATGAATTCTGATCTATATATTTCATTCTCATAATGTGAAGCAGAAAATGATAGATAAAACCATTACTGTAGAAATGTTTCAACCACGCTCTAAACTTGTTCACAGTTTTTTTGTTACTTTCTCTCTTAATCCTTTCTCGAGCCTATTACAGCAATTATGTTACATTCTAGAATCTCTATAAAATATGATATGACTCATTTTTTATAATTTACAGTGAAATACTGACTTGCATATAAATCTTTAATTAATATTATTATACGTTTACTGCAGTTATACTAGAGTGGTTGGTGGAAATAAAAAACATTGCATATGTGCTGGATATAAAAATGTTAAATTTGAATGAAAATATCCACCATGTCTAATAAACTCTTGCACATCAATATCTGAAAACACTGAATGATGCAACAGACAGAAGTGCCTTTGTGGCAATTCTTTTTAGTTCATCTGGAATCCTCAACTATTGAAACATTTTATTCCTGGTGCACAGGCACCATCAACATACAGTATCACAGAATGCTTAAAACTGGTGGATGCTTTGAAAATATAGTACAAATATGCTATTTGTAGTGGTTTGGCCTGGGCTAGGTTTTGGTAGCCGGGAGAGCTACAGGCATGGCTTCTTTTAAACAAAGAGTTGCCAGAAGCTTACCCTGTAGCTGCCAGTCAATTCTAAGATGGACCTACAGCTGACCAAAGCCTGGCCAATTAGTGATGGAGGTAACACCTCTGTGAATCATGTATTTGAGAAGGGGAAGAAGTTGTTGCACAGTTGCTAAACTGCAGCAGCAACAGGGAGTGAGAATGTGAAACATCTCCACAGACACCAAGGTCAGTGGAGAAGGAGGGGGAGGAGGGAGCTTAGGTCCTGGAAGAGATCCCCCTGTGACCTATGGTGAGGACCATGGTGAGGCAGCTGTGCCCCTGCAGTCCATGGAGGCCACTGGGGAGCAGAGATCCACTTACAGCCCGTGGAGGACCCCATGCTGGAGCGGGTGGATGCCTGAAGGAGACTGTTACTCTGTGGGAAGCTCATCCTGGCAGGACCTAGGAGTCTGTGGGGAAAGAGAAGCCCACACCAGAGCAGGTTTGCTGTCAGGACTTGTGATCCTGTGAGGGACTCAGTAAGGAGCAGTCTGAAGAACTGTTCTCCTGGGGCATGACCCACGTTGAAGCAGGGTGTGAGGAGCTGCCCCCCAGGAGGCCCCATGCTGGAGCAGTTCATGAGGAACTGTAACCCATGGAAAGGGACCCCACAGTGTAGCAGTGGGAAGTGTGAGGATGCCTCCCCCTGAGAAGAAGCAGCGGCAACATCCATCTGTAATGAAATGACTGTAATCCCCATCCTGTATCCCCTGTGTCACTAGGGGGGAAGGAAGGAGAGTGTGAGGAAGAAGGAGGGGTGGGGGGCGGTGTTTTAAGGTTCAGTTTTATTTCACATCTCTCTGTTTTGTTTTGATTTTTCATTAATGAATCAAAGCATTTTTCCCCAAGTTGAGTCTGTTTTGCCTGTGATGCTAATTGCCGAGCAATCTTCTCTCTGTCCCTATCTCGACTCACAAAAGTTTTGTTATATTTCTCTCTTCCCCGCTCCATTTTAGGAAGGGAAATGATAGAACAACTTGGTGGGTATCTGGCACCCAGACAGGACTAAAGTACCACATCAGACTGATGTAATGAAGCATCAGTCAAAAAACAGTGGAGATTTTGGAGAATGGCAGGTGACTACTGAAACTATGACAACAGTATTATAATAAATCTATCTCTTGAAAGGCTTCTGAAACTGAACAGACACTTTGAATTGCTAGTGCACCATGTCAGTCACAGAAAAAAACTATAAATATTTTCAAACCAGAGTTTCAATACCAAAGTATTAACCTAGGCTCACTGTCCCAGTAATGCAGCCCCAGGAGCATAGCAGACTGAAGAGCAGCCAGCTTGGAGTCTGAAGAAAACAGGCATCCAAATATATATGCATCTGATTTTGTGGATCTAAAGGCATGCAATGCTTTGCAGGTCTTGCTCTTCAACCTTTAGACATGAGACCTGATTTCATAATCTAGTGAATCTCTTCACAGTATTACCTTTTTGACACTGACATCATGTTTTCCCATTCCTTGTAGAAAGAGCAGAGAGCTGCTCTAAAACAAATGGAAAACCAAACCAAAATGAAAAAAAAAAATCTTAGAAAGGCAGTGTCTGTACTATCTTACTGTAGCATATATGAAATTTAAAGTTACAACATAGCATTACCATCTTTAAAATTTTAAATAAAAGCAGCTAGAAACAGCACTTATCTTTTTGCAGTCTTTTTTTTTTAATGCAGTGCTGTGCTAGCAAACAACCTTACGTAAAGGGTTTTAACTACAGAGTTTTTTAAACTTCTTTGATAAAAGAACATAGAATAAGCCAACAAAAGAACTAAAATCCTGCCACATGTCTGATGCTAATATCTCTATAATAACATTTCTTAGATGACAAAAATCTACTTGGTTTGTCTCTTTAAACTAAATTCAGAAGGATTTCCTCAAATATACTTAAGGCCTGAAGTGTGAGTCACTTCAATTTAGGATCTAGAGAGAAAGAAAAAAATAATTGGTCTTACAATAAAAGAAAGAAAGAAAGAAAGAAAGAAAGAAAGAAAGAAAGAAAGAAAGAAAGAAAGAAAGAAAGAAAGAACAATGCAGGAAAAAGGAACTACACAAAGAAAATCATCAATAATGTGAGTTTCAGCCAATAATAATCTGGACAGGAGGTAGCGTAAGTATGACACAAATGAAAGCAGGGATGTTTCTCCTGCTTACAGCTGGGTCAGGTATATGTCAAAAGTCTAATCAATTCCTGTGACATCACTCTCTGATCAAGCAATGGAAAGAAGAACTATCCAGTAAACCTGTCATACAATGAAATATGTCCATCCTATAAGGGCCTTATTCACCCCCAAACAGATGGCAACTATATTTAAAGCAACTAGCCCATGATGCTGTGGCAACTGTGATGATGAAAATGTGGGTCCAGAGCTAGGTGGTTCTCCTAGCTGCGTTGCAGGGAAACGGAACATTCCTGGACATCAGCTCAGAAGGGGAGTTGCCTATGAAACTGCTTTGGGAGCAGTACCCTTATAGGGCAGGCAGCACTGTTCACAATTACAAACTATCACTAGGCTGCCATAAAACACCCATAATAACCAGAATTTCTTCTACTTGCTTGGAACTTCTGATGGAAAATTGAAGTCAAAATGATCCAGTTATTCCTGGTGAAAGGTCAGAGGAAAATAGTCAAGACAATGATAAAAACTTCAATATAACTTGACTTTGAAATGCTCTAAGAAAATACCTGCTTAGGAGCAGAATTTAAACCTACAAGGAGACTATCATTATGCCAAGCACGACCTTTAGGAACCTCAAAAAAATCAGTACACTTTCAAAAGCTGCATTTTGCACATGGCTGTTGTTCTGGCCAGGCAAAATTTCCTCAGATTCTGGCCTTGTAGAGCATGCACAAATCTGAAAACTGATGAGATGGCAATGTACATTACATTATGACACAGCAGAGTCGTAATGTAGAGTAGCCTACAGTCTACAGCCACAACTGATCCACTGTGCTATTTGCTCACATGAAGAGTCTGTTACTGAAGACTCTTTTTGCAAAGCTGGAGATCAACTTTGTGGATAGAAACATTTCAGGGTTTATTTTTCTTTTTTTAAAAAATCAATCAAACACACAGAAAGTCATATTAAAAGTTTGTTCTTAAAACTGACAGTTCCAGAGCTTTGAAGTTACCACCCAAACAATGAACAATACCAAACTGTAGCATAGGAATGCAGTTCTTCAAGGCTACATTCAACTACATCAAGAAAAATCAAGGATCAAACTACTCCACTTTGCCTTTTCTTCCAGCAGTTCCTTGCACTAAGCAGTTTGCAAAAGCAAAAGCATTCCACAGCCACAAGTTTAATCTCCTACAGAGCTTTGATTCGGGCAAGAGTATTCAAAAGCCTATTCTCTCTACTTAGTGAAATGAGTCTAATTAAAAAATAATCACACCCATAGAACAAAATGATGAATTGTAGAACAAAAGACCCAAACTGAAATTGCACAAGAACCTCAAATTTTAATGTCTTTGGATTTTTAGGAGTATGTTTGTGCCATCTAAACTGTAATATTTTTCCATGTGTGGGTGTTCATGTGTTGAATGATATTATTTAGGCCAAAGTTTTATTTTGTCTCAAGGTGTATAATAAGCTTCAGGAAGACAATTAGGGCAATAATTGGCACATGGCAATTTCTTCATACCTGAATTTTTTTTCAGTATACATTCCATAATGATATGCTCACAGAAAAGCTAACCTTCTTTTAAAAATCCTATTTCTCCTAAAACCTCAAATGAAATACAGAATGAGATTAGCATTATGGTTTCTAATTTTCATAACTCAGTGGCCTAAAGTTACTACAGTAAATTAATTAATATATACAGCAACATAGAAATGTTGTTCTGAGCAACGACACAAGCTTTTAAGGTACCCAGAAGACAGAACACACATCTCTGAAGAGAAAAGAATACGAAGTTATGAAAGCTGGAAAAGGAAAGAAATCGCTGCATGTGCATATGCACAGTGACAGAAAAGGAAACTGGACAACTAGTTCATTCGTGTATGTGTATTAAAATTAGCAATTGGGTTTTAAATGGGTTTAAAGCCATTTAAAACACCATTTAACTACAGAGTAGTTGAAACAGGAAAACAAAAGCAGAAAGCAGACAGTGGATTATCTCTTTAGATATTCCATCTGATAATTACATCCAACAGCTAAATAATAAGGTTTTACTGCTTCTGTTACCTGAGATCCACATCAGGTGATTTGACCTCTGAATAGAAATGCTGTTAATTCATCTCATTTGGCAGCATGTTTAGCAGGTAAGTAGCACCAAGCAATCAACAATATAAATACAGTTAGCACGTTCATTATATAAGTAGCCCTTGGCATTAATTGTTTTAATGCTTAATATGTTTTCAGTTTATTTTCTGATACTGACATATGTATAGACTGAAATAGTGATTTCACAGTACTAGTAAAATTGTCTTCTTGATAGTGGATATTTACTTCTCAGCTAAACAGGTGTAAAGGCAGACAGTTGTTACAGCAGTTTCACTGGCACTAATGAGACAGTTTCCCCTGAGCTGCTGCAATATCAGTGTTTAATTTGTTTTTAGAAATTTATAGCCATAAATTTTAGTTTATGTCTTCACAAAGTTTAGGAAAAATTACTGCAAAGAAAAATCTATACTGAATGCTCTGAACCACAAAATGCTTTTCCCTGCCATCTTATCTAGGCACATCGAAAAGAGCTATCTCCCAGTGCAACAGAATTTGTGGTTGTTGGCATATCTGCTTGCCTTGGAAGTTGGTCAGCATTTCAATGAAAGCTTTGTAGAATTTTTCTGTAACAAGAGTTACTAGAGTATCTGTCTTAGACAAAATATTCCCAAACTCACACCAGTTTTAGTTCCAATGTGCTGTAAGAGTGTGCATGAGGCAACGTTTGAGATCTAATTCATCATTCACCACCCACCCCTGTCTTTTTGCCTTCGGAAATGCTCTAAATGACTGCTCTAAGGCAGCTAAGGTGTTGTGTTGCTCTAAGTGTGAGTTTTAGATGCATCTTGTGCTTTTGAGTATTGCTGATGTAAAACTTATTAAGAATAGTTAAGGACAGGTCCAGGAAGTCTGCAACTGTTCAGCTGCTTCCAACTGTGTAGTTGTCCTGTGAAGCAATACTAGCCAATTTGGGTAGGATAGACTGCATTTCATCCGTCCTAGGAGGACCTGTCGAAGGGATTAATATAGTCTTCTTCCTTTCATACTCCTGCATTTCTTTTGCATATATATGAAACTATGAACCTAGTACCATGTCATCCACTGATGGGAATAAGCTCTCCCAGGAAACACTCACTGCCAGTCGGCTGCTACTTCTCATTCGCTACCACAAGTGCAGTTACCCCAGAGAAAGCATGGCTACTGCAGATGCCCACTTCCAACCTTTCACCATTGCCTCCTGTCTCCTCTTATGAGCTTTGGAAGTATTTCTAGAAACATCCTGAGGAGCTGGACTGACAGCCAGTCTTGGACTTCTGTGCCTGAAACACCCAAGCCTATCAATGAGGACTAGATCCACTGCAAAACCAAGTTGGCAGAAAGAGGAGAAAAAAAGCTGTCATAGCTATCTCTTCCAACTTCTGTGTGCTGAAGGAGATTAAATGAGCCAAATACTTCTGCCTACAGAATGTGAGGGGTGTAGAAATAGCTTGGAAGACTGCCTGTGGCCCAGGGCTATCTGTATTGCAGGTTAGATGTAGACAAGTCCACTGATCCTCAGCATCACACTGGGGAATTTAATTAGCATTAAATAAAAAGGTAGAGGCAAATTAATTCTGTACAAAGGAAGGTTGAAAAGATCAGAACTTTGAAATGAGGGTTGTTTTACAAATGAATATATAGAAAATAAATTGAACATGGTTACCTTCCTTCTGCCTATTTAAATAGGAAATTTAAAGGTGCTAAATTCAAAAGCAACAGAAATGAGCTTCTTTTATAAGACCTGGGGAATCCAACACCACCACAGACTATCACTGAGACTTAACAGGATTTGAATCAAGTTTAGCAATTTGTAAGTATAATGAATATTTGTGACAATAACTGAAGGAAAAATGTCCTTCAGATTGAGGTCCTACCACAAGCTAATGAAGGTTAAGGGGAAACTTCCTCTAATTCAAATTAATCTTTAATTGACTCTCCTGGGCTTCCTGTGCTTTTCTCTGAAGCATCTAACATTGCTGGTGTTGATCAGCTACAGGAGTGCCTACACTCACTACATAACATTCTGCAAGGCAAGACCAGTAATTCCAGTAACGTACACTCCCTCCCTCCGATTTCTACCTAAAAAAATGTAATTTCCATTGTAAGAAACAGCCAGTAAGAAAATTCACATGTGTGTTTGCTAGCTCTGTGATTTAGCAGTATTTTGTAGATTATCTATATCAGTCTTTCACTGATGGACTCTTCCAGGCTGTGAAAAGAATATTTACCAATAACACTCTACCAGCCACAGCAAAACGTGAAAACACAGAAAAGGAATGCAGGGAGGAGGATAGAGAAAAAAAGACAAAGACAGATAGAATTGTGAGTTTCTTTGATGTGCTATTGTCAGGCTGTCCAAAATTATTGCTGTAACAGCAACAGGGCAACGGAAAACATCCTTTTGTTTTTAGAATAAATTCTATACAAACCAGGATGTGCAGTTTAAAGGGTTCTGTATCTGAGTATTCATTGCATATTCAATTTTAAAATGATGCTGTTAAAGTTGCTCACTGATGGGTGTCTTTGTGAGTTACAGAAATGATATTCCAGGACATTTTTCTTAAAATTTATATGTGATCTATAAACCACTGGAGCTTGGCTACTTGTATTCTTATGACCATGTGAATATGGGTTTTTCAGTGAAATTCCTGCCCTGGTAAAGAGATAACGAACTCTCACCCCAAGTTGCATTTCAGTGTATGAGTGATACTCTTTCCACTTCCTGTTCTAAAGGGTTCATTAACATTCTATTTCACTAAAATGTTCTAATGTACCACTTAGAGAACTTTTCCATTCAGTATTACGCAAGACTGAAAATCTATTCTATTTTGTTAATCACTGGGAAAATACATAAAACACTCAGGACTCATGGAAAAATAGTAGAATGAAACTACAAAAATAACACTGTTAGTACAAATTAAATGCTTTCAAAGCCACTTCATAGTTAAGACAACAAACGAAATCACAAACCATTCACATTAAGAAAACAAGTTTGTGTGTATCCATTATTTTTTTCTCCTTTACAGTGTTTTTCCCAAACCAGAATTTTAAAGATCAAAATCAGCTCTCCAAATGACAGTCTTTTTAAGAAATCCCACTGTTTTCAAAATAGCTCACCAAAAGCTTACATTAGTGGTTCTAGGATGTTCCCTGACAGCTTTTCTTCCTGATAAATAAATACATTTTGTTTCTTAAATGAAAGTGTTTTGATCTACTATAAACTACCGATTACTAATTGACTCTGATCTGAAAGTTAAAAAACAACATCAGATTCTATGGAAAGCAAGTCCTCAGCATCTTAGGGTACTTTTAGCCAAACTTTTCACAAGCCAATCCTCTGAGTTTGACTTATTACAAACTGAATTGCTTTAAAGCATTTGACTAGAAGCTCTAGAGACAGTCACTGGTCTATTAATGTACAGACATATCTTCTCCTACAAACTTTTACACAATTAGGCCAGGCTATAAGTACCTCCATCCTCAGAAAGGTGATGGAACAACTCATCTTCAATGTTGCTACTAAACATGTGAAGGACAACATGGTTATCAGGGAGTCAACATGGAATCACCAAGGGAAATCCTGTTTGACCAACCTGATAGCCTTCTATGAGTGCATAACCGGCTGGCTAAATGAGGAGAGAACAGTTGATGTCATCTACCTTGACTTCGGCAAGGCTTTTGACACTGTCTCCCATAACATCTTCATCAGAAAGCTCAGGCAGTGTGGCTTGCATGAGTGGACAGTGAGGTGGATTGAGAGCTGGCTAAATGTTCTGGGCTCCTCAGCTCAAGAGGGACAAAGAACTTGAGAGAGTCCAGCACAGGGCCACCAAGATGATCAGGGGACTGGAGCATCTTCCTTATGAGGAAAAGCTGCAGGAACTGGAGCTGTTTAGTCTGGAGAAGAGGGGACTGAAAGGGGATCTTATTAATATTTACAAATATCTCAATGGTGGATGTCAGGAGGTTGGGGCACCACTTTTTTTCTGTTGTATCTAGTGACAGGACAAGGGATAATGGAAAGCAGTTAGAACACAAGAAGTTCCATTTAAACATCAGAAAAAAACGGTTTTACTGTGAGGGTGAGGGAGCCCTGGCACAGGCTGCCCAGGGAGCTTCAAAACCCGGCTGGAAGCATTCCTGTATGACCTGATCTAAGTGGACCTGCTTCTGCAGGGAAATTGGACTAGGTGATCTCCAAACATTCCTTCGAACCCCTACCATTCTATGATTATATGAAATGTATGTGGTCTTTATCTTAGCTACACAAATCTTTAATTAATTTTCATACACTATTATGGAATATGGGGCATCCTCATTATTTTCTGTCTACCAAGGATAATTCCTTCTTCCTGTTCATAGAAGCTGAATGTCATAACCTATGAATGAAAATATTTGCCTTGTATTCTAGCTATTATTATTTTTTTTATTCTGCAAGTTTCTCTAGAAACAGGACTTTTTGTGCTGTTCCTGCAAGTACAAAGCCCAAGGTGAAACTTCACACTTAAAATTATATGTGATTAAACTGGAACCTGGCAGAGACACAAATCCAACACAAAGAGCTCAACTCATTAAAGAAACATCAGGCAAGCAGATGCCTGGCAGTGTTGGAGGTGAATACTAAGGGCCAGATCTTAGTCGATGTATATTGTCCGAGCTCTGCTGCCTTCAACAGGGCTGTCACGTTCACATCAGCAGAGATATGCCCTTGAACATTGAATACAAAAAAGCAGCTAGCCATCTATGTGAAGCAGAAGCAATGTTTAAGAGGTAGAATATTGTAATATGAAGCATAAAATTCCACCTTAAAATCTTTTTATTTTATGAGGAAAATTGGTAATTCAAAATCCAAATTTGTTTTTAATTTCTGGATTTTTCTTTTTGACATGTAGGTTTTAATTAATAACTGTCTCTTCTTGTTTAAATGAAAAAAAAAAAGACTCCAGGGCATAAATTTGTTAAAATAGTACAAATTCTCCATTATTAAAAAGTCTTAATAATAAGGATAATAAAAAAAATGCAGTGTTTTCTAAGCACAGATCAGCAAGAAGGTTCCAAGCTCTGGTATTTTTCAGTGAGATAGAAAGCTATGAACAGGCATTTAAAAAACAAGCCTTTTAACCCCTTTACAACAGTAAGCTCCAAATTTAAAAGCCTGTTTTCTGAAGTTTTAGGGCCAAATACCTATTTCAGAGGATCTTCCTCTACTTCAGAATGCTCTGTCAGTTGGAACAATATTACATACCCTCTGAGAGGGCTATTGTAGATTTAAGCTTTTGTCTTGCTGGTAACAGCATGCATTCTTCATCTTCTCAAAATCTTTGGGATGCCAAGTGTCAAATTCTGTGAGCTGCTTAAGCTCCTGATGTTATATTATGGTGCATATGGTTGGTTATACACAAGGTGTGTTTTGTAAAGGGAATGGGATACAACTGTACATGGCCAACAAGATGTTCCCCAGCAGGGCTTATTGCAGCATAGAGGTGTGTATAATGAATCCATGGCTGCCGTGAATCTCCTTGTCCTTTCACTGCAGAGACTTTGTCTGTTCCAGATCTAGCAGCTGGATTGGTTTCTCACATGGACATGGTGGGGCTGTGCTGAGAGTCAGGGAGAAAAGCTGTGGAGCAATGGGAGGTGAGAGCTAGTAAATGTATTGCAAGAACATGTGAAACTCATCACATCTGAACTGGTTCACAGAGGAGAAATCCAGGCCCTAGGCCAGGTTATGCTGTACTAATTGGAGTTGGAGAGTGTCTGGCAGCTAAAGCCTCCTGCAGCTAATGGGACTTTTGGTTGAAATGTGATGATTCAACTGTAAATTTTCATCACTGGTTATGATCTTGCACCATACTGGTCCAAGCAACCAATTGTGCAAAGCGAGTAAAAGTCTTGGAACATGTCAACTTTTCTTCTCAACAGGGTAAATTGGCACTGCTCCTGATCACAGCAAGCCAGAGCATTCTGGTCAGTATTATCTGAAAGCAGATATAGCTCATGATCACTTAATGAACCTGTAGCAGGTCTGAGACTGAACTGACCTGCTGAAATTCTTATTTGTGCAATGATCCTATCGTAGAAATTCTAGATTTTACAGGTATGAATACAAACCTTGACTAATCGTAAGAGAGTGTTATACAGCATCAGGCCCATTGTTTATGTTAACAAAAGCTCTTCACATTGACTTACTGTGCTTCTTAATTAAGGTGACCATGTAGGTCATCATTTTCATTTAAAGGAAATGCTTAATGAGCACTCTACTTAGTTGTTCTCAAAAATAATTGGAATCACTTAAAAGCACTACAGTCCTTACAGAAGCAACTGCCCTGCCATGCCTCCACAGGCAGGAGAAACTAATACCTTTTCTGCAGGAAGCAGGATTTTTTTTTCCTTTGAGAAGAAAATGAAAGGCAACTTGAAGCTTCAGTTATTATCTGAGGAGGCTAATTCATTGCACTTCCCCATCGATGTTGTTAAGGAAGCATCACCTAATCAGAGGCCATGAGATTCAAAGCATCTATGTCCACTCCTTGCACTTTTCCAGTTATTATTCTACAGTCAATTTAGGTCATTTTGTTGACAAAGAATAGAATCATGTCATCACTAAATCCAACCCAAGACAGTCTTTGGTACCCACACGGAGTGAGTTTTATTTCACCTACTAAGCCTCAGAAGAGTCACCCTAGCTGTCTGGGCACGGGATCTGCAAGGAGAATGGCCAGACACTGCTGCCAACAACCCCCTGTTTCTGGAATTTCAATGGAAATGTCAGTTCTCATGTTCAGCTTGATTCTCCCATCTTGACTTATAGACTACCTCAGTGATGCTCAGTCTATATATATCTTAAGCTCCATACAGACTCCAGCCTTCACCTGAGTATTACTCTTCCTGGGAACTCTTGGTGGCCCTGTTGAGAAAGTGCCTGAGCAATTACTAAGTGGGGTGCTGCTATGCCTTTCCTGGTCACTTAAGTCCTTGGTGTGAGGAATCTTGAGGACAAAAGGTAGTCTATTCTAAGTTATTTCTTCCTTGGTGACTAACACAGCTTTGCTTGTCCTGCTATTCTTAACATTCTTGTTGGAGATAACAAAAGTGCAGCAAGGTCATCATCTTTGTTTTGTCTGAGAACAGGGGCCTTACCTTAAACTATGCCTCCTGAGAGACCAGAGGGGGTGAAAGGACTATACTCACCAGCCACTGAGGAATTTCCCCCTTCCTAAAAATGTTCTTGTTTATATAGCCTAACTCAATGGCAAGGCACTGAAATTTCTCAGCTTGCAAGAGGGAAATTTGTTGGCATCCGTTGTTCTAGGAGTCCATGTTGATCACTCCTCATCATCTGAGCTATACGATTCAGACAATGTGTTTAAATCTCGTTCCATTCCAACACCCTACTATGTCTGGGACATCAAAATGTTACCCACCATATGTAACACTTTCATTCTTTCTATTCCTATGAATCAGAGATGATGCCCTTGTAGTAGCCTCTGTTGCACACTGGCCGTGGAAGGAAGGGTTGCAGGATCAAGTATACTACTCTCAAGTTACTTCAACCAGATCAATCATTCCAAGCTATTATGGTATCTGTCTACAGTGTTCATATAGACCTGAATGCGAAACCACAGTTAAATGATAGATTTGAACAGAACATCAGTTACAGCCTCTACATAGAATTAACGACACACCACAATGCTTAAGAATGTGAGGGGGTTTTATATTAATTTATAAAGAAAAAAGAAATAAGTTACCACCCAAGAATGAAGTGATACTTGGTACCCTTAGCAAACAGATATTCCTCTTCTCAATCTTATATTGGTGTGTACCTTTACCAGCTGAAAATCAGACAGTACACTCTAACACTTAAGATTTATTTGAATCCTTAATGAAAGTAAGTTGCAGTCAAAAAAAATCTGACAAAAATGAAGCAAAAATGATAATTAACTTCCTGTTAGTCTATGAAATGAAAAACAGAAGATTGTAAAGGAATCAATCTTTCATGTTATGGAACAACTTTAGTGAGTTTCTATCAAAAGCTGTCTCAATAGAGATCTGATCAGAAACAGATCTGAGGACGCTAGACAGAGATGTCATGGACATCCAGTGTCAATATATATATTTTTAACATCAAGAAAAACAAATATTAAGCAGACTTCTGTAATGAAGTTTCAGCACTTCCACAGTCTTATATAGGCTGAACTTCAATACTGTGCATGTCAAATTGCATTTATCACGTTATCTTCTTTTTCACTTGTACACTTTTTATGAGGTGCCAAACTTTAAAGCATGGTGATTTTTCCCAAATGCCACCATTTCCAGCTGCTCAGTGAAGAAGACATGAGATCGGGGACAGAGAATCTGGTCAGTATGTTTTAAGGTATATATTTTAAAGCAGCAGCTGACATTGCTTTGTGGTTCAGCATTTCTCACCAGATCAAATAAAAAAGTAATAGCAAATTTAAAAAATATTACAAAATGAAAGAATAAAGAAAGAATATAGCCAAAGAACTAATTGTGATCTTGCCTTCAGCTTGACTTTGGGTTCAAGGTACTTGACCTCTTCTGCTGCTTCATGCACTCCAGCCCCATTCCACCGAGTGCCCCGCTCTCACTGGCGATACTGCTTTCCTCATGTTCTTGGCAAACAGTTAGACATGATTGTGTTTTCCTTCCTCACTCAGACATGCTTTCAGAAGTGACATGAGCCTCCTGCAGGGTACTGGGTTTCTGGATGGCAGATAATTATTGATGTTTCAGGGAGATCTGGGTGGGAAAGGTTACTAATGCATTAAAGGAGCACAGAGCTGTCTGGAGGACAAAGAGACGAGATCAAACTGTATTGCTCTAAAGGATCACAGACTTTGGAAGAATTTTTCCTTTACAAGGGTAACCAGAACCATATCTTCACTGTAATTACTTTCAAAGAACACTAGTTCCTTGCTTTTGTTATAAACTAAGGCAAATCTACAGTTTTTTAGAGGAATAATGTAACTTTCCCTTAAAATATAAGCTCCACGGGAAAGAATATATACCATAGCTAATTGATACATGCTTGCAAATCAGGAATATAAAATTGGTGACAGAGAAACAGATTCTGGTTACATTGAATTCACTGACATGGGTGCAAATATCTCGAGCTAGGAAGAATCTGACTGATGAGACTGGAAAGCATGGGATAGAGGTTACCCGGTAGATCAGGACAGTTGGATAGTGCAGGATAAGGATACCCAGAAGAATCGGATGCTCATAATTATTTTTAATTCTTTCTGCATATATTACAAACAAAACAAACAAAAGAAGTTTCTCTGTCATTTTGGTAGCTGCAAAAATTTGAGGGCCTATCTAACCTGAATTGATAGAGAGTTCCATAACTTATTCCCTTTCCTAATTTCACTATCTGGTGTGTTTTGTGTTAATGTTTTTTTGATGTAGTTTTGTTAAAGCTGTAATCATGGAGATGGAGTCACGATTTCTAAAGCTATAAGTATGAAATCTCAATTGACACTTTCTCAAAGGATCAAATGCAACTTTGTTGCTGTGTAGACTCAACCCTGCCAGAGCTGGAAGTCAGCAGAGAGAGTTGCTAGGGGGCTGGGAGACGTCCCAGGTGCACCCAATTAAAATTCATTCACCTCTCTGAAGGGAAAGCTGACATGAATTTATCTCTGAAGGGAATTTTGATCTCTTGGGATCCTGCATCCTTAATTCTAGGGCTCAGAAAAATAATTCTGAAGAAATAACTATTGCCTTTCCAATATACCAGAGATTTGCTGAGCACTTTGCAAATGTTACTAATTTTGCCTTATCAAAATCAGTACTTCATAATATCATGCAAGTTGTCCAGCTCTTATCAGTCTCATCAATGAGTAATGACAGCCTGGAGGAGTAAAACTTGAAGATTAAGGACCAAGCACTGCCTCATGTTTTTTCTTTTCTTCTCTTACGGTTTTGAAACTGCTATTGACTCCCAAAAGAAAGAAAAAACAAACCTCAGACAAAACCAACTCATCCAGGATTGATTTTATTTTGTAATAAATGAATGATGTTTTTGTTTCACTCATTTGCAAAATACATTCTTACCTAAGATGTTTCATTTGATTCCTTCCTTATGTTACCAATTCTCCCTCTGCAGGACTGCAAATGGAAGTGACTGGCAGATTATGAGAAAACACTAACAAAGGTACCTCAGTTCTATGACAAATCACAATAAAGTGTTTTGAAAAATATCGTGTCACCCATTAGCACCAGAAAGAGATGGGAGACACGATACTGGAGCAACTGCACCTCAGTTCCTAGAACACCATTTTAGTTACTGACAGGCTGATTAGAAGTTTATAGAGTTTAATATATTTCAACGCAATTGCAGCTGTGAAAGTTTCACTAAATGCTGAAGAAAATACACTTTTCTTTGACCATAACTCAGCTGTCAATTAACTCAAAGTCTATGATATTTCTTTCAAAATACTTTCAACATTTAGCTGCTGCTCTTTACAAAAAGAATTCTTCCTTGTAATTAAAATGAGTGAAACTTGCTAGCATGTAAGAGGAAATGCTAAAACTTCATTTTCTTTCAAAGAACTTGGACCTGTTAAAATACACATAGAAGGATGTAAAATAATCTGTGTATTTTAGTGTCATTTAATGTCATAAATCTCAGCTTCAGTGGTCAAGTTAAGCTAGCAGGACTTGAATTTGAAGAAAGTCCATGTGCAAAGAAGTGAGATAAACAGATGATAGCACATAGAAAAGCACAGCTATTGATGGCTTAAGATGGTGGATCTATCCCATTTTAAAATCAGCTTCGGTTACCTAAAGATTTTAAAAATCTTTAACCATTTAATCTAAAATTTTGTGTGCTGAGTGTCTGACATAATAAATGAGACCAGAATTCTTTTTCATAAAAATGTGCAACCAACACATATCCCAATTTGGCAATGCAGCATAAGTTTTGATGTTTCCTCATCCTTGGGTGCTTAATGTTGAAAAAAAACCACCTTTATTATTTTAATACGTTTATCTTGCACCCAACTGTAAATTTAAGAGCTGTGTAAGTTTAGTAAGAGCTTTCAGAGAGGCATGTTCTGCCTGTATTCTACAAGGAACTGAAATTAATCTTGGGACTGGTGGTGTGTAGAACCTGCACTGGGACTTTACTGCAAAAAGACAGCATGGGGAGCAGGGTGCAGCCTGGAGAACAACACAAGGCTTAGGGACAGTTTTTTATTTTGCGAAGGAGTTGAGTCCATTCAATTTAAAGAAAATGGGCTTATGAAAAGTGTCTTCCCACCACTGCAGAGCTTCCAAAAGGAGTTTGTAGGGTTACAGGATGCACACAGCTGCCTGGCATGACTGAAGACTGGTGGACTCAGGACCCAGCTGGGAACTTCTTGCTCCTCAGCTCCAATGATGGGACGGCTCTCAGGGCCTTAGGAATAAACAAGGTGCTCTCTCAGTGTGAAAACAAACTTGTTTTTTTTCTAGACATAAATTTTTAAAAGCTATTCTTAGTAGGTTTTTTTGAACTCACCATAAATAATAGAAAGAATGCATTTGTCAGGTACAGGAAAACATAGCATTGATAAAAGTCCCCAAGCATCAGGTAATTACAAGGCATTAAAAACATGCACAGTGCTGAAACAAGTAAAAGGTAAAATATTGAATGTCCCAAAGCCTCAGCCTTTAACTGATCTCCCTTTCTAAACCCTCAACATTTGCTATAGGAGACGGTTTTATTGACCTCAAAGGGCATATGACAAGGCTCTAAACACACAAGAAAACATTTATGGAAATCCTGGCTTCATTGTAAAATGAAGCACAAATTTTACATTACCTTTTAACACCTACAGACTGTTTTCCTCCTTCTTTTTGGTTTCACAGAAAATATTTATCGTTGTTCATACAAATGAGAGGATCGAGTGAACTCTCAGTAAGTTTGCAGACAGCACAAAGTTGAGTAGTAGTGCTGGTCTGCTGGAAGGCTCTACAGAGGGATCTGGCCAGGCTGGACTGATGGGTCAAGGCCAATTCGAGGGTTCAACAAGGCCAAGTGCCAGGTCCTGCATGTGGGCCATAACCGCATGCAACGCTACAGGCTTGGGGCAGAGTGGCTTGAGAGCTGTCTCACAGAAAAGGACCTGGGGTTGTTAATCAACAGTCAGCTGAACATGAGCCAGCAGTGTGCCCAGGTTGCCAAGGAGTCCAGTGGCATTCTGGCCTGTATCAGAAATGGTGTAGCCATCAGGACCAGGACAGTGATTTTCCCCTTGTACTCAGCACTGGTGAGGCTGTACCTTGACTGCTGTGTCTAATTCGGGGTCTCTGACTACAGGAGGGACATTGAGGTGCCGGAGCATGTCTGGGGATGGGCAACAAAGTTGGTGAAGGGTCTAGAGCACAAGTCTGATGAGAAGTGGCTGAAGGAACGAGGGGTATTTAGTCTGGAGAAAAAGAGGCTGAGGGGAGATATGATCACTCTCTATGACTATTTGAAAGGAGGTTGTAGTGAGGTGGAGGTCAGTCTCCCAAGTTACTAGTGAAAGGACAAGAGGAAATGATCTCAAGTTCACCAGAGGAGGTTCAGATTGGATATTAAGGAACAAAATTCTTTATTGAAAGAGTTGTCAATCATTGGAACAGGCTGCCTAGGGTAGTGGCTGAGTCACCATCCCTGCAGATATTTGAAAGAGATGTGGCACTTAGAGACATATTTTAGTGGTGGATATGGCAGTGTTAGTTTTACAGTTGGACTCAGTGATCTTAAAGGTCTCCTCTAACCTAAATTATTCTATGATTCTATAATTTGAAATACAGTTCTACGAAAGGAAACTTCATGCATTCAAGATGATGCAGCTCATACCACAGGTGAGTTAATGCTAAAATTATCTCAGCTGTTTCCAAAAAAAACAACCCAAGCTTTTACAAGAGCATGATGCTATAGAGTACCTTGGAACTTGTCCTGACCTTCTGCACTTGTGATTCTGTCATTTGGAAGATGGAAATAGATTTTCTTTTTTTAAACATACTAGAATGCTGTTTGTTCTATAGCTTGTAGATTTACCAGAGCAAAAGAAATGAGAGGTTTAGTCAAATGTGAAGGCAGACCTCCCTCATGAGATTGCAAAATCAATCAGCTCTTGTTTACTGTACATTGACAGAGTCTCCTGCTGTGGCTAAGTTCCAGAGACTCTTAAAACACTAAACAACATTACCAAAAAGCTTATCTATCTGACTGAGTGAATTTAGTTGTCCCCTGACACACAAGTAGCTTTCTCCTTGGCATATAGTTGAGTCAATAATATCTCAGTGTGGGCTGAGAAAGATGTGTAGAAGAGGATGGAAAGAGGTCCAGAAAGGCAAATGTGGATCCTTACAGCAGGGCACTGCTTTCCTCAGGTGTTTTAAATTCACTCTTTGGAATCTGAATGAATCAGGATGAAATATAGATAAGGAGCTAGTGACATCCTTAAGAAACCCTGATTTTCAGTGAAGAACTGGAGTATTGAACATATAACGAGAGATGGAGCTCTTTCATGCTTATTACTCCAGCCACTGTGCTGGAACAGATGAGATTTGAGTACACTGGTGGGCCTTTACCCTTGCCATTCATGCTATGGGACTCTTAAAGGCCAGTCTCACATCTATGACAATTTCAGCAGAAAGTATCCCTACTATTAAGCTGCACAGTTGGGTCAGGAGTACCTGAAAGAAAAAAAAGTATACCCTAAGAAATCATCAGGACCACTTTCTGCACCGAGATTAGAAATTCTCCAGTGACCTTATTCGTATGGCAAGATGGAAGACCCCAGCCTGACATGTTACAGATTCCTACGGCTGCACAGCCAAACACCACCCTGATTCAATGTGCATGCATTTAATAACATTTTTCTTCACCCCATTTCTAACTCAACTTTAACAAAAAAATTTCACAGAGTACTGTGGGCATAGATGTCTATCCACATTTACAACTTTTGTGAGAAAAGGTGGTTTCTGTTGCTATACTGAGCTACTGGATTAACTAGTAATACACAGACTTTTGCATATATGTCTCGGTGTAAATTGTAATTTTTATTTGTTCTCTCATCTGTGGTTTTAGTTTCCTAAATGACAAGTTCAGACAACACATTACCATTATCCTTTGTGGAGTGTATTAATAAAGACCACAGGACATGATACAGCAAGTCCACCAAAGCAGAGAAGCAATGCACTTACTTAAATGTTTTTTTTCTCTGTTACTGACAGCATGGCATACCACCTATCATTAACAATCACAACGAAGAATTACATTAGGTTTTGTTTTCCATTTTCAGTTATTTATTTCTCAAGAGAGATTATACCTCCAGTTTTTTTAACAAATACACAGTTTCCTTAAATACACTGAATTCTCCTCTAAGAAGTCTGCTGTGTGTGCTTTAAAATCTATCAATTCAAGCCTATCCACAGTGAAAATTCATTTGGAAAACTTCCTGGTTTTAATGCTGGACACAAATGACAAATTATTTTTTTTGTGACGATGGGTAACTAACCTAGAAGCACAGATTATTAAATATCCCATAAGCCTGGGTCCACAGAGCAGCAGTTAAGAAAAAAATGTAGTTCAGGGCTACAATTTAATATTGTGTGTACAGTGCTTAGAGTAGACTGCAAAATGTGATTTAAACACTTGGCACTATCAAGATCTTACTCAATGTTGACTGAAGTTTCTAAGGTGCTCTGCTCAAGAGAGAAAATCCAAACAGTGAGAATCAGAGGCTATCTGCTTTATCTGTACAGCTCAGGACAGTAGAACTGTAAAAGCATCTGTCAAATTGCGTTTCCATAAAGAATTATATCAGTTACCAAAGAACCCCAATTTACTATGCTACTTTCAATGAAACATAAAAATGTTAGAACCACTGCTCTTCAATCTCTCAACAAAAGGTAAATCATCACAGAATGGTAGGGTTGCAAGGGACCATAATACATTTTTAACAAAATTGGGATTTTACATGATAAAATAAAGAATAAACACTAAGCAGATCAGCCTTGGTTTTGCAAACCCAAAATAACTATTTGTAAACTTTTTCAACACCCTGAAAATAAACAGAAGAGAATTGGTTGAATTACTAGTAGTTTCTTGTTATTACATATGTTCTTGTTTTTCTTCTACATCAAACCAATTGCACAGAAGAAAAGTTGAGTACGTCAAGCTGCATTCACTGCTCAGCCATCAATGCTTGTACTCCTTTAACAGTCTGAATTGCTATGTTCTTGAACTGATCTACAGAGAAGTTATAAAGGTAAAGTGATTTCTTCTACTTTGCAGACTCTGTGTAGATTTCAGCTTTCAAAATCTAAAACAAGCACTAGAGGAATCATAGCAGAAAGTCTACTTTTTGGGTTTTTTTAATCTGGAGCAAGTCCTTCAATGTTTTTGCTCTAAATTTTCTTTTAGAAAGTATTAACAGTTAATACAAAGAAGATAAGAAGGCTTTTTAACTAATAAGCTGTCCTTTATGCAATTTCTGTCCATCATCTTCCTTAGCACTACTGAATCCTGGCCCTTCCCCTAAGGACTCAGGCAACTTGATTAGATTTGGGGTTCTGAGACTGCATAGGAGAAGGACATGTATCACCTCCAAACAGCCTATATAACACATATTCTAGTGTTAAGAAAGCGAAATGTGGAAATACTATCCATAGTTTGTATTTAACAGCAATTACATCGAGGAGTGGATTAATACTTTAGCTAGAAGAAACATAAAGAGTGGTAAACCAGAGAAAAAACTAATTGTAAGAATAATGTCACTTCCGCTATTTTGAAAGCATTGACAGTCCTGGCACTTAAAACCATTATTTTTGTAATTCTTTACTATGGTCTTCTATTATGGTCTGCATTTTGTTTCACCTAAATGAAAGAATATAGTGGAAACTATGAAATAGTAACTTGTAGTCACCAAGGCTTCCTTGAGGAAGAAAAATGTAAGGTAGAATACAAGAAGTTATGATTCTAAATATCAAGAAACTTTAAAGAAGGCTAGGGATTACTTAAAGGTTCTAGGAAAACAACTGGTAAGAATATGAACACATTATGCATGAGTATCATTTTGTCTTAAATTCAGTAGCAAGAAAACGCATTTACCACATGTAATCACTATGATGATTGTCTTGATCATTACTAGTTATAATTTTGGTATGAATTCATAGCTATGTAGTAGGGCTGATTGAGATACAAATCAAATTCTTCTAATGATCATGTTCCTGTCTGTGAAAATTTGAGTGTATTGGGGCATTGCTAAAGAAGAGAGAGTTAAAATATATGACCATGTTTCCTTTTCTCAGGTGTCTGGAGATTTGGGATGAGATGTACTTCAGCTAAGACGTAAGGTTATTTTTTGTCAACTAATTTCCTAGCATTCATCTTCTACTAAACAGTCAGCATCTTAGAAGTCATCATAGCGACAACGGCAACAAAAAATTCCCTGCAACCGGTGCTTTATAGAAAGTTTCATGCCTCCTTGTCTATAGATGTGACTACTTTCCAAACGAAGACCTGAGCACGCATATAAGTTCTGCTTATCTGGATGCCCTTCCTTCCTTTGGACAGGCCCTTTTGTCTTTTTTTATCTATCCCTACATCTCATTTTCCTCTGTCCTTTTTCCTAAAAAGTGGGGTGAAATTATATGTCCCATGTATGAAAAACTATGTCTTAATTGAGATTTATTCATTACGAATCTTTTTCAACTGTATTACCATCAGGATTCTTTGATCTTTACTGAGATAAGGGACAAGGAGAGAAACTCACCACATTTTTGGTGTTAGGACTTTCTTTGCAGTCTACATGTAGGAGCAGGCAGGATCCAAGTAGATATCTGAAAACACTATGGGTGCATGCTATCCCATGCAAAAGCAACATGTCAGTCCATGAAAAATTCATGGTCACAGAACAGAGCAGGGATGGGCTCATGCACATCCAGATGGGCTGGAGTGAAAAGTGAGGTTCATAGCATAGCGTGCCCCATCATGTGAGAGGTGAATGTGGAATGTTTTAGACCTTTTTAGGTATACTGGAAACCATAACTCAACATCTGTGTCTCCAAGAAAACAACTAACAGACATATTCTTTCTTGGTAAATATTAAATTTGGTGGCAATAAATCTACAATAATAATTCTGTGTTTTCCCTCCAAATGGCATAACAAAAGTCCAGGAAATGCATAGATGTGGATTTTGGAGCACTAAGAACAGATAGCAGTTAAAGAGAAATGAGTTCTAAGTGTAACTGTAGCAAAGCTCATCTTTCTGGCTCATAGGGAAAAATCGGATAAAAGGTTAAGGAATAGTCAGTATTTGTGGTAAGCAAAAATCAATGCCTGAATGCACTGCAGCTGAATGACACAGGACTTCTGCTGATGATTTCAGCAGGAGCAGAGTAGCTCTTTCTCTGGAATGCTGCCAGGCCCTAGATAATATTTGGTGTCCGGAAAAAACCAAGGTGAAGGGTGACAGTTTCAGGAGCACAGTTATAGAATCAGAAGTAAGTGGGAACAGTCCTCATCTGTGTCAGTTAAAGGAATAATCGCATTTCAACAGAAACTTCCTTGCTAGGCATTCTTCAAAGAATAAAAGCTGTCAGCATTATGGCATACCAGTAACAAAAAGAAAAAACTGACAGAAAAATCACAAAGCTGACAGAAATGGTATGTCTATAGTTCCTGCAGACAGCAGTTACCTCTGTTTTCAATGAGAAAATTGAAAAGTTTCCATTTCATTTAAAAAAAAGAGGTCAAAATCATATAAAAGGATGATAAGTAAGTTGTGGTAATCAGTGAAATAGGTCTTCCTCCCCAGCATAAGTTTCACTTTATCTACTCTTGAATAAGCTTGTAATAGAAACCTACTGAATTCAGCTTTCATGTATCTTCCTGGGAATTCCCCCTGAGACCTAGCCATCTCTTGTGTAGCTGTCTGTGTAATTAAACCCCTCTCATTTATGTCCCCCTCTAGCAGCTGCAGCTTGCGTGGTCTCTCCAGCCTCAGCCAACTAGGAGAATCTGGCCTTTAGGTTAACAACCTGTCCTCAAATTGCTCATATCTGACCTTCACATAAATCTACTTTTTTTTCTCAGTGACTGGGGAAGGGAGCGTCACAAGACAATTAAGAGCTGTGATACAAAATTATGAATGCATTTATGTTTTCGTTTCTGATTTCAGTAGCTGGTTTAATCTTGCAAGTCACCTACTTTTTACGGTCATCTTAAAAGACCTTCAGACTCTCACTGATCATTTTCACTTCACTTTTAAAGAACTGAAATAGATGGAATAAGGCAACACAGCTTCCATTTTCCAGTATTTGAAATGCAGGAGTCCTGCCTGGCTTAGACCAAATCAAGTGAAAGGCCATGGCACACGCAATGATGATTTTGGATTGCCTGTGACTGGCAAAGCAAATATTTGTCACAGCAATACTAATTACTATTGAGACATAAAAACTCCACTGTTTTTTTTCATTCTAATCCCAAAGGCAAATTGTTCATAAATAATATTTGAGGTTAATGCAACTATATGAATATCTATACAAATATTTAATCAACCACCAATTCAACTACCAGATAGTGGTAGTTTAACTACCGCTACTTAGGCAGTATTGGGGACTTTCCCTTGAAAGTCATATTTTCATTAGACTTTAATAGCTGTCACAGCTGCTCTATCTGGTGATTCACTAAAAGATGTCTGAAAAATAAAATGTACTGCAAAAGTGCCAGCTGCAAGTGGCAAACTGGAAAAATGACATGTTAAATTATTAAATGAAAAATGATTGACTAAGCATTGTAATATGCATTCAGATGAACACTAAGCTACTGAATTAACATTCATGATGATAAATAGGCTGGTACAAAAACCTTGGTCTTCCAAACTCTCCATATTTCCCTGTCACAACTTTTAAGCACAGGTCTATAATGTAAGTCTAGGTCAGAGAAGACAAAACATCCACTCTCTATTCACTTAATAAAATCCATTGCTTATGCCAGAATGGCTCTTTCAATTATCTGATTAAGTCCTTTCTCTTGGAAAGGTGAAACCCTGCCCAATTCAGGAAGGTTGAGCTGTATTTTTAGATGCTCTATAGAGAATAAAACACTGGGAAATCCTAGTGAGCTAAGGAGAAAGTCAAGGTACAGTCAGATGTTCACTTGTACACCAGTGTCAGACATAATTCCGCTGGGTAATACTTACCTCATACAGGTGCAAAGTTTACCAAGTTAACTGTCATCATCTTTATCAAGAAAAAGTACCGATTGCATCATCAGAAACAGATGAATAACAGCTTAGAAAGCTGCTTATCTCTGCCTAAGTAACAATTACAAAATGGAAACTGTTGTATAGCAGTTTGTAGTATCACAAAGATTTTGGAGCTGCTTTCTAATGCTAAGTTGCCCCAGAGTCTGTGTCTGACAATAGTCACAAGATGTATGTGGCAATTGCAACCACAGAAGAATGTGTAGGCTCAGATGGTTCCTTGGGTTGTGAGGATGTTCACGTAAGAGACTTTAAACTGCTGATACAAATGAGCTTGTGGTAGTATTAGATGGTTAGGACTGGACAGAGGTTAGGACTAGGAAGCAAAGTAAACCTGTCTAGTAAAAGATAACGGTATTTACAGAATTAAATTGATGCAAAGTGTTAATTAAAACAAAAAAATGCAATACAATACAAACCCTCCCTTTCTTTTTTGCTTACATTACACATCAACCTTTCCTAAAGATTACTGTATTGATTATCAACACCATAACAGAAAATCTCTAAATGAACAGCTTAATAGCTTTATACTTCCCATTACACAATAACCAAACATGAGACTACCTTTTGCCAGTTGCCAAGCTCTAAATTTAAACAGATATTATTAATTTTATATAATACTGCTCTGTAGTTGATAACTTTTGGCCTTCAGTGCTGTAACAGTAGATTCTAAAATGATGGTGTACTCCTGAACTGATATAGCAATGACTTTGAACAGGCATCTTAAAAAATGAGAGGAGCTAGAATGATTATCTTCACGCACTAGTGTATTAACATATCTCTTGATAGAACAAGAACTAAAATAGACTTTAGGTTTTCTTTTCTTGGAGAGTGGTAATTAGAGTGGAAATTAGAGCAGTTAGGCTGATAAACAATCAATGGTTTTGTTACTTTTAGACAAACTAAACCCAAACACTTTTCTCAGAATGATGGAAGCCAGCAGAGCTAAAATAACCTTTCAGGTTTCAATTTGGTCCATTGAGTAGAAGTCAGATCTATACTTCCTATACTATGACAATGCAGCCTCCTCCCCTACAGAAGGGCTTTATAGGTGTTTGTCTGGTGAAGGCATCCCACGTCTGAGAAACTGGAAAGAAAGACAATAGGATCTAGTGAAAAAAACAATCACTGAGAGAATAGAACAATTTATATAAAGGGAAAAGTACAAAAGGCAGGCCAATGACATCTCCAGTATCTTGTACCTCAGTGGGTCTGCCCTGGGCAGAGGCCCCTGCCTGCAGAAAGACAAGGGCAGGCTACAGAACTCAAGGCTTAGAATCCAGATAAACTCCAAAGAAGGAGTCATGACAGGCAGATGCCTAACTGTAAGACACATGGGCTGAATTTAATAAATAAAAGAAAAATTGAGACAGCAAATAGAAGTAAATAAAAAGCAAAACCACAGGAAAAAATAGGTAGAGTTTATGACACACAGAAAAAGAAAAGGTTGAACTGCTATAAAAAGATGGAATTAGGGCACAAGATATCAGAGGACTGGAGCATCTTTCATATGAGGAAAGGCTGTGGGAATTGGGGCTGTTTAGTCTGGAGGAGAATGAGGGGGAATCTTATTTACAAATATCTAAATGGTGGGTACCTGGAGGTTGTGACATCCTTTTCTTTTTTTTTTTNTCTGTGATTCTGTGTGATTTTTCTAATTAGTCAGCATTTGAAGGCTTCAGCTTTGCATTTCTAGTGATGCAATTCTAGTGGGTGTATTTGGTGTATTATGTGTTACAAATACTAAACAAGCATGATTGCAAGTGATTAATAGCCCAAATGCCAGCAAACATGGAGCCTTTGACACAGTGGCATTATGCAGATTAGCATGTACCTGTTACCTACTAATTCATCATCAGTGGTCAATCTGCAAATATTTCAGTAGCCACCATTGAGGAAGATAAAGAACATGGGGTATAGATTTTTCTTCTCTAAATAGGGACTTGGACAAAGTCCATGACAGATAATCAGTGATCTAGGACACTTACTCCTGGATTAACAATGTCTTTTAAAGTCTGCTAAAAAGGGAGAGCCTGTATCTGCACAGCTATCATTCTGATGTCTGTAGCATGGACTAGGATCACTTAAAGGGTGAAAAGGGGAAGAGAGATGGAAAAGGAAATAAGATTAATACAAATTAGGTAAAAGAAAGTTATGAGGTTGATAAACACTTTAGCAATTGAAGAAGCCCTCTAGTAAAAGGAATGAAAGTTGGGATTTTTATACACGTTAAATTACCTAAAAAAAAAGAGACATGTTTAAACTCCATTTCTCAAGATATATCTAATAAGACTTAAAAAGAAAAAAATATCCTAATAAAACCATGACTAAGAGTATCTGTAGGCACATAAAGCTGCAAAATCCTCTTAAAATGGCCCAAACTCAGACGTGTTAATAACATGATGTAGCACCCTTGTTGTTCCTGTAACCTTATGATTGCAGTGACATTGCCAGAGTGTAAGCAATGGTAGACATAAAACTTCTTCATGTTGAATAAGTTTTATGCTCTCCATTACTATGGGGATTTCCTAATCTGAAATTTGCAGGATACAGGTGACCCAGGTTTTAGCGCAGTGCTGGCAGCAGGCAAACCTGGCCATTTAGAGCTGGGCACAGCATCTTCCTTCTGCACTGCAGTGAATGCCTAAAATGATGGATCACTTCAGAGAAACATGGGTCCCTCTTGAGCCAGGCAGCCCACGCCTATGATTACAGCAGGAGCTCTGCTCCTCCATCTCCTCCATACTGGTAAAGTGAAGGTTACTGAAGCTGAAGTCTACAGTAGAACCTTGTGAAAAGACCCACTGACCAAAAATAGAAATGAGAGAAAAAGAATGGCTAGAATTAACCAGAGATCCTTCTTGAAAGACAAAAAGGATGGAATGGGAATCATACAACTAATGTGGGAACGGGGACTTGCTTTTAAGTACAAATTTAGCTGAGTCCTGCCATTTAGGTTTGGAGAACACCAACCACTCTGAAACATGGAAAATCTATTGCTTTATCTTCTTTTAACTATACCTCCTCTTGAGCAGTCAGTATTGCTGCCTTGGAAGAGCACCAGCACCTCTATGCCAACTTTTAATCTGGTATACATTTAACCAAAGGAGATAGGCATCTCCAGGAAATTGATTTTATAATGAAAGTAGCACAGTGCTAGTAGTGGAACTCCAGAAAGGCATTCAATTGATCATAAATAACTCAATTTTGCACCTAGTGGCGATAAAGTAACATTAATAATTCCAATACTCAGCAGACACTAAATTCTGTCTTTGTTTTGCCTTGCCTTGCCATATGAGTGAGTGGGAAACAAAGAGTACTTCTCATCCTAAGACTCCAGCTTGTGGGAAAAAGAGGGATACCAGACAACACTTGTGGGATTCAGGAAGAAAGCAAAGCAGGAAAAGGCTCCTTGAACAGCAACTACTGCAGCAGTGCTCTGTGGATTAAATAGCATTTGCTATCAGAGGTGTTGCAGAACAATTTACCAATTTCACCTTTTGCAAAAGGGAAGGTTAGAAGTGTGCTTTGTGTTTCTCAGGACAATATGTTGCAACTTCTTTCTCAGATCTTTTCTCAAAAGAATACATTAAGCCTTGTCCATCTTTGTTGACTAGCAACCTGAGAAATTAACTTGAAGATTTCAGTGAAGGTTTTAGTTTAATTTAGTTTAGTTTTGGTTTTTAGGGTTTTATTTTGCCATTCTCCATTAACTTGTAAACAATCTGATGTACTGACGATGCACACCTTTGTACTCATGTGCAATGGATCCTTTCATTTTGAAGGACAGGGAATTTACAACTGTTTCTTGCTGTAGGAAGATATTACCTAGCTAAATTCAATAGATGATAAGAACATTCCAATAAGCATTTAATGTTTATATTACAAACTTAGCAGAGTGAATTTAAATAGGGTAACAATAGGTCTTTGAATTTGGATAGCTAAGATTTCATTTTGTCATTTTTAATGTCTTGCAAAGGGCACTACTAGTTTCAACCCCATATTTTTTTAAAACATTTTTGCATAAAAAGAAACAAAGGCATTTTCTTGATGTACATCATACTTTGGTCGTTTTAAAAACACAACATTGTCATTGCTTTATGTTAGCATATAATATTAAAGAACTGTTATGCAGTCCCCCACTTTCAGATTCCATGTAACAGAATAATGCTGCAATATTCATATTCATTCTCCTTTGTAGAATACTTTTCTTGCTTTCATGCACTATAGAAATGTACGTAATATATCAAAGAAATATGTTTGTTGCTCTAACTGCTATGAACTGCTATGAACTTTTGCTTTTAGGTTCTATTTGAATTAGTGAACCTCAATTCTGCTATTGAAAATATAAGCCTTCTGTTTCCCTCAAACAACAAGTCTTGATTTAAGGTCAACACCACAAGTTAATGCATCCTTCAGGGATTTCCCCACTGCAATGCAGAGCTTTGCTAAGATGTGCCCTTGGTCATTTGGGAATCCCCAACTTGTAATTTAGCTTACAAGACATTCTATTCATGCCTCTAATCAATGGGCTTCCTTTTTTTTTTTTTTTTTTTCTCCAGGCTAATAACAATCTTATGAAGCAGTATTTTTCTCATGTCTGTAAGAAAAATAACAATTACCAATAGCAACAAAAGCCATTGACACAAACACATAATCCAATTGGTTTTGTGGTCTTAAAGTGTGGATCCAAAAGGTATTGTAAATAACTTCACAGTTAAACCATTCAGATACTAGATTTACTAGGCTAGCAAAAGCAGTTACAATGTTTAGAGCAGGACTTGATCCTGAGACATGCAGACCAGCTGCAGTATCCATTGACCTTGCTGAAAATTCTGCAGATCTGTCCTTTCCTCTCAGTTCTGCATGTTATGGCGTTGTATTCCAAGTCAGCATGGTGCACAGTGGGTACAAAGGGCACTTTAAATATACATGCCTTGTAAAAGCATCAGTCTAATACTTAACAGAGCTGTGCATTTTCCCTTAGCAAACCTGATTTGTAAGCCTCTTCTGAATCCTGTTTTTGAAGCATTTACTTTTATTGAGATTATATAAAGCTTTTTATAAAAAAAAAAGCTAAAACTAAAAGCTTTTGTTGGGCATTAAATGAGTTATTTTAGATTCTGAGAATAAAACTGATACAGAAAAAAAAAGTATACCTACTACTTATACTTCATATATTTGTATGTCCATGTTGTATAAATGTATGTAGACATGCATTTCCCTTGCAGTGCCAGCAAACTTTTCAAATAATGAACTTTCACAGATTTCATACTAATCAAATTACTTCTTGCTAATAGGTATCCATGGAGTCTGCTCCCCAGGTTTTCTAATTTTGCTCATTATGTTCTCTAATTTTTCCAGAGAGACAACTCAAGTAACTATTTGATATACAACGGCTGTACCCAGCTGGCTTTCACTCGAGCAGTTGCTTTGATACAGCATTGCATGATGATACTCATTACTTGAGATAAATTATTCAGAAAATCCCAAATGCAATGTCCTGCAGTTTACTAAGATGCAGGAGAATTTTGCTAAAGTGTGGTGATTTTACATCATAAAAAAATCAGGATTTATGAATTTTGTATATTCCTAATAAAACCATGTACTGGGTCATGAAGTTGCAATTAAACATTAACATTATTTCTCAAAAATACAAAGGTTTTGTTTGTTTGTTTTTTACTTTTCTCAGTGCTGTCTAAGTTTACTGAGAACTATAAAATAGTAGAAAAACAATCTAAAGCTGTAAGTATTATTTCCTGTAATTTAAAAAACTTAATTTTCAAGAACAGTTTAACATTTTCAATATTACTACAGTATTGAGGCTTCACAGTTCAAAAGATCTTAGAGGATGAATTCAGCTTAAATTTAGCCAAAAACTTTAATGTTTTTATCAAAAGTTTTTAAAAGTTCTTAGATAAATTGACAATATCTGGAAAAATATTTTAAGAATTAAAATACATATATATATATATATATGTTACAAATTTTCCTCTTTACCTGTGGTCATTAAACCCATCAAATACAATACTTAATCCAAAGCTCTATTTCAGCATAACTGTATTGCATTTAGGAGCAAGAAAAACCCCATGGCTTCTAGAAAATATTCTAAAAGTAACAGAGTGAAGGCAGAAGCCTCCTCCTGAACAAATTTGCCTGTTGTACACCTCCTACCGAGCTCTTCAGCAGCATGGCATCAATAGGACGTTGCAGGGGAGTGGAGATAAAGGACAAGTGTAAAAGGCTTGTTGTGTCTTGTGAAAGAAAAGGAAGGTAATGGCTGTTTTTGCTGCTGCATTTGCCCGATTTTATAGAAGACTTCTCACTAAATGAATTTCACAGGCAATCTCCCCCACTGGTTAGATGCCTCAAGACCTATAAATGGGAAGGCTTTCCCTGGAGCTTGCTGAGCCTGAAGTGGGAAGCACCTCACTTACTTTAAAGACCCTTGTGTCATTCTTACTCCAGGTCAAACCCCACTGACTCCCTTTACAGCTACCTGTGAGGACAGGGGTGTCAGAAGCAAAATCCACCTGGTTTAGTATAAAAGCTAAGGACAAGATGAAAAATCCTTTGGAGAAGCCTACTGCTACAAAGAACCATGGTTTCCAGCTCTGGACTTCAATATGTGACTTTTCCTTTCCTAAATTACTGGTTTCATTTCTGTACAGTAATGACATTCAGCTAAACTGAGCTGCATTCCTAAAAACCCTGACCAGAAACAAGATG
Organism: Urocolius indicus; assembly: GCA_013401255.1. Taxonomy (NCBI): domain Eukaryota; kingdom Metazoa; phylum Chordata; class Aves; order Coliiformes; family Coliidae; genus Urocolius; species Urocolius indicus. The sequence goes on from WBNH01000696.1 coordinate 719,431, forward strand.
ACAGTGCATAGTGTCTTTCTGGCTTTTTTAGCATTGTTTTAGTCCATTTCACTGGTGGATAAAAGTATGCAAACAGTAATTTTAAAGGATCAAGCAAAATGATGATGTGTAAAAATTGACACATTTTTTCTCAAGATCTTGTTATTCTGAAGCCACCTTCTTGATTCTGAGATATTGATTACAGACTGAAAGCTTATTCTGGATGATCAAATTAAAGCTACCTGTGAGAACCTGAAGAACAATCTTATAATACTGAATGACAAGATGGCAGATGAAATGTAATCTCCAGAAATGCAAAGAAGTGCATAAAGAGAAAAAAAAGCAACCCTAACTGTGCATATCCATATACACATAATGAGAGGCTCTAAAGTAGTTATTGCCCCTCAGGGAAAAGGCACCAGCTTAAGCCCAGTGGTATGCAAAAGGAAATAGAATGTTAGCAATCCCAAGAAAGGAATTATGACTAAACCAGAAATTACATCCTAAGTATTGCATGTAGTTCTAATCATTCAACTCAAAAAGCAAGTCAGAATTAGCAGAGGTGCTGAGAGGGACAGTCACTGTCTTTGGAGAACTTGTTTTAAATGGGAGATTTAGTGGGCTAGAATTCTCCTGCTGCACAGATACCACAGAAAGGAATATGATAATGGTACGTAAAACTGGAAATTCCACCCATGATTACCTAGTGAAAATATAAAAAAAGCAGGTATCAACAAATGAAAAGAGTATTTTTGGTTCTGTTCTGTTTTGTATTGCCCCTCACTTCTACCCCCAGAACATGTGACTGAACCGTGGATTTCATTGTCGCAAGAGGCTGGGAAAGAGGAGTGTTTAAATGGCCCTAAGAAGGAAATAAATGTATTTATAAAGGACAGTTCAGCTCAATGATCCTTAGGCAGCCTCCAGCTCAGAGATTATTTAACATAGCGAGAGATAGGAAGTAGGAAGGTGTGAGAGGCATAAGATTATGTCTGCTTTGTCTCTTACAGTCTTTTCCCAACCATCTGCTCTGAGAGGTACTTAGAGACAAGATACAGGTTAGGCAGAGAACTATTCTTAGCCAGTAAAGCAGACCTTATGTTCTTACTATGTTTTCCTCTCTATGTGTAAAGGAGGAATTTATCTTTTTTTCAGCACAAGATCCAACTTTCTTTTAGCTACAGAATCGCAATAAAAACCTCTAGAATTCTAATAATTCTAGTTTTGGTTCTTATTCTAACATTCTAATATAAACAAAAACCTCTCATTAACATTAAAATTAAATGTTATTCTTTTAAAAATGTTATTATCTTTTAAAATAACTTGTCTAGTTGTTAAAATAGAAAGAAAACTATGTTTCATTTGTCCAGGAAAAAAAAAAAAGCAGCTTTCAAACAACAGATGTCTCTAGTTTTTCAGGTCAATCTCACACTAAATACCAAAAAGATTTCTACAGCTGTCATTGAGATATATAATAGAGTCCCACTTTTTGTACAACTATACTTTCACAATTCTGACTGTGGCCCATGAAAGCTACCAACACCGAACACACTTGAAAGAACTGCAATGTATAGACTTGCTTTTATACAATCCTAGTGCATTATTCTGGTGCTGCAAGTTGGACCAAGTCAGAGCAAGTCATCTTTCATTGTCTTCCAAGAAAAAATTACATATGTCAAAGCACTTTATCAAGAAAAATACAACTTAAAACTCTGATAAAGCCCATCACACAAGCAACATTCTGTAAAATCCAAGCTGAGGTAGGCATTCCATATTCATTTCAGGTGAGTGTTAGCTATACATGATTTTAATTGTAGCTGTAGCAAGGAATTTCACATCTTTCATCAGAGACTCTCATCAAAGCATGACAAAAATCCACATTGTATGAGCTATGGAGCCTAGGAACACCTGATCACAGTTATGCTTTTAGTTGAACCCTTTGATGAGCAACTCCCAAAGGCAATGTTCTAAGTTTGTGGAGAAAATATTTCTCTGCTATTAAACTTTAAGATTTACAGCGATGTGAATACTGTAATTAGAAGGAAAAACTCCAAGAAGAAACCCACAATTCTTTCAACCATCTTAAAGCTTATCTTCCTTTGGTTGATGTTGCAAAATTCTGTGTGCATGAATATATACAAAACTGAACTAGCATTTGGCCACACATAATGTTTCAAAAATAAGAGCTGAGACTCAGTTCTCAGAAGGATCAAATCCATGGTGGCCCTATTTCAACCTCAAATTCAGCACAAGTCTGTACAAAATTTCAAATGATGAGCATTGAGTCGTATGAAATGCAACATACAACTGTAAAAGCTGAAGGGCAAGATTCTCAGTTCAAACATCCCCTCACAGTTGCACATGATAGTAATGAATTTCAATATTTTGATTTTCTTACATAGCTCCCTACAGCAACATCAGTGAGAGACCTGCACACATAAGGAGAGCAGAACAGCAAAACAGAGGACCAGTAGCTCAGAAGTTATGGTGATTTGAATGGTAGAAACAGCTAGAGCAGGTCAACAGTATGTGAGAGGAGCGTGCCCTTACATTGCTCAAAGTATAAGCATTAAATTGACCATGCTAGTAACTGTGAATGAACTCTGATATATGTGCAACTTCATTATTGCTGTATAATATTGCACATTCAACAAGAACACAAGCATAATTAACTTTTGAACTTTTTGGGATCACAGGTATCTGTTTTGCATAGCAGGACATGACAGAAATAACAGCTTCACCTCTCCCTCAGATTCAGGTTTAAAAAGTTTTCTTAATGATTTTTCAAAGCCTCCTGTATTTGTAATAACTTAGTTACTATGGCAATAACTGAGCACATTTGCTACCTCAGGAAAGGAATAAGAATCTGCCTTTATGCCTCTTTATCAGATTAAGATCTGAGCAACAAAAAATATACTGAACACACTAAATATTCCAGTTAGGGTTTCAATCAATCTGGTCATTTCTCAAAAAAAAAAAATCTTCCAAGAGGAGGAAAAGTTATACATTTTTGTGAATCTCAATAACAAATGAGGGAAACACAAGCAGAACAGTAACTCAGAGATGATGGCTGGCAGAGAAATGTATGGGAGACAGGGGGGAGGAGATGATTTCATTTTTTTTTAAAGTGTCTTTGTAATTGTGGGAAGAAAGCCAGCACACATGGCTCCCATCAGCCATTAGTTGTCAGTGACCGCTGCCACAGTCATTCAAAACCCATTGGAAGTGAGAGAATGAAAACTTATCACAAAGGCATACATAATCCAGAATAAACATTGTTTGCACACAAATTTTAAATGTGGATTGCACTGCCATCAGAATACACGTTGGAGAGAATATTCATGAAGACATAATTACAATATTTGGTGTTGCATAAACAAAATCTCAAGCAGTATACCCCTCATCTGAATAGGGAACCCTTCGAGTCAATCTATAATGGGAGTCTACACTGAGGAAAAGGCAAAACCTCCTGACTATAGCTTTCTACCTAATACAATGCTCTTCTGCGGATTTCAACAGAAGCCATTCAGTGGTTTTCAAAGAAGTCTTCTGTCACCTTTCACTAATTGAGAGTTTATTTGGGCTTTTAAAAAATTTAAAAAAATAAATCTGTGGAGTTCATTAAAGATTAACCCCCATCCCAGAAGAGATAAGCAACAAGATTGGCCAGATGTCATCTTCTAAGTGTCACTTATAATCTTACTAATGTTTAAGTAAAAAAATGAAAGCATGTTTACCACCTTCCTTTATCCATAACAATTCATTCTAATTCTGCATTTGCCTCCCCAGTGACAGGGCAGATGGAATGTATGCTTTAGTGCCTTACTAACATGAATGCTCCTTACACTAACCACTAACAACTTTATTTCTGAAGAATTAAGATTAGGGGGAAAAGATTATTTCATTTTATTCCATGCTAGACGAAATTCGACTGGTTTTAACCATGTGTTGGATTCTATTTCAGTCAGGAAAACAACAGGGTATTCCAGCTTGGCATAAGGAAATCTTTAATGCAATACTATTTACTGAAATAGCTAATGGGGACTATATTTTTTTATCCAGCATTACCTGTTTAGTTTATTTCTACAAATTTACACGTTAATAGAGACATATATTCTAGCTACAATCACATTTTTTTTAAACAAAAAAGTGATGTGCAAATTTCAGCAATCAGTGTAGCAAGCAGCAAGCAGGAAATACTGTTCTGCATCCCAGAACAGGCCAACAAAAATCCAAATCCATAATTCAACTTCTCAAAAATTAATGCCCACATTTAATGAATAATCTAAACTACTTGGTAGATGACAAATAGGGCACTATGTGACTAGATGTCACAGGGAAGCATGAGAACATAAGGGTGGAGAGAAGAAATTAGAGGTGATAAATTCCTTCAAGAATTTGAAAAAAAAGACATGAAGGGGATAAAACACAGAAAGTTCAAACAATTTCGAAAACCTCTTATGTTGTGAAGAGCTATTATATGTCATGCTCGTAATATGTGAGAAAGACACAAACTTTAAGGTCTTTCCATACTATTTTTCACTACTCATTAGAACATTTAATGGCCTTATATACCAATTTATAGCTTCCAAATACATATGTGTTCTTGAGTTGTGAAGAAGCAAAATAATAAAATAGTGGTGAGGACAGAGTGCCGAAGCAGAAATATCATGGCACACAAAGAGGCCACAGAGAACTGAGGTGTAGGAAAGTACCTGAAGACAACTAGCTCTTTGAAGAAAGTGGACCACCAGGAAAAAAAACATCAGGTTTAATGAATACTAATGGAGGCTTCAATCTGCAATAGTGTAATGACCCTTACTAAACCTACTGAAAAACAATGAAGAGACTAAAAAGTGTACAAAATCAACTTACGCCCAAACCACCAATGATGGCAAAACTTTCCCACTTCCACAGCTGAACCAGAAAGAAATTAAATGATTCCTCCAGCCTGATGGTGGAAACCAGGGAATCAATTCCAGATAGAAGGAATGTCTGAGTATACAAAGTAAACCAGTCCCAAAATGGCTAAAGCTGACTTCGTTCACCTTGTTAGTAATGGTGAAAATTTCTAAAAAACTGACACAAATTTGAGATAAAATGGCAGTCAAGCAAAAAGCATAATGTGAAAAGCATAAGCTCCATCTTGTGAGAGCAGTTGCAGACACTTTCAGATTCAGGAGTTGGACATGACCATGCTAGACCTATCAAGGGTTGCTGTAGAACCTCTAAAAGTGTTTAATTATGAAAGTGACATAGAATTTTTCTGGATGCTTTTCAGACAGAAGGAGCAGGATTGCAGATATGGGCAAAGTGTTTCTGTAACAGGAAAACTGGGATCACTGATATTTTCTTAAAAGAGTAAAAAATGCAGATCTGTGTTCTTTTGTTAGGGAAAATCTTGCTCCTACAGGTAAGTGTTCTATTATAGGGAAGGTAAACTATAAGTGCAAAACTTAGACAGAACAGCTCAAATCTGGTGTCAGAACTGAAAAATGAAAGTTTCTAAAAGTGAAGCACTTCTTATGTTTTTTTTTTTTAATTTAATTTGAGCAAAAGTAAACAGAAACAAAGTAAAATGTCCAGTACATTTAACTACGCAGACAAAAGAAGCTGTAGCTTTTATCTCCAGACTCAAACAGAGCAAACAATGTCACTCCTGCAGTGCCAGCACAGGAAAGGTGTGGGTTATTAACAATGAGATGGCACCTATACTAATGAATTTCTCAGACAAAATTGATAGTTTACATCATGGTTAATAGTTTTAACAATAAAATAACAAGATTCTAATCCTCCTTCAAACACTAGAAGAAAGAGGACCTCTTGGTTGTTGCTCCATTGTACAGTGAAGCTCCCTGGGCAGCCTCCCAATCTCAGGAGTTATCAGAATCTGGTCTTCGTGGCTACAGAAATATGCACATATGTAGACATGTAAGGCAGACTCATTTATGTTTGTTTATAGCAATTGTCTACATTTATCTGGAATCCTTCTGCATTTCTATGACCTTTTCATTTTTACAGTTGCATAGACAACAAAGATCCAACACTTCAGCAGAATGTGTAATCAGAAATGATTATTTTGATGAAACATTAGACTATATTATGTAGCATTTAACTACAGATGAAGACTTTATGTTTAAAAGAAACAAATTCTAACATTCTTCATCAGATTCCAGAATCCTGTTAATTTGCCTCACCAATCCTTTGTTCCCGTCTTTACTAGGCTCAGAATTTTCTCATATCAAGAGAGATCTTTTTTTATCTTTCTATACTGAAATAATTCTAATGTTTTAAGGCATCACAAATCCATATCTCCTTTTACACAGCCTACAACATGTTCTTCACGTCTCTGCTTTTCATACTTTCCATCTCTAAAAGCCACTTACTCTATTCCAAAGTCTTCTATGAATTCTGAAAATGCAGATCTTGCCTTCCCAACTGTTCTGTGGTAGCTGCCATCCACATACTAAATGAATGACTATGCATTCCTCCCACTTGGGCAGACAAACTTCTCAAAAAGCTTGGAATGTTACCACTATTTTTTTTTTTATCATCTCCCTTGAACAGTGTTTATCTGCCACCAGGTCCTCAAGGGTATTAGTCATGAAAGACAGAGGTTTTAAAAGTGTGTTATCTGTCAAATCTTGAATACAGGACATCTGTGCCTAAGATTTTCCAAGTCTTTTTAATGAGGACTCCAACACTCACTTTGAGGAGTTTAGGTTAGAATTAAAGCACAGGTGTCACAAAAAGGAAAGTTACTAAGGCCTTTTTAAAAGCATATTGCAAAAATAAAAAGAAAATGAAGCTATGAAGTTGTAAATATAAGCAATTCTGTTAATACTAGGAATCCTGAGGTAACTGTATTTGTGAATCTCTACTGCTACAGGTACAGAAAATTTTGGATTAATCTTCACTTGTCTATAAACATATTACAATATAAGCAAAGAACAATCAAAGAATATTGGAAAAAAAGAGAAATAATCTGCCTTTAAAAGCGTCTGAAAAATAATGAGATTTTAGTGAGTCATTATATTTCTTATCTGGTAGTAATGTGCTTTGAAATGATTGCCAGGAAATACTCAACAGGTCTGCACAAGGCAAACTTTCCATCAAAGAAGCCCAAATTGTTTTTAACTTCTAATTTTTATGAATTTGCTGACCTTCTGGATGAAATTTAAAATGAGGTGATTATGAAGATTAATTTTTAAAAAGGAGAAGATTGCTATTCCGTTTTCATTAATGATCTCTGTTAAAAACAAGAGCTCTCACAAAAAAAAAAAAAGCCAGAGGGAAGAGAAAAGTAGCTGGACATATTGTAATGAATATAATCTCTCTTCGTTAAATCTATCATGCTTCATTGACATTTAGAAGTCAAGGATTGAGGATTAAGGCTATAGCGAGAATAGGATTAAACACCGTGTTCTCTGATTTCTATTTATGATTAAATAATATTTCAGAAGGAACTTCAACCTTTTGTTCTTTAGCAACAATAAGGCCTTAAGTATGATTCTTGCTAAACATGATGTTGTGAATTCTTTTCTATGTGAAGAGATTATCTTTCAGAATTTCCCACACTGGAGCATTGCTTTCTAAGGTCCTTGTAGGAATATTTCAGGCCACCTCTATTCTCATACTACAACCCCATGCAGTCAGTGAGAATCTTGCTACTTGAGTCAGTGGTGAGTGGCATCCAATTTATAGCTCCTTAAAGATGTGAATTGTTAAAACTCTGTCCCTGTTCCTCCTGATCAGTTTAAAAAATATCTCTCTCCATCCCTTTCTAAATTTTATTACACATTCCAGCTGAAAACTACTTAAGCTTAGCCAGTTAACTTGGCAGCAAAATGAAAAAGGGATGCTATCAGAAACTGGACGTGAGCAGCTACAGCAACGCCAGCAGAAACTCAAGCTACCATGGCCCATTTTGTGACTGTCATGTAGCTTTAGGCCATTCAGTTACAGTGTTTTTTAAACTGTACTATCATGTTAGATCCAGTTTGCTAGCTCTGGTGAATGTGTTCATTTTATTCTGAAATTAAATTGGAATTTGAAAAAGTCATACAAAATAACAATGAATCTTTGTTTCCATTTAAAAATGTGTTATTCGTTGTATCTTACATCATTAATGAACATGCCACGTTCCTTACAGTGGGCATTTATCATGCATGTTATAATAAAGACACAAACTGCAAAGTGACATAAATAAAAAATAATACTTCACATCTCTATGAAAATTTTCAGCTGAGAATCTCAGAGCATTTTTACAAGCAAATAAGTTTCACAGCCACATGAAGAGTGTATTTACATGACTCCCTTTCATAAAACACTGAAAATCCATGATGTGATTTGATTTTGTAACATTATGAACTAAATGTAGATTGTCCTCATCAAGGACCATGGGGCAAGTTTGTAGCTTCCTCAGCCTGCATTTAGCTAGACAGTCAAGTGCTAGCTGAACAATCAAGAAAAACANGTTTCACAGCCACATGAAGAGTGTATTTACATGACTCCCTTTCATAAAACACTGAAAATCCATGATGTGATTTGATTTTGTAACATTATGAACTAAATGTAGATTGTCCTCATCAAGGACCATGGGGCAAGTTTGTAGCTTCCTCAGCCCCTGCATTTCTAGACAGTCACAAGTGCTAGCTGAACAATCAAAAAACAGAGATTTTTTTTTTTCCTATACTTTTATTCACTCTTGTCCTTGCAATTACCAACTCCATTTAAGATTAAGGTTAGTACTCTATAGGGATTTGTGTGTCTGGAACTGTGAGAAACTGTAATGGTTCCGAAAGTAAAGTAATACTAATAGTCCATTACAGCTTAAAGGATTTATCTGACACACTGATAAGTGTGCTCCAAGGAAGCTCTCTGCACCCAAGTATTCTCCCAGTGAGATATCAGCAGGTTGCCCAGGGCAGGCCCCAAGGCATAGACAGCCAAGATATACACGTGTTGTCAGCTAAATCTTATCCAACGATGAAGAGTTACTCTTTTAAGCCGTGTCACTGCAACCAGGTTGTCCAGAGCAGCGTTTTTCTGAACTCCCAGGAAGAAACACTAATGAGATGTCTTTCTTATTTTTATTATCATTACTGTGATTTTGGCATCGAAATTTTTTTAGGTCAATTAATGCCTATCTCATGTTGTGAGCACAAAATGACTGTCCAAAGGTCAAAACAATTAAAAAGATTTTGTTATTGTTTAATCAATCCAAAACTGAAAATGCAAGTTGAAAAAGTGAGGCTTGATATGTACTAAAATGAGAGAAAATATGTATTGTGATCAATATAATTATAAGTAATGCCAGCTCTATTACAAAACTGATGGCATTAAATACTACTTAAAACTGGGGTTAATAATCTGCAAAAGAGAGTTCTAAGTAAAAACTCTGTGGTTTAAATGTGCAGCACCCTTATCATCTGGAAACACCTGGATTTAAGTCAAAACTGGAAATGAATTTGGTAGTCTGTCAATCCATTTCCTAATTCCTAGTCATTTGTTCATATCACAAAGCCACCAGGCAGGAGTGCGTGATGGGCAGCCCCTCCTCAGAAGTGACTCAGGCCTGGAACAAGAAGGGTTTTGATGTCTGAATTAAAAAGCATTTGCAGAGCAGTATCAAAAGTTTGCAGCAAAATTACTCATGTGAGCCTGGCACTCTCAGATGAACTCTAAGCACTGCTTGCTTACTTGCCCTTGGGAAAAAAAAAGCAACAATTCTTGGCACAGCAACTCAAACCATTCTGGAAGAGATGGTTTAAAATGTCTAGGGACAATGTCAAGCTCTATGTTGTTCTCATATTTTCTCTCTGGATCAATTAATATAACATTGTGTTCTGCACCCCACCTGGCTGAGGAGTACATGTTTTTCTCACTTGCAAGACAGTACCTCTTCCTGACTGTAACAGAGAAAGTTGGGTTTTAAAACAAAAATAGGTCCCCACACAATTTGTTTGCAAGCCTCAATCCAAACAGAGAATGCAGAGGTGGCCAATCTCTGTCTCTTACATGGATGGGATACTTCAGAGCCTTGAATATTTCACTAAACTCTGAACAGGATGAAGATTTCAGATGCAAGCTCTTGATTGACTTTCTCTTCTGTCTTCAGCTATCCCCTTCTTCACTGTGTAGCCTTTCTGGCTTGTCATTTTGGACTCAATTCCCTATCCACAAATAAATTCTCAACTCGAGGATTTGGATTTCCTTTCAGACACTGGATCACCACATATCAGATGTTGCAGTAAGTACTTGATAGGTGCCCACAACAGCTATCTATGATGGGGGATTCTTTGCTTTTCCCTTGAGAGAGGGAGCACCTCCTTGGCCATCTCCTATCCATCGTGATTCTGCATGACAATTCATTTCTCATTTGAAATCACTTGACATGTTTATTAACTGGTCAACAGGAATAAGAAAGATAACATAGAGTAAATTTTTACTAATTGCATGGTTGCCATGGACAGTGGGCTAAAAATTGTATTGGAGACAGACATTTCTGTGGCTTTTATTTATCTGTGTCTTAGTCTTATATTATAAATTAACATGAAGCTAAAATTCTCCAAGATAGCTTTTCTGAAAAAATGCACATATGAACTGCTAATAAAATAAGCAAAGATCTCTTTGTATATCTAATTATGTCTCATTCTATGTGAAAGCATATCACTTCAATAAAAGAATTACACTATCCTGATACAAAGTCTAAAGAAGAGAGACTCTCAACGTATTTCCAACAGCAAGTGTAATTTCCTTGGAAACAAGGTTTAAAATAGCAATGCTGGTAGACCCTTGACTATAGTAGAACAAATGATACCATTTAACACACAAAGTAACTAGCACTTAGCATTAGGTATCAGTCGTGACTTTTATAATTTCAGGAGTGCCTGTTTTGATCAAGAAAAAAGCCCCCTACTTTCTGAAGATGGTATCTCTGGCTTGCTGGAGAAACGAACTTTCAAGGTTCATACTGTCTATCTGTTCACTATTTCCCTCTGTTCAAGTCTGAATCTATTGTTAGTTTTCAATTAAATTTAGCTGAGACACAGATCTCTCAAAGATAAATACATTTCGCCTGCATCTGATGTCATACCCTGAGCTCAGCAGGTACTTGTCTGGCCTGCACAAGCTGATTGACTTGGCAGGGGTAACTTTAAAAAAACAACAAAAAAAAAAAAAAAAAAGAAAAAACAAAAGCCTTTTACAAGACACTGAGAGAAACAAAATGGAAGCAATGAGCAGAATACCACATTGAGAGACACAGCACTCAGGGTTGTACAGCACTAGACAAAACTCAAAAGCCTGCCTTCTCTCCTAGTGCACATTAAGATCCATTTGATTTGGAGTTGCAAGATGTCCTGCTAATGCAGGCCACTTCCTCCTCATTGCATATTCTCCTCTATTTGTGTACAACACTGCTGTGTTCAAAAAACACAGGTAAATCTCTGATATGGATTCACCCCAATCACCCAAAAAAGTCCTCCACACATTTCTACCATAGACTGCTGGAAGACTTGGTTTCAAACTCTACTAGTACTACTTTAATCAAATGAAATCTATTTGTAGATAAGTATCTGCTACAAGTTGCCACCAGTGGGCATTGCCACATATAAATGATTCCCACATAAGAAAAACGTTTAGTACTTAGTTTTCAGTGAAAAAACATGTAAGGGATTCCAGGAGTAATGCTTCATCAGCATGCCTATGCTCAAATGCATCAAAAACCAAAAAAATTCGAAGAGTTGATATGCCTTACTACAGCATAATGAAGAATCAGTTAAACAATGACAAATTATTTCTTATTATGCCTGTGATTTACTTTAAGATGCAATTTTGGATGGAGTAATGCATATGCGTAACTACAGGGCAGTTTGCATTTGCTAAAAGGAAGGAGGTGTATACAGACAGACATTCTACAATTTGATCGTGACAGAAATATTCAAAAATTCTGTGTAATTAAGAAAAAAACAATGGCTACAAGAATTGAAAAAATTTCTTATGTCATAAAGTGGTCTGAGTCACATCTACTTTTTTTAAATGAAAATAATATTGATACGTATTTGCTATGAATTAAAACAAGAAATCAATTGTTCCACTTCTGAGATAATTTTATACTCATTTTATATGTTCAGTTACAAAATCTCTATAACTGAAAAGAAAAAAAATACTTATGAATAAAACTAAATAGTTTCAAACATTTATTTTTAAGATATTCATCATCAAACAGGAATTATGGAGTTTAATGATAATGCCAATGAATTTTGTTCTTTCTTTTCATTATTTATTTTTATTCCATATAAATAACCTTCTCAAATGAAGAAGAAAAGTATCAGATGGTAAATATGAAAAAGATCAATGAATTTAAAATCTTGTTTTTCAAGGCAGTGGAGTTGGTTGAATTTTATGATGACTAATAAGAATAATATTGCCTCATAAATCTACAAGATCTCTTTGTATAGGATTTATTTGTTGGCAGCTGAAGTGAAAATGGATATATGCAATGGTTCACTACATGGCTTGAACTCTTACTAAGGAATTCAAAATGTATGCAATGAAAGCAAGGTGTGAAAGACAGTCTTAAATTTTATTTCTGTCATGACAACAGCTGCTAATTTTAACAATGTTTGGTGAAAATTCAGAAAACGTGTAATTTAGATTCCTGTTTACATTTGTGGAATTATAACAACAGAGATGCCCATGTAAACTTTCCTCTGTCACTGAAAGTCTGAGTATAATTACTGCTGATTAGATTATTTAGGAAGTAGGAACATAAACTGGAAACTAGCAAAAGAGTCAACAATGCACTATAATTGCTGGGCTTCAGACATTTCTAGGGTTAGAATAGGAGTACGCAAAAATAGTGAGGACTACATGTTAAATGGTGAGGTACTAAGAAAGAAGCATTTATTAGCATGTGCTCTCATCAAATGTAACATACAAAGGATCGAAAATATTTTTTTAAATCTCAGCACTACTTAAAAGGGTTTCCAAACTGAAAGCACCGCGAGCAAAGGTGCTCCTGTGTCTCACAATACACAAATCCAGCTAAAACTGAACTAAATAAAGTTTCAGGAAAAAAGGATGGAAAATTTAGCCTATTTATTCATGTGAAAGATCATTGGTTTCCTAGGGTAGTTATACCCTTGAGATTACAGACAGACTAATCAGCAATTGCCTTTATGATTCTGAATTTGTCTTGTGTTTTGTTTCTTTTGTTTTTTTTTTTTGGCAAGAATCAAATGTAAATATGGATGTTTCAAATTTCAGTTCTAGCAATAAATCTGCAGCATTCCCCCATTTTTTTTTGTGAGGAATTCTGAAATGTTTAAAGGTGACTGGTCATGAAGATGACAATGTTCTTAAAGAAGGAAAGGGAGCTGAATTCCTGAATTTATGATTGTGTTTGCATAGTGCATGTACTGCAACACACTGCATGAGCCACACAAAGCCCTGAGAAGGAGCTCTGCTGTCTGAGTGAAGGGAAAAGGGAGAAGTCCTGTGTGTCACGGCAAGGTGAAAAGTACTGCTAATAGTAAAAGGGAATTTGGCTGCAGGACTCAACATGGGAGATGTGCAATGAGTGATGTTACATGTAGTATGAAACCAGGGGGTCAATCAACCATGAGAGAAAGATGAAGAGGACAAGGGTACATGTGCTTTTTGGCATGAAGAGTGCTGAAGGTGTGTGTGATAGTGAGCTTTCCAAAACATGTCACCTGTGACTACAGGAACTGGGAAAACAATAGCTTGCCAAAACATGACAGGAGGGTGGGGTTCAGTTCAAGACACCTAAATGTAGTACTCTGTGTACATACAGGTGTTCACATATCCCCTTTAATTGTGAAAACAGAGCTGACGTTCACAGTCAATGAAGTTTAAAGGCACCTTGTCTCACTCTAAATAAACATCTATATTTTCCAGTCAAGTTGGTGGGTGTAGAGGAGATGGAAAGACAGATGACAGATGAATGCTAGGTGAAATCAAAGCTTTATTTATAGTCTTAAGCCTACTTGTATTTGAAAATCAAGAGACAGAAGAAAGGAGGTTAACATGAAAAGAAAAGGAGGTTTAGGACTATGATGGATTAGTAATGAAATAAGTAAAATTTGTAGTAATGAAATAAATGAAATTTGACATATTTGATCCCAGGAAATTTCAACAGCTGTTTAATTCCCAAATTGGATAAAGAAGTAAATGTTCACTTTTTGCCAGAATAAAAAGTTTTCTAATATGAATTAAAGACTTTGAAAAACGCAATTACCACATTTCTCAACCAAAAACGAACTTTCTAAAACCTGAGCTATTTCATGTCATTAAGGCTGAACTGCCTTTCAATTTTAAACTACATTTTTTACTGCCTTACGGGACTTGTCATTCTTTTCCATATTCTCCCCCAAAGAACAGGCTCTGTTAGTAGACCACTCACATAATATACCTGTAATCATGCAAATCCTGTGAGTCTGCTATGTAATGTGACTTTACAGAAAACGTAGCGACCAGGTAATCTGGCTCATGGAAGCAAAGAGGGCATAACTATAACTTCTGTAGTATCCTACACATAAAAATAGGTTAACCAATTCTGATGATGGGGGAGAGGGAAATTAATAATTTAAAGGAAGTATTCCAACTCAGAAAACATAACTGTTTAATTCATATTTTTTGGAGATTGTTCAAATTAATTTTTTTAAAGCCATGATTTTCTCGAGGAAATCAGAATTGTTTAAAACATTCTAGTTCTTATTGCAGATTTGCCATCTCTTTCTGCTTATTGCTATTACGAAACTAAGATAGGCACTGCAGAAACAGAGTAAGACACAATTCTTGCTTCAAAGACCTGCCATCTAAGTAGATCTAACAGAGCAAAAGTCAAAGTAATTTGCTGAAACACACAGAAGTTCCATGACAGAGACAGAAATAAAGATCAGCCCTTAAAACCTCTTGACCTACAAAGGGCTTTAGAGCAGTGAATGTCATTAAAGGAAAGCTGAAAGAGTCCACAGCACAGAGGCAAAGAAAGCTTGACTTGGTAGAGCTTGTCAATCCCTTGGCAAAGCATGTGAAAATTCTTCCAAGAGGAGGGATGTGCTGGAAGGTCGGTTCAGATTTTGCAAAGAGAAATGAGCAAGCACTGGGATTTGCAGATACAGAAGCCAGAGAAAATGAAGAAATCATATTTGGCAAAGGAGTATTGAAGAGCTGAAAGTGGAAGGAGAAATGCCTAGAGCAAAGGGGGCTCTCAATATAATCAACCCAGAACATCAGGACTCAAATATTGTGTGCTGCTTGGATGTTGTGGAAGCAACATCTGGTGTGGAAACTGAGTGCTGATGACAGAATGAAGAAGGAGGATTTGGCAGGATTTGCACTGAAAGGAGAGCACAAAAGTTGGGTCGGTCAGAATGAAAATCTGATAGCAGAATCTGAGAGTTGATAAGGACATCATAATGTGTCTCAGAGAATCAATACAAGTTTCAGATGTGACAAAATGAATGCCAAACACAAGTTATGCAGATAGCGATTAAGAAGAAAGGTAAGCATCGTTTCCTATCTAAACCCTGATGTCTTTCTAAAATTTTGTATCTCTGAGTAAAATGTGCCAGAATAAACCAGAAAATATGTTTGGCATACAAAATATCTACTTAGCCATAGCTGAAAAGCATGCCACATTAATCCTTGATTTGACATTAAATCTAAACAAAAAATACAAATCCCTGTGTGTTGTAACAAAGTCCCTGGCGTTGGATCTCAACAGCAAGGTACAGTCATTTTAAGGCATATTACTGATTTTTAAGAACCTTTTCTTCTGAAAGTATTGTATTAAAAAAAACCCAAAAAACAACACATTTTTGAACAACTGAAGAACCTTAGGAAAAGAGAGGATGTTGCAAGAACAATCTCTGTAAGAACAGAAAATCTCTCTCAAAAGTCTTTTATGCTTCACTTCAAGTACTTTGCATTAATGAGCTGAGTAACCCTTAAAAGAACAACATGATCCAGCATACTATAGTAATTCAATAATCCAGTAGTCAAATAACTACAAAATAATGCTGTTTTTTAATGCACTGATCTTAATTTTAAATTGTTTCGGATATTTTGCGTTATTTTTATATATCAGTGCTTGTTGTGAACAGAAAAAGAAATCCCACCAATACACATTTAGTTCAAGTAACTCTATGATATGTTACTCCATTGACATTGGTGGATTT
Source organism: Urocolius indicus (assembly GCA_013401255.1). NCBI lineage: Eukaryota > Metazoa > Chordata > Aves > Coliiformes > Coliidae > Urocolius > Urocolius indicus. The sequence goes on from WBNH01000696.1 coordinate 735,621, forward strand.
TTCTTCTGCTTTTTCCACTAGTATTCCTTAAGGAGCAGGCATTTTGTTTCAGTAACACACTTCTGTTGTATTCACTGTAGAATTTACTATGGGAACTAGTGTTGTCAGTCCTAGAATAAGCATCACAAAATCATTCACATATGTAATATCTGATGTCAGAAGAAAACGTCAGAATTACTGCTGAAGTAAGGAAGGGATTTCTAGAATATAAGTCTTTCAAAAAGAAGCCATTTAAAAAAAAAAAAAATCTAGGAATATTCTTTACCAAACCACTGACTCTGCATTTCACACAGCCAACAACTCCTTAGTGACCTCTTTATCAGCGCAAAACAGCATTGAGTTTTCTTTCTGTTAATAGTATTTACATCAACCAAATGAATGTGTTCTCAAAAATGTAAAATAAATCAGATGCAGTACATGAAAATCTATTAAAACAGTTTAAAATTTAATATTTAAATATGCTCTGATTTAATGCACATAGCATGCATGCAATTAATCCTCTATACCTCATAATAATAAATAAGTAGCAGTTTTTAGAAGCCATTACTTCTTAATTGGGTATTGGAACTGACACTGAACTGTAAAACAATGAAAAAAAAACCTCTTCAGAAAAAAAACAAAGATCTATTACAATGTATTTTTATTTTGGCTTTATTAAATGATTTTGATTACTGAAACTTTATCGGAGAAAAAAATGAAATGATAGTGAATGCATATAAGATAGTTCCATACGATCTGTATTATTTCATATCTCTGAATCTGTCAATACAGTCATCTCTCCTGCACAACAGATACAGCTCCTTTAAGCATCCTCAACAGTATTTACACTCTCAAATTTTAAACCATTAACAACGAAGTACCCCCCAAATCCAGCCTTGAACTCTGACAGACACCGATCTCTTTTCTCCCTCCCACACCCTTTTATCAGACACTATTTTGTTTAAATCGCTACCAAATAGCATAGCACTGTACCTTTAAATACAAATCAAACAATATTCATATTCCCACGGTGCTGCTAGTTTCCCTTATGCATTGAATCGCTTGTAGATTAAAAGCTCAGAATCTGAAAAGGGATTCTGTTCTGCAGACCAAAGTTCTCGGTAGGAGATGAGGGAGAGGGTCAGTCCCGGAGTCACACACACAACAGGCAGAAAACACACTTGTGATCCTCAGCTTTGGATAGCATCAGAAAGGGGAATAAAAAGCAGAAACACATGGCACACTGAGAACTGGTATCACTTATGGCTTCTAACCAAAGCAGCAATTAAATACCTTTCATCATTCCCCCAAATGCCTGATTTTTGTCAGAACTGAAAGAGAGACACACACACAAAAGCAAATCCCCTCTGAGCAGCAACGAAAACTTAATAACCTACCATTTTCTTTGCACTCTTCTGGAGGTTTAGCCTTTTTCGCAAGTCGTGGATCCAGCCATGATGTTGTCTTTGTGTTATGGCTGAAAAGAAAAGAGATCACTCTGAGCAGACACATACTGAAAGGAATCAAGTTTATTCCTTAAGAAAAAAGGGTTAGTCCAACAAAATTGCAATCGATACACTTAATTTGCTTACTGGTTCTAAGTAGCCCTGAAGGAGGTGTAAGAGTAATTGTGCAAGGCAGCTGTAAATTTGGCAACCTCAGCTCCCTGTCCTCAAAGCAGCTATTTTTATTAAAATCAACTAGAATGTTGCCAAGTTAACCTCATTGAAAATGCAGAACTCATCCAGAGCAAAAGGAATTTATTACAAATACAGTGTTCTCCCGTCGAACGAGTGCAGACGACAGGATTCTGTAGCATTCTCACAGTTTTCAGATAGAATTATTTTTATCTTAAACCTGTCCTTTTCATAAATACAGGTTTGTTATTCTTCATCAGCAGCACTGGCAAGGCACAGCAAAAGTGATGCAAATTACAGCATGCTCCTGCAAAGTCTACATTTCCGGACAGAGTGATTAATGATACTTTGTTTAACAAACCTTCATCTCTCCATATATATTCCTTCTATCGAGATAAAATAGATATGCATAAGCTGAATGAATCATGTGGCTCCTTTCTGTGCCCAGAATAGATCTTTGAGGAATCAGCCATCAAATAGCGTTGAACTGCCACAAACTGTTTTCTGGGAGAATATTTTGCCAAATGAATTGATACTTAGCCCAGCTAATGAGAGTTAAAATCAGATCTTTTCCATGTATACCTTTTCCTTACACACTTGAATTTGGAGCCGAATATTTTAAATACGTTAAGAAAGGAAGATGATAGAATAGAATGTGATCATTACTCCTTTGTTTTTTAAGACGCCTTTCCTACAACACCACCATTGAGAGTCACTTCTAACCCATGTTGTATTTACCTGATACATCCTAGGATGCTTGTTCCATACAATCTATTTAGTACTGAGTTATTTTATTTATTAGTAATTTTCTGTGTCATTTCAAAATGTACTTAAGACTTCTCTTATAAATGTTAGTAAAAGGTGTACAAAATAGTGGACCAGGTTAAAAAAAGGGAATAGCATGCAATTGGTAGTTGGTGAGTTACTGATTAATTGATACAGTCCATGTGGTTCAAAGGCCACCAGTTCCCCTGGAAAAAAATAAATGTGTAAAGCCTGTTCTTTCTCCTAGTCTGACTCCCTGTTTACTCCATGGCAGATAACTTCTTCTGCCTTGATTTCTCACTTTTTCAAAAGAGAGAAATACCACCTACTTCTCAGCATTATTGTCATGATGTTAAAGTTTTCTCTAGGTTTTAGATTGGAAAAGGGTTAGGTGTCAGTTTATGTACAGAAAAAGTGGCAACTAAAATGAAAATTGACACATTTAAATTCCTATTTTAAGTCTGCCCTAGTCTAAATCACCATTCTTGACACATGAAGAGAATGAATGAAACATTTACTTTGAAAGCAGGGCTATACTTGAGTATGAGGAAAGATAAGCAAAAGGTAAGGTAAATTTGAAATGATGCCATCAGCCCATGCTTGATTGCAAATGTAACTAAGATGCTTTCCCCAAAGCTCTGGCTGCCTGTGGTCTCCTGTAGGGTGTATTTTTATACGGCAGTCACAGCGTAAGTGCAGCTTGTGCAGACATATTTGAGCTAGCTTTAAATTAACCGAGGGAGATACTGACAACAATGTCACTGCGGCAGTATGAAGCTCAGCGTGGGCCTATCACCCCAGCATCTACTGAGCTACTTGGGTGCAGCCAGCAGCAGACGTGGAGCTCCACACTACCATGGGCACCCCTTTAACAGTGCCAGAGCTCAGAGATAGCTTGGGCATGCCTGTGGAAGCTGCACTCGTATCTCTGGAGTGTGGGCATGTCTGCACAACAGCCACTCTCCCCAGCTACTAATTCTGAATTATTTTAGGGACCCCCACTGACTGCAGGGACTAAGTCAGACTCACAGACTGTTTTCTATGGCTTTAAAAGAGTAACAGACATATGACTACTCTTAGTAATATTTTCTGTGGTATAAAGTGGATCTCAAAGTATTTCACAAAGGAAATAAAAATCACCCCAGTTTTAAAGTCGGGAAGATGGAGTCACAGATACCAAACAAGTCAGTGGCAGGGCTAGTACTAGAAGATAACTCTGTTGCAAGTTAACTGGTCAGTGTTTTCCTTGTAATACCACAAAGCACTGGAGAAGAACAATTCACCAGCCCTGAAAATAACCCTGTGACATTTATAGAATACATCGAGAAACAAGTTTTCAGACATCTGTAAAGACAGGTACCAAGCTAAAAATAACCCAAATTCAGTATTACTGTTTAATAATGTGAATTGGTTGAATTACAGACTCCAAGGCTTTTGTTGAAACTACAACAAGCAAGTGGTTACACTTCCCTGCAGCGTAAATGTGGTTTCTATATGCCCAGAAGAATGGACATCTTTCAGTTTTGTGCACTGTGGCCATTGTAAATGAAACCATAAACAAATAAAAAGTTATCAGCTTTTCCAACAGAAGAGTGACCATTCGGTCTGAAGCAAAATTTCAGAGGATGAAGACAGCATCTCAGCTCTTAGAGCACTCAGTCTCATCTTCTACTTACTGTCTCTCAAACCCATTCATCTACTTAGTAAAAGTAAAAATCGTCCACAAGAACTTGTATTGATGACAAATAACTGAAGGAGCAAAGTACCTTTCCTCCTTACCCATCTCTGTTCCTGCTTCCTTGCCCTGCCTCTCCTCTTTATTATCTATAGTAAACATGCATGCTATGTCTTGCAATAGAACTTTAAATGCTTCTAGACAAGTACTCTGGTAGGTAAAAAAAAAATTTCTTGCTCTGAAAACAGACATGATTTTAAAGAAAGCAGAATTAACCCCACCTGTTTTCTAACAACTCTAAAGTACCATCAATACACAATACTTATTGCTTTGATCATCGTAGCAACCTGGTGCACAACACACAAACTCTTCTACAGTCAGACACGACTACTGTTGTGCTGCACTTAGGAAAAAAGGGAAATAAGTAGCCTTGGATTACAACACAGTGTTTTTTTTATACATGTCTACTTCTGTCCTACACCAGAATTTTTTTCAGGGTACTACATCAACCTTTCAACCTTCATTTTATCATCTTTCAAGTACTGGGTTTTGGAGTGATACTGCTCTTGCCATCAGCCGATGCTGTGCTAGCACTATGCAGTGCTGTTCAAAGTAACCTGTTATCTGTCTCAGCAAGAACTAGAATTGGGACCAGCCAACCACAGAAACAAAGGAGAGATATCTTCTTCCCCACATAGTTAAGATACATTGGGAATGAGAGGAAAAACAAAAGCACAGTGGTGCCAGCCTGATAAATGTCCCAGGACAGGTTGCAGAAAAATCTCAGATGCCACCTCCACTATGTCCCAGAGCTCTGACTATTCCCCCTTCAGCTCCCCGATGGAGTAGAATCTGTAAAAGCTAAAGGGAAACAGTATTTATCTCCTAAACAATTTGAACCTAACTTAAAAGAAATCTTAATAGGAAAGCTTTAACTATGGAGACGACAGAAGGAACAGTAAAACAGTCAAATTAACACCAATGGCAAAACATTAATGTGTATCTGCTGCATGAGCTGTGCATGCAAATGCTTTTTAAGCACTAAAAACTTTGTAAAATGTACAGTTTATAACCTGTCTGCCTTACCACTGGGTCTAATCATGTGACTCCATTTGGGACATCTTGGGTCAGAAGGAAAAGGGGCTGGGGATTTACACATTTGTTATGAATGAATTACAGATGAATAGCAGCAACAGTTGTGGAATAAATGCACGAATAGGCAGTCAGAGCAGTTGTTACTGACTGAATGAGAGTGAAGTGATGCAACAAAAGCATCCTGTGAGAAATACAGCTGTGGCTCCACAAACATTTTTCACTGGCCACTGCTTCGTTACTCAGCAATAACCATACCTCTTCGTTAAAGGGCAGGTTTAAAAAGTCCATCCTTACACTACTTCAATGATTTTGATTACTAGCTAGGATGATTGAGCTAAGACATAAGTGCTGGCAAACCAACTATTGACATTTTAGAATCTGTCTTAAAATCAAGAGCAATTCCCAATTTTGGAAACTCTGAAAGCCATCAAAGAAGAATCCTTTTGGTTTTGCTTCAAGCAAATGGAGTATATAATTTATAAATTCATCCTAAATTGTCACGTGCTGTACAAAACACAAATGGTTTATAGGCCTGAAGTGTATTGCAAATTTGAAAATCATTTAAAAAAAGTCACTGAGTAAAGTGGTGGATCTTAACATTGTATCCAAAGGTCAGTATCATCATTCTTGCTAAACTAACTTAAATCCTCCTTCTTTGGCAAGTATTTGCACCAAGCAAAAAAAGTTATAAACCAGAGTACTCTGGTATCATTTACAGAGTATTTTAAACACAGGTGGAAAAAATACTCTCCATTCAATTAAAAGAGTGAAAGAAAGCTCATAATACTTTCACAAAACTCTGACTCAACCTCTTGTTCTGCAGATTTTCTTTGTAGCTCTGCTTTTAAGACTGCAGATAATGTTTATATCCCAGTTTCTCATTATCACTACTGGAGCTACATCCGAGGATCAGAACCTTTCTGGGAATCTCACAGGATACTCCTCTATACCTTTAGAAAGTAAAAAAAACCAAAACTATTAGGAGTGTGGCTTTTCTTATTTAACAAGATATTATCTTTTTATTATAATTACTTGTTAGACAGTATATTATTTTACTTAAGATTTGAATAGATTTGTGTTCGCAATCTGGCAGTATAAAGCACTTAGATAAAGTTTCTTTTACCAACAAAGGCCTCAGATAATCTCTTGAAATATTTTTGAAGTGAATATAGAAAGTAATTACTGACAGTAATAGCCTTAATGTCTTTTGAAAACACTGCAAACCTATTCTAAATTGTGACTCTTGCCAGGTATGTAATTTGCCCGTTCCTGTGACAGGCATTTCAAAATGGGTATTTACCAATGTGCTACTTCAGTATATTTGTGGACAGCACATATGGGTTTGTTTGGGTTTTTATTGTGAATACATTATATTCAAGATGGTCCTCAATAGAACAGCTTGAACAAAGGACAGTATATGAGACAAAGAACAAGAAAGTGCACTGTAGACCACCTGACTTCTAAAATGGTTACAACTCTCTCCTTTTTCTATGCCTGATTTGTAGGTCTGAAGAACTTTTCAGATAGCACAGTAATAATTTTAAATTAATTTGTGTGTAAGGACAGAGTGACAGGAAAACAGAGCATTAAAATGGCAATTTTTCAATTCATCCTTTGTGGGGTGCTACTAAAACTTCGTACACACCTGCGCGAATAGACACAAAAAGGAGTCGTCCTCCAGCTCTGGTTTGAATGGTAGCAGCTATGACTGGTAGTTTATGTCGCATTTCATGCTGTCAGTCTGCTAGAAGTGCTCAGAATATGTGATCCTTAAGAGACACAGGTTTGGGGCTGCCTATCCTGTGAACCCAAGATGCCCTTGGGCAGTACTGAGCCAGACATGGTGGTGGTGCCTCTAGACATTTGCAGGAGCAGTAAATGCTTATGTAAGAATTTTTTTTTGGCAATATATAAATGCATTAAGTCTCCTATGTAATTTCTGCTATTTAAGTCATTCTCTTTGACTTGGGCACTTAGTTTCTGACAAAGAATGGGCTTCATCTTGTGTCTTCAGCCATCTAGAAATCGCACCACTAAGTGTGTAGGATTCCTCTCTATTCAAGGGAGAGGTACCTATACAGAATAATTTATCTTAATGATCTTCTTTCTAGCCACATACTAAGTGACACACTAGGTGCTAAGGCACCTCCCAAATGGTCTTTGACTGCCACTCCAGAAGGGGGCTGGTTTTGACAGGTTCTGTGTCATATCTGCCACATTCATGGAGATGTCCCACACTATTAGTTTACCTCTGAAGTAGTTCTTTGACACAGATCAAGAGGTCACTTTACAAGCTAATCTCTCCGTTATCTTCATTTACACACTGAGCATTTTCCCAACTTGTAAGTTTCTTGTGGTTGTATTCAAACCAGATGACACACAGCAAGAGCTCACAATGCACTACAAGCTATTCACAGGTGTGCAGCCCAAAAAGACCTAGTAGCTGATCATCAGCACCAAGTGCTTCACTCTGCTGTCTACTGATACTGCTAATTTAGATATGGACATGGTTTAGATCAGAAGGAATACAGACTAAATTTAACACAAAGGTGGTCTCATGGACTGAGTTCACGAGTTGGAGTCAATTAAGTGCACTCACAGAGATCAACTTCCTTTTCAGTTTAATTTGAAAGGAATGCAATTCACCTATTCTGAAACATGAACCAAATCACACCGTGTGGAGACAACCACAAGTGTATTTCCGACACAAATTACATGCTACTGCAGATGTACCCTCAAATGTGCAAGGGTATCTCTACTGGTAGAAGCACCTACATTTAGACAAATTAGTTCCATCCTTATCTTTGGACAGGATGAGTCTGTCTCTGGAGGAAATTACCTCTCTCCATTGACCACAGAAAGAGTCTTGATAAATCCTTTGTACCAGATTCCTAATGCTATATAGCAAGCCAAGTGAACTGGACCTTCTAGTTCAATAAATAAAGAGGAGGAAAATATAATACCACTACATACATCTGAGAAAAGGTGCTGAGAGAAGAATTTTGAAGAGCAGCAGAGACCTTTAAGGGAAAGTCAAGACAACAGGAGTTGAGCTGGCAGTTTGACCTGGATGTCAGCATAGATAAAAACAAGTGAGAGCAAGGGACAATACACCACTAGTACAGACTGAGAATGTCTTTATGACACCAAAAGACTAGTGAAGAAAAAAAAATAATCTTTCCCCAAATTATTTCCAGTTCTAACTCTCCCCATTCCTAACTAATTTTTCATGAGGTAAGGTAAGGAGAATAAAAATCAAGATAAATTTTGCCTATTGCCTGTCCCACTGTATGTCATATTGATGACCAAGGAGCATTAGAGATGTGATCGTTGTTACTCTGATCAAAATTGTCAAATTCAATACAACTTACAACTGAGGAATTACAGATGTCTATGATCATATTCACAAGAATTCTGATGATTCAGAATTGTCCACACAATAGTCATATTGATATAAGATCATTTGTTTCCCAAAGAGAAATACTATCAGAAGTGACTATTAAAACAGTGTATGAAAAAAAATTAGTCCATCTTAATTGCTACTTAATTGAAATAGCAGAAATAACCTTACAACCAAATTTCAATGTTACGTGCTGATAACATTGATGATGTAACATATCCTCAAAAGTACCAAGCTATCTTAAAAGAGTTGGGGTAATTACTGCAGGATATGGAAGTAATCTTGAGCAGAGAGAAGAAGGGTTTCCTTCCACCTCAGTACTTCCAGTGTCTAGAAGACTCAAATGATGAAGTTATCAAATGTAATGGTGCAGCCAGGCTTAACTAATATATCCTGCTTTCTGATGGTGAACTGATGGAACAACCAAGAACAGCTGAACAGATCATCATTCTTCAGGTAAGCAAGATGTTAGAATAAACTTGTTATTCCTGCAATGAAAAGACTTTCCTACCTTAAAAACTACCAAGAAGAAATATTGATCCCACTGAAGTCAGTAGCAATATTCTTGGAAACAAACTAGGTCAGGATTTTACTTTTCCAATTTGTAGCTATACTTTCAGGTAACACCTGAAATAGCACCAGCCATATTCAAAGACTTAATGGCTGTTTTTTACTGTGAAGAGAAGAGTCCTTGGCAGAGGCTCATTTTATAGCTGTTTTGTAGTCTTTTATAGTGCTCTCATAAAAGAAGCAGCTTTAACAGCTAGTAAAGATATTGCAACAGGTCCAAAAAGTGATGCTGACTATGCTGCTTGGACAAGTAGCTGGTTAAGTAGAAAGAGACTGAACGTCTATGAGACATACAGAAAGTGATTTGTTAAACTTCATGTAGCCAAATTCATCACCACAAGTCAAAGCAGACGATGCTTTGAAGACATATTACAGAGGTTTGAGTTTATTCTAAACTTTTCTTCTCTAATAAAACAGTTATTAATGTAATACAAGCAAAGGAAAACATGTGCTTTTGAAAAGGATAGAGTTAAATAGCTTTTGTTACAGGCAACGTAATATCCTTCAGACTATTCGTCAAGGCTTAGTTGTTGCTCAGCTTAATGAACTGCAGCTCTTCCTGGTTTAATGTCTTACTCTCCCCACACCTCTTCCAGAGATCTCTGCTGGATCTATAGGTGCATAGAGGGCTGGAGAGAGAGGCAAAATCAATTCTGCCTCTTATAAATCAGTAACCAATCTACAGTACAGTCTATAACGTAATGGTGTATGCGATGGAGTTGGAGAGTTGAGTGAGGGCTGTATTTAAGGCTGAGGGCACATGTGTTGTGCAGGCACATGGCAGGCAGCTGAACACCACACAGCTGTTTGTTCACTCTCCCTCAGTGGAATGCTGGAATACTGGAATGAAGGTAAAACTTGTGGGCTGGGATAAAGACAGTTTAATGAGACAGAAAAGGAAAGGAAAATAACAATAATGATAAAAAAATATATTAAACAAGCAATGCACAATGCAATTGCTCACCACTCATATTGTTCAGCATGACATCATATGGTGTGGAACTGCTAGTTATTGTCAGCTATCATGGCCATGCTCCCTCCCAGGTTCTTGTACACCCCCATCCTCCTCACTGGCAAGCCAGGGTGAGAAGCAGAAAAGTCCTTCATTTAATTATAAGCGCTGCTCAGCAACAACTAAAGCATCCATGTGTTATCAACATTATATTCATCATAAAGCTGAAACACAGCACTATACCAGCCACTAGGAAGAAAATTAACTTGCAACTGAAACCAAGACAACATGATAGCAGATGCACTGAGAGTCTTAGTCCTTTTGTGTTGCCTTCAACACTGCACTGGACCACCACAGCAAACATCGATTGCCTGGGATCCAACATAGCCAGCATCTGCTGACTTTGTGAGGACAATGCAACATTTGCGTCTCCAGTATGTGGTTTGAGAGTAGTTGGCAAGGTGAGATCTGAAGGCTATAGGGAACTGCAGACTTTCCTTAGCCTTGGGAGAGGGAAAACCTAAAAATCGGTGATGGCTACAGTTTATTCAAGCCCACTGAAATAGGTCACACTCATCAGCTGTATTTAAAGTAGGAAAGAAAGAGTAGAAGTGAAGGTTTTTTTGGTAGTATTCCAATTTGTATACAGTGTTTTAATTATTGCATATTTTCATTAGCATATGTTCTCAATTAAAGCAAATGTAAGCGATTAACTATTTGTGTGGTGTGTGCCTGTATTTAAAAATTTGGATTCATATGTAAGGGAGGTTAGAAACAGCCTAAGAAATGCACTTAAGTACATTTAAGTACATTAAGTACTCTTTCTGAAAAACAGTGTTAAGTATTACAAAGTAAGAAGGGGTGCTTTTTATGTTCTGTCTGTAAATGCTAATATAGGTAAACATAAAATCATGCACCTATGTCAAAAAAAGGGAAAGGAAGGAAGAGAAAAAGCCATGCTCTAAAATGCAACCATCCTCTAAACCATGGAGTCAATCTAGTATATGATTTTTTTGTTCTTTTTAAGTCCTTGAGGCAGAGGAAATTCCTTCCAGTGTGCGTTACAAAATGCAAACTAGGAAATGAATGATTAATAAATAAATAATTCTGTCTACAGACAGTTGTCTTTCTTCTTATGAAGCCACTCCCTCCCTCAGTGTAAATCTGCCCTATTAATTCTGATGGCAGTTTTAATAAATGAGTTCACATAAAAATTTTTGAGGTTAATTTGAGGTGAATGAATGAAAATGCACCTTTGGATGTACCTGTGACAACCTGGAACTTGAGATCGCTTACTGCTTGAAGTCTGTAGGGTTTAAAGGCACAATTCACACAAGCCTCAAATAGAGCAATAAAAGATGCTGCCTAGTATGACTTTTTTTTTCCACCCATTGTGATGTACGCTTTAAAAATGTTTGTTTTTCATGTATTATTTAATAATCTAGTACCATCTTTACTACTGTTCAGGGAGATGTTGTTAGACAAATAGGTTTTTGTTGTCTTTTTATCTTTCTCTTTTTTTTTTTGTAAAAGCAAATGGAGTCTCTTCATGCCATTAACCAAAGTGACTTGTAAACAAAGAGGCAATTTAACAGCATCCCCACAGCATTACATTCCTACTTAACCCTGTGAAGGCTGTGCAAGTGTGAAAACTCAAACGACCAAACACTTTTTCCTGTGCTAGGATTCAAGTAAATAATCTGGTATTTCTACAAACGTGTAATTACACTTTTTTGCAATTACATTATTCAAGAATATAATCCCAAAGGCAAGGAGCTCTTACAACAGTCTTTCTTTCCAGTCTAGTCCTTTGATTGATTTCTCTGCTTTACATAACACGCATTTAGTGGAAGTGAATGATGAGCCTTGTCAGAAATGCAGTGTAAACCAGAGCATTTCCAGGAAAGGAAGTAAGCTGTAACATCAAAGAAATTTGTGGGGTGGAATGGCTGCTGTGTAGAGTGGCAGGGCTATTTGCATTCCTTATATTTGTTCCAAAATATACATTTATTTTCTATTAAATTGCCTGCTGCAGTATTTACTACTGTGACTGTTTGTTTGTTAGTGACCTACCCATCACCCCGTCCCTCACCCCCCAAATACAATGCAGATTTTTGTTACCATAAGTTACATTAAAATGCCACATAATTCAGTCTGCTGACAGTCAGAGCATTCAATATGTGCAGAAAAATGAATTTGGGAGTGAAGGAAACAAGGATTTGAGTTAGCCTTGAGGTCATCCTACTTCTTCTCTGCTTGCTTGAGTAAAGTTACTATAATTACTCCTTTTCTAGAATAAGCATATTTTTGCCCTTTTCAGCAAAGACACTTATGTTTTAATAGTTTCTGTTCTTTTATTGTCTAGTACATGCCAGAAGCTATAGTTGGTCATGCTTGCGTTCATGAAAAATTATGTGCATAAGCTTTATTCTTATCATTTGTTTATACTTCATGCAACAGAAATTTTTACATGAAATAAGAGTCTTAGAGTGCAAGTGCCACCAACAAGTATTATTTTTACCTACTAGTAATCAAGTGTTTGAGGTAGTTCCTTAAAACAAACATGAATGCTACTGCTACTCTGTTGCAGTGTTCTGCTGATGAACAAGTTGGATTTTCCTTTTCTGTGGAGCATGATGTTACATGAACTCATCTGCTGTGTTCTTATTCTAGTAACATGTATTAATGACTCCATTTAGAGAAGAAAGAACTTTCATATCCATTTGTTCAATGAGTTGGCTGATTAGCAACAAGTATGTGTAGCCTACCAATCAGAAAAAAAGTTTCTGTACATGATTAATTCTCTGTATTGTCCACTCATTTCTTTTATTATATCTAAATATAGCATGGCCTCTCTCTACTGTTCACTAGCTAGTTTTTAGCCTGCCTATCTTTCTTACCTTAAATTGGCAAAAAGCTCAACCTTCTCCAACTCTGTCCACATAAGGAAGAACCCAACGATCGTGCTACCTTCTCAAAAGCATCAGAACAGCAGAAAAGCCTTGCTTTCAACATAAGAACAACAGCTTTAATTGCTGCCATCAGAGTGCTAAGCAGTCCAGTTACCCACCCTAAAAACCAGCATGCTTCAATGTAAGTCAATAATGCAGGAACTGACACCAGCTCTCGGGAGCTTTGACTGCCAGAACAGTCCTGCTGTTTTAATGAGGAGTGAAATGCTTCATTCCACCGTACAAACCATTTCCCCACCCAGTTAAATACAATAGAGCTATTAGAAAGATATGGAAAAACACTCACTCAATAAAGTAGACTTCTCCCTTTTCTGTATAAGCCATTTCCCAGTTATCAGGTAGTGGGCCCAAGTCGTCATTCTCTTCAGGTTTAGTCTGCTTTGTTACATCCATATCTTCCTTTGCTTCTTCAGGCTGAGTATATCCTGGTGCTGGACAAGGTTGGGTAGAAGATACCTCACCTGAGACAGCTGTACTCTTCTCTTCATGTTCACTTGATTCTACAAGAGAAAAAATTACAGGTTTTGAATATCCAAGTTAATTGTGGAGAATTTACCAAGTGCAAGTCTTGAAGGAACACACTATGAACTGCAAATCTTGAAGAGAAAAATTCTTTTGGGTTATCACAAGGGTCATGTCACAAGGATGATGCATTTTATCTGGAACGTAATATAAGAAAATAAAGCAATAAATGCAAACTGAATCAAGAAACTAATAAAGAGCTAAGAAACAAGCCAAAGAGTTCTGGCTTTTTTTTGATCCCAGGAGTCCTTCCAGACCAGCAGTTCACAGAATCACAGGATCTCAAGGTCTTGAAGGGACTTCTGAAGATCATCCAGTTCAACTCCCCTGCCAGAGCAGGACCACCTAGAGTAGGTCACACAGGAATTCATGCAGGTTGTTTTTTAATGTCTCCAGAGAAGGAGACTCCACAGCCGATCTGGGCAGCCCGTTCCAATGTTTCGTCACTCAGCAAAGAGCAGAAGGCAGCTTTATATCCAGCAGCACCACTGTCTTGTTTCTTAACTTCTTAAATTATACATGATAAAGTAACTACCCTGCTGTTTTACTACAAACATCAGATCCTACTCAATTAAAAAAGTGTATACAGTAATTGCTTTACCGATATCTATATATAAAAGAAACCAATTTGACATCCATCAACTCACAGCAATATTTTAATCATATAGAAAGAGGTTGTTATTTCCTTATTAATATAATCTGTGGGAGGCTTAGTTTCCCATAGCCAGTGCCAAATGCTTCCTATACTCAATGTAGCTGTGTCTCACTGTGACCAACAACATATTCAGGAAGGGTCTTCCTTTCCTATGTCTTTTTCACTGTCTTTCACTTTTTCTTGATTTTGCTTTCCATAAAGTAAGAAATTAAAAAAACGTGGCATCCAACAGTATCTCCACTACATCAACTTGCACAGCCCAGTCAACATACTTTTTGATAAGTAAGTGCATTAGAATTTGGCAATACCTGTTAAAACATCCACTGAACACAAACTTAAGAGAAACCCAAAGATACCTTAAAAAAGTCATCTAAATGGGGATCAAATGTGCATTGTTATGAGTCTAACTGTGCCATATCCGCATTATTGAACATTTACTCCTACACTTCAGAGTCTACATGTTCATCTGCTCAGATTAGTATCACATAACAGGGCTTTCATTCACATAACTATTAATGACAGTGGAAAAACCACAATCTTTTCTTGACTCCTACTAGCTCAAAGAGAGAATGGTTAAGAGAACTTGTTCTATTAAAGAAAGAGATTTCGCCATCCCTGGTGTTGAATAAATGTGGTTGACTGATCTACTGGGTATGTGTTTTTTCATGTAGTCTATCTAGGAACTATTTACTGAAAAAAAATGTGTCAGGAACCTGTTGCCTTAGTGGAAACCAGAAGCTGTCATCCTTGGGTCCTTATTTTCTGTTTCACTTAAATGAAGCCTGATCTCATTGAAAAAGTAATCAGATCCTTATTTTTGGCCAAATGAAGAAATTGTGAATTTAATTTCACAATTATAACGTATTGACTGAAATCTCCGCTATGATGGGATGCTAGTCAGATGGCCGAAGTGACATTACATGTTAAGTTAGGTAAAACAAATTCAGTCCTGCTTAGGCTAGTTGTTTAGTTTCTATATGGTAAAAATGAGGAAAGATGAATCTGAGACCTAGTAAGCATGTCTTTACATTATATTACATGAAGGAAGCTCACCAAGATATATAAATCACAGGGATAAAGACAATGACTGTCAGAGGAGAAATAAAAACAAATTGTGAGCTTGCAGACTAGTATTTAATAAAAATGACACATATTTGGTGTAGCAAAGACTAGACAGAGACTACTATAGCTTATTGATAAAGATACATAAAGAATGAGGGAAGTATGCAGAGTTTTGTTTTATCAAAGATATATATACTGAGTAAGACTATATAAACTATTTTGAAGTCTTTGGACAATTATAAAAAAAAAAGGAAGGAGAAAATATATTTTAAAAGAAGCCAACATTGTAGTCTCTAATAAAGTTCAAGAAGATTACAGTTTCCTAAATGAACTAACAGCACAACCAAAACATGGAAATATGCAGATGTGTGAAACAGGTAGGAGGTGAAAGGCAACTTGTGTGAAATGATCTAATTATTGTTGCTCAGGACATCAAGAGAGTAATAAAAAATTAACAACAATGGTATTAAAACCTCCAGATTTTATAAACTCCCAGAATTCATACATTTTATGTAATGGTAAAATATAGCTAAAAAACCCATGAGTTCAAGTGAACCAGTAAGGATTAAATAAACAATACTAAGACTGCAAGCACAAATTGTTCTAATGGAAAAAAAAAAACCAGTAATGTACAATCAGAGATAATTTTGATTAAGCTATGATTTTTGAATGGTCTGTTATTTGAAATAGATTTTTGCAAAAGGTGAAAACTAGTTTAAATTGTTAAGGATGAACTCATAATAACAACATGGGCATCTAATAGCAAAGCATAATGGTCAATTTAGAAAATGTTGTACAGTCTGGGACATTAGAGGGTACAAGAAAACTTACTGTAAGTGCATTAATAATAAGACAAAAAGCAGACTTATTCCACTAAGTAGGAAGAAAACTAATTATATGTGATGCATAAAGAACCCAAGGCAGTTAGCAGCCTTTTTGCCCAGTCACTATGGCATAAAAATCACCCATGATTAAGTGACTAACATAATTAACATCAGCAATAGGGATAAAGAATGTGGAGTACAGTGGGCAGAGAACAGGTCAGGTAAAATTTAGATGAGGCAGCCATTCTCAGTTGTCAAAGCCTGATGAAATGAAACAGGCAGTTGAGGGAAGCAATGAATCAGACTCACGGCTAGTTATGGCTACATCTTTGAGACTTCATGGAGAAAAGAAACTTAGAAAGGACAAACACAGCTCTGATTTCAGATAAGTATCTGTGTTTTAGCATCTAAGTTTCTATGCTCAGGGACAATGAATCACAGCAACAAGGTCAGTCAGGCAAAAAGTACCAGGAGGCTGTATGGATGAAGACGGAGCTTCTTGACAAACTCGGACTCAAAATTGAGACCTTACAGAGATTGGACACGAGAACAAATAGCCTGAGAAAAATACAGAGAAATTGTCCAAGCAATCCGGGATGAGGATAGGAAAGCTAAAAATTTGATAGAATTAAATCTGGCAAGGGATGTTGAGGGCAACTAGAAAAGCTTCTATAGGCACATTGGTGATAAAAGAAAGAGATGCCATCCAGAGGGACCTCAACAGGCCTGAAAAGCAAACCCATTAAGTTCAACAAGGCCAAATGCAGAGTCTTGCACCTGGGTCAGGAAAACCTCCGGTATCAATACAGGCTGAAGGATGAAGGGATTGAGAGCAGTCCTAAGAAGAACTTGGGAGTGTTGATTGATGAGAAAGTAGCTCAACATAACCCAGTAATGCGTGCTTGCAGACCAAAAAAATTAACTATATCCTTGGCTGCATCCAAAGCAGTGTGGACAACAGGTTGAGGCAGATAACTCTGTCCCTCTACTCTGCTCTGGTGAGTCTGGGGTACTGCCTCCAGCTCTAGGGTCCTCAGCACAGGAAAGACATGGACATGTTGGACTAGGTACATAGGAAAGACACAAAGATGATCAGAGGGATCGAATACCTCTCCTATGAGGAAAGGCTGAGAGAGTTGGTGTTATTTACCCTGGAGAAGAGAAAGGTCCAGGGAGACCTTATAGCAGCTTTTCAATACCTAAAGGGGCCTACAAGAAAGCCTGAGAGGGACTTTTTACAAAGGTGTGTAGTGATAGGACAAAGAGTAATAGCTTTAAATTGAATTGAGATAGATTTGGGTTAGATATTAGGAAGATATTCTTCCCTGTGAGGGTGGTGAGGCATTGGAACAGGTTGCCCAAAGAAGTTATAGATACCCCATCCCTGTCAATGTTCAAAGACAGCGTGGATGGGGATTTGAGCAACCTGATCTAGTGAAAGATATCCTTGGCCACCCACAGCAGGAAAGTCGGAACTAGATGATCTTTAAGATCCTTTCCAACCCAAACCATTCTGTGATTCTATATAATAGTATGATTCTCTTTGAGAAAATTTGCCACTGTGTATTTTTGTAAAAAGGGAGGAGGAAGATCCATGAAACTCTAACTTCACTTTTTTATATTTTTCATTCCTAGAAGTATCTTAGGACCAGCAATCAAACCACTTACATATTAGGTCCTCAAAGGTATTAAATAATTGTAACAGGTGATATTCCCTGAGGAGAAATGGTGGATACAGCTTTCATTATCTTTCAAAAATTGATACATACAGCTTTTTTGAATAGCATTTAAAAATATCTGATCTTGAATACGGTAATGGTCTATAGCTCTAAAGCCATATGCAGCTCATGCTGCCAAATCTTAACTCATGCCTAAACTATGTAGTGTTATCATTGTTTTATGCTGTTTGGAAATGTAAATTTGTCTGTGGGAAGAAATGAATTAGCAAGAGACAGAAACATAAGTTTGCTCGGTTGCATTCCACAGCAAACAGTAGGGGTTTGAGGTCTCCTCCTCTTTATCTACCACTCAGAAATCCCCCTTCTTTGCCTCGCCTTTCCAAAATATGTGTCATCTATCTGGTGCAAAAAGCCACAATCAGCTGTAAAAATACATGATGGGAAGAAAAAGCCTAGGAAGAGTTCCTAATGAAAAGACAATGGAGGTATATATATCCCTATATGTGAGGGATGTCAAGTCTGTTTTGACTGTGATGGTAACTGGTGAATGATCTCTCTGCCTGTTCTTGTCTTGACCCATGAGCTTTCATTATAGTTTCTCTCCCTGTCCAGCTTAGGAGAGGAAGTGATAGAACAGCTTTGGAGGGCACCTGGCCTCCAGCTAGGGTCAGCCCACCACACCACATTTCTGCTACAGAAAGGACACTGCAGAGATTAAACTGAAGACACAAGGCCACACATAGTACATATGACCACAATAGACCAAACAATCTTGGAGCACATGTGCATCACACACAATGGCTAATGATCAGATCGCAGATGTGGTGGCATTGTTGTGTTGGGATTTTACCATGATATCTATAACGTGTTCTTCCTCAAGCTATTATTTTCAATCTGTCTGAAAATGTCAGATTCTTGATTTTCAATAACTACACTAACAAATCCCAGCCACTATGATGGCAAAAAAAAAGTGGAAATTAAATCTTGAGAATTAGATTTCTAAAACAGAGATTGCTATGAAAATACAGTAGGTAAGAAAATAACCTAATGTTTATTTAACAACCTAAAAATATAGTTAT
This sequence comes from Urocolius indicus, assembly GCA_013401255.1. Lineage (NCBI taxonomy): Eukaryota > Metazoa > Chordata > Aves > Coliiformes > Coliidae > Urocolius > Urocolius indicus. The sequence goes on from WBNH01000696.1 coordinate 754,487, forward strand.
TTCAAACTCTATCTCATGAATTATTAATTACTGGATTAAGATCTTTTAATAGCTTACTTTGATAAAGGACTAGGCATCATGATGACTAAAACACAAGAAATTAATGTAGAATTGCCTAAAGTCGTTTAATAACATCAATGGACATCCCAGTCACACTTAACTGGAATACAGCTCTACAGTGTCATCTTATCTTTTTTTATATACATCTATCATTCACATACTGCAGGTAAGGTAGATATTCACCTTACTAGTTTACTTTCTGCAAATATATATCCATGTGTAATGTTTCATTTGATAGAGAACAGGAGTTCTGGTTAAAAAATAGCAGTGTCTAAATGCTCAAATATTTTTCAGATAATATATGATATAAAAATGTGCCATAATGTGAGTCCAGAAGTACTTTTGTCACTGAAAAACAATCAATTGTCTTTATAGCAAGTGAAGTAGTCTACTAGAGTTGCTGTCTTGCTACAAAACACATTACATGGTCCAGTTTTCAAAAGCAGTTTAGCACTCTATCTCAAGATTGAATGTCCTGGTAAGTGACAGAATAGGCAGTAGTAAAGCACCAGCAAGTTATTGTTTACAGGGAACACAAAGAACTTTAAGAACAGGTCATGTGTACATTAAAGATATCTAATTATCATTAAATACTCTAAGTTCATCTCTGTAGTATTCCAAATCCAAATAGAAGGAATTAAAACATTACTGGTTCATATGACATATTCACTGTATCTCATATATCAAATCTCAGACAATACGGTGACCATTTAAAAAAAACAACTGGTAGTTGTGTTGTGATAGTCTCAGAATTTGAGCTTTCATCAATGCTGTTGCTTGCACTTGAAAGTGTTTCTATTATTTGCAGTCTAACTCTTGAAATTTGCCATCTAAACTTGTAAGAGAGCCTTGCCACTTTATTCATTTATTTTACTGCTGCAGATTATTCATGCTGTAAAGTTTAAAAACTTATTCTTTCATTCTGAAAGAACCAACTCAAGTGACCTAAGCAATATCAGCAGAGAAAAAAATGAAAGGAAATATTATTAAATAGCAATTTATGGAGTGATTTTAGCAGCTGTTAAAGAAAATATTGCAGTTCTTCACAACCTTATTGTATCTAAATGAATAATTTGTTAAATTCTGCCCAGGAAACAGTCCATTAATTTTAAATAACTCTCATACTCAAGAGTAGTTAAACTCCTGTTTCCAAGCTATGTACATCTCTTTTTTTTTTTCTGTGAAATTATCACTCTGCAGTCTTGGAGCTGCTCACTTTCCCACAGAGATGTAGCCATATTTGGGGTCTGATGCTTTGCATGGAGGCACTGCTCCCACTGACCACTAACACAGTAAGAAGTAGGAGCTGACACGGGAGATGGAAAGCAAGACATATGGAGACAGGGTGAGCACAGAGTATTCTGTAGGTCATAGGTTGTGACCTAGCTGTGGTAAATTGAGTTTAGAGCACACACTTAAAACAGAAATATCAACAGATACCAACTTCTATATTTCTAAAAAATCTCCTGGCTCTTGGATGCTATGTGTGCTACTTTCATGCCTCTGGCTGTCTTTGCTCTGTAATAACAAAAGAATAAGTTCAACCTGTTGCCTGGGACTACTCTACCTTGTATGGTGACTGACAGCATTGGGACTCTAGCCTTTTGCTTCATTAGCAACCTAAGGCATGGAAAGATCATTTTAAAACTTTATGTCATATCTTATCATTCAATTAATTTGAGTCTGCCAGAACTTTCACTCTCTGGGTGCAACTTATCATTGCTTAAGTAATGTCAGAATAATGCTCATACATAAGAATTCTTTCAATGTTAGAGTCGTTCTGCTGTTTGGATGATAAACACTTAATCAGTCAGAAGTGTGAAGCTAATGTGACATGACCAACACAGTGTCAATTCACAATGCTGGTTGTGAAGGAGACTGACTTAGCTCTCTGCAGACATGAACAGCAACAGCGGTGAAAACTGAACGTCTGACAAGTAGGTTGCAATTTTTCCAAGACTTTTTTTACCTCTTTTGTCAAAGCATCAGTTTTGCAGAAATTGTTCATTTCAATGTAGTGTCCATCAGAAAAGGCTTCTTGGGTGCAAGATGTCTCACCTAAACCACTGAACAGCAGAGACCCAACCCAGGGCAGACAGAAGTCCAGTAATGTGGGCAATTGCACTAGGTGTGAGAAACCCATGCTGGCTCTAGATTTTGCCACCTTAACAACCAACCTAGAGACTGTGTCTCTCATATGCGCCTTGGCAAATAGTAAGATTTTCATTTAAATTTAGCCATCTAGTCTCTTGTGTATCTGTAGGCTGAATTAAGCATTTCGTATCATAGAAGTGATCCCTTAAAACAGGTATCTAAACCAACTATTCTGTCTTACTCTTTGCAATTGGCTATTTCTCTTTATATAAAGAAAGCAGAGACAAAAAGCTCAAAGAAAAAGTAAAGTATTTAGGCATATAATTTACTAAGAAAATGTATGAGTTTTCCCAATTAATACTATTTTGTCCTGAGAGAATTTGATCTGGGATGAAGGACTGACAGTGCTCTGTTCTAAAATAACCAAAAGTCTCATCCTGAAGAACTGAGAAGGATTGCTGTTGGGTTCTGGGCAGAGGATAATGATGGGCTTATTTTCTTAAGTTTCATCTCAGATCAGTTACTGTTTCCACCTAGAAGTCCTAGGTGTTATAGCAGTCCTCTGGGTTGCCAGACTCTGATACATGTGGTAGTTAATAAGCCATTAAGTTTCTAAGCATCTACAAAAAATGTATCAATTTTCACATGTCCCAAGAGTCCTATATTTAATAAAAGACTCATTTTTGAAGTGAATAATTTAAAATAGAATACACTTTCTCAAGAACTTGAAATAGCAAATAGCCTCCCTTCGTTGCTTCTTTATGAAAACCAGATTATTCCCTCAGCCAAGAAAGGTTTGGTTTTTTTTAAAAGATAATTAACATATTCTGGTTCTCCCAATTGTTCAAAGATGCAAAGTACAAATGCACACACATTTTAAGGCAGCTAAGACTCTGTCAGCTCACAGAGAAAATGACTGCAGTAACAGGGTCCGTGGGAGCTACGCTGCCCAACAAAGGCAACACAGCATGTATGTACAGAGCTGCTTTGCTACGATCCTCAAAGTCCTTAATCAGTGTAGCTGAACAACAAAACCCTGCTTATGAAACCATGAGAGCCAACACAGGCACTGCTTGTTCTGCTGGCCACACCTACAGGAATTACATTGTGGGGGGTGAGAAGGGGGAGGAGGGGGGCTGTCTTAAACTGATGCTCATGTATTTAATTTTGCAGCACAGCACATGCCAGTGCCTGTTTCTTGGGTGCTGCCTAGTCATCATTCACATAGCATTTGCCTGGGAGAAGCAAATTATAGATGTACAATGCAAGGAAAAAAAAGAAGGCAAACATTGCCTCCTGATCCAGTTTGAGTTGAAACATATTGCCCTGAAAATTGTTCCTCAGCAATGGTCCATTATGTGGCACATGTCAAATAACTGCAAAGAATGATCTTTCTAATGATTTCTGCAATATACATGAGAGACCAATGCCTCTTACTCTGAGGAGGAGTATCCTGGCAACAGAGACAGTGCTGATGTTTTCTGTAAGGCTTTCTAGGCTTCATCCTTTTCTCCATAGCTGTGTAGGCAAAGCACTAAGCATTAGAGCATGCTGTGTGGAAGGCTCGTACAGCATGTGATGGCAATGGACAAGCAGTAAAGCTGCAGCCCTTTGGCAAGATGAGAGGAAAAGAAGAGATTCAGTCACCAGATCACTCCCCACCATCCCTCTTGAACGTGGGGATGAATTCTGCACAGGGATTTGCCGTTACGTGTAATGTTAGGCAACAACTACAGAAAAGTATGTGGCAAACATCCTTAACGGGAAGATATTCAGTTATATAGTAGGTATTTTCCTCTGTGCTGTAAAGAGGGTTCAAAGAGACTAGTTCAGAGACAGGTGTCGTTAACAGTATCTGAAGTGAGATAACTCCCCAAAATAGAGGTTAAGTAACTTGTTTTAGGCTTCAAAGAAATGCTGTTATTCAAGATTCCTGACTTTCAGTCTTGCAAGAACACACTTACCTGAACATGTATATTCTCCCTGCAGAAGGAGGTTATTCTATGATATAAGGAGGTAACAGAAATGTATTGCAAAGTAAGAAGGAAGAACAGACCTGGTGTTACTGTCACATCATTTCCATTGATCACAGGTCTTTCTTCCTCTTCTTCCTCTGGTGGTTCAATACCTGTCTTCTCCATATTGCTCACAGACTTATTCCTTTTACGTTTGCCTTCAGCCCCGGGAGTGGCACCTGGGAGGATCTGATCTGTTACATTTAACAGCAATGGAGCTGGTTCTGCTGGAGGTTTTGGAGTGCCGTAATAGTTGTCTGGAAAGAGAAGGAGTAACACATAAATTTGCAGAAATACCTATGCAGTTGCTTCTTCTTTTGTCTTAATGTGATTATGTGAAGTAGGATGTGGTTCACCAGATAATACAAAGATTACTTCAAATATTTTCTGATAAGTTGAATATTCGCCTTTCATGAAGTGGTAATTAATTTTCTTGGTGGTAACACTAGTGATCAAATCATGCTTACAAGTATATACCATATTAACACTTCCTGAAACATTAGCAGGGTAAATTAGCATTCCTCTCATCCAAATACCTGACAAATAGGCAGTGTACCAGAGTTGTTTTCTTGTTTCAAACCATTACGTAGGACAAATTAGTTTTGTAACATTTATGCCACAATACAAGAGTTTCTGAAGCATCAAAAGGACTGTAGAACTATTGGCTATTCACTATAACATTTTCACTTCCCCAAATTCCCTCATCTGGTTAAGAAGTTTTCAGTAGTGCTTCTACTATTTCACTTTAAAAATTTGTTACATTTTTGTTCGTTGTGAGTTTTGGATTTGTAATAGTCACTGCTAATGTATTTTCAAAGAAAGCTGAAACCTTGTACTTTAGCACTTAAAATTATCTCAAAGGACTAAGGAATTCTGAGAAGACTTGAGGTGGCTGACAGATTACCCTCTGCGTATCTCTCATGAAATTTCTGGCAACTTCCTCTGAATTGTCTCCCTTCTGTCAGAATGGACTGTGGTCTGATCTTACCTATCAATATCTGTATCTTTGCATTTCTAGCACATCTGGTCTCAAAACCAATTTCTTACTGATAGCTCAAATTTATCTTTAAAAATATGGTTGAAAATAAAATATCATCACAATTAAATAAAAGAATACATAAAAAAACAAATCCTCTCTAGGAACAGATATAAGAATACCATAAGGCATAAAGATAAAACCATGTTATTCATGCAGTTATCTTTTCATTTGCAAGTTGTATTGAAAAGCAATGCACATGACACCTTACAAGTAGATTTTTCAGCAGTTAGTATGGGGAACTAAAAATATCATCCAGCTCTTAGAAACCTTTCCAAAGAAAAGAGCAGCTATGTAAGGATATTACATTGCTGAAGATATTTGTAGACTTTATGACCATTTTTTAAATTATTCTCTCCCAATTTATGGCTTCTGCATGATCAAATAATACTAGGAACTGGAAAAAAATATTTTAACCACATATTAGTGTGACACATAAAGAAACATGTTATATCTGCACAGTAAACCATCGTAAGATGCATTTTTGCAGGCACTGCAAAAATTATTTCTGGTAGTAGTATTCCTGTTTGCTTCCAATGAATTACAATGTTCAGCCACACAAACACCTCAAGACAGGTAAGTAATTGAGCAGTCCTGCAGGTACTAAATACTCTCTGAATTTTTTGCAGTGGGCTAGCAAACACTGCTCATAACAGACGTTTCTGTAACTGTAATTTACTGTGGTTAACATCCTTTGCATTCGCTCTGGGCTTAAGGATAGCACAATGAAAAACTGACTTGCTGAAGATTTTATTTTTGATTTTATGAGATGGCAGCAGGTTTAACACAGTGCCCTGATGTCAGTAGGGTAATGAGTTGCACCTTTTGGATGGCTGTTTGTGACACTTCCACAGTCTGCATGATGTCTCTCTGACACCCAAGGTTAAAGCAGGTGAGCAGGATTTGAGGTCTAAGGCGGGCATGAAATCTACATTGATTTACTCACAAAACTGTATCTACAAAACATGTGAAAATCAGATTTCATGACAGTCAAATTTCAAAGCTCTGACAGTGCAGAGTATTTTGAGAGTACGAATGGTCTTGAAGTGAAGTGCTCAGTTGGAAGTCTACTTTAGTATTTCTATAAGAGCATGTTACCTTTATTGGTGAGATTGCATGTCTGAAATACTAAGTATTTTGAAAAAAGGATTCCTTAATTTAAAAATTCTTCCCTGACCTAAGCCATTTTACCAGTTTGCAAGTTAATTGGTGCCACAGATAAACTTTCCACTGATTTCATAAATATCGTCACACAAATCCCAGAGTTATAGGACTAGTGTGATACAAACTGTGAAATGAAAAGTGCAGTACCTTCACTTTCTTTTGTTCTTAGTTTCTCCATAGTCATACAAATTGAGTGCTGTAGTAATTAGCTGTAATGCTAATATCTTGAATATAAAATAAGATGCTTCAAATGAAGAACATGCCTATTCTATTTCTAGATATTAAACATTTTTTAGAACTTCAACTGACCGTATGTATTATTGAGAGACAGAGACAAAAATGAACAAAAATATTTATGATTATGACATACATAAAAATATAAGAATGGAACCACAGATTTAAGGTTAGGACACAAGGAGAGTCAAACTGAAAATGTAGTATAATTTCCAAATACTGTCCTCTAGCATAACATATATGCTTTATAATCCAGTAACCACTGATTTGAAAGTGAAGTTTGCATTATTAGTTGCTATCTATCCATCCATCCATCTATCCTTAATTAAAATATATGCATAAGCAGTGTGGAAAAAAAAAAAAAGAAATGGTCTAAATATATTGACATAATCTCAGTGCATCAGATAGATGATGAAAAGAATCCATACAATTCCAAATTAAAAAATATCTAGGATGAGAGACTCAGACATTTCAATGTGGGAGCAATGCCCCATTAAAGCAAAATTATAATCAATGCAAACTGTATCTTATATATTAAAAAAAAAGTTTCTCAATGTCTTGAAATTCCTTGCATTAACCTTAGGAATTAACATTAGAGCTAATGGGAGACTCTCTCATGAAACCTCAGCAATGGTCATATCTAGGCATAATGCAGAGACTAAATCTTTAAACACCATAAGTTTTGTTGCAATCATGTTTGGAAAATCTATGATAATAATACTAATAATAAAAAAAGAAAACTTACTAAAAGAAAATGTAAATTCCATGCTCCTTGTCAGTCAAAAAAACCTCAGCAATTAGGAGCTTTAAAAAAAGGAACGGTGCACAAACCAGAAAGCACCTTTATAGCACTACACAAAACCACACAGTACCCTCCTTTTTGTACACTGCCTGCTGTTCTAGTACTTGTCTCTCAAAAATTACATTGGAGATCTAAAGAAGGGCAATTAATGGTTGGAACTGCTTAAATTGATTTGGCGTTTTCAGCTTGGAAAGGGCACAATGAATGGGATATGTGAGATATGCATAAAATCAGGAGAGCCCTGGGTAGGTGCCTAGAAAATAAATGAATGGATGCATGGCTTCTCACTATGTGTGAAGAAGAAGATGTGCAATGAAATTAGCAGGTTTAAAACACGCAAAATAAGTGTTTGGGTTTTTTTCACATGGCATGAGAATAGTGGCATTTACTGTTAGATGCTGCCCTAAATACAGTCAAAAAGCAATTATACAAAGTCATAGCAGAAAAAAAACCCATGAAAGCCTATTAAACATAAAGGTACACATTCTGAATCTAGAGTTCCATACAATATAGATTGGTGGAGTGCAGAATATGTCTCTGCATGCCTTCCCTGCTCTTATATCTTTTGCCTTAACATCTACGAAGGGACAGTAGTAGAGTCAGAACATGGGGCTACAGTTTCCCTAGGTTTGACTCAGTACAGCTGCTCTCTCAGATTCCTCCTACTTAAAAAATGCATGTATACTCCTTTGCCACCCCAGCACAAAGTCAAGAGGTCAGTTTAAGCCAGCAGAACTGAAACTAAACTCTTTCTGTTGGACCTGACTAAAAGCCTTCATGCAGACAGGCAGTGCAGAATGAGTATTTAATTGCAGAGAAACCACCACTGCTTAATCCATCTTGCTGCTGTGCCTGATTGCCTCAGTTCTCCCAGCCTCTGTCCTAGTGCAGCTGAACACTGAAAACAGTCTAACCTAAGCTATTTAAATTTTCTGTGAAGCAGCTTGGAAGCCACAGCACAGTTACAATTACCAAGTGTTCTTTGCCACCCCTAAGCTGTATGGAAAGGTCTACATGATTCTCCAAGGAGGGAGTCAGATAAAATTAGTAGGGAGGTTAACCCTGATGACAGAGACCATATCAGGAGGTCAAAAAGTCTGAAGAAGCAGAAAAAGGAGAAAATGAGGAGGACAAAGTATCTGCTTTTTTTTCTTAACCTGAGATCACCTATGTCAGGAAGTAGTCAGACGTTTATTTTATCGACAGAGTGTTTGATGATGAAGTAACAGAACCTAACTTGCTTCCTGAGAACAGGTAAGCTCTTATGGAAGAAAAAAAGACAAAGCATTTGCGTGGTAGTAAAAAAGGTAGAAGATTCATCAAACTGAAGTAATAACAAGACTCAGATCTGGTGCTTGCTGCTCACTGTGCCCATGTGCTTGACATTAAATGATCCCAATTACTGGAAGCAGTCATAACCATATCTCCCATGATATTGTGCTCCACTTTGCACTATACTGCTGGGACTTACCTACGTGCATTTTCCTCTGTCTGACTTTGCTGGCACCTTCACTACCAGTACCCTCTGTCTCTCTTCCCTTCTGTGAGGAAAGAGTCCAAAATGCAGTGTAGAGTAGACACCTCCAGTTTCCATTCTTCTGCATAGGAAAGGCAGAGGAAGGGCTTTTTGCCAGCTCTGCATCCCTGGCTGTGGAGGAGGGAAAACTCCCTCTGGCACCAGGCAGCCCAAACCATCAGTGTGGAGGAAAGGGGTTATCACTGGGAGAGTCCTTGGACCCTGAGGCTCCATTGAACTCATTTAAGGAATGAAGAAATCTAGTTTAAAAATATAAGTGTTATGAAAAGTTAAAAGTGGTGCTGAGGAATTAGGAAATTATAGTAAGAATTAACAATAAGACATAAAATGAAAGGTGTGTCAGAGCCAAAAGCTTTTAACTTGAATACTTCCAACTATGGTGTGACTCACATTCTGAGCCTGGAATGAGACACACATTCCTTTTCACACTTATTTTTAGAGTGGGATGAAACAATACCCAGCTACAAATACAGCCCTGCTTCTGCTTATTCAGCACCCTCATTTAGGTTGATCTGCTTGTACTGTTTATACAACTTTGAAATGCTGAACTTTCAGTCAAAATTGTGTGAGTCAGACAAGACTCTAGGAAATGAAAAAACAACCTTATTTTTCATTTATTAGAACAATAACTGCAAATTTTATTGAATGTTAAATGTCTACACCCTGCTTTTGTGTTCACTCACTAGTGATAATAAATTAAGGGGAAATTCTAATTATTATCTGAAATAAGAGTTACATTTGATGTTTTAATAGGTCAGAAATAAATACATGTGGAAAAATATCATATTGCAATGCTATACAGAGTTTAAGTAGGCAGAAATTAGCCTATTTTAAAATTAGAATAATAATGTGAATAAATATTAATATTTCATGACTTGATTAAAAGATATTATCTTATTCAAAGATGTTATGACTTTATTGAAAGATGATGGCTGCATTTGTTTATTACTAGAGGCCTATTGTATATATCAAGAAGTATCTGTTTATAATCTCTGTTTGTTTGTAAAAAATGTCCAGATGGAGATCAGTGAAAAGTGAAAAGGGAACAGTACTGTTTAGTATCTTCATCAATGACATAGTGTGATTGGATGCACCTCAGCAAATTTGCAGTTGGCTCCAATCTGAGTGTTGCATTTGATACACCTGAGAGATGAGATGCCATTCAGAGGGACTTAGACAATCTCAAGAAGTGGTTCCATATGAACTTCATGAGGTTCCACAAGACCAAGTGCAAGGTCACATGAGAGAAGCCCGTGGAGAAGGAGGTTCTAGTTGAAAAGCTCAATGTGACCCAGCAATTTGTATCCACAGCACAGAAGGCCAACCATATCCTAGGCTGCATCAAAAGCAGCGTGTGCAGCAGGTCAGTAGAGGTGACTCTGCCCTTCTACTCTTCTCAGGTCAGACTGCACCTGGGGTATTGCCTCCAGCTCTGGCACAGGAAAGACATGGGCCTGTTGGTGAGGGCCCATAGGAGGGACACAAAAAGGTCAGAGGGATGAAACACCTCTGCTGTGATGATAGGCTGAGAGAGTTGGAGTTGTTCATCCTGGAGAAGAGAAGGCTCTGAAGAGACCTTATGGACTTTTGGTATTAAGGGGACTTATGAGAAAGACGAGATGAAATATTTAATATGGTCTGTTGCAATAGGACAAAAGATAATGCTTTTAAACTAAAAAAAGAACAGATTTGGACAAAGAATATCTAGTGGTGAAATACTGGAAGAAGTTGTCCAGATTGGTGGTAAATGTCCCATCTCTAGAAACTTTCAAGGTCAGGTTGAATGGTGCTTTAAGCAACTTGACCTAGTTGAAGATGTCCTTGCTTATGGGAAAGGGGTTTGGACTAGATGACCTTTAAAAGTCTTTTCCAATCCAAGCTATTCTGTAACAAAAGTATCTGAAAATTGTCTAAATAACAATGAAACAATATAAAAAAAAACCCCAACAAACCACCACCCAGGTTTTGGAAGTAACAATGATAGTAGATCTAAAAAGAGTATCTTTATCTCTAGAGGCCCATAGCCTGAAGGTCCTGGTATGTCAGGGTCAAGTCAGCTGTAGTCTGAACTCCTTGCAGTGAACATTCTTTGAATACAAATGTAAGTGTAGGTTTCTGGCAACCTCCGGAGACAGCAGGAAAGAAAGCCTGTGGCTTTGGTATTGCTGAGAGCAGGCCCAATACACTGGTAATATAACCAGCAGAGGAAGATCATACATGGCTGGTAGTCTCAAACTTTGCATTGTATTTTCATGGCCAGCATAGCACAGATGGAGGGGTTGTAGGCTTTTTCTTTGAAGGACTTAGTGTTGTGTGCAATGGGTGCTGAAGGCAAAATGTGTTCATAAATGCAGGCTCTATGGACTTCCTAAACTCTGTGTAGACCTCCATGAACCAATCACATGTCATCGCCATACGCTCACTTCACTGTGCTGTCAGATCAACACAGTACATGGGAATATGTCCAACAACTAACATCTTCTTATGAAATTATTTTATTCTAGCATTTCTGGTCATCTGTACACATCATTTAGAGTGTTCCTTTGTGTATCATGAAATGTCTTCTGTAGTACAAATAGACAAATACAGAATATTTTGAAATTGAAAAAGCCTTCTCTCAAAATTCTTACAACCATCTTATAAAATTCCCAAATTGGAAAACAGTACACAGACATTGTTAAAATATAACTAGTGATGTATTTTAACAAAATTCAAGACAGTTACCACCTCCTTAAGGAAGCCTAGCAAACTTCTGTTCACCCACTCACCCTGAGTAATTTATTTTGACGGGTGACTATACTATAATTAGCCTTTTTTAATCATTGCTGTAAGGTTGGGTGAGTAGATTTTGTTCTTGGATTCATACATTTTCATGATGGTTTTGCAATGCTGCTTGATGGATCAAAGTTGCAGAACTCTCAGTGTGGTGCCAAAGTAAGTGGAATTAAAAAAATAAGCCTTCTAAAGCCTAGAAATTTTAGATTTACACTAGTATTATATTTACTCATGATCTTGTGTTCTATCTATCTATCTATCTATCTATCTATCTATCTACCTATTCTTGTGTTGCTATCTCAAGATAGCAAAGAGGCTAGGAAACCTTGTAGTTCAGGTTTCTCAGAATTTAGGGGTAAAATAGACTTGTGATTATGTTTTCAACACCAGCTCTTAACTTTCCTTGTGTTATCTGAAATATTTAGAAGGAAAGTTATACTTCTACTAAGATCTTTGCTACTACTTTTACTTTCTTTACTTTCAGTCAGAGATTGAAGATCCCAGAGAAGGCTTTGCCCTTCTTTTTCTGAGTCTTTGAATACAGATTGCTCAGGTCTCTGAGCCTTGCTGTTACATTAACATCTGAACTAAAAATACAATTTTTTTTTTTTACTTTGGGAGTACTGTCAGAATGAGTTACACACGATATACAGAACTAATTCCATATTTGTTGCCCACAGAGATCCGCAGGTCTACTTGCTATAAAGTCTGTTTTTCACCCTTGCTATTTTCTAACTGTATGGGGCTTTAGCTATGGTCAAAGCTACTCAAAAGGAATATTTTCCCAGAGAGCTCAGGGTTCTCCTAGAACAGAGGGATCAGTTATTGTCTGTGTATTCCCAACAAATTCTTCAGTATTTTCTGCAAGGACTGTCCAGCTGTTTCCCAGGGGCCAAGAGATTTTTTTATGCCATGTGTTGCCACAACTCTTCCCTAGGCATAATTCTCATTTGGGTTGGTGCTGCAGTTTCTGCTAACAGACATTAGGCAGATGCACTAACTTCTGTGTCAACTAATGACATTTTAATAACTGGCTTCAGGATTTTTTTATCCATCTACATTAAAATTAAATAGCAGAGGACACTTCTAAATTCACAAATAAAAGAATGGAGACAGGCTGTTAACCATTCCAGCATGACAGACCTGCTCATTTCTGGCTGCAGGTCCCCAACTACCTCCAGTAAGAATCTCTCTTTTCAAGATAGACTGGGAAAGTCTGTAAGACTATATGAGTTAGTTTAGATTTCTTAATTGATATTTTTTGAAGACAAGTATCAGTAGCACATCAAGTTTTGTAACTCTGAGGTGCTGATAAAATATATCAGATCTGCAAAAAGAGATGACCTACACCAATTCTGATTTTCAGAAATGTGAAGACCCTAAAATTAGGGCATAGAAAATTAATTGTCATTTAAAAATGTATTTTCCTCAAAGATGACACTTCCATGCTTTAGAGTATTTCAGAGAGTTCAAAATCCTAAGCTTTCTTATCTGTTTCCATAGTTCAAGTTATCATAGTTGCTTTTTCTTTTAACTATTGTTTTTCCCCTTTCTTTTGTAAAGTGGTTTTATCTCATAAATATTCTGCATTCATTAGATGTTGTTAATTTATCTTTTTGCTATTTGCAGTAGCCCATCTACAAATTTAGCACATATGCAAGACTAATCCCTAAAAATTCTGTGCAAAAGTACAAGAAGCAAGCAGAAAGAATAATTCTGCCTTTACAGAATGAGATACTGCCTGAATTGTTCTCATCATCCCTTTAATTCCTACCAAGACCAAACTCTGAACAGAGGCAACCATCTTGAGCACTAAATCTCTCACAGTTGGGAAATAGCACTTCTTCTATCTGACCTGAGAATCCCACAAGTTGAAAGTATAAATACATTTCAGATGAAGTAACTATAAACCATTCTGCATTAGGTTCAGGTGGAGATGGCTATGCAGAGGGAACTGTCTTGCTTTAAGTTTCCTCAAAGATAAAGGTCCTGACCTTATTTCTCCCAAATATTCTTCAAGTCTGTATGTCTCTGAGAAGCAGATCAAATCAATTTTATATAATGGCCTAGAACGGCTATGACTGCTGTGCTGGTTTTGGCTGGGACAGGGTTAATTTTCTTCATAGTAGCTAATATGGTGCTGTGGATTTGTGCTGAAAATAGGGTTAGTAATACAGAGATGTTTTAGTTATTGCTGAGCAGTGATTACATGGCATCAAGGCTTACCTGCTTCTCATCCTGCCCTGCCAGTGAGGATGCTGGGAATGCACAAGAAGCTGGGAGGGGACACAGACAGGACAGCTGACCCCAACTCATCAGAGGGATAATCCACACCATAGGATGTTGTGCTCAGTACATAAAGATGGGAGAAGAAGAAGGAAGGGGAAGATGTTTGGAGTGATGGTGTTTGCCCTCCCAAGTAACTTATGTGTGCCGAAGTCCTGCTTCCTGGAGATGGCTTGGAAACCTGCCTGCTCACAAGAAGTGGGGACTGAATTCCTTGGTTTGCTTTGCTTGTGAGTGCAGCATTTGCTTTACCTGTTAAACTGTCTTTATCTCAACCCACGGTTGTCTCACTTTTACTCTTCTGATTCTCTCTTCCATCCCACTGTGGGGGAGTGAGTGAGTGGCTGTGTAGGGCTTAGTTGCTGGGTGGAGTTAAACTGTGACAACTGCTTATCAGATACAGCAGTGTGTTGCACAGACTGCACATTATCATAGATCTCCCAACAACCAGGAAATATGAAGCAATCTTCTAACTTCCACATTTTAATCTTACACTGAGCATAGTATAACAGAAGTAAAGAATCCAGACAGAACTTTTTAAAAGGCTGCTCTTACTTATTTAAGGAAAATCGTGGACAAAGGTACAAGAACTAATTAATACAATAGACCCTTTGGACTTCACAATCAAGAATCACAGAGGTATGAATGCAAGATATTGGAACAAGACTGTGGAACAATACTGATTGATACATAAATTAGTAATTATTTTATAGTTTGGCACACTTTTTAAAGCAATTCTGTCATATAATCTGATCTTCTAAAAAGCTATTGCTTTCCCATAAAAGAGATATGATTCAATTCCTGAACAGTATATTCTTTGCTGCAGCAAAGCACAGATACTGAGATACTTCCTTCCGCAGCACATATATCTTTTTGTTGTTGTTATGCACTGTCGATTGTTGTCTGCATTCAGCCCTTGACTAGTCACTTGTCATTTTGTCAGATTGTTAGATGATTTGAGAGAGTAGGTTTTTGACTCATTTCACTTTTTCTCCTTAGAAGTTAAGTGTCTAGTTTTAAGTAATCAGTTTTCTCTGCCCCTCTGCCCTGGATAGGTATCTTAGGTGGGATGAACTGATACCTGGAAGTGTATGTGGTTTTGTTTACTGAGCTTACAAGAAACTCTAGGACACAGTTTAGGTGGCTCATGATGACACAGAATCATAGAATTATTTTGACTGGAAGAGACCTTCAGGATCATTGAGTCCAGCCTTAGTGCCATCAACCACTAGACCATTTTTCTAAGCACAAGACATAATTCAGACCTTTAATGATCAAGGCCTGAACACACTGGATCATGCTATTGCTTTCGACTGTCATTTAAAGATTTAGGCTTAATAAACTATGAGATTGCTTACTTCCCCTGCATTCTGATTTTGTATAATTTACACCTTATTACTAATGTTCTTGTAGAAATAAAAGTCCTTTGCCATACCAGAGAACAGTTTGTGGCAGCTGACAGTAGTGTCTGCAAGGTTTTACATCCTTACAAATACCTGGAAAGGAAATGTGAGGAAAGACTAATAGTGTTTCTAGACAAAATTTTATCCAATGTAGTCTGTGCCACAGAACTGCATGGCTCTGAAGCTTCAGAAGGAGTAAATGAAAAAATATACATGTATGGGAAAGTATCACAGTAGATGGGAGTTTATTATTGATAAGTGCAAATCAGGGAACCACCTGGTTGTAAAACAACTATTTTTTCTACAGGCTAATGTACAGTAGCAGCTTCCTTCTGCTAAACAATAAGCAATGCTAGAACTGTAAGCTGGAAGGCAGCTTATACATGGAATAGAATGATGTGTAATGCAAATGTTCAATAATGTGTTTAAGAATTTCATTGCATACATTGTTGGCCTAGACTTTTTTAAGGAAAAAATCCCCACAGAAATAAAAGGTGTTCTGAAAAAAGCAAATTTCTGTAATAAATAGCAAATGTATTTCAATTGCACAAATCAAATGTATTTAAGTAATAAGGTAGTAAAAAGGAAAGGATATGATAAAAGTAAATAAATACAAGTACATAAAATTAAAGATGAGAAATGGAAGGTCTGTGAAAGGAAGCCCCTGCATTCAAAATGAATTCAACTGTAGAACTGATCAGATCATGTTTTAAGTAAAAAACAGGAATGGATTTCAAGAACATACAGTTACTGTACCAGATTTTTTTGCAAAGTAACCCTCCTGTTAAATGATCCCATAGTTACTACAGATCTATCTGAAAATGCAATGTGTAGGGAACCAGGGAAGTTTATTAAAAAATGTATATTGTGGAGGTCTTATACTGTTCTGGATTAATGCTCCCAACCCTGGTTGAAAACCTACTGTATTTTGGCTTTTTTCTCATAGAAATTTTGGATTATTTTAAAAGTTGCATTTATAGACACCTTATACAAGTTCACAATGGCATTTTTTCTGGGTTACAGCTGAAAACCTGTTGCCTCTAACTTCCTTGGCAACCTCAAGAAAGCACTCTAGACTGTTAATTTTATCTGATATTTCCTTCAAACTTGTTTTATGAGAAAGAAAAAGAGATTCCTATAGTCAATCAGGTTTTTTTATTCATTTATTCAAGCTGCTACCAGAGAAAGTTATCTTGCCAGTAAGAGAGGTACATAGGGAATTATTGCCTTATGCGCCTAAAAAAGAATCTGCAGATTGTCCAGGATAGTCAACTTGCACAATGTGAATAAATCTGATGTTCCCTATTGGTTCTTCCCTTAAGGAGTTGTCAGAATAAATAAAAATACTTCTTAGTGACTCCCAGTAATTTCAAGTAAATAAAATAAAATAAAATTAAAAAAAACAACTATATAATATCTGTTTTCATCAACCGAATATTATTATCTTGCTACTTAATGTAAATCAGACAAGGATTTGAAGTAATTTGATATTATAAATCCTAAATACTAAGTAATAATGAAACATTTAATGGAGACTCTGTTCCCATTTTCCATTAAAGCCAGTATGATATCTCATTGTAAGGTGTTTTTTCTTTTTTACCCAATTTGCTGTCAACCACTTTAGTCCTGATATTACAAAGATACAGAGTTTTACTTTCCTCATGGGAGTTTTAATCCATTGTTTTATTACCAATGAGTTATTATGCTGTAAGAAGAATCATAGTTACTACATAAAGATGCATGAGGCAATCTCTACTCCTCAAAACCTGTTCTGAAACCCTACAACCTACTTGCATTGTAACACACCTTTCAGCCAGGAGGAAAAGGTTTTAAAACTGATACTTTAGTCCCAAGGCCATGGAGGTCATTGCATGCATAGAACTAGAGAAACGCAGTAGCTGTCAGCGCTGAATAAATTGTTATTTGAGCCAATGGCCCAAATTTTGCCCTTAATTTGTGCTAGAAAGACTCAATACAAATGGAATTTATACTAGTGAGAGCTGTTGATCCAGCTGATTAAGAGCAGAGAGTAGTTGTTAAAAGAGAGCTTTCACTTTGTCTCTACCAAGTGAGTTTTCACTTTATTTCTACCGAGTGACAACTAATAATTGTCTGAAGGCATTTAGACAAACAATTAAAATCAGAGGTAGAGTAAATGAATTGCTATTCAGCAGGTTGACTGTGTAAATAATACTAAAACTAAAAAAAAAAAAAAAAAAAAAAAAAGCAAGAGTTGAAAAATCTGGGGTTTTTTATTCTCTGTCAAGGACAGCCAAATGTTTTTGGTGTGTTGTCTGTACAGACACTACAGATTGAAGCCAACATGCACAACTGTCCAAGTGTTTCTTATCTCTCTCTTTCTCATTGACACACTGTGTTGCCTCAGGCTACTATTTGTTGGCTGTCCTTGTTTTGCCTGCTTGCTTCATTTCTGATCCTAAAATCCTGTTCTGGGGTAAAAGACTTTTCTCCTTTGTCATGGATACCTCTTGACTCTGCCCTCTGAGCTAGTGAAAGCAACATAGGGAATTAAATGCACAAACACCTGTCTCTGTGTGACTTTATTTTTTGAACACTGCACCTGATAGAAATTTTCTGGTAATGCTAAACACTGGCCAGGTCCTAAGGAAAAGGTTAGTCTTCAGTCAACACTGTTCTATGAAAAAAAAGAGAAGATCTGTTTGGTATATGTAAATAGAATATACACCTGCAAATGAATGAATCTTCCAACCTGTAATAACATTGTGCCTGGAAGACTGGTACAATTTTACATGTTCCTCCTGTGAAATGAAATAGTCGTAATCTCAAATTCTAAGTGTATCAAATGACCTAATGTTTTAATTACAGTAGAACCTTTACAGAGAAACCTGTATTTTTCAGGACCTTTATTCCATCATGAAAACACCACAGCCACAGTTATTAAAAAATCTTATTCACTGTTCACATGAGCATAAGTCAAACACTTCCAGTGAAGTTAATGGATTTACTGTGTTATGAAGGAGATGCAAGGTTCAAGTATTTATCAAATGCAACTCTGTGAAACAAAAGAGGGGTTTTTTTGGTGATCCTTGAGTGATTACTTATGACAGGATTCACTGTATTTACTCTTATAAATGGCAAATAATTCCTCTTTAATTTTCATTCTGCAAAGAAAATGGTTGGGAAAAGTCACAAAGTAATAACAACCTTGAACACTTATGCAACACTTCACATTTCAAACTGCTTCAGAAATACAAGCCAATTAAGCTGTCGTTATGATTTATGCTAAGGGAGACAAGAGATATATAAACAAAGTCAAACAAAGATACAGGGCTCCATACTATAGTTCTGTGAGTTACAAATCACAGAAACAGTTTAGGGAGTAGAGCATAGGAGACTGAGCTAATCCTGGGAACTGGAAAATGAATCCACAGAACAAACTGAGTAATAGTGAATACATTATTACCTAGTTACTGATTAATGGTCAGTTCTTTCCATATGCAACACAGAACACTTAAGCCCACCACTTGGCTAAATAAGCATTATCAGTTGTGCCATTCATCACTCTAAACATCTATCCTTCATTAGCTCATTAATGACTTTCTTGAGATATTTAATTTACAAAGCAATCACCCCTAGTAGATCTGTCTAAATTGATAACCAAAGGGCAATTAAAATCAGTATCCACACCAGACTATTAGATGGTTTAAGGAGGAATATCTATGGTCCTGATTCCTTTTAAAAGTACATTCTTAACATCAGGAGCATAAATGTTAATTAGAGTAATGACTTCATTCAGCATTTTCTTTTCTACAAGGCCATTTGGATCAAAATCCAGCTCCTCTGTTTGAAAGGGCAAGTTCTTTTTAATTAGGACAGCTACTCCATTGGCACTACTAATAAATGAGAGGAGATATAAAGGTCTTACCCACCAGAACTTTTCCATTTTCTGGTTTCTGTGTAGCATTCAGTATTTCAGAAAAAAACAATTTTATTCAGGGAAAAAAAAATAAAGAAGAAGAAAAAGTATTCGTTCTTTTAATGATAATGTACATATTTTACAAATATTTATTTGCAGTCCAGATATTCTTATATGGTCATTTTTGAGATAAATTCTCCTTGCATGCTTGAGTGGGCAGAGCAGTAGCTTTAGGTCATTGCTATTCTACTGGATCATCCCCCTAAGGCAGGGATCTGTGCCAGATTGAGACTAGTTAAGAAAAAAGCTTCAAAGACTATTTAATTTCAAGCCTTCTCTGCTTTTGTGCATCTCTCACCCTTCAATCACACCCTGACCTGTCAATGCACAAGCATGCAACTGAGAGAGGACGGGCTGCTCTTAGCAACGGTAATGCCCAGTGCCTTGCCTAGTGCTGACCTGAGCTTCAAAGCAAAGGGGCTCTGATTTGAACCTGGAGAAATGAGAACAGGAATGCACAGAAGTAGCAAAAAAAGGAGTGGGGTGGGGAGAAAGAGCAAGGAACACACCACTGCACTGGAAAGGCAGGAAACCTTTATTCTCATAATTCTTGCCTAGACTGGAAAAGCCTTATAAACTTTCAAAAGGCCATTACCACTTAAAAGTCAGCATGTAATATTACAAAGGATGTTGGATTCTTACTAATTCAGTTCCTAGCAATATTTCTTAACTCTGTCCTTTTCACTGCTGGGCATCTGTATGCAATGGACATACATAGTTGCAGCTGTTAGTGCCAGAGGATGATCCTAAGTCATCACTAAGATAAAGGTGTCAGACAAGCAGTGATTGGGCATTGGACAAGAAAGAATGTACCCACCAAGGCATACCAGGACTTGTCTATAAATGCACTGATTTTAGTTTGCACCCATGATTCTAAGTTAAAAAGCAAAGAACCCTTCAATCCACGACAGAGGGCAAAAATGAGGCTGCAGTTACAGTTACTTCATGTGCCAGAGCAGAAGGGTGTAAAGGTTGATCAAAGGCTCTGAAGTACCATGCCGCTGCAGGTTCTGAGACTCACAGGTCACACTCCTATCCCTGAAAGTGTAAAGGATAAGAAGGACTCGATATGACTGGGACTAGTCGTGTAAGTCAGTCTTCAGCTAGCTGACAGGTACAAATTCCTTCCAGACTCTAGTCTTGATCTGTGAGCTTATGGGAAAAATACGTGTACCTATTCCTAATGTATAGTCCTCTAAGTAGTAATCAGCAGACAAAGAAAGAATACTCTATGGAGCAACCTAGGTTTCCTTTTAGCGTCACAAAGGATGGCAACTTGTGCAGCCAGGTATGTGCACATGCATATACATATGTTTACACACACACATATGGTAGTAATGTCATGCTCAGTAGAGATTTCTCATGCACTCACATGAGATGGTTTTGGAAGGGCTTCTTAGCTTGTCCCTAATGTGGTCAATTTATCTGCACGATACCAACAGTCCCTTCCTAAAATGAACCAGAGAGAGGAACTCTCTTAATCTGTCAAAGATCTAGAACAGCATTGCTGAAATCAATGTCTTTAGGCCCATAAATTACAAAAAAGCCAAGTTCCTTTTTTTTATAAATGGTATTATCCTTGTTCATACTTACAATGGTCCGACTTGTTTCTGCTAAACACAACTATGGCAGGTAAATATTGCGAAATTAATCATTTATTACAAAGTGTGACAATCTCTGCTCAATTCTCAATAGCTTTGATGGTATTATGGCCAGTTGTAGCTGAACTTGAACCACTATATCTAAACAGAATTACAAATTTGCCAGGTTGAAGTTACTACAAACATCAGTCTAATGACAAGGTAATGTAGACATTGTACCCGCTAGAGCACTAGATAATTTCTAGCCAAAATTTATAGTCACTCAAAGGAATGTGTACTTACTAGTATAAAACAAATGAATGGTGTAAGCCCTGCTATTAACAGTTCTCCGTGTCAGAAGATCAAAAGTGACATAGTCATGAAGAATGTACAAGAATGAGATCCTCCAACAAAAGGCAAGATCAATGATTGCTGAGCAAGCTGCAAGGAAAAACTTACAGAGATGCTATCAGTCGTGATTTTTAAACTGAATGGCCCACATGAAAAGTGTAATTCAGAGTGATCTTAAAAGTTGCTGACGTGCCATTAAAGTGCTGTGTTAGCACAGAATTCATGAGTGCTTCCCTACTACAATTTTTTTGTTTGTTTTCTTTGGAAATGCTGAATTTCTATGCACATTTTCTGTCCTGAAGAACTAAATTCAGTGCTTTTACAGATGTCACTGTCACAATATGAACTAATCTCTTACTGAACAAGACCTATTTTTGTGTAAAGTTCCCAGAATAGCTTTTGGACTGTTGTTTGGAACAAAATCCAAGGCTACTGGAAGTTGTACCTGACACACATCCCTTGTTGCCCTGTTACCAGACCATCATCTTTATTGATCGTTCACATGAGTGCTCCTAGCTGATTTTGTCTGAAGCAGACCACAGGGCTGTCAAGTACAGACTGCTCTGCTGGCAGATAAATGGGAAATATGGGGAAGTGAAGGATGGGAGAAAGTGACAGTGAACAGCCAAGATGGCGATTTCTCCATCAGGACAGCTGGTGCTAGGCAGGATGTCTGTCAATGCCCCAACAAAGGAGTGAAATCCAGCTGTCATACTGACGAAATTAATTCAACTCAAACACTGCAATAAGGATGCAAGTGTCTTTTTTTGGTTTCTTTTTTTTTTTTTTTTTTTTTCCCAGCTCTAGCATTACCTTAACATCCAACTATTCAGGTTAGTAGTCAAAAAAAGCTTTCTAAATGTAGAAGTGAATGCCCTTCAGACAACTGTAAAGCAAAGAATGTTGTACAGTGGTTGTACTGCAGAAATTAGTAACTTGAAATCCAGAAACCTGAATGGTAGTAAGTTGATGTAAAAGTTATTTTGGGTAAAAAATCAGGACTGATTGACTTTTCCTCTGTAACTTGGAATGAGGTTGATGAACTTGACTGCTAATGTCAGTCTGTCTGTTCACTAAACAGCAAAGCTATTTCTAACACAGAAAGCTTTAAAACAGACTTAACTGCTTAAACAGTGGTTAGAGACCTCTTAGGCTATTTATAAATTGCCATGTTCATTTACCTCTTGACTGTATTTTTTTTTTTTTAGGAAAAATGAAGAAATCTAGTTACTTTAAAAATATATATTTGCTTGCATTTACTTTTTGCATATGATCTTCACAAAAGTTTTTGAGCAAAATCTACTACTACTGATCTACTACTGATGTAGGTGTCACCAGCTGAATAGCAGGCTAGACATGGCAATATCCAAATAAGTTTAATTTTTTACCTCTGCAGAAATAACCTTTCATCAGATGAAACTAAAAAGCTAACATGCAGAAATACAGGGAAAGCTAGCAGGTATTTGCCATTCGGCTGATTACATTTTAATTTCAGGAAAAACTGTTGGACTAAGAACATTTTTTAAAGGAACAGAAAAATAGATGCAAATTGTTTATGCAAATCTATCTCCAAGATTTCACATAATTGCATCCTGATATTTTTCCAACTTGGATTGCAGCTTCTTAGCAAACATATTATAAGAGAAGACATTTGAGATTAAGAACCATACTTTTAAAGAACTGTTTTGCCCATGCATGCTTTGCCACTTACAGTTATTTTCTGTACACGCTGCAAATTTTTGTTTTTTAAAACATCGATACTTTTTCCAGTTGACTGAAAATGAAGCAATTTCCTGGCTGATGATGCTCTCTGCAGAGTAGAACAGGCCAGGAAGGACAGGAAGAAAACCAGAGGGAGTTTTTCACTGGATAAAGGGGTCAATGTATTGCACAGCTACAACCTATCAGGAACCTCAGGCATGCTACTTTGTTGGGAAGGTGCTGCACTGATAATGCCAGATACTTCTGGTATTATAAAAGAAGAGAGTGCACAAATGTTCTTTGGGATGTACTATGCAGATTTTAAGTGGACATTTTACATTTATAGACTGAACAAACAGTGTGTCTTTCTGGGACAGCCTTATTATCCAGTTGCTAAGCAGCCAAAATCTCACGTGCACATGGCCCACGTGTTGTGTTGTGCAATACCCAAACAGAGTGCCTGCACCAGACCTGAGTGTAAATGTGCCTGCACAGGCACCTGGCACCAGTGTTCCCAAAAGCTGGCTGCAGCATAGTGGGACCTCACACATTGCCTCTAGCAATGCTCATCAACCATACCATCCTCAAACCATACTCAGGGTAGCTCTTCATGCGCAAAACTGCCTGCCCCATAGTGTCACCCCAGTGAGAACAGTATATTGGGAGTGCCAAAACTATTAGATGGCCCCATCTGCTGTGAATCCAGGGGACGCCAGAAATAGATTGACTCGTGATGCTATGCAACAGCACTGCACCAGGCAAGTCACAACTTCTGACCTGCACTCTGAGAAAAAAAGGACTCCTGCTATGGGATAACTCCAGTTCTGACCTCGTCTAGGCTGTTGGCATTTGTCACTATTGGGGATTTACCAAGGCAATGAAATACTCTTACAGGAGCTAGAGCGATGCAAAACAAGCTGCCTCTCCACTTCACTGTAGGAATTTTACTAATTTTTAAGAGGAGATCATATCTAGGCTCTCAGGCTGTGAAATAGCATGATACCTTTGTGGACATACCCTTCTGTGAACTTCCCTCAGTTAATTGCCATTTGAATTGTTGCTTGCCTTTTAGGAAAAAAAACATAAAAATTAATCTAAATTAAAAAAAAAAAAAACAACCAACAAGAAATGTGGTAACTCTGGGTATACCATTAAGTGCCTCCATTGCCAAAAACACATGATTTATGTCTAATCTAGACAGGTTCAAGTTACAGCCAAGGGATTGTGTTATACTTTGGCTGCAAGACCGAAGCGCTATCTATTGCCTGGTGTCTGTTTCTACAAACACAGCAGAAGTACTTGCAACATAAGGCAAAGTCACCTCTTCAGCTTTATTTTACTAAGACACAGATTTAGGTCTGAGTATCACACATAGATCATGTTTCCCAGTTCTTTAACATTTCTCATGAACTCTTCTTCAACTTGTCATCTTCCTACTTCAAAGGCATGCATCACAACTGGACAGAGACAACGAGGAGAGGTTCAAGCAGCTTCATACATAAAGGTGCTGTAACCTCCCAGGTCAAGGAGCTTCATACATAAAGGTGCTGTAACCTCCCAGGTCAAGCAGCTTCATATATAAAGGTGCTGTAACCTCCCAGATCCTACCAGCCTAGCCCACTCTACAGTCGTATGATCTCTTTGCCCTAACACCACAGTGGAAGCTCACACTCAGTTAATGTGGGTTGCTATGCTCCTATAAATTGGCGTCGTTTTCAATCAGCACCAATTATGAGGGGGGAAAAAAAATCTTGTATAAATGTGCCTCAGACTCATTGTTCCTTTACAAAGAAACTTTATGTTTACAACCTATTATCATTTACTTAGAACATCTAAAGCAGGTATCTGAACCAGTCATCTGTCATTTAGCAACCACTCCTACTCTCAATAAAACATCTGTTTACAGATGTTTGAATTTTGGTTTCTGAGACTGTGTAGGGTACAATTTAGTCAAACACATGTTAAAACCACACTAGAAGCAGTGGAAGTTATGGCCTATCAGGAAACCATAATTTTTATATACTGTTTTATATCTACTGATGCATAAGAAAGATGTCTGTGGGGCTTTGTTGCATAGAATGAGCTGAGTGAATAAAATGAATTAAGCTTAACAGTGACAAGCTAACACCAACAGAGGAATACTTTTTTTGGAAATATTTTACTTCCTAATAAGTCATTATCACTGAGAAGCCTTCAGAGGGTTAGATGTACAAAAGTTTACCTGACAGGAAGACCTATGTCAAAACCTTAGGAAATAATATAGAGATATATATATATATATAACCATGTATTCTATCCTGTAATTGACAGCAATTGCATGCCAAACTACTGGAGCAAAAATGATACATGAGATGATACCTCTACAGATATGTAAGTGAAGAATACATGATACATAATATATTGAATGCATCATAGGCCATTGAAATACTGTAACCTTGACCAAGCAATCACAAAGTCAAATTTCAATTAATCCAATTTTTAACTGATGTAAACAGAATTCTTTACACTCACTTTAATAATCGCTTTCAAGTGCTCAGGCAAGGGGTATATTGCTATCAAGGCTTTTATCAACATTTCACATTACAGAAACTTCCTAGATATTTTGACTCCTAGTTCGGCTATCAAAATAATTAGCTGTTTATCATACATGATTTATTTAAATAAATATCTTAAAATATTGAAATAATAAAACATTTGTTAGAATATTTGTATCTCTCTAAATAATGCAACAAATTATACCTAACCAGTTTTCACTCATCTAGTTCCACACCCATCCAGGCCATAACATACTTGGACATTTGATTCTAGCTACAGTATGTCCTGCACTGGAAGAAAGATTGGAATCAGACTTTTAATCCTCTTGACTGTCTGCGAGCTACGCTGATGTACAGTTTGTATCTGGTTAATGTCCCTTGTTAATGAAGACACTTTCAAAGACCGTGCTGAGAACATCTTGTGTCAATGACACGTTAATAAGTACAGCTAAAAACCTGGTTTTCACAAAATGACTGAAAAAGCCTTAGCTTGTAAACCTGTCTCAGACTGTAACCTGATTCTTGTTCATGAAAATCTGGCTTCCGCTTCTCATGTTTATTTTGAGTGGGCAATGGAAAGAAGAATTTAAAGAGATAAAACCAATGTGAAGACAGCAAGCTCTGTTGCTAGGAATCTATTTGGTTCTATATAGGAATAACTGCAATCCCTAGTTGCTCCAAACAGTTTTATGTTTTTTAGCATTTCAAAGAATTGCACAAAACTTATTATTTATTTAGTACAATTCATCCTCCAGATAATGACCAGAACATAGCAAATAAAAGACAGAAAAAACCCATAGTATTATTTGGTTCAGTCCCTAATAGTAGACTTTCTTTCTTGTACTGCAGTTATAGTGCTTTTCTGAGACTATTTTAAATATAATTAAGACATTAAAAAAATCTCAAGTCATCCTTTTTTTTTTATATCCAATCCCCCCCCAAAAAAGAAAAGTATACAGTTAAGATAAATTCTGTTGAAAATTAAGAACTCTGGACCTAGTAAAAACTGTAATTTGAAAAGAGTGCTTTACACATTATTTATCCAGCCACTCTCTGAATATTCTGATTCCTCATAGTGAGAGGTCAGGAGATGTTGGAACTTGGAAGTATTGCACTGAAAGCTGATAAAATCATTCAGGTTCCTTTGCTGATGATGTTTCCTCCCCTTAAAGAATTAAGAAAAAAACCCTACTTTTCAAAAGATTTTACTAATGCTGCTTAAACTTCCTTTTCTGTAGAGTTTAATTCTCACAAAGATCTGATCAAAATGAGAATGGCAAATGAGCATTAAATGATGTAAGGCAATCCAGTGGTGAAATCTCTTATGTTATATAGACTTCATAGCTTTGGACTGGATTTGCATTTGTTCTGGTTTTCATTTCTAAATGCATTATCATCGCTCTTCACAAACAGATATAAAGGTTTTCTTAAAAGAAAAGTGGTTTATAAAGCCGTTTAGAGGACTGAATGTTGAATATCAATAAGATTAAGTCAGGAAACTCTTCTAGGCATACAAAGGTACAAGAGAAGTTGTACAGGTAGCTATGAGCAGAGAAGGACACTTTTCGAGAGAATTAAATATTGCTTGTCATTCTAGACAGATATTATCCATTCTGCTGAAATAGTGATGCATCACAATGATGAGTGTACAGAAAAAGCCATGGGAGATTATCTAAAACACATCTGGAGATACCTACAAGTCTCTCATCTCTTTAACATTCCCTTAAAAATTCTAGTGAAATTAAAAAAAAATAATCCAATTGTGAAACTCACGGGTCATTCAGGAAGCTTTTGATGCATGTTGTATAACTCTTTCTATTTAGAGGGGAAGTTTAAGATTTCACTAATTCTGGTTTTTATCCCTGAGACCTCCCTATGAAGTTGTCTTTCCGTGAGTCAGACTAAAAGTGACACTAGTGTCCCATGCACAGAAATAAAAAGAAAGTGGTTTCCCTAGCAACAATATCTACACAAAAGCTCTCAGGATTTTCACTCTCACTCCTGTGTCTTCTTAATAGCTTGAATAATCCAAATAGCAGAGAAAAGCAACACACATTTGATCTTAATGAACTGTAATGGCTAGAGACATCATGAAAGCAACCAAAGGTATCTGCACTATTTATAAACTAGTGAATCAGATGACTCAGATTCACCAGCATTTGGAATTATTCATATTCTTTTCAGTGAGTCATTTAAGGAGATAGTTTATTGTGGCAGTCTATATTCAAAATATTCTTCATTTTTTACCAGCAGTTTGATCTGGTAACTAGAATATACTAGATATTAAAACAGGCATGGGTTATACGTTCCATACCAACAAAAGATGGAGAAAAAAACAGTAGATAATGGAGTGTAGAATGGAGTAGCCATTTGGATTTAATACTCTGAAAAAGGCTCAGACTGGTTTATGGCTGGTTGACTCTCAGTTAAATTCTCCCCAGACCTTGTACCCAGGCACTAGTTTTGGCTGTTTTGAGTTTCTCTTAACACTTGACCTCATTCTGCAGTAGCCATTCTGTCTGATATAGGAAATATAGGTGAAATAAAATGAGAAAACCAAATTGTAATTAGATGGCGTTGTTGTCACTCTATTTTTATCATTTAGCATTCACAACATCTTTCCTGCATTTACAGTTCCAGATTAGTGTCACTTTTTATAAGATGTCTCACCCTGTACAGCTACATTCATCTCTAATATAAGTATAGGTTATGAGAACTGTTTCTCATATTACTGTGGGAACACATACCACGCTTGAGATCATAGAATCTTATGGGTTGGAAGGGAACTCAAAAGATCATCTAGTCCAACTCCCCTGCCAGAGCAGGACCATCTAGAGTAGGTCACACAGGAGCTCATCCAGGTGGGTTTTGAATGTCCTCAGAGAAGGAGACTCAACAACTCATCTGGGCAGCCTGTTCCAGTGCTCCATCACCCACACGGTGAAGAAATTCTTCTTTGTATTTCTTTGGAACTTCTTATGTTCCAGCTTGTACCTATTGTCCCTTGTCCTATCATTGGACATCACTGAAAAGAGCCTGGCTCCATCCTCTTGACACTCACCCTTTACATATTTGTAAACATTAATGAGGTCATCCCTCATTCTCCTCTGCTCCAGCTAGAGCCCCAGCTTCTCAGTCTTTCATCATAAGGGAGATGCTCCTCTCCCTTCATCATCTTGGTGGCCCTGTGCTGAACTCTCTCCAGCAGCTCCCTGTCCTTCTTGAAGTGATGTGGTCTTCACAGTTATTTTTACATCAAACTGTTGATTTCATCATTGTTTCCAAGAACATCTATCTAAAGAACTAATGTTATAATTGTGTAAAGGAATCCCTCTCAAGCTAGAACCTGGCTACTAGATGTTGGATAAAACAAAGATCACAAGGTTACCAGGTATAGAAACTGGAAACTTTTTCTCTACAATGAAGCAGAAAACACCCAAGCACGACACAGAGCACTCCCAAATCTTTCATAGTTTAATTCCACAGTTGTGAGCTAGAGGCATTTGACAGACAGCCAAATACTTGTCTGAGACTTTATGTGATAAGCAATGTGTAATTAAGAAAATTCTTTGCAGGTTCTTCTGGGACTGAGAGAACATCTATCATTAGCATTCACTGGATGCCAAGACCAAATGTATAAATATTACATTAATCAAACAAGAATATAAATGAAAAATAAAGTATGTGAAACTAGAGCACAAAGTGAACCTAGAAACAATTGGGAATGTCAGAAATAGAAAAAATAAAATCCAGTTGTTGCAGTCAATTTCATTGACTGACACTGAATTTTTTAACTTCATTTCATTGGATAGGATTGGGCAATCGATAACATTGAAAGTTAGATGTCTACCTTCAATGTTTAAACTCTCAGGATATACAGTTGAGATCAGGATCACAATCTGGTTGACTAAGTGCAAGTGTTCTCTGTAGCTTTGGCCTCTGTAAGATACGTGAGACATTCACATAGGAGGATACTTGGGATATTCACATAGGACATTTGAAACAGGACGTGCAGTAGACATGTGCCCTTCTGGAACAGCAGCTAAAGTCCAGTGAGATAAATTTGAGCATTTGCGTTTGGAATAGAAGTACAGATATGATGTAATCCCCCATTGCTCCTATTTATTGTATATCATTGTACATATGAAGCTATCTGAGAACACAAAAAATACAATTCTTTGTGATGAAACTAGGACTAGAATAGACTGTAGCCTACAGGTTGTATGCACTGGGACTACAGCACATGTATGTTTCTCTTTATAGATCTGCTCCCATATTACTGTACTATCTGCTAGTGCAAAGATAGTCTACATTTTTGCAAATGATACTAAACACTTTTGTTTAAAGTAACTGATATTCCCTGGGTTGACACTGTCTTTAGAGTTCAGTTCAGCCTGAAGTTGACATCTAGTGGCTGCTCAGTTGAATCCTTCTCCAGACTCCCTTTGGCTAATTAACAGGATCTCATTAAGCAGATGCTTAGATGATGCTTATAGATGCTCCTATATTCTCCTTAGTATAGGCAGCAGAAGATCACCCAGATTTCTTACTTTTTTCATTAATTATAAAATAATAGAGAATCAGAATTTTTGTCAGAGTGACTTGATTGGGAGTGTGAAAAATATCACTCACAGCTCCATCAACTAACATGACTGCATTGGCAAAAGCCCCAGACTGGACATATTTATACTAGCAAAGAACGCCTTTTGTTGGGATACTTTTATCTTATTCAAGGAACCAGTGGGAGTTGTGTCCTTATAAAACTTCTCCTGCTAACATAAGCTACATCTCAAGAATGTTTTGCTGAATTGAATATATTAGCAAATGTGTTTTAGTGTAGGAAGTCTTTAATTCAAGAAACAGTTAATACAATTCAAGCTTTAATGTTTTTACTCTATAACTGAATTAAAATTAGTTTATAATTAATAATAGTACCACATTACCTCATATTCAACTAAAGTTTTAATTAAACTCTCGACATTTTAATAAAAAATGTACATATCTGAAAATTGTTTCATGTTCTTCCCATACACCATTATTAATCTTGTCTCTTTTATAGGAAGGTTTTTCTAATGTTGAAAGTCCTCTAGGTTTTTTTGGAACCTTCCAGGTTATGTCTATACATCTTTCCTTCTGTTTTTTTATTCCCTTGTTTGCCTTTCATTCTGCTGCTGTCATTTTAGCTATTTTTAAAAAATTGCTGTTTGGGAGGAAAAAAAAAAAAAGCATCTTTTCCTACTAGGACAAGTTTGACTTGCCTGGAATGAAAGTATATTGTTTTGTATAGCAGGAGACAAAGCGCTTAGATATAGCTCCCTTTTCTCATGTATGTTTGAAATCTTGTCTTTTTGCTATGCTTCAGAAGTGATATTATCTCAGCCTCATTGATGTCTATTTTACTGAACTTACTGCCATCACAGTTTGTTGCTATTGCAATTCTTGCTCCTGAATTAGAGGTGAAAGGTATTTGTTTACAGTTATTTACTTATGATTCAAGTGGAACCATTCAGGAATGTATCTGTTGTGTAAAAATATATCTGAAATATAGATCTTCAAAAAGATCATAAATTTTCTAGAGTAAAAGGTGTCATTGCAAAGTATGCTACACAAATACCAGAAAATAACAGAACTGAGAAAGTATAAATTACAATAAAAGCAAGAGAAAATACATGTCTTATTAAAAACTATGAAATAATGAACAGTTTGAAATGGTAATCTTTGAAGACAATGAGCTATTAATTCCACTTATTAAGAAATTATTTCCATGAAAACAAAACCATTCACCTTTGAGAAATAAG
This sequence comes from Urocolius indicus, assembly GCA_013401255.1. Classification (NCBI taxonomy): domain Eukaryota; kingdom Metazoa; phylum Chordata; class Aves; order Coliiformes; family Coliidae; genus Urocolius; species Urocolius indicus. The sequence continues at coordinate 785,815 of WBNH01000696.1, forward strand.
TTTCTTGGGGATTGAAGATATTTAGTTCTTATAGTTCTTCATAAAGTACCACTGAAACCCTTTAAGTAGAAGGTGGCTGAGGAAGTTTCAAAGTTGCAAAGGGGTTCTTTATACCAGTAAGCATCATCCCTCAAGAACTAATAAAATAAATGGGTAAGAAAGGTCCTCCAGGAATGATTTATATCTGCTGCAATGAAAACAAGAACAAGAATGCGTCAAAGAAGGAGCCACAAGTCAGTGAAGGTGTGCAGGAAAAAGATAGCATCAAAGTATAAAATGAAGTAATTCTAGCCAAGAAAGAGAAAGGACATATGTTGTACTTGATTTTACTTGCAAATACAATGTATCAGGGGAAAACTGCTGGTATAAAGCGAAGTTATTAATAAGCAATGATAGCTGGTATCCAAGCCCTGCTGGAGGTACAAGCAGGGCCCCTAGTGCAAAGAGTAAGGTTTCCAGTCTGCCTCTTTGGAGGTCCTAGAAGCAGGGGACAGGCAGCCTTGCTGCATGACACCATTCCTCTGAGCATTTAGCCTGGCTAAAGAGGCAGGGGAGACTCGAGTACCATTAACTTGATCATCCTCATCATAGAGTTGTTTAGGTTGGAAAAGCACTTCAACATCATCAAGTCCAACAAGTAACCTAGCACGATCATCTCTACCACTAAACCATTTCTCATAGCACTACATCTACATGTACTTTAAATACTTGCAGGGATGGTGACTACCACTTCCCTGGGCAGCCTGTTCCAACACTTGAGAACTCTTACAACAAAAGAATTTTTCCTTATGTCAAATCTAAAGCACAACTTCAGGCTGATTCCTCTTGTTCTGTCATTTGTAACTGGAGAGAAGAGACCAACACTCACCTGTCTACAACTTCCTTTCAGTTAGTTGCAGAGAGTGATGAGGTCTCACCTCAGCCTCCTCTTCTCCAGGCTAAACACCTCCACTTCCTTCAGCCACTTCTCATCAGACTTGTTCTCCAGACCTTTCATCAGCTTCATTGCCATCTCTGGACATGCTTCAGCACCTCTGGTCCCTATTGTAGTGAGGAGTCGAAAACTGAACAGTATTTGTGCTGCTGCCTCTCCATTGCCAAGTACAGGGGTAAAATCACTTCCCCGGTCCTGCTGGCCACACTATTTCTTACACAAGTCAAGATGCCATGGGCTTCTTGGCCACCTGTGCACACTGCTTCTCATGTCTAGGTGTCTGTGAAACAATGCTCCCAGGTCTATTTAAACCAAGGAGTTTTCCAGCCACTCTGATCCAATCATGTACTGTTGCAGGGGGTTGTTTTGTCCCAAGTGTAAGACCCAACACTTGGCCTTGTGGAGCCTCATAAAATTGACCTTGGCCCACTGATCCAGCCTGCCCAAGCCCTTCTGTAAAGCCTTCCTGTCTTCAAACACTCCCATCCAACTTGGTGTCAGCAGCAAACTTACTGAGGATGCACTCATTCCCCTTATCCAGACCTTTGATGAAGATATTAAATGGAACAGGCCTCAACACTGAGCCCTGGGGAACACCACTGGTGACTGGCCATCAGCTGCATTTAACTCCTTTCACCACCACTCTCTGGGTCCAGCCATCCAGCCAGTTTTCTACCCAGCAAAGCTTTTTTACCCATGTAAGCCAGTTTATCCAGGAGGATGCTGTGGGAAACGGTGTCAAAGGCTTTACTAAAGTCCAGGTAGACCACATCCACAGCCTTTCCCTCATCGACTAAGTGGGTCACCTTGTTGTATAAGGATATCAGATTGGTCAAGTAAGGCTTTCATAAACTCATGTTGACTGAGCCTGATCACCTGGTTGTCCTATATGTGCCTCATGAATGCACTCAAGGTGATCTGCTCCGTAACTTTCTCTGACACCAACATCAGCCTGCCAGGCCTGTAGTGCCTCAGATTCTCCTTCCAGTCTTTCTTGTTTTTGCTTTCTTCCAGACTATACATCCTGCAATTTTCCATCTCTGCCAAAGGATATTTAATTTTAACACTTTACTCATTCAAATTTAATCTGTAAATACATTTTTTTTCAGTCCTTCCATTTACTTCTTCAGCATGGTTCCTCTTATCCTATTCTGTGATACTTTGTGATTAGGTTTCATGTTATATATGGTAAACTTGTCCACATGATTATGCGGAGAGTGTTAAAGCAGTGAAGTTGGTGAAGAAAAGACAGTGAGCACTGAATGGAGGAATTGCAGTGAGGTGGCATGTTGATAATTTACACATTGAGTCCAGAATTTGAAGCATCTTAGTGCCAAAACCAAGAAAATAAAAGCATATCAGGAAAGAATTACGTCAGAATATATGCACTGATTCTAGGAATATTTAGAAAGTATTCAGGAATAGTTTAGCAACAGAGTGAACAAATTACAAGTCAGAATGCAAAGTGGAAGAAATCAGGGAGGAATATAATCTTTTCGGAGGGTCAAACCCAGATTAAGAAGAAAAAATATCTAAGATGGCCTTAGTGGATAGAAATAGGAACAGTGGATTGATGGTGTGGAAAAGGAAATCACCAGCCAAATATTAGGAAGCATTTTTTCACTATTAGTATGTTAGATTACAGAGCTGTCTCCTCAGGGAGGTGGTCCAAGGAGCTTCACTGTATGAGTAATTTAAAATTAGACTGAAACAAAGCACCTGCATATACCACAGGCAACATAGCTTTGTTGGCAGGCAGACAACCTCAGTGACCTGACAAATCCTAAACAGCTCTCCTTTCTGTCATTCCATTTAATTTTAGACTGTTCACATTAAGGAAAATGAAAAAATAGCATTCTGTGAAGCAGTCATAATTGTTTCCTGAAGTGATTGATTATAAACGAAAAATACATAAATTATCATAAAGATTCAGACATCTGATAAGTAAAACTAATGTTTAACTGAACTGTTCTCTGGTTTGTGTTATTATTTAGGAAGCTGTTTTAAAGCGTTTCCCCTCTCCCGCTACTGAAATGACGAATTTTCCTTGCCAGAAGGTGAACCAGCCAGGGGTAATCAAACACACAAACCTGGAATGATTACGGTTAGAGCATTTATTTTTGGACTCCTACTGCTTGAAATATCTACCTTTGCAGACACTCCTTGAGCAATGCCAAAACAAAAATCGTAGCAGCAGAGAGGAAGATAGTGTCAGTAGAAACCACTCACATTTGAGCAGCAAGACATCCTGAATTTGGTTCCCTGAGTTCAGAAGACTGAGTACCTCATTTGCTTTTCCTTCAATTTCAGCCATCATGGGATCAACAGAGAAAGAAGACAGAGCATGAAGTTTTGAGGGAGTTTACAGGAAAAGAACACATGGAACAGGTTGATAATAGATTCTTAATCCACTTCTGCTATTGAAATTCACTCTCTTCTTTATTATTCTTTACAGTTATTTTCCAGGATTGAAAAAGAATTAACATCTCTATAACTGTATGCTGCAGAATGTGGAGGAAAAAAAGTAGAATGGCAAAGAAGACTTCAGTGTTCTCAAAAGTGGGTTAACAGGTAACCTCCAATGCAAAAAAGCCAGTATATGACCTCTTGGGACTAGTAGTAATGATATTTATGCATTTGTTAAGCTATAAATTTGAAAAATAGAAAATAAATTATCAATGGTTAGGAAAGAGGGGAAAATATCCAAGAACACACTGGCCTGTTATTCTGACCTCAAAACTATGGAGTGTTTTCAAACACACTGAAGAAGAGTCACAGTAACTTGATCTCTCCTCAGTTTGTTTTACTTGGATCCTTGTATAGGAAGAGAAAAAAATACATGGTATGTTTAGCTTAGCAGAACAAGGATGAGGTGGAAGACATAGATGATCCATTAGTATGGGGTAATGGAAGAGTGAAATGAAGAATGAATTGGCACTTAAACATAATTTTTACTGCCATTTCAGACATTGTGGGCTACTCTGTGTAGCCTCTAGAAACTGTTCCAGAGAACAAATCTTACAGGTCATGTGTAATATCTTCCAGTTCCATATGAGAACAATCTTGGATATCATTCATACCCAATGGTATTCCAAATATGCAAAGCACAATTAAGTTTAGGCTCTAGATTTGTTACCAAAGTAGAGTTATGTAAAGGAAATGCAGTAGATAAATAGACATAAATGGCTTCAGCTTACAAGGAACAAAGGCCAGAAATTAGATATCATTTTCTATGTAAGAAAAGTCGTGTTCTAGAGCATTGTTTCCATATGAAATTAGATAAAGATACTCTATGATAGTGAGAAAGATGTTGATAAGTTTACAATAGCGAAGGCTGGAATGTATTTTTTAGTAAGAATCTAACAATGTAGAATGAGCTAGAAGGTTCTTGTGATCCAAACATGCAACAAGAAGCATACAATGTGTGCCAACAGGATGGCCAAACAGAGTTTTAAACTGGGAACTAAAGAGGAGAGGTAGAGATTCCTCAGCAAGTAAGTGAGCAAGTTGTGGATGGGATAAGCAAGCTAAGAGCCATAAGAGATGGGAACAGAAGTGACATATCAACAGAACAATGCTGAAGTGGAATTTCTTTAAGCGTAAGCATATAAAGAAAGAAGTAGCTGTGGAACAACCGTGTGGAAAGCTCTTGAGACTGGTGAATGAGCATGCCTGAGTGCTGAAATACTTTGATGCTAATGAACACAGCACAGAGAACCAACAGAAGGAATTAGAGATCTATGTGCAGTTACAGTCATTAACATACACCACTAGCAGCTTGCCTCCAACTAACTTTGTACCGTGGATGTCAACCTTCTGGACATGGCAGTTCAGACAGTTTTCAATCCACCATACTCTTCACTTACCTAATCCATATTTTGTCATCTTGTCTATTAGGGTGCTGTTGGAAAGAATGTCAAAAGTCTTACTGAGCTTAGGTAGAAAACACTTGCTGCTCTCTCATTCACAAAGCTAGTCAGTAGATGATCTGAAGGATCCTCCTGCAACCTAAATAATTTTGTTGAGTCTGTGACATTGAGGACGACTGTTAAACAGCCTGTGCCAGACAAGAACAGTAGACAGGCTGTGGTTATCTGTCTGTCATATAGCAGATAGCCACTGTCAAAATGGTTAGCACTGAGTAAGATCAGGTTTACTGATATGAGTAAATCTGGAACCTGACCCCTACCTGTGAGGCTTCCCTTGCAATCCCAGGGAATTTTAGAACTGACTTCCTCTAAATTTATGCTTGTCAAGGCTGCCAATGAAAATGGTAGCTCATGTCTGTATCTGCACTCAGTAGACTGAAATACTGATGCATTTCACTGTTCCCAGTTTGATCATCAGCCCTGGAGTACAATCCTTGTTCTGCTAAGGGCCTCTTCTGGGGCCCCTTCTGGGGCTGTATAAGTGTTCACCTCATCTGCCTAACTCCTTCAGCACATGCCCTGTAATTTAGTGCACCCAAAGCTAAGAACTGAAATTTGCAATATAGAGAACATTGAATGCCTCTAGCAGGGGAATTAAGAGTATTAAGAGCATTCGGCACTTAACCTTACATAACATGAATAACCTCTCAATCATACACTGTTTTTCCTGGTGTAAAATGTAAAGAATAAAAAAGTTCAGTGTGAAAGATGGGTATTCAGTATTTATTTTTATCTAAATGTTGTGTGTCTTCATAACACATACCATGAAAACTTTTGTAGCTGATGAAGTGCTGTTCAGAATTTTTTCATTCCTTAATCAAAAAAAAACCCACAAATAAAGCACTGAAAGTAGCTGGTTTGTATTACCTTCTTTTGCCTTGATGACTTATGTGGAATGGCACTTCTGAAAGTAAATGGTATCTCACAAACTGATGTATTACTGAGCATCGTCAGAATGAGGAGTGGAAAGAATGAGATAAAGCAGTAAAGGAGAGTAATTATTCTGAAAATTGCAGTTCAGCTGCATGAAGACTACTACAAAAATAAATCACTACACTTTGCCCAACTTTTTTACAAATAAAGATTATATTGACAGGTTGAAAATTTATGGCAGTGCTGAAAACACTGCAAATTGCAACCTGTAATTAAAACAATGAAACACACCAGCACCCACCCCCCACCATATTTTTTTATATATTAACAACATTCTGTATGAACAATGCATTTCCAAGGGGAAAAACATGTCTTGAAAAATTGTCTGTGTAAGGAGGGATTCATCCTGAATCCTGCTCATCTAATCAGATTGCAACATATCAAATAAAGAATCTTTTGAGTTTATCCCAGCTGTAACCATTGGAAGACACTACACAAAAAGTAGGCTCTGTACAAGCTATGTGCCATTAAGGTAAACACTCCAAACAAACACTCTATATACATAAAACGAGGAGTTGATGAAACATTTAAATACCAGAATGATTTTCCTAAGATTTCCCTTTATTCTTATGCTTGGAGTGACTTTCTTTTTTTTCCCCTATGTGACGTCGACAAAACCACTAGTACTAAGAGTCAAAAATATGCAGTAAGTTATTTGTAACTGCTAAAAACAAAACCCCATAGCATTTACGTAGAGACTGCTTAAAGCCTAGAAGGTCACAGATACAGACACTACTTCAGCTGATTAAACCTAACCCTCGATACAGAAGACAACACCAACTTTTTACTTCACAGTCCCTAAAAAAACCCTTTCTCCTTGCTTCTCTGAGCTTGCACTAAGGAATGAGGCAAGAAGGTTACTAGGCTGTAGTCAGGTTAGCTTCCTTGTGACACAAAGCACCTTCTGTTGACTGCTTCTGTTATGAGTTTAGTTACTACCTTACCCTTAAGTACAGTCCCAGAAAGGAAAAGGCAACAGCCCCACCTCTCCTATGGATGGCAAAACAATATCTTTGCTATACTCTAACTAACCAAGTGTACTCTTTTCGTCTCTAAGTTCTTCAATTAGCTAGAAAACCCACTCTGACATTGACAGTAACTCCTCTGTGTGGGAGCTGCAACAAGGGAGCAAAGGCTGGAGGTTAATTCTGCAAAAGCACTGCCTGGTGAGGTTATGAAGGGAATTTGTTAAACAGTGATACAGGAGGAATTCCTTCATTTCCATCACTTTGATTTGTTTCCTTTCTTTTTCCATCTAAATTTCACCACTGAGCATATAATCATGCACATCTTCATACCATCTGCCTTCTTTCATATTTTTTATAGCTGAATCAGTCAGACTTTTAATTTGAATTTTCATCGATCAAGAGATTTTTATCCTGTCTCAGAGAGAGAAGCAGAGGTTTTCCAAAGATAATAGCAATTTCAGTAGCCTACAAGATATTTTATTTCTATTTCTTCTCTCTGCGGATTTTTTATGCTCAGCAGACTAGCATCCAACTACAGCTGGGAAAAATATGACAATGAAACGTGTGCTAGGGATTACTAACACAACCACTTGCAACCAAAATCTCCTCAGGGAGGTTAGATGGAATTTTTCTCAAAGGGCTCTCAATTATAAAGCTACAACAGCCAGCAGCTTTTGGTTTGGTGTAACTCAAACAAACTTCTGTCTGACAAATCCCAGGTGTCAAGTTGGTGAGGAGGATACTGCTTCCTTTGGCACACTCTTTGTCTTATCTGCAGCAAGTGAAGAGCTCCTCGAAGCAGAGGTGGCATAGGATCTGCTCTGCAGCCTGTAACCTCTGCTGTGGGGTCTCTAACAGACATAGGGTCTGCTCTGCAGCCCGTAACCTCTGCTGTGGGGTCTCTAACAAGCTTTGCACACATTGGGCAAGGGAGGAAGAAATACTTGCACCTTCCTCCTTGTCTCTGTATAAAAGTCTTTCAAAACCTTCTCACGGAAAACTGCTAATGGGATATTTTGTCACTGAAGGCAGTCTGTGCAGCGTACTGTAACATAAAAAGGTAAACTATCTTGCTTTACAATAATCCTTTTAGGTTTACTATGAAGCAGATTGAATATAATTATCTTTAACAGAATATGTTAAAAATACTGACAAGAATATTGTTTCATACCAGAAGCAGTCCTTTAAAGTTTTTTTTATGAGAATTAACTCTCCCAGTGGAGCTTTAAGATGTGAAATCATAAAATCGTTAAGGTTGGAAGAGACTTCTAAGATCATTGAGTCCAACTATTAACCTAAGACTGTCAAGTCCATCAATAAACTAAACCATATCCCTCAGCACCTCATCTATGCATCTTTTAAATATCTCTAGGGATGGTGACTCTACCACCTCCCTGGGCATCCCGTTCCAATGCTCAGCTTCTCCATTTGTGTGTGGTTAAACTAATGTAATGTGTTTTTTGTTAATCTCAGCAAGAAGGCAGCTGTCAGATACATCATTCCCAGATCTTCCCAATCATGGGACCTTCCATCTCCTTAGAGTGAGAGGGTACTGCACTCCTAGTAGTAAGAGACATTTGGTCATCATTGTATTTGCTTACCTTTTAAACACTCATTCTGCCGCTTTTGGCTAATTTACCAGCACCTCTCTATTCATCACCTCCTAACTTACGCTGGCTCCACCTTACCACCTGTGTCACTTCTCAGTCAACTAAGCACTTTTGTTCATCTTCATTGTTCTTACTAGCACCAGCTCTTAAAAATCTCTTTGTATTTCACTGTTGCTCCTGACATGTCCTCAGGAATGACTCTACACAATATCTACACAATGGTGTTACCAATTTCATGATTTCCCAGAATCACAGAACAGCTGAAATTGGAAGGGATCTCTACAGGTCATCTTGTCCAGTCTTCTTGCTCAAGAAGCGTCAGCTGGAGCAGGCTGCCCAGGACTGTGTCCAGATGGCTTTTGAATATTTTTGAAGATGGAGACTCTACAACTTATCTGTGCAATTTTTGCCAGTGTTTGGTCACTCACAATAAAATCTTCAGGTGGAACGTGTGCTTTTGTGCCCATTGTCTTTTGAATATTCTCTTTACCATTTTCATACCTCTCATATCCTGAGCTAAAGGACAGGATACCCTGTCACCAATTTGGAAGTTCATTATTCCTCTCAAGTACATTACTTCACAACTCAGAAGGACTGAAATACTTTTCTCCTGAAGTCTTGAACTCAGTGATGGAGTTTGTAACATAATTTGAGGGTGAACTAAGATCAAAGCAAGATTTTTGTCTTTGCATTCCTCTGATCTGCAGCAGTCTAGAGGATGCTCTAAACTAGGTCAGGTATCAACAGACTGTGGTCATAGCTAAGTCACATCCTATCTCTTCCTGGAGATGACTGAGGGAGCTTAGACTTAACTGAGATAAATCTAAATCCTGAAAAGCCACTCTATTTGCAGATGCTGTGACCTCTGCTCCATTACTTTCAGTGCTGTTGCACTGAATATATTGCCTTTTCCTTCTGCTGATGTAGTCTACTTCTGCATCAGTAGGGTCTTTTAAAGCTTATTCTGTGTTCTTGGCTTTTTTTTTTTTTTCTTTTCTGTGTGTGTGACATAAAATAACTGTAAAAGTAGGTCATTAACTGGGATATTATAGTTCATTCTCTACCAGCATATTTTACCTTGATTTATCATTGTATCTCCATTACTTTTACTGAGAATCCAAGGGGAGCCTTCCATTGGCCAAAACTCCCTGTAGATTTACACTTAAAGTTACACAAGATGTAACATGGAGTAGTTACTTCTGAAAACAACGTAAACACAATATATGCATTTCCCTACACTCAAAAGGTTTTGTTTCTTTGTTTTTAATGTCTTTAGGGTTTTTTGTTTAGTTCAGTTTTGGTTTTAATCTCAAACTGCCTTGCTTTGAAACACAAACACTTCTTTTAGTGTTTGGGTTTTGTTGGTCTTTTATCTTGTTTTAATTAGCTCACTTGGGAAGTAATGTTAACTCTGTTGTAGAAAACACTGCATGGGTAGCCAAATCTTTCTTTTCAATTAACCATACAAATCCAGACCCTCTTCCCACACTGATACCGCATTATTCCACACATGGTACAACCTGCTTCTCTGTGTCCCTCATTACTAAGGTCATCTTGACAGGAAACAGCCCATTCCTTTCCCTTGTTTTGTGCCAGCAAGATGCACACTTAATTCACCTGTCCCGAGTCCACCATAGCAGCCATGACCAGGGTCGCATTCAGTACTGCAAAGACACAGAAAACTTTTCTATTGAAATAGAGCAAAGTAAGATTTCCAAAAACTGTAACTCCTCCCAAGGCCAGAAAAGGGAATTTTTCAATTTCTTGCTACAAAGCAATGTCTGATAAAAGAACAGGAATACAGAAACTACAATTCAATCCATGCTAGTATAAGGAAAGCTTATCCTCATTTTATGGACTATTATGCAAACAAGGGAAGACTCTAAAGGTCAGTTTTGCTCCCAGGGAACTTCTCACTTCAGGCATGTCAGGATGGCAGAAGCACAGACAGGCAACTTGGGAGAAATAAATTTTTCCTGGGTATACAGGGCAGAATTAGGAAGGCCAAAGAACAGCTAGAGTTGAAATTGCTAAAAATAGTTTCTAAAGGAAGACCAGAGAGAATGTAGGCATAGTGCCCAATATGGTAGGTGCACAAGTGATGGAGACCATAGAAAAGGATAACTTGATGAAGGACTCAGTATTTTCACTCCCTCAGCCTTCACCGGTGATTCTGATTCTCAGTTCCAGGCCTTTCAGGGCTTTGATTAGTAGCAAAGTCTGGCAGAGACAGGTATTACCCATGGCATCGAAGGATCAAATTAGGTACTAATTAGGTCATCTGAACATATGTGAGTCCATAGAACTGCATAGGCTGCAATGGAAGGTGCTGGGAAGCTGGCTTGATGCTATTTTGGGACTGTTCTCTCTCATGTTTGAAAACCTGTGGTGAATAACAGAACAAAGACTAGAGAAGGCACTTGTTAAAATAATCTTCAGAAAAGGAAAGGACTTAGGGAACATACTCACAAAAAAACATAATCCTTTGATTCATAGGAAGATGTTAATAGGAAAGTATTATGAAAGCTTCAGTATATGTTATCTTTAGAAAATAAAACTGCTTCTGTATTTTTGGAAATGAAAACTCATGTAGCAATGAGATTTTTCTCCATGTGTTTTAGGAAAAAAAAACCAAAACACTTTTTGGACTGCAGTTTATGGTATTTAGCAGAATACTATCTGCTACAGGAAGGTGGCCATTTCTCATCTGAAGTTGAATGATGAGGAATACAACACATATGAAAGGATATAAAATCCAGAAGAACTTAATAAAGACATAATTATAATTGCAATAATGATAATTGCATGTAAACTGAAGATGATATAAAAGACCTTGTGTCTGTCCAGTAATGTTTTAAAAAATGGACATCTGTAACTGAGCATTGTAGCTAAAGATTTCTTCAGAGCAATGACATGTCATTATAATTAGTAATTTGAGATATTAAATTTTTTAACATCTTTTTAATATGCACAGGTAAATGTGCCTTATTGGTATGATACATCAGACTGTACAGAGCTTGACAGTGTTAATACAGTCTGCATTTAAACTGAAACAGCACAGTACATACTGCAGTCGAAGTTCAGTTAGAAACATATCTAAAATGCTCATATTAACTGGTTGTGATTTGTTTTACAAAAAAATAAAATAATCCTAGAGGCTAAACCTACTGTGTCACACAGGCAGCATTAATAAATACTATACCGAAGAAGACATGTTATGACACAGCCTTTAATTTATTCCTCTACTAGTGAAGGAATATTTCTACTAATACTACTTTTAAACTTCCTAGGAGATGAAAACTTGGATCTCCACCTCTGAAGGTTATTCTAACATTTAAATCACATCAGAATGAGAAAATTTGTTCCCAATATTAAATCCAAATATTCATCTTCTCCAGACTCATCACATTAGCCCTGGTTACTTATTTGCCTGACTTTGAATTATCTTTATTCATCCATTGGGGTAACACATTTTAAATTCTCTGAGCTTTTCAATCATTACTCAACAAAGCTCTATCTGATGAGTTCTCTAATTCTATTCCCTACAGCTCTCTCAGTAATTTGCCTCACTTTTGTCTGGACACTTCAGTTTGTTAATACTTTTCTGTGCAGTGGCTGCACAGAATTGTAAAAATAATGCAGGTCATCAGCCGACCTGAGACACAGTGAACTCAGCTTAGAAAAAAGCATGAAGGCAATGGTTGCTTCTTGATTTCCCTGCAGATGAGATCCTCTTGATGCTGGTCTAGTTTTGATACAAAGTACATTGACAGTTGTTTCAGTGAGACTGTTTGAGCAGTAAGTGTTTCTGGAGCACAAAGATCCCATATATTATGTGCTCTGTGGTACCTGGTCCTTCTCTACACCCTGGGAACACATATGAACAAAGGAAAGTGTTATATGCCTGGGGAACATACATCTGATTTCCTTAGGGACTTAAAGCAACCTTGAGCTGATGAGAAGTTGCTGCTTCCAGGTAGGCAAGAATCTCAACAGAACACAAATTACATGAATTGAATTTCCATGTACATTTCTGCTGAGCACCTGCCAGCAGAATTATGGGTTCTAGCAAGCTATATGTGACAGTAGTTATTCTATAACCTTGTGCCCAACATAAGTTGAAAGAAGCACTACACATTGACTCAGAGAGCACCATCCAGCACCCTGGCATAGTCAGAAACATTGCTCTGGCCACCTAGCATCCTTTATATAGGCAGCAAAGCTGTCCAAAAGGCCATGCAGGGATTTCAGTCTAGCAGCTGACTGCATCACAGCTCTGCCCAGTTCACCCCAATAACAGCCTACTCAGCTCACAAACTGATTTAGTCTACCCATGTCCATCCTTGGTACAACTGTCTACTGGGCAGGGGATGTGAGCAGAAAGATGCTTCTGGAGACAGACACAATTGCACTAGCTGTTGCTTTTCTTTCAGATGAACAGTTAGAAACTGTGGAGAAGCCATTGATCTCTTCGATTTCTCTGGAAGTGCACAGGATGAAGCAGCCATCATATCTTTGTATCAGGACATTGTCTATTTAAAGGCAAAATGTTACTATTCTAATTTCACACATAAAACTATAGTAATATAAGTTTCTGTTTCCTGGATGTTTGTGGGAGAGGGTTTGACTTACACTGACACAAGTGACCCAGGTGCCACTTTTTCATGCTACATTATGATGAATATCTGGATGTCATCTTTTCTTATTGTTTGTATCCTTACAATAGTCCAAAACTGACCATATGTTAGGTATTTCTGAAATAATACTATCTGCCTATTGATATGGCCTGTAGCCTCAGGTACCTGTAAGTTTTCCCCAGACAGCAGCCTGGCTAAAGTGTCACCAGTCAGTTATGGAGGATGGTGACCTGCTGCACAACGCACGTGAGGGAATGAACCCTCTAACCATAAGCCTTGTTGCAGAAAAGAGACAAGAGCCCAAGCTGCAGGAGTGAGAGGACGACAGCAGGGTTATGGACAACTACCCTCACCAGACAGCTCTGGTGTTTCTTATTTTTATATATATATATTTCTTATATATAATTAAGAATGCAGAAACAAAACTGCATTAAAAATGTAGGCAGCATTCCTTATACATGTTATATCCACTGGCATTACATGTTTTGAGCTTTTGAGTATTTACATTTTTGAAGGTTATTTCCCATTATTTTTTCCAGAAAAAAAAAAAACAGTTCTTTGCATTTCATATTTAATGATGAGATGCAACTTCCTCCTCTGTCCCAAGGGTAAGGAAGGAAACAAAACAAAGCCCATAAAACAGAACTAACTAACATCAAACAGTTGCAAGAACATCAAATCATAAGTCACTTGACTGTATTTAAGATGTCTTCTCCTATTTTTTAATCTAAATGTTGAAATGCTCACATTTACTCTAACTACAGGGATAAGAAGTGGATATCATATTGATATGGGATCCACCAATTTGAGATGCACTTTCAGCAGGGATGTGATCTTTACTATTAAGTATCTCATGTATTCCCCTGAAAACACTTATACCCTCACGATTCCTTTGTTTTCCATTTTAAATCAGAATATTTCAGTAACTACTGTGTTTAGGTCTTAGGAGGATTGTAGTCTATATCCCTCTGCTGTAGAACACTCAGGAGGTCCTGCTCATAAGGGAACACTGCATACAGTCGGTGGATGGAATTTTGAATTCCTTACAATTTTTTCATGGAAGAATGCAATCAAATCTAGTGGAATCACACACCATATCTTTATAAAATCATTGCCACCACAATGCAGTAATTAAAAACTCTACCACCAACATGCAACAGTCCTGAACTCATATTTTAAATTTATAGACAGTAAAATGAAATGTTAATTGAAAATGTATTAGTTGAACAGAAGGGGTTAGATCATTTAGAAGGTTTTAGGCTCAACTTCCCTAGAGAGACAAGTAAAAGCCTATGTAAAACTTAATGTCTTCTTCAGTGTGATGACTCTCTCCAGGTGAATGGAAGTAGAGTACCTCACAGTATTACTAACATACCAGTGTGTGCAAAGAGTCACAGGCAAGTCATCAGCTTCAACCCACATTCAGTTTCCTGTGGGAGCTATTGATAATGGTGACTCAACTGAAAATGTGTAAGCTGACCCCTTAAAACTGTTCCTAAAACAACTGGAAGTTTTGTGTCCTCAAACACCAAATAAGAGCAAACACTAAGGTTTTACTGATTGGACATATTCAACTTTTTTCTTGTTGAAGGCATAATAATTACAGAGTTCTGGAATATTAATGAAATTTCAATTAACATTCAGCCTTCTGCCAAATATTGTTCAATCAGTAAAAAAAAAAAAAATAATAAATGGGTGAAATTCTGCCTCCATTTAAACTGGCTGGAATTTTATCATGGACTGCAGAGGAATCAAGGTAAGTCCAGATTCATGTAAGCAGTTAAATTTCTTCAGTGAGCTTTGAATTGTAATAAGTGAATGAATTTGAAGTAAAGTTATGCAATCAAACAAATCACAAAATGAGGATTTTTTACTAAATTAATAGCACAAGAACTAAAATGATTGCTTTTAATGGGATAAATTAAGATCTATACTTATATTAATAGTAAATATGATGTGTTTTCTAAAACAACTGTTATGGAGCTCTTCTGAGGTAAACAAAAATCTGATGAAAAAATAGAGAGTTCTACTTAGTTCTATGCTGCTAAAAATCCTTCTTGTTTTTGTGTATTTAAAATGCATTTATGTCCTTATGGATTATCAACAAACATGCCTCTTTATCTTACAGCATCTATACATTGAACAACTCTTGTTATTCCTGGTACTGCTACAGCATTTGCTATAGCATTATTCTTATGCTCTCATATTATTAATACTTCCTAACAATGTTTTACCATAGAGTTCAATCATGTACCTCTAACATATCTGGGATTTGGAAATAATACTGAAGCTGATAGCATTTCAGTTTATGAGCACCGCCAATCTTAACCAATATGTATTTCAAGTATATTTTCAGACTACTGATATGTTGCTCTGGCTAAGAAATTTTGCTGATCTAACAAAGAGATGGGAACAGCCTTTGAAACCAGTGATCCATGAAGTCTNAGGAGTGTCCAGGCAATGTCTGATAGCTGGTAAGTACAATCATGTTCAGCTACACACAACTTGGAAGAGCCCTTCACTGGTCTCTATATGATACCAAGGACTGAAATGAAGGTGAAACCAGTGATCCATGAAGTCTCCATATAATTTATGACATATCAGAGAGATGACAGTAGACAGAGCCAGCCCTCCTATTGGAGAGGTTGTAAAAGACAGCATGCACTTATACACACAGTTTGTTCATTGCAGCTTTGTTTTTCTGCATTGTAAAGATTTGCACGTGTTGTGCCAATTCAAAGACCATCTATGAACCTCATTCCAGAAACTGGAAAAGGAATGTGGATTATTTCATTGGGATATGTCCTCCTGTTTACATAAGTCTGCCTAACAGAGGCAGGTGGCTTTCACTCTGCACAGGAACAGAACTCCAATGAAGTTATAATTCTGAGCCAAATCAGAATTCCTATAATCAGAACAGTAATTTGGAATTCTGCTAAAAAGAAAATCTTTAGGATTTGGCTGGGCTACTACAAAAAGACCTTCAAATAAATGAGTTTGGCATGCTTCAGGCAAACACTAGGGCCTCAAAAAGCAATATGTTGTTCACGGAAATTGCATTACAAATTCAGAACTCAAGGACAATCTTACTGAAGTTAATGTGACTTAGACTATTAATCTGAGTGACAGTGGAAGGGAATCTTGTGCTCTTATTTCACTTGTTTTTCACTGGAATATTGTGTCAACTTCCCTGCTTAGCACAGGGCCACCAAGATGATGGAGTGGAGCATCTCCCTTATGATGAAAGTCTGAGGGAGCTGGGGCTCTTTACCTTGGAGGAGACTGAGGGGTGACCTCATTAATATTTACAAATACATAAAGGAGGATGGAGCTAGGCTCTTCTCTGTGATGTTCAATGATAGGTCAAGGGGCAACAGGTACAAGCTGGAACACAAGAGGTTCCAAAGAAATACAAGCAAAAATTTCTTCACTTTGAGGGTGATGGAGCACTGGAACAGTCTGCCCAGATGGGTTGTTGAGTCTCCTTCTCTGGAGACATTCCAAACCCACCTGGATAAGTTCCTGTGTGATCTACTCTAGGTGGTCCTGCTGTGGCAGAGGGGTTGGAGTACATGATCTATCGAGGTCCCTTCCAACCCTTAAGAATCTGTGTGAGCTGCAAACGTGCAGCAATCATTTATGTGCCATTATGTATGTTTAAAATAATTCCTGTCTATAAAGAAGGCTTGATCTTTCCAGTAGTTGCTAAAAAAAGGCATAAATAGGATGGGTCAAAATAGTAATTGAATTGGTTCTACTGAAACTAAATAATTTCTCGTTTACAAAACTGGTAAAAAAGATGCGCAAAGTTTTTATCATGAACATAATGTTCCTTTTCTACAGCAGTTTGGAATACTACAGTCATCACAGTCATTCCATTACAAAAGTGGTAGGAAAAAAAGGTGTATTCAAAGCCTAAGTAATAAGTAGGTCACAGAGCATCCTATTTTTAGTTCTTCAGCTTTTAGAACTTAAAAATCTATTTTAAAACTTCCAAATCTATTTTAAGGCAAAAAAAGGTGTGCTTAAAAAGTTAAAAAAAACCCAAAAAACCAAATGAAGCATAGAACTATACTTTTCTAAGACCATGTACTGGTTTCACTTTTAGATTAAATCCTGTCCAGGTGGGAATCACAACTATCATTTGCTTGCACCAGAACAAAAAAATTTCTGATTGTTTTCACTGATTTTCTTGTTACTATGAGAAAACACCCCCATCCACAAAATAATGAATACTATAATGAGCAACACAAAGACTCAGTGTCAGGTAAGTCTCCATTTGGCCTTCTCCTCTGGTTTACCTGGAAGTTTCTGGTTGTCTTTGAAATTCACACAGTAGAAAATAAATTAGCTGAATCAAACCTTTTACTCAAGAAGTGGTGAAAAACAACACAAGTACACAAAGTCTGTCTTTTAATCTCCAGTAAAACATTTTTCAGTGGAGACAAACTGGTACATAGTAGCAGTGGTTAGACAACCAGCATAAACTCAGCTAAACTATAGGAATGCAGCTAAACACAACACTTTTTTTAAGACAAAAAAAAAAAATCAATCTGCAAACCAATTCGTTAACACCGAGAATCATTACCAAGAAGACTGATTTGTGTCAGAGGATTGATAACCAGAAAATTCATCTCTCAGACCATGCATGGTCATGTAAGTTGCTTCATCTATGGAAGGAGTCAAAAATCATCTCTTAGGCAGGGGAAATTGAAACTTTCTCTGCTCTGGTAGGTATAATTGTCACCAGTGAATGTAATCATTGCAGACTTAATGTGCTTAGGAAAACTTGTGATGGAATGATTAGCAAAATCCTTCCCTGAGGAAGTACCACAGTCATGAGGAATTAATCAAAAGAATGAGAGGTGTAACTTTATAAGGTCATGTCCAAAAATCTTTGCACAGAAACAGAAGAAACAGTGTCTGTAAACTAGGTATGTTTTCCAAGGTGTTACCTATCATTTCCATAGATATATAGGTTGTATCTATCAGTCAGAATGTACAACTGGCGACTGGGAAACCTGAGCATCATAGACAGGATTTATACAGATATTTGTCTATTGAGTTTACTTTGTTATGGTTTTCATTTCTGACTCCTTGGCTTTAGTTAACTTGTCATCTGTGATCAGCAATGATGTGACAGACATAGCACAATCACAACTTCAGACCTCTCTTCAGCTAGGTCCTCAGCTGGTGTAAGGAGGTATGCAGACTTCCCCAATCAATGTTTCACCTTGCTGTCCATGGCAGCTGGTACTAAGACACCTCTCAGTATCCCTTGAGGGACAGAGGAACACTGTGAATTAATTCAACCTAGCAGTTCAACTACCACAAACCTGCTACAAACTAATGAAATTACATGGTCAAGAAATAACAGACTTGTGCTATACTTAAGCTTCCTAAATTTCATTTTTCAAACACCTAACAAAAAGATGCTTCAAGAAAGGCTTATTATTTAATGAAATGGATAAATATAAAATTATGGTTTTGCTTTACTATCTAGGTAACTTCTACCACTGTGTCAAATAGTGGTAAAAAAAGCAGAAATGACAATAGATTTTCCTTTGATTGACCTGATCAAAAGGAAATTGTTATTACAAGTTCTATACAGATATAGCTCTTTATGACATTTTATTTACTTTCCAATGGGTACTTTGCACTGATTAGGTGAGAAAAAATTACCTTATTTTTGCTATTTATAACACAGCTAATGATTTTCTTTAGGGTGAATAGCTTCTTATTTATCTTCAGATGCTTTCCTTGACAGAATCAAAGTCAGAACAAAAAGGTCTTCATTATTTATTCTGCTACAAGGTAAAAATATGGGGCTGCTTCTTGTAAACAGTTTTACTTATCCAGATATTCTAATATAAATGGATCCTATTTTTCATATAAAGAGTGTTCCCTATCATTTTTAAGATTACAGTAAAAAGACCTATCTATTACTTAATTATCTTAAATACTAGTTTATTTCTAAGAAGCATCTGTTTTAATATAGTATAGCATTATTCTTGTTTTATTAAAATGACCTGCTATATAACTGCCCTTTCATTTATAGTAGTTTCACTTTTAGGATAGCTTTGAAAAAGGTTTAAAAACAGATGAATCACCACTTCTCCTGGGAAGCACTGTTCTGCAATAAGCTGCTGGCGCTTTGCCCCACATACAGACATTTTCTAATACAGTCATTAGGACAGTTCTTATCCCTCTGTCATATTACAGAATTAATGAGTTCTTTTCAATAGCTTTACAAAGCTCATATGACATGACATAGCAAATCCTTTCTGTTTTACTTAAATAGTGAGGTTTGAACCTCATATGTTATTTCAAAGTTCATGCATGCAAAAGAAGTGTGTCAGCCTTGCAATTTCTTGATTGCTGTTGTAGAGTTTGTTTGTCCTTAGTAAAGCAGCTGTTTGTTGAAATCTTGTGGAAATCTCTTATAGTATTTGGCATAAAGAACTAATGTTTCTTTCCTGTAAGTGCAATGAATTATCCTGTTTCTCTTAACCACTATAGTATACTAAAATTACAAAAACCCCATCTGCATTTAGCTTTTACATATGAAAATATTTCTTGCAATTGCCATATGGCTCTTTGCAAATTTCTGATAAGAGTAGCAATGACACATTTGTAATGAGATGTCCCAGTGCAATTCCCTCATATTAGGAAAGAGCATAATGGAAACATGAGGCACAGATTTAGCAGTAAAAGCATGCTTACCTTCATATGTTCCACTTTCTAAGAGAGCACCACTTTTCTCCAATTCCATAAAATCTTCAACAGTGATGAAAATATAGTCCACACCAGGGACTTCTCCCTCCTTATGTGGCCTTGTGGTGCCTATTAATAAGACAAAAGACACACTGTCAAGCACATGACCTAAATGTAGACTGATGGGTTTGGAAGTTTTAAAAAATCTACCATGTAAACCCCTTACACAGCACATTGAATGGCACATCCCCTTTCTGTGGATGTCTTTCAAAACCATATAGCTATAGTTGTTCAAGCTATCAGAGGTATACAAGATACATGTTTAAGATGATGCCAGATGCTCATTGGATGTATATTATTTATTCTCACTAATTAAAATGTATCATACTTATTTTTATGTTACTACAAAAACCCTCAGTGACAGCAGGCACTCGGAGTTAACACAAACTTTTGACATGTGTTTTCTAGGACTTAAACTTAAGTCTCATCTACCATTAATCTGCTTCATGATCTTTTAAACTTGTATTTAGTATACAAAATAATAAATCCATAAGCAAATCTGTAAGGCTTATGTTGAGATGCTTGTTTCAGTGACAGAAGTGGACTTGCTAAATGGTTAGGCTTGAGTGACTGATCCAAATCACCTGCTAACCATGCTATCAAACTAAAAAGGTGCTTATATTTAGTTATTGTCTCTGCTATCATCTCTGGATGACAGAACTACATAAACACTAACAGACCATTTTTCATACATGCTGAGAAGCAACTCAGCAAGCAGAAGTTGAGATGTTAGCAGGGAAGCATCTGAATTTGACCTTACTTTCTAACGGTTCAGTTTATAGTGGTCAAGCTATCCTTACTTTGACTGAAACCACTAAATAAGTCTCAGAATTCCATTTGGAAATAGGAGAGTTTTAGGTTTGCCTCAGTCTCTGAATGTTTGAAATATCTTAATCAATCAACATTTTGTCAATACTGTGGGGATTACATCACATACACAGGGTTATATTTCAAGACTGTTGACACTGGGAAGTGACTAGAAATCAGATGTTTCACTTTCTGGACAGAAGTTTAACATCATGATATTCTGCAAAAAGATGCTTTCTCTTCCTCAGTTATTAATCCATCACCTTAAACACTGTATTGTGACTCATATAATGCAGTAGTGATTCTGACATCTCTTCAGGTCAGTTAACATAAAATCTCATCTACTTTTCAATATCTACTGTTCAGATGTTTGCATTTAAATCTCTTGAATCATTCAATCTGAGACTCTTCATGAGATTAAGAAAACTAAGTGTAACTGTCTACATTTCTGCCATGTTCATAACTGGCTCCAGTCAATAGAGATCTCATCAATGCTGGAAGCAAGAGAGCTGTTCAGCTGCCTGTCTGCAAAGAGCTCAGTTCAGTCAGCCATACATAGGTCCCTGTTTGGTGCTTCAGATGTCCACGTGAAGCTAGTAGATATGCAAAGGACAAAATATCCCTTGCATTGCCCCACACTATCCTTTGCACTGCCCAAAATGCAGCTGTCTTCATCTCATTCTGAATCTTCCCCTCTAGCTAGATCTAATGGAGACTTCGGTGCAACAAAAAGCACACTGTAAGTTCAAGGTTCTCTCAGCATCAATAACAAGACTGCCTCGCTCTCAGTGATTCCTACTGGCCAGTATTAAATTTTGTCAGAGCCCTGGATAGCATTGAGAGTTGTCCAAACTCCTTTCTGACAGTGGAGACATAGAGACATAGTTAGGTTACCAGTACTGCTTGTCATAGACACCTTTCTCTCCCAACAGGCAGCCTGAATGTCTATGGCAATGACTGAATGAGCCCAAGAAGTTAATATTTTAGTAGCTGACACCAGGAACACATTTTGATAAATCTCTAAGACACTTTCCCTCGTTTGTCTGATTCCAGTTCCCTTTTCCTCTCAATGTTTAAAACTAAAACTCATCTTATTTCAATGTTCATTTCTGGGAATTTCACATTTGCAGAAACGGATTTGTTAGAATTGTTATCATTGTATTTCAAGGATGGTATGGTTAAAGCACTCAGACATTTGGATTGTCCATAAATATGCTGAATTTACTCCCCATGGAATATCTGACCTCTGGGGATGCTACAGCATCCTCAAAGATGTCCAAGCCTTTATGAGAACTGTAGAGAAGCACAGGGGTTCTGGTAAGCCCCCAAGCTCCTAGGAGTTCTGTCAACAGTAGAGGCATCAGATGTTTTATCTGCATGCTGTCTCCTGAGGAATTTTTCACTTCCAGAGTCTATTGACAGGAACTGTATCTTCCTCATAAAATGCTTTGGCAAATCAAGGCTATGTTATTCCTAGACATGGCACAGAGAAGAAGCTGGCATATTAGATGAGTACCTCTACCTTACTGTTCCTTATTTTTTTTATGCAGCCAAACTAGGATTACCAGAAGTTTATCAATCAAACAAAAATACAAGTTACATAAAATGGGGAGGTAAGTACTTCATTGAGGGGAAAGTTGTATCAGATGACCTACTGAGCTCCCTCTCAATCTAGATTTTTAATGACTCTATGACACTGTTACTACAGTGCTGTATGTTTTAAACACATAGACATTCATTAAAGCCATTCAGCAGAGACAACTACAAAGTCTCATGGAAGGTTCAACAACAGACTCGGTTATCCTTACACTTCTCTACTTCGGTCAACTTGCCTAGCAAAGTGTAATGGTTTAAATTTCATATTCTTAATTCCTCTCAAACTGAAAGTTGACGACTTGGTCTTTCTGATCTTATGTAATTTAGCCACATTCTTTTGCATATGGTATGTACATGATAATGCATATGCTCTGCATATCCATTAAATGCATGGTCCAATTATAGACTAATTCTATATCCTCAACACAATCAAAAGATCCAGAACTCCAGAACTTTAGAATCACCAGCATGTCACCATACATAGCAGCTTCTTTAATTTAGTCTCCCTTAATCTCAGTTTCCCACTGATTTTCCCAGGTGACTAATGTTTACCTTTCTCCATTTCTCTAGCTAATAGCAGAATCAACAGTTATTGCCTGTCAAGGTCTGAACATTGTGGTCTATATATAGAACCTTTTAGACCATAGCAGATTTTTATTTTTCCTTCCTTTTACACTAATGTAGAGTTACCGTCCTTAAGAGACTTTGTCTTGAATTACATTCATATTGACAGATAAGCAGGCCTAAAAGCTATGGTGATTCAAGATGTAAAACAAAGGACTAATTCAAAGTCTTGTATTTTTACCAAAACACAACACCTCTTGTTATACAACACCAAGGCTTAATAGGACACACTTGCTACTGCTCATAATATTTAGCCTTTTATTAATGTAAAATGAAAATAGGAACCCAGTTACCATTTTGTTACCATAGTAACATATGAAAAAATAATCT
The DNA here is from genome assembly GCA_013401255.1 of Urocolius indicus. Taxonomy (NCBI): domain Eukaryota; kingdom Metazoa; phylum Chordata; class Aves; order Coliiformes; family Coliidae; genus Urocolius; species Urocolius indicus. The sequence continues at coordinate 808,957 of WBNH01000696.1, forward strand.
TTGAATTCCATAATGAAAGAACATGATACTTTTAGATCTTGCAGGATCAAAATCAGCACAGGATATTTACACTATGCATATTTATGACAAATGAAATCTATTGTTGCTGCTGAACAGAAGCCACAAAAGGAGAAGCTTGCAAGTAACTGTGACCAGTTCATACAAGCGAGTGCTGCCACACAGTGTGTAACCTTACAGATTAAAGGAACATGGTCTCCAAAAATCTGGATTGATACTGACCTTTGCTTTCATAGGCATGATTCATCAATTTACTCTCAAAAACAACATTAAGGCAATTCAGTGAGCAACTACTTTGTCTGGATTTATAACTTCAAGATGGATAGCCAGTATAGTTTAGAGATATTTATACTATGTGGCAGATGTCTTATTATTTATTTTTAAAAGACCCTTTGCCTTTACATCTTATTTCTTCCTCTCTTCTGCAGGAGAAATGTGGCAGTTTACCACATTTCACTGCAAGCTTTTCATGCTCAATCTTATGTTATATGATAGTGACATATTTCTGGAGAGAAGTTAGGTGCTGTTTAAATGAAGAGCCTTTGAAAGAACATTTTTCTTTTAACTGAGTATAAGGTGCCTTAGTGTAGAAATGTAGACACCTAAGAAATCTTTTCCATGAATAAGAAAAGCAATGTGTTAATAGCAATAAGCTATTTCTGAAACACTACTTATATGAGCTTAGGGAACAATAAACAACATTTAACATTTAAATTTAACGTTGATTGCTACTGCAGATTGGAATAAGGGTCAATTAAGGTTGTGTTCAGTCCAGATACTCATTATTAGTAAAAAACTATAAAATTATTAACTCTAGAAGAACTCCAGGATTGGAAAGCTACACATCAGATTGTTCAGGTAGGAGAACAACTAGAAATTTATATGTCCGTCTTTTATTCTCACCATCAAAATGCATAATTATAACATTTTAGTGCTTATTTGATAACACTTTGCTCAGTTAACTTTGAAAACTTTTCTGCTTCTTGGAAATACTGTATCTTCACAGTCTCTGTCCATCTCTGCTACTTTCAAAACCAGGAAAGGTGCACTATCATTATTTCTTTTATTGCATGTAGTTATGCATGATAAGAAAAGAGGCAAATATATTTAAGTCTCATTACAAGCATATGAATGTTAGCTAAAAATCCTAGAACTGGTGACAGAAAAAACTCAAAAAGATGATCTGTTCTCAGCAGTATAGACGCATTTTCAGAGAATCACAGACGATTTAGTCTGGGAAAGACCTTTAAGATCATTAAAGCCTAGGATTGCCACATCCACCACTAAACCATTATATTGTTTTTTGAGTACCTGCAGTGACTCTACCACTTCCCCGGGCAGCCCTATGCTTGACAACTCTTTCAATAAAGAAATTTTTCCTAATATCCAATCTAAACATCCCCTGGCAATATCTGAGGCTATTTCCTCTTGTTCTGTTACTTTTAACTTTGGAGAAGAGACCAAGACTCACCTCATTACAACTTCCTTTAAGGTAGTTTTAGAGAATGATAAGGCCTCCTCTTCTCCAGACTATCCCCTCAGCCTCCTCTTTGGGGTTGTGGAGTCTCCCTTCTCTGGAGACATTCAAAACCCACTTGGACGAGTGAGCTCCTGTGTGACCTATTCTAGGAGATCCTGCTCTGGCAGGGCAGGTTGGACTAGATGATCTTTCAAGGTCCTTTCCAACCCTTAAGATCCTGTGATACTTCAGACTAAACAACTCCAGTTCCCCCAGCCACTCCTCATCAGACTTGTACTCTAGATCCTTCACCATCTTCACTGCCCTTGTCTGGACATACTCCAGCACCCCAATGTCCTTCTTGTAGTGAAAGGCCCAGAACTGAACATAGCACTCGAGGATGTGGCCTCACCAGTGCCAAGTACAGGCGGACAGTCACTTCCCTGGTCCTGATAACCACACTATTTCTGATACAAGTCAGAATTCTGTTGGTCTTCATGGCCACCTGGGCACACTGTTGGATTATATTCAGCTGCTGCCTATTAATACCCCCTGGTCCTTTTCCACTGGGCAACTTTCCACCCACTCTGCCCCAATCCTGTATCCTCAAGCCAACATGAGGTTGTTGTGACCCAGCTGCAGGACTCAACCCTTGGCCTTGTTGAACCTCATACAATTTGCCTTGGCCATTGATTCAGCTTGTCCAAATTCCTCTGTAGAGCCTTCCCACTCTCAAGCAGATCAACACTCTCACCCAACATGGTGTCATCTTCAAGCTTAGTGAGGGTGCACTCGATCCCCTCATACTGATCATTGATGAAGATATTAAACAGAACAGGCCTCAACACTGACCCCTGAGGAGCATCACTGGTGATTGGCCACCTACTGATCTTAATTCCATTCACCACCACTCTCTGGGCCTGGCCATCCAGCCATTTTTTTACCCAGCAAAGTGTACATTCATCCAAGCCATGGACAGCCAGTTTCTCCAAGAGGATGCTATGGGAAATGGTGTCAAATCCATTACTGAAGTCTCAAGAATATTTCATCTTTGTATGGTAAATATCCACACTTCACAGTTTTTGGCAGCATTACAAGAATAATATTGTACTAATAGTGTTCTTGTACAGTCTATATGATGGTCAGGAGAGCAGAAGGACACACCTTGGTCCCTGTATGGTCCAATATCTACTCACAGACTTTGTGCACAGATTTCAGTGCTCCAAGCTTATAGGCATGTTATAAATATTTACATTATTATGTTTTTTAGTTGCAAGTTAAGGGCAAACATGGTACACCTCTTTGCTATCCAAATACCTTCACAATTATTTAGCTGATTTGCATTTGGATTCTAAGATTGGTCCCTATTGCATGAGGTAAATACAAAAGCAAAGGTGTGTCTTTGCCTCAAGGATTTATAATGTAAATGAAAGGTACAGTAATAACCTAGTCCTTTTTGCATAATGACCTACTCCTAGATTAATTTTCAAAATATATGGCAGCAAATAGGACCTTACTGTGCTTCATTGTTCCAAATTTAACAAAACATCAAGAAAAAAAAACCTTTAATATATAAAGCCTTCTTATTAGACGTTCTACCGAAAATTTGTTCTGTAATTTTGCTTTTCATAACAGCTTGTTGTGGAAAGCAGTATGCCAGGCTGTGGTACATTAGAGTAGCTGGAGGGATCCCTCCTGCAGAAACAGACTGCTAATCTTTAATAAACTTCAGCTGAGCCCTTGGAATGACCTTGTATACATTTTGCCTTACAAAAATTCAACAATGTTTAATTAGCTCTTTTGTTTGTTTGCCAAATTACTCTGGGACACTATTACTGTGAGAAACTGAAATGTATGGGAAATTATACCTATCTTGTCAAATTACTAGCTGCATTAAGCAGAGAAACACCACATTGATCTTGATCTACTGAATTCCCAGCTGAAAGGAATAATAAACATAATTTTCAAGTAAAGTGATTTTAGATGTACTACAAAGCAGCAAGATTTGAGTGTTTGTGATACTTCTCATAACAACAAAACAAAACACAATAGCATAAGCCTATTCTTGCCAAGAGTCATGAACAGTTTTTTTCTCAAATCCCTAAAAAAAATGGCAGAGGTAAAGGAATGAATTCCAGATGTTTGAAAATATTTTTCAGAAGTAATAGTTTCAAGCTGATTGGTAAGTGGGTTGTCGGCAAACGTGATCCTGAAGATCTCCAGGTTAATCAACTCAAACACCACTAGCAAAGGTGCTAAATGCTCTACAGTGAGGCAAAGCCAGACATTTAGCAGCTGCTGAGTTGTGAGACTGCAACAGTATTTTATGATGTTACATGTACACAGAAAGAAAGGTCAGACATAATTTGAAAGAAAGAGTAAATTTTTACCATCTCTAGCTTCAGTAGAAAGTGAAAAGCACTTAGCCATATTTCATCACAGAATAGTTTCATTTCTGAGTGTTTAATTCACGTCAATTGAAAGGAAAGTTTCTGGTCCCTGTTCATTATCAGTATCCACTGATGTTGGCAGAAACAATCAATTAAATAGATGTCTCAATCCAATGTCCACTGAAAGCTGTAGTGCCTACATTCTATAATGCCATTTAATTCTTAGGACAATAATTTTATATTTTATAGTGTAAGACAGAGGCAGTGACTTCCTGGATTTGATAACTACAATGCACAAATAACCATGTCCTTTGTGAAAAGAATATGCATTCAGTCTGTGGTTCTTTAGATTTTCACCTTTTCTAAACTTGAGACATATGCATTGAGTAAGCTAGATAAGATCCTGCATGGTGCTTAGCAGGCTTATTACACTCCAAATACATATATACTTTCATTTTATTTCTTTAAAATTCAGTATGCATTCAGTAGCTTCTGATTTAACACATCCTGGGCTCTCTATTTGTTCTTTTGGTTTTGTGCTATGTGACAGACACTGCACAATGTGCATAAAAAACAACTGAAAGATAATTCATGCACTTCAAAAATTAAGTCATATTGGAGCTGAAAAGCAAAGTAAAATTGGCGTATGGGAATGACAGTATTTCTAGCTGAGGATTGCTGGTAGGAAGGTTATTTGTTCAGCTAATTATTAGAGGGCCATTGGAACCAGCAAGACATCCAGAGAAGAAATGCAGCACAAGAGCTGTAGGCTGAGACAGACACTTATTGACTCTTCTTTAAAATAAACTGTGACATATCCAGAGCTACCCATTACACCACGTGAGGACTGATCATTGCACTTTGGTGCTGTTACCCTGTGACAGGCACTGATGTGCTGGGTATTCCCTCCACAAAGGTACATGACTCATTGCCTGGGGATCACAGCATGAACTCCATTTCTCTCCTGCTGATGGTGAATTCCTCATTACATTTGCAGAGTACTTTTAAGAACAACTCTGACCCAGCATTAAGCCCAGCTACACAAGTTTCATTGCCAGCACAGCATTTGAGCAAATGTTTCTTCATAACCTTTGGCAAGATAATAGTTAATAACTTCAGAGATAAAAGCTAAAAGCAAGGAAGTGTGAATACTTTGCGTCAAATAAGAATTGAATATTGCAGAAGATACTCGTAAAAACAATCATAAAAAAACCCTCCAAAACAATCTGCTAATGCAGATACCATAGACACTTAAAACACATTCTATGTAATTCCCGGAAAACATCAAATTAGGGATTATAAGTATTCTGGAATTTGGAAGTGTAGACCTTACAGGAGGTGGCCATGTGCCTGAAGGAAACTGATTTTGAGTACTCAAAAAGTGAAAAGATAAGAAAAACTAGTTAAGAATCTGTTGTATCTAGTGACAGGACAAGGGATAATGGAAAGAGGCTGAAACACAGAAAGTTCCATTTAGACATAAGAAAAACTATTTTACTGTAAGGGTGATGTAGCCCTGGCACAGGCTGCCCAGGGAGGGTGTGGAGTCTCTTTCTCTGGATGTCTTCAAAACCTGCCTGGACATGTTCCTGTGATGTGATCTAGGTGGACCTGCTTTAGCAGGGTATTGGACTAGATGATCTCTAAAGGTCCCTTCCAACCCCTACCATTCTATGATTTTATGATTCTATGATCATTTTGGATTCTACATTATTCCCTCAAAAGTTTTTTTGGTTGTTTTTATGTTTTAAAGACAAGAATTACTGCCAGCCATGAAGCTCTAGAAGACACTGCTGTTTACCTCATGAAACATGTTAATGCAAACACTCCTGCAATATATCCCAATATTTTCCATGCTTATTATGAAACCAAACTACCGTATCAGCTTTCTAGATTCTCTAAAGAAATATTTCAGAATGGAAATTTGAAAATCTGTTGCCAAATGTATGGTAGATTTTGGTGACAGGAAGATGGGTGTTTTGTTTTGGTTAATTAGGAACTTGTAGAGTTAATAATTAGTAAAGTCCAAGCTTATTTTTTGTACATGCTTTAGACACTCAGAGTTGCTCTTTCATGGATTTCCACTCTTTCTGGTAAAGAAGTAAACTAAAACATGATGACAAATCTTTATAAATTTTGGAAATTCAGACTTTTACTCCTTTTGCACAAAATTATTTACACTTCTATAAACCTTTCTTCTAACTATAAACAACAAGTCTTTTACATGACAGTGAATATATGTGTACAATACAACTAGCTGAAGAATCCAGATATGCATTAGGATATTTTGGAGACAAAATCGTGTATGCACGAGGTTTTATGTTTCCATACAGTCTTTCAGAGTTACAAAAGTCTTCTGCTAATGAGATCTAGAGAGAGACTTTTGATGTTACTGATAAAGGTATACCTAATTTAATGCAAAACACTTTCTACTACTAGAAAAGCTTGATTAGAACGCCTTTGGAAGAACAAAACTTTTTCTGTGAAATGTCTGATGTATTGCAGCTCTTCAAGAGGACAGATGATGTAGCTACAGAACTGCTTGCATAGCAGTCTGTTGACACATGTAGCTCTGCTAAACAGTCAGGTATTAGAGCTGATATTTTCCCAGTCTTAGTGATTCAGTTATTCCTGCTGACAGTCCAGCTGACTGGACCATCAACAGAAATGAGATTGGGGATAGTTTTTTCAACTGTGATATAAAAACTTCTATTTATACTGCACAACATTGAAATATACTTTCAGAAATCCTGGAAACCCACCACATCTGGAATAAGTGACAACAATTCTGCTAACGACAACAGATTCTGCTTTTCACAGAATTACAGAATCTTTTATATTAGTTGATTTTGTTAACATTATTTATAAACTTTTGTGGATGCCTTTTCTTAGGCAGCTTGTAGCTATTGTTAGAGAAAACTGTTTAAATCATACACTGACCATAGTGTACCTTGAAAGATTCTACATCTGCAATGATAACTTCAAAACTGAAGAAATATTTATATTCTTAATCATTCCACATATTTTACTCAAACTTAGGAAGCCAGCCACTCTGTATAATGTCTACTTAATATTATATTTCAAAAGGATTTGTGAAGTTGTTAGCTGTCGCTAATAAAACTATGAAAATATTTATAAATGGATTTTCTAAATCTACAGTCTTGCTTTGAGAGGCATTAAAAGAAGGACTGCGGAATGGCTACCACAGAAACCATCCACAGATTTATTCCTAACCGAACTCAGTTCAGGTGTTTTGAAAATTTATGTCTATAATACAAAACAGTTAATTAATGGATCAAGAATGTGAAACATTATTAGGATTTTAAGGGTTATTTACAGATTAGGGTAGAAGACATACAGAAAAAAAAGAAGGGATTTTATACTTATAACAGGGAACCTATTTAATACATGTATATGAAAAAAATTAAATCTGTTCTGTTGTCATCCTTTTTAGTGAACAGAGTTCAAAGAAGTGAATGAGTGACCATGTAATACTGTGTGCAGCACCCTCAGCTGATTCATAGCTGAAATCCAGGTGGCCAACTGCTATCCAGACAGCCTAGCAAGTGCTGAACTGAGACATAGGGAACTGCGTTTCCTCAGTAGGGATCCCGTCAGTGCTAGACAAGATTTGTCATTGTGGGATGCCACCACATGCTGTATGAAGGCTTTGAGCAGAAGAAGTCATGTTGTGGGACTGCTACCCATGACCGCACTGCTCTGTCTGTTTAGAAGCACGTTTCTCATGCAGGCTACAGGTTATCAAATGCTGTACTTCTCAGGCACTATGGCATAGCAAGCACATGATTTCTTGTCTGATTCCAGAGAAAGCAAAACCATCTTGTTTCCTTTCTTCCTCTTACTTTCCACTATGAACAGTAAAAGCAGAATATACACAATAATGATAAGGACTCCTTGGTAAAAACTATTCTGTTGGTGTTCATCCATTTTTCTCACAGGGAATAAAGTTTTGACTAAACTCTGAACTTACTCAGTAAATTCCACGGAAACACAATGTTTGGGGTTTTGGTTCTAAAAAGGCTAGTTTAAAATAGTGAGAGACAAAATGTATTCTTCTTTCAGATAAATTAATGCATCATGGAACATTTGTATCCTGTTATTTAGAAAAGAAATGTATTATTTTGAAACCACCTTAGTTTTTATATTTAATTACTTTTTCCTAAAAACATGACTTCCCATAAAAAAGCCCCAACTAATCGAAACAGATTTCTTCCCATCTGTTTTCAGTAAAAAACCCATACTTTCAGCTTAACTCACATTAATAAAGAAATACCTCAGTAACAAGTTAAATAAATTATACAGGAGTCATTATTTTATAGCATGCTCACAAACTTAACAGTGCATGCTGCAGATTTAGATATTGTGACTATCTTCAAATTTTTATAAGAAATTTAAACAGCCTTGTTCATTCTTCTTTTGAAGATAGAAAGAAAAATAAGCTTAGATTAAACTTCAAAGGAGTAAAATACAGGGAAGGTGAGGAAATAAACATCAGGTAATTTTGAATGCAGGGAAAACCACTGCTATTCTTATCTCTTACAAGAATAACTTCTGAGGTGTAACTACAGAACTGGTGAAGATCATTTCATGAGGACTACATGCTCCAACTAATGGACAATTTCCTTTTTCCAGAGGAATATCACTGTTGTTTGAAAGGTTACGTCTGAATAAAGAAGGGCTTGGAACAATCTGAAAAATTTCAGTCCTGAGCATGACCTTGATATTATTATTGTATTCAAGAGTGCTGAAAGAAAAGTTGTTGGTGAGTGGCAAATGTTACTCTGGCTGGCTACTTAAAATTGCTATTTGTCACATACAATGAGGTTTCCTTTTCTGATATAATGACTTGTAAAAGTCTTCCTTGCAACATTCAATTCAGTAGTCACTAGAAATGAATAAATTCTATTTATTTTAGCTCCAAATGGACAACAAGAACTGGCATCTGTTCTTACTGATGATAACAGAGCAAATTAAAAGTAGCTCTATAAAATTGAAACATATCTAATTATACCACATTTATTTTTATGGACATAATTAATAAGTATTTAAGAATTTGTAGCTCTAGTAACACAGGAGACATTAGAGGCAATATTTTGCAATTGGCAACATGATAACTGATAACTTGGAACTGACTTTCTTAAAGTCAACAAGTGAAATAATAATAAGCCTCTCTTTTCTACTCCTGCAATCTAAATAGCAAAACTGCAATTCACTGAAATGCGAGCATGATTGGGCCTAAACATTAAAAAAGAATTACATAGTGTCAATAGTGTGTTATATCTGTCAAACCAGAGAGGACTGATGAGAAGCCTGCCTGCTCTGAGGAGAGACAAGCGCAGAGGCCGTCAGGGAAGGACTGAAACATCCATTCCCTGTCCCCTTATACTGCTTGGGGGAGAGCAGGCAGCAACACTGGGATCATGTGCCTGAGGGGGAAAGGGGTGGTGAGAAAGGGATCTTAAAGGGCTGGTCATACCCTTCATCGTCATTCTATTCTGTATTGCTTTTGTTTGGGTATGTTTTCTGTTTGTCCTGTTTTTGGATTAAATAGTTTCATTTTCGTCCTCAACTGAGTAGACTCGTCTGTTTTGCCTGGGACTATACGTGGTGAGTGAGTTCTCTCTGCCCTTCGGGAGTTCCAAAGGCCCTCAGTTACTTTTCTCTTCCCTGTCTTGTTGGGAGCTGGAGGAGTGAGCAAGTAGTTGCTTGTGGTTCTTTGTTCTCAGATGGGCCAAAACAACAATGAGCATAAGCATCACTTCACTGTTATTAATGAAAGTAAGACAGTATAACTTAAAGATACATCTTCATCAAAACCCAAGGAATACTGTTCCTTTACATAGAAAGACCTTACAGGGTTTCATTTCAGTTTAACTTTTACTACTACCAGTAAAAATATATACTTCAGAGAACTCAAAGAAATTAAATATGTCTCAGATCACTTTAAAGCCCAAAGATACACAGCAATGTAGTAGAACCATCTGTACCCAGAAAAAAACAATGATGAAAATCCAGCAGATTGAAAAATAACTGTTTTGATCATGAAGAATGTGTAGAGGAGAGTTGGCTCCTTTGGATCAACATTTCAGTGTGTGATTCTTCCTAGGGAAAGGGGGTGTCCCTACACATACACTGCAGGGTTGACTTGCTACCACTGGTATTGCTCTGATGGTGAAGAGGAAGACAGGCAGTTTATTTTGGCTTAGATTCCTTCCCTGTGTTTTTACGGCACCCGACATTTGTCACTAAGCTGTTTAAACATGAACACTGCTGTGCTTATTCAATAGCAGTCAGGATGTACTGCTGTATGCAGACTTGCCAAATCTCAGCTAATACTGTTGTTCCAATTATTTCTCCAGAGGAGAACAATGAGTTCTGGAAGGACAAGGCATTGCTGCAGTCTTTACTGGAACAGCAACACATCAGTGCTGCAAGCATCAACTCTTGGGGCACCATGCTCACCAGAAGGCAGGAGTCATCTGCACCTCAGGAAGCGACTTCTCTCCTCATTTACCAACAAGCTGCAGGGTTGCCGCACAGTAGGACTTCTTTTATACAGCTGTTCAACCAGCTCACGTGGCGTAACACTAAAATAATGTACCTTCTCTGCCAAGTTCCCAGGTTGATTTTCAACCCTTTACTTTATAGAACCAGTTTGCCACAAACAGGCTTAGAACTCTCAAAATCCTCCAGATAAAACCATCAACTCATGGACAAGTGTGTGTACCACTGGTGGAACATCTTTGTCAACTGTTTGAAAATGATAACACATCTTCTCTGACTAAGTAACTAGATCTTACACCAAACTGTGACTTCAACATCTAATCTGCATAGTTCATTGTTTTATTACCAGTGTTTCTTGCTTTTAAAAAGGTTTCATTTTGTTTGTTTAGAAGAATGTACTTCAAAGAATAAGTATGAAGTATAAAGTATAAAGTATAAAAAGCTCCCCCAATAAAAAAATACTAAATCTAATAATACTTTTTTAGGGCTTGAAAACCTAGTCAAGAATACCTGTTGCTGAATTAATCAACCTTGAGGATGACAGATGACAAGAAACAAGCCTTTTTTTGTTTCTTTGTTTTAGCTATAGTACATAGTTTATGGAAAGTAGAATAAAACAATGGCAGCAACAACAAAGATATGTGTTGGTTGAACTCCACAATACAAAAGCATTAAGAAGAGGTAGAGCTTTCAATACATTGGATTTGCTTAAAGCATGAGGGCAGCTAGTACATTTTTATTAAAGTAGTATATGTATGTTTGTATCTAAATTGCACTGGTCGGCCAAATTAAATCTAATAAAGATAGTAATTACAAATGAAGTAGTGCTGTAATTCTTGCCTAAGCCCACCTCTTACATGTCCACTGAATTTTTTTTTTACAGGAGGTATTGCTTGCACATCATTCTGTATAACAAACATTGGATTTTAATGACGCTTTAGGAAGATTTAATGATGTAAGAATTATGAGTACAAATTAGCCTATTTGTTATTTAACTCACAGTTGTTCTTTTTATGAGTAAAGAAAATTAATTCACCACCAATATGTTCGAAATCTTGCATTCAAGTACTTCTTGAATGAAACAGTTCAACTTGTTGTTGAGATATTATTCAAAACATGTATGGAATAAAGCATATTGCATATCAGGAACCACTGGAATGAAAAAGATTGTTATAAAGTTTTACTAGTCAACAACATTTTGAATAAATCTTATGATCTTATGAAGATTTTGAAAATGACCTATTCATCACTAGAGCCAGTAAGTCGTATCTGAAATGATCTATTAACAATTTAAATTCTGTATCACTTTCTTTTTCCATGTGATTTATGCAAATTTTAAAATAAATATGCAATCATCTCTTATCTTTTTAAGGGAGTGCCAAACTGTCACTACATAAAAAGGTAAAGACACATTACAGCCTGTGGGATTTTTTATCAGCTACAAGTAAAAAATGATCAAGTTAAATGCAAATCTCCCACAAGAATCAGTTCTACAGTTTCTGACATTCTGAAGTGTGACTCTGAGGCTTTTCTTCGGAAATAGCTTTAGGGAACAATATAGTTATGAAGAAACTAAAAATACATAATCATGTCTGCAACTAGTATAAATAAAATTAATTTCTGTGATTTATACCAGCCAAGAACTTGACTTGTGACTTGAAAAATTTTAAAGTAATTGAAATCAAGCTCATAACTCACACAGTGCAATTTTTTCATACTTTAATATTAATTTCCATCTAAAATGATACAGTAAATAACATGTTCTATCTTACTGCTACTGTACCATCTTACAATCGAACAAAGTCAAGGAATTCACTGCAGGTGAATTATTTCACTAATACCACAAAGCACCACTATATCATCTATTAAACCTTCATCGATTATTGGGTAGAGTTTTTTTCTACCCAAGAGGAGCAGTTGTCTTTTTAAAAAAAAACAAATCTGTGAACAATATGAGATCCACAAATGTGCCCTCTATCTAAAATGTAGACAAGTCCAAGTGTTTGGCAGAATCAGCAGACTACACTGAGAAAATACAAGGAAAAAACGGCAATTAGTATTGCAAGAGGAATTGGTTGTGTACAGTAGCCATCTCAACAAGAAAAACATTGGCCTTTTAACAAGAAAATGAACATGCTATAAATGTTCTCTTATCGTTGCTCTTTCTTGAAAATGTTGAAAGTCAAAATGTCACAAAGGCTGAAACATATGTCAGTCTTACTTATTCGCTAACTGTCTTCATGATGCTAATGACAACACAGGTACAAGAAAAACTTGTGCATAGAATCATATATCAGAAATAAATGTACTAGTTATTAGAAAACTGAAGGAAAAATACAAGAATGATATACACATTCCAAATGATCCCAGAGTCGCTACAGATCTTACAATATTATAGGAATGCATTTAAATGTGTAAAATAAATGAACTCATAATATGTTGACTCAGCTACAACAAGTAGTGTATAAACAGATAACAGGAAGATTAGAGACAGAAGAATAAAGATGAGTATGAGTGAAACTAGATGTAGGTCCAAGGCATGTATTTTTTAGAATCTCACAGTGAAAGGATTTAATTAATGTTTAAAATTTTACATTATGGGAAAGTGACTGATATATCCCATTATAAACTATTTTAAAAGCAAACATTTTGTTTAATGAATAATTACATGCCTCATAAAATGTCTAGTTCCATGATCTATCTAGCAGCTAGAAGCGGAGTATCTATGCACTGAGACTAGAAAAAAATGCATGTTTTTAATACAGAGACTAATTAACTATTTGTATTATTACCATTCAGTAGTTTCTTGGTATCCTTAAGCTTAGTTTTTGTAGGAATTGGTCTTAATTTTTAAAAATGGTTGAGGAACACTGTCCTTTATGTAACACAGGAGGTCAGACAAGGTGAACATAATGATCCCCTCTGGCTGTAGAACTTCTGACTATGAATTCAGCACGTAGTTACTGATGTATTTAGCTACAGAAGTATTAGCACATTCAGTTTTGGGTAGGGTAACCCTACTCTTCCCTCAAGCTGCCTCTCAGCAAAGGCAGGTAAATGAATCAGACTGACAAAGAAGCAGCAGCTTCAAATCATATGAATAGCTTACCTCCATCCATCTAGGGATAAATTATAGTCTACGGAAGATGTATGACATCTTTCATAGTTATAGTTCAGGGATTTCAAGTCACAGAGATTAAAATCTTCTCAGTGCTGCTCAAGTATTGATGACAAATCTCAAATATATTATGCAAGCATACTGCTATCACTCTCCAGTTAGTCTTTTTCTTCATCTAACAGAAAAAAAAAAGGGTCCACTACTTCCAACTGAAACTGGATCTGCCAATACAATGGTTTTGCCAGAGATATCCAACAACAATAGGGGAAGTAATTTCCTCAGCCTAAGCTCTTCCTTAATCATGCCAAATACACTGAAAGAAACAGAGCAAACATTATCAACAAAGATATTAAGAAGGAGGGGAAAAAAGACATTAGGAGTAATCAAACACTGAAAGGTTGCCCATAGAGACTGTACATCCTCGTAGATGCTCAAAGTCAGCTTGACGAAGTCTTGAGCAACATGACTACCATACAAGATGGATATAACTTTGAAGTTGCTCCTACTGCAAGTGGAGTGTTGGACTAAATGATCTCCAGATGTTCTTTCCAGGCTAATTATTTGTTGATCCTGTGATAAATAAGTTTATCAATACAAGAAGTGGTGGCTGCTAGTCAATTACAAATGGCCAGCAGGGTGCTACCATTTTGCAAGGTTTAAATTCCCAAAACATGTAGCAGACTTGACTAACTACATCATGTGCATTTAAGGCCACCCTGAATTCTCATTTTCATTTGTGTTTTCCTCTCTCTAGCCAGATAACAAACAGGAATACATTTAAAAATTTGTCATCTGATTTAATAACGGAGCCAAGGAATATACTATAATGTGGCTCTAGTAAGCCAATCACTCAGAATGAAAAATAGGAAAATAAATTTACTTTATTTTAAAGAATTGTTACTTTATGAAAAACAATGTCTATTTGCCTTCTGCTGACAGACATAATGCTGTGATAAAAAGTGAAATGTTACATAAAAGTAACCATAGTAATGTTTAATGAACAAAGAAATGTAAGGTCTTTAGCACGCCACTTCTCTAAAGCCCCACAGGAGCCCTGCAGGAACTCGTTCTTGTTAATTGGTTTTAACAAAAGAGATATTATCAACAGAACAGGTTGTACACAATTGTATAGTACTATGTTTTCCAAGGCAGAGTCACCTTACATTATACTCCTAATTAAGAACAGGACACAGATGAACCTACCACCTCAACTTGTAAAGCCATCTTCTTTGGGCTGTGACATAACAATTCAATTTTGTTGATCAGGGAATACAGAACTAAGATAAACAGATTTAATGGAATAATATTACTTGTTTTTCAGTATAAAATTATTTTATTCTGTCAAAGAAAACTAATGACTGGATTCACGTCTACCTCACATTGGTCTACAACATATTGGCAGGAAAAGGTCCTAGAGGGGATATGTAATTTCTCCATTTTCTTTAAGTTGCATGTCATAAAGCCATGATGGTACAGACGTGAAGGAGACAGATATTTTCCCACTAGCAACGCACTTTCTTACTTTAATTAACAGGTTTGAAATTAACTTTTCAGTCTCCATGGAGTTCTTGATACTGCAGCTTATTTAACAAGATACTTTGATGATGAACTTAAGAAGGTTTGTAAAAGATCATTACTGAGAATTCCACATTCCTGTTAAAAAGGTTTTGAATGAGCTACTCATTATTGTGTTAGTTGTAACAAATTTCTAAAAAGCAGTAGTTTTGGTGTAAAAATGTATCCACTATATAAGTAGGTACTTTCCAAGTGTACAGCCTTGTTTTTTTATGAAATGCTTATACATGACTATTTTATTTTTGGAAAAGATAATATTTTTGCTGACATCGTGTATTGAGGTAAAATAAATATAAGGTGTCTGATCCTGTAAAACCTACTATCATGTCATATTTATTTAGCGAATGACTTCTACACCTTGGCTACTAGCAGAAGTACTATTTCTCCCTGCCTGAAAACTAGGTCCTACTTGGAAAAAGGAGAATCTCCTTGTAATTTCATCCTTCTTTCCGTTTACTACAGTTTTCAGCTGCATTCCCCAAGACGTTTTAGAATTATTTTACTTCGCATTGTTTCATCATGCAAACATAAACAGCAGGAAAAAAATGTAATTAATCTTAGGATAGGTTGATGTTTCACCAAAGCTTAGATTAAGATTCTGAACTATTTCATATACTCATTATTTATAAGATTTGCAGTTAAGTAAAAAGTCATCACAAAAAAATCACAGCATAAAACTACAAGCAAAACATCTGCAAAAATGACAGGAAGCAAAAAAATGGCATGAAGTTGACAACAGAAGTCCCAGTGTAGATGATAGTTTGTACAAATGGATAGTACAATTAATATAACTGTGTTCTCAGCCATGCGTTATTTAATGTAAGAATGGAGTTATTATTTTAATTTTGTTGTCATTTAAACTCTAGACCTCTGAGTAAGTTAGGTAATGTGTAAGAAACTTTTTTAGATTTGAAAGGTATTTGATATTTGAAAATATCACCTTATGCCTGAAGTACAAAAATTTCCTTTACTGTGTTTAGAGGTGCAACTGATTAACACTCTCCTTCCTTGTGATATACTGATCTTCTTCCTATCTCTTCACACATGAAGAGCATTCAGTATATTCTCATTAATTTATTGGTCTATCTCTCCAAATGTGAAGTTCTGTGTCCATCCAACAGATACCAAAATGAACTCATCCTCGTATATCCAACGTTCAATGTCTCTCACTCATTAGCCTGAAGTACTGAGTTGTAGGTAACATCCTCTTAAACCATTTGCATTCATAAAATAGTTAGAATGTGCCACCTAGAGCCACCACTGCAGATTTCAGCTGTGTTTGAGGAATGAGATAAGAAGTCTGAAACTAAATTTCTCAGAAATTCTGTTTTTTGTATTTTAAACTTTTCTTTTGAAATAAAATTCTTATATGCTACTAGTTGATAACAGTCACTGATTTAGAGACCAAATATATAAATATAGTGCAAATATAACAAAATTTGCCTCATACTCTTAATGCACAAAACTCAGATTTCTCTTTTCAGTTGAGTTTTGGGATATAACTGCTCTTATATCTGAAAAATCCTCTGAAATTCTATTCTGTTCTGTTCTATTCTGTCATTTCCAGTTTTGTTCATCTGTTTCAGTAACAGTGGTAAAACTATTAACTCAGTATTTATTTCCACAGAATGAAAACACTAGGACAGATGGAAAAAGCATTCAAGATAAAAATTAGTAATAGAAAAGAGTAGTCCATTCTAGATATCTTCATTATCCTTTAGTGCTAGAGAAATAATGGACAAGATGTAGTGAACACAGGAGCCTATGTTTCAGTATAAGACACTGAAAACGTAATTTCAACCCCAGAAACATTTTTCATGTGACTATATACACTGTGATGTCCAGTCTGGACCTCATATTTAACAAATGCAACTTTTAAGTGCTATAGTGAGTTTGCTTATGTGATAGGTCAATCAAGCACCACTCATCTACTGTCTAACTCTGCAAATAAGTTGGGGCTGACACAATTTTGTTCTGATTGCTTTCACCTGGAACATCTCTTATGAGAGAAAGTGAACCCTATTCTTGTGCAGACTTTTGCAGAATCAGAAGAAAACTTGAGGTCATTCTTAGTAAATCCCCACACTTGAACTATACATATCATGTCAAAGATATCTCAGCATGGCTAATGTGAAGTCTGGAAGAACGCTGCTACTCTTACCATCCTTTGCAAATATGGATACAGATTTTTCATTCATTATAATCTGACTGTACATCACAAGGTGTGATGAAATAGTTATTTTTGCATATTATCTATTGCTACTGAGATTTAAAAGACAGATTTTTCTGCAATATAGATATATACACATGCAAACACAGAGAAATGTGTTATAAAAATATACTTATAACATATAATAACATTCCTTATTTTTTATTTGGTTCAAAACATACATCCTGCTGTCCTTTCCTGAACTTTTTCCAGTGTGTACAAGATTGTCTACTTTCATCAGGTTGAATTTTAAATATGGAATCAATTGGAATATCCGTGAATCCACCTGAAGACAATTCCATTTAAGGACTTTGAATTGGCTATGTAGAAATATTTCCTCAGAGACTTAAAAAGACTTCAACTGCTCTGAAAATAATTTCTGAAAATAATTCCACCTACTTAGGAAGAGAAGAGAAGGAGTACCATGTCTATGGCCAGCTAAGAGGAGCTAAAAATATGCCTTTTAGTATAGTTCAATTTATAAACCTGAATAGCTCACATTTCTAAGAATGGAGGTCTTGAGCACAGTATAAGGAAGAAAAAATCTTATGGTTTTATTATTTTTATATAAAGTGTCCCAAGAAACAGTGTGCAAGGAAGCTTATCAACAACTTTGTTTTACATCTATTGTGAGTGCAGTCCTTACTACAAAATGCTCATTCTGAAACATCCACTCTGTAATTCCACCAGTTCACCAACACTTCATAAACAGTCATCAGGAGATGACTACAAAATATTGACAGATTGCTGTAGAATAACCACACAGTAAAGGCTAATGCTACGAGAAATACTTAGAACATTTATGATATCAAAATAAACTGAGCAGGCACATATTTAACTGCATCATTTCCACCATTGTCTCTTGTCACTTGACAGAGCCTCTAAGAGGTGAGTGTTAACTCACATTGGTTCAGTTTTTTTGGTAAGCATCAGTTACATAAGCAGTCTTAGTGTCATTTTAGAAACTTGCAGAAGTAATCTGATGTTTACATGTTCACCTGTCTTCTGATGTTATTTCCATTCATTTACTTTTGACCTTGAGGAATGTACAAATCTATTTAATATATTTGCTAAACAAAATATAAAATGATGATAATTTCATTCCTCACCAGAAACCAACAGTCAGACATTTTTCTACAAGTACTGAAGTTTGCCTCATGCTTTCATATGTTGGCCTTATCCTATCGGAGAAATAGGAAATCAAATCCATTGTCAGGCATGGAAGGTATTACATGGTTTACAGGACCCTATTGCTTCATAAGAAGAAGAGTTATTACAGCTTCTAAATGATAATGTATAAAGGCCCAAATCCATTTCTAGTTTTTAGGTCTCGTTTACAGCTGTTATCTGTAGCTAGATTTGTGTTCCTATACTTGTGAGTTTCAAAGGTGGCTATATCTGGTCCCAATGAAGCTTCTTTTACGTACGTCAGCACTAAATACTTTCCATATCAGTAGTCCTGCAATTTCCAGTGGCAGAATATTTCACTGGGTAATTGTGCAATATATATTTTATTTCTACTGTATAAGCTTAAGTTTGTATAAAGAAGACTAGGCCCATTACTCCTAGTTGTGTGTTTATTAATTGAGAAAATTAGTCATTCTTCTCCTTAGTCTTTTTTATTCATTAGTAGATCATTTTCACACTTCTCCTCTGTATTTTCTTCCACTGAACATGGCTAGATCTATAATCATCCTTGTCAGTTCCTACTTTTGAAATTTATTTTATCTAATTGTTTTCTAATTTATTTGCTACTTCTCCATGCTTTTGTTTCTCCTTTATCTCATACAGACTGAAGTAAATTTAAAAGTTCCTGTAATTTCAGCAGTTCAGGATCAAGACACAGTTCCCAACACTCAGCAGAGTAATTTAAAATAAAATTTGCCATTGCTGATTGCATCATAGGTAACTTGGTTTTAATTCACAATTTCTATCATGATATTCTTGACAACACAAATGTGCACAGTTTGTGCACGCATTTCTTTTTAATTTAATACATAACTAACTTTTTGTCAAAAAACGTAACAGCAATTCAAGTTTTGTACATAATTGACTCTCTTTCTAAAGCAAACGGTAGGACATTTCTATTACTGAATTTTTATATTTTTGGAAGCAAACAATATTGTAGTATACCAGCTGCGAAGCAGACAAAGGAAAATTACAAACTATCAGTCAACAAAGACTTTTATTTTTTTAAAAAAAACAACAAATGCTATTAGTCAGACAAAATAGTACTGAAAATAGTTCTACACAAAGTATTATAGTATTTTAAACAAATTTTACCCATTACTGCATTTCATTTAAGTGCTCAGTTTATGGGCGTTTTAAATACAGCCTACAGAATAATACACTTTCCATGTTATTTCATGGAGTTTTGTAAATTACTTATTAGGGTAGTATTTCCAAAGCTATCTGCTCCACACATGTACATATTTTTATAAATCTTGCCACAAACCACACAGACAATTATGTCTAGAGCTCATCAGTACCAAAACTGAACTCTCTTCTTAAAATAAGCAAGAAGAAATAGAGAGATATGTTGCACAATCACAAACTAACCTGGCAACTTTTATTTGGTTTTTAAAGTCCCCAACACAATGGATGTTCTAATGCAGCAAACAGCACTGTACTATCCATGCAAGCCTACTGATTTCAAACAAAAGAGAAATTTGAACTCAGGATATACAAAGACAACTCAAATTATCTCATCTGACCAGGCAGGATGTCAGACTATGGCTCAGTCTAGATTCCTCCCATATTCAGACAAATATTTGAATGTTTATTTATTTGTTTATTATTGTTGCATTATTGAACTTCATGGTTGTGGTGGTTCAGCCCTAACTGCACAATAACCAAATCAGCCAGCTACTCACTCCTCCCCAACTCAGCAGGATGGGGAGGAGAATCAAGAGAGAGTTGTAGAACTTTCTGGGTTGAGATAAGGACAGTTTAATAGAACACGACAAATAGTAGGCAGTTACAATGCTGACCAAAGAAAAACAAGCAATGCCCAGTGTAACTGCTCACCGCGCTCAGCCTGGCGCTAAGCCGACGGCACAACTGCAGTTCCCACACTGGCCACAGCACTGCCCCGGCCCAGGTGCTGCCCTTATATCCCGAGTGTGATGTCACATGGGATTGAACAGCCTGGCCACGCCCCCCAGCTGCAGCTGGGGAGAGTTAATTCTATCCTGGCCAAACCCAGGACAATGGTCAGACCCCATTCCTAAGAAAATGTGACAATAAAATACTCATACTGTATTACCTGAGGCTGCAACTTGAGAATTACTGACAATTCTCCCTCTGAAGAGTAAGGGTGTGTTTGACAAAATCATGTTTGCCAGTAATAGTTTAAAGTGTTTAAATACATGAGTGTACACTTGCACTTCCATGATTTAGAATTCACTATTCGCTTGTGGAGAAAATTCTACAGATGTTGTAATATAAATAGGAGAAGTTTTAAAAATGTCTTTATGGATACATAGAGAGTGTCTGGTATTAATAATAACAGATTGTTCAAAGAAAAAAATATAATTTATCAGATAGTTTCTGTCTCTAAGATCTTACACTTGGTATGAACATTTTCTTAAGATCAGTTTCAAAATAATTTCCCCCTATTTTTTGTCTGTTTTATCTTTAAATCCCATGTAGACTTGTTCATAATTCATATTAGTGTTAAAATAGAACTCATATGGTTTTTGCAAATAGAAAAAAGAAACTAATTCAGACCATTCAATTGTCAATTCAAATTCCTTAATCATAATCCACCTTGACACAGTGATATATGTAATGTATAGGCAGGAAGACCTATAATATGAACAAAATTATTATTTTATATTTATATGATTATTTTTGAGTATCCATAAAATTCATTGCAAATCACGTTCATCTTGCATACCTCATTCACAAATCTCCAAGATGAGCTAAGAACTACTCCTTCTATTCACAGAATTGCTATATAAAGACACAGACAGATGAAATGAGCTGTCCAGTGTTATTCATTATCCAAGCAGCTAGAAATAGTCTGAAGCCCATGGCAAAAATAAATGTGAATTTGTGCTTCTTGATGAGCAGGTTTTGCACCAGACCTGGAAGGGCAGATTTCAACGGAGGATTTTCAAATATGATGAGAAGGAAGAGAAAGGCATGATGTAACAGTTACTCTGTTGACAGGTTAAGCCTCCAGTTTAATTAAAAATGTTGCCATTTATTGCAGTGGAATATTTCTGAAAGATTGTGGTGGACTAGCTGAATTTTACAGGAAATGTTTCCTACAGAAGCAGGACAAGGCCAGCTTTAATGCATTAGTGAACTCAGCATGACACGTAAGCCAATTAAAATCACATCATATATTTCACTTACTCAAATTATGAGCACACAGTCATAATAAATCTAATTACAGTATGATGATGTAATGGGCAAAAGCTATTGTTTATATAGGAGGCCAGAGTCTCTTTTTTTTCCTCAAAATTTTCTCAGTTTTACTTAGGCAATTGTCATTTCTACAGCTTTGTTAATAAAACAGAATCTCAGTGTTCTACACTGTGATCACACAGTATACTTTCATGGAAGCATTTAACAGGAATAAAAGAATCTTTTAATGTTTAAGACAGTCTTAATATGCTCTCCTAAAAACAAGAGGTATTTTAAAACCAAACAACGTCCTTCAAATGAAAATTCCAATGATATACATCACACTTCTCACGAAGGACAAAGTTATCACTGGGACACAGCACTAGCTGTTAATACTGCAGAAAGTAGTATTTTTATGTCTTTTCTGATTTTTTTTCAAGAATACCAGAAAGAGAAAATGTTAGTACTGTCTCCTGAAGTTTCTTTCTGGGAGCAAGGAGTGTAAAATGAGTTAAACAACTGAAGGAACAAGATTGGTTTCTTCAGTTTAAAAGGTATTACCAAGTTTCATTTATTTTCAATATTTCTATTTCTCTCTACTGAAAAAATATTATTAGACATGGAACATGGATAAATTCTAAGTCAGGATTTTAAAGCAAATAGCACATGACAATTCATTTTACAGACAGATGACTGAGTAAAGGATTTAAATTGATGTTTTAAATTTTTCTTGAAAAAAAAACAGCTACAAAACAGTCTCACTAGTCTTACCTTCATTACACAAGGAAGCTGAATAAGTAAGAATAGTTTGTTATGTTGCGTTGTGTTTTTATTTTGTTACTAAGAGACATTAAGAATTGGTCTTGATTTCATCAAATAGTGACTTATCTGAAGTTAAATTTAATAAACTTGTTGTAAAGAATTATTTTTTTTCTTTTTTTTTGAAAAGAAATACTTTGAAAGAATAAGCAATTCTCTAGAGTACTTTAACTGGAAAACTAAGAGAATTTTAATTACTACAGTGGAACACTCTTCAACTGGAAAGACAGCTTCATTAAAATCAAAGTGCATTGTCAGAACATGCCAATTAAAAAGTTGTAACAAACATGTAGAAATAAGGCATTAGAATTTCAGTGTTTCATCCTTATTATTCACTTTGACTTATGCATTACAATATTATTTTATATATTTAATAGTGTACATTTGCTATTGAAATATTCCCATATACAACTAGCAAATACATAAATTTTGACTTTTTAGTCCAACTGGAACGAATGACAAGATCAAAATCCTTAGGATTACATATGAAAGCTTGTGTGATTCGCTGGAATAGATAGTACTACCAAATAACTAGCTTTCAACTTTAGTAAGTTTTCATCTTCAACTTATATATGACCATGTAAAATCATGAACACTGAGGCACCAGCAGATTGCTACCACAAGATGGGATCCTGCTTACTATACATGTGATGTTTGCATGAATTTTGTTTCAGGCCACTACTTTGAGTTGAGCTGGACTTTGAGGCCTGCTCAGGCTTCCTAAAGCACGTTCCATGCATTATTGATGAACCTCTGAAAAGCTAGCAACAAAATATATAGCAACAAAGTGGAAATGCTACATCCTAGAAGAAAGCTTTCTGTTGTTTGAATGTATTACCTACTGCCTCTTTCTTTAAAAATTAATAAGGTGCTGAGCATTGCTTTCGGAGAACTTTTAGCTTAGGCAGGATTTCCAAATAAATCTCACTATTTACATACAAGGCATTCCTGAGTTCTTCTTAACACGTTGTTCTTCATTCACTACATTGCACTGTGCCCTTGTCTCACTTAGTCTATAAAGCACATAACAATTGTTTTATGATAATAAACACTGCCTAATCTTTCTATGTCTTACTTTCCAGGACTATTTTTCTACATTGTCATCCATCAATGGATATTTCCTTTTATATGTCTAAGATTAATGAGGCATTACTAGTCAGTTTTGATGCTGTGGAAATTTTGTTTCTTCTATTATGAAAAAAACCCCAATTAACTAGTGACCTTCAGATTTTGGATCTGATTTTATTTTTTTTTATTGGCAACATATCAGAGCCAGCAACAAAAATATTTAAAAATAAACTGGCATATAACAAACGTGTAGTACATTTCTCTGGGATAAAAGAAAGGGAGGATGGGAAGCAGAAAGAATCACAATTCTGAATATAGTTGTGCAAAGCATTGACTTTTTATGCATGAATTGTAAAAACATATGTAAACCTATTTTTACATCATGTCAATCAAGCACTTATTGTAAATCAAAGTGAAATACGTCATTTTGCTTTCCATGTTTACAATAGGTTTTTAAAAATTCCATCCTGATTAGAATCCTTTTTTTTTTTTTACCCCTAATATAAGCATAATTTTGAGATAGAATCCTTCCAATAGTTCAGTTAATGCTTTTTAATTTTTTCTTTTCAAGCTAACAGCTTTCTATGTGATTTCAAAAATGGGAATAGTTTCATAGTGAAATGAAAGTTTCCATCCACAACTAAGCCATAGAAGAGTTTAAAACAAACACACAAGCAACAAAAAGAAAGAAAGAAAAAAAGAAAAAGAAGGGATGAAATAGAAAGAAAAAGGGGAAAGAAAAGAAAGAGAGGTAGGAAGGCAGGAAGAAAAGGGCATAATAGGAAAAAAAAAAGCCTATACCAGCATCTTTTCCAAAGCCCAATGCACCTTTATTCTCCTGTGCTAGCTCTGTGAGAACTGCCAAACTGAAATCTGCAAAGTCAAAGGCAGCTTCAGAAGCAATACTAAGGTGTGTTTGTTTGCTTTTATATGCCGAATTGCCTGTGACTAAACTTGGTGAAGAACTGAAGATTTTAAAAAGCTAATTATTGTGCGGTTTTCCAGGTTTCTGTGATTATGCTGACAGTGTTTCCAAGGACAGCATTCCCTGCCTTTCAAAGTTACATCATTTTCTCACCATAGTTTAAAAAAGCTTTTTTTTTAAAAAAAAAACCCTGCATTTGTATCTGACCAGTTACTTGAAAAAACATTTTTTGTATTTTATGAAGTCCCATTTGAAAGAAGTTTTGAATACAAGTTGATCAAAAGTTTTCACATCTCCAGTGTGCACTGCAAGGATGAATAATTTCATAATCAACAAGCAAAAGCATAAACCATTATTCAGTATTACAGATACTAATTGGTTTAGCTGAGATAGCCATCTCAGCTGTAGCACTGTCTTTGCCTGACTCAACCAGGCTGACAAACACAGGAATCTTCAAACCACATGAATCATAGACTGAAAACAGCAAAACTGTTTGCAAAAGGAAAATTACAGAAGACTCGGAGAACCTCTGCTGGTCCTGTTCCCTTCTTACAGTTTCTTGTTTCACTTTATTTTGTTAGTTGTTTGTTCTTTCATTAGTTTTCTCTAAGTGAGGCTAGGGGAAAGTAGCAGAGCTGAAGAAGAGAAGCAGACAGATTTTTGTGGAAAATCTTTTGCTTGAACTGCAGATTTGAGTACATATGTGGTTGTGTATTACTGCCATCTGAAAGAGTGTCACTCCAAAACTCTCTTCCATGGTCACTGAATGGCCTTGAGTACTGTGAGACAGGGAAGGACACAGGTCTATTGTGGGTAAAATCGTTCAAAAGCAAAGCTTGAAATCTCGGCTAGTAAGTGCTAGTAAGAGGTAACATTCTATGCAGAACCAGGATACATGTCGCTCATAATCTGCAGGCTCATGAGATCTTGTTTCAGGGCTTCAACTAATAACTGAGAGCTTCATTCAAAGATTTATCACCTTTACATTGATTTCAGAATAACTGAATAAAAATTTAAATTGTCTGGTATGAGACAACACAGACAGCTGATCTCACTTAACTAAATTCTATCTTTCCAATAGACTCTCAATAGACTTTTTCTATCAAGGAACAACTCTCTTCAACGTTGCTTCACTAATGGC
Organism: Urocolius indicus; assembly: GCA_013401255.1. Taxonomy (NCBI): domain Eukaryota; kingdom Metazoa; phylum Chordata; class Aves; order Coliiformes; family Coliidae; genus Urocolius; species Urocolius indicus. Next base: position 834,557 of record WBNH01000696.1, read on the forward strand.
ATTTCAGTGACAAAGCTGTCTAGTATATTTATTATAATTCATATGGGCAAGGATCAACAAATATGTAGCATAGGTTGAAATGTACATCAAAGGTGAAGACTCAAGAATTCAGGGCAGAGAGAGAAAGTTTTATGTTGGATCTTTTCCCTCATGTGGAGCCTTTAAAATGAAAGTAGTGTGAAGAAGCTGTAAGATTCAAGCAAGAACCATTGGTCAAAGTCTGGGGTTTTTGTAACTTGGCCAGTCACAACAGATAATAAAAATGACCACTTCCACTTTGCAAGTCAGTGATGGGTGAGTCTATGAACATTTGTAGCAAATGGACTTGATCACATTTAAAAATCCAACAAGTATACATGAGAAGCCCTGCCATTGCCTGTCTTAACTATCAAGTAGGCCAAATATTTCAGACTACAAAAAAAAAAAACCCAAACCAAAACAGAACAAAACCACTCTCACCATTTTCTATGCTTTCAAATTATGTTTTTCCAATTCTCTGTCATAGTTGATCACTTTTGTTATTTCTGTCCACACTGAGGGAAAAGCAGGAGATAGATATGCTAAAAGTTTCAGCAACTAATGAGGCTATGTAGTTATAAAACTGAGTTAATACTACTCAACTCACTTCTGTTACTTATTTACAAAACACAGTTGCTTCTCCTTGAGTAGCAGTGTTACAAACACACACGTGCAATTTATGAGAAGGTTTATGCTTTCATAATTTTAAGCAACAGAGTTACTTCAAGAAACCAACAGCTTTCAGCTGAAAACTGACAGGGCTTGGATGACATGCAATAGGTGGACATGTGTATGTTTCCAACCTGTTGCAATGCAAAGAGAATGAGTCAAGTTTATGTCATTGTTGCTCTCAGTACTGATGTGAGGCTTCTTATTCACAGACGAGACTACAATTCTCAATCATACTCTTGAATCTTGATTAAATTCTGGTATTAATGCATTTTGTTCCCATGAATATGCTTTAAACTAACTTTAATAGCTCAATTCTCTTAATTATCACAGCAAAAGATGATGTCCTTTCTAGCTGGGACTGAGAAACATTTTCTACTCAACTGTTCTAAGTAGCCTAAAATCTGAAAAATTATTACACTTCATCATGGTTTGGAGAACGGAGAAAGGGAAAGAATTACTGATCTGTATGTGGTATTATTTACGAAAGTCAAGATGAATGAATACACTCTTAAGAACATTCTTATTTTATCTTCAGTCTGACCTTAGAAAGTAAAATGAGAGCTTATATACAGAAGACGCATCAATATGTTATTAAAAGAACAGATAGCTTTGCTGAACTGCTGCAGGACCCCTCCCACCCCCCCCCAAAAAAAGTATCCTTCCATAAAAGCTGATTTCATTGGACCTCTGGGAAACTAGTACCTTAAATCATTGATACAAGCAATTGCACACTAAGTTGGAATGTCAGTCCTGGTAGGTGTCAGAGAAAGCTATTTGCATATTATTACCATTCACTCCAGTCAGTGGAGAGAGAAGATTAACACAGTAGGAAGCGTGGAAAGAACATGAGTGAAATTAGATATGTATTTTCAGATCTTGATTTTGTTTAGAAGTTTCTACCCAAACAAATAGTGACTAAAAAGCACTATGTGGCTAAGCCAGCAAATAAAGTAGAAAATATGAATCCTAATACAACATTCAGATAAATGTCATCTCTCTCAGGAACTATTACAAGCAACCTGAACAATCACTTCAATTATCCCAGCTTTACTTTTTAAAGAGAGAAAATAATAGTTATGTCTATGTGTGTTGTAAATGGATTCTGGGGTAAACAGATAAAGAAATAGAGAGTAAAGGAATTGCTTAAGAACAGAATTTAAAATCCCATTGTAAGGGTAATCTTCTGTTCTGAACTGCTCACCAGTGGCTCTCAGGAAATTTCAAATCTGCAAAAAACTGGCATGTGATCTAAAATATTCACTTGTATCCTTGATGGCAAATATCAATTCATACTCCTGTGTATTCTACGCTGACTCACAAAGGTATAAAGGTAAAACTTCCCACTCTGTGTTTACAAGTTCTGCAGATTAACTAACTCTCATCACTCTCCCAGGAGAATCAATATCCAAATCAGCCTGTAAGGTGAGATGTTTGCACAAGGAGCAAACAACTTTGCTTACATGGGGACCTCACACATAAGACATTTCTCTGTCCAACTTACTAAACAGAGTCCAGAAATTATGAAAATTATTCTTAAAAATGACATTGGAAAAGAAACCTGCCATTCCCCTACTTGCCTTTTGGACTTCGAAATCTCAGAATCTTTACTCATCCATGTTTCCCTGACTGACAGGATATAGGCTTTTGGGGGAAAGAAGTGCTATTTGGCATAAACTTTTGAAATTAGTCCTTTCTATGTTTAGGACCTGAATATGATCCAAAATCACTTGTGGCTTAACAGAAGAATACAGGATTGCTTCAGATGCTACCCAGGCATGGGCCAGCTTCCAAATTAATATCCTCTGGTGTAAATTTCAAGTAGCCCCATTGACTTCTGCCAACTCCACTGGAGTTCCTGCTGGAGTGAAACCAGGGTGAGCTCAGAATCTGGCAGTTCATTATAGAATATGGTCCACATCACATGCTGATTGTTTTATAAAAGTAATCCTACTGTAAGGTCAGTGGTGTTTAGCCCAAAATACACACCTCCTGCTTACTATAAGCTCTATGATCGAGGTGATTTGCAACTTCATACTTAATATTTGAAGTGAGGCTTAAAGGTGCTTTGGAACATTTGCCATCCAAAATAACAACTTGGAATATGCACTACAATATTCTTTTCATTCTCCAGCCCCAAAACCATTAAGAAATATGATGCCAAGTATTTTTTCTCTGTACATTATGTGGTCTCATTGTTTTTTACTATGAGCCACCTCTCCACCTTCATCTGCCTATTACTAGAACAAGATCAGTTAACAGCAACAGAGCAAGTTGGTTCTAAAAATATCTGTTTATAATCATTATTTACTGACTGAAAACCAAAATGAACTTAGTGTAAGGCAATGTAGTTTAAAGATTGACTTAAGATCAATTAATATGAGTACAGAGAGTTGTTCTGCTGAGGAGTACAAAGATTGTTTTCTGTTTAGGGGCTGCCAGCTGCTCTATCTTGTGTTGTGCCAAACACCACAGGAGTTTTCTTTAAAACTAGTACCAGAGGGAAAAAAACTAGCATAAAGGAAGGAAGCATAAGAAGATTTACACCTGATATTTATATCCTACGTGATAGATTTTCTTTTTTTGTTGCAAAATTGCTGTTAAGGGCAATCTCCAGGCCAGGGCTGGCCAGCATGCCTAGGAAACAAAGTTTGAGGAAGTGTTACCACATTGCAAGAACTTGAATCATTGCTAAATGATCAATTTTTCAGTAATACTAATAACTGAAAATGAGTGCTAAACACTCTCTCTACACTGTTAGAAGTAAATATCTTTTATTGAAAAAAACAACACAATAGAAATAATGTCTGCTCTCTGCCCTGGGGCACCCCACAGAATGATGCCATGCACACTATCCACTGCATGAATAATACTTGATACTATTTGTTTCCTAGTCCATCTGACTGTCTACTTTCAAAAGAGGAGATGCATATCACAGAATCACAGAATGGCAGGCATTGGAAGAGACCTCTAAAGATCATCCAGGGAAGGAAGCTCCACAATCTCCCTGGGCAGCCTGTGCCAGGGCTCCCTCACCCTAAAAGGAAAGAAGTTTCTCTTTAAGTGGAACTTTTTGTGTTCAACTTTCTGTCCACTACCCCTTGTCCTGTCACTGGACATTACAGAAAAGTGTTGCCCCATCCTCTTGACATCCACCTTTCAAATACTTGAAAGTATTAATGAGGTCCCCCTTCAGTCTCCTCCAGGCTGAACAGTCTCAGATCCCACAGTCGTTTCTAATAAGAAAGATGCTCCAGTCCCCTGATCATCTTGGTGGCTCTGTGCTGGACTCTCTCCAGAAGTTTCCTGTCCCTGGTGTCATCAGAGAACTTGCTGAAGGTATACTCTGTCATAGAATCATAGAACTGTTTCTACTGGAAAAGACCTTTAAGATCGAGTCCAGCCTTTGTCCCATCCCTATGAACCACTAGACTATTTCCCCAAATACAACATCCAACCGTCTCTTAAACACTTCCAGGGATGGTGACTCCACCAACTCCCTGGGAAGGCCATTCCAATTCCTGACAACCCAACAACAATTTCAGTAAAGAAATTCCTCCTAATATCCAGTCTGAACCTCCCCTGTTCCTTCATCCAGGTTGTTGATGAAGATGTTGAATAAGACTGGCCTCAGAACTGATCCCTGTGGAACCCCACTGGCCACAGGACTCCATCTTGACTCGACTCTGTTGATCAGCACACTCTGGGGTCTGTCATTCAGACAGCTCTTGTTTCACCTCACCATCCACTCATCCAACCCACACTGCCAGAGATTTCTGATGAGGATGTTCTGGGAGACAGTGTCAAAAGTCTTACTGACGTCAAGGTAGATGACATCTGTTGCTCTCCCTTCATCTAGTCAGGCAGTTATACTCTCATAGAATGCAATCCGGTTGGTCAAGCAGGATTTCTCTTTGGTGAATCTTTGTTGAGTCCTCCTGATAACCATCTTTTCCTTCATGTTTTTTGAGATGGTATCCAGGATGAGTTTCCGTTGCCTTTCCAGGCATGGAGGTGAAGCTGATCAGCCTGTAGTTTCCCCAGTAGTCTTTCTTGCTTTTTTGAAGACTAGAGTGTCATTGTGCTTTCTCCAGCACTTTGGCATCTTGCCTATCCTCCACGATCATTCAACAGTGGCTTTGCAATCACATCAGCCAGCTCCTTCAGCATTTGTGCATCCCATAATTTATGAGTGTTAAGCTTGCCCAACAGGACTCTAATCTCATCCTCATCCATCAAAGGAAAGTCTTCTGTTCTCCAGACTATTCTATTATCCTCCAGGGACTTGGCTTCCCGAGGGTTGGTCTTGGCAGTGAATACTGAAGCAAAGAAGGCCTTCAGTAGTTCCATCTTCTCTGCATCCTCTGCCACCAGGATACTCACATTCTCACTAACTTTCCTTTTGCTGCTGAATTATTTGAAAAAGCCCTTCTTGTTTTCCTTTACCAGGTATAAAGGTATACCCTTCTATTTTTTTCTTTTGATACAAAGGATTAAATTCAAACAAACAAACAGATTCAGAGGCAATACTTGTTCCTATAGCAGCCATTCTAATCCACTTATTCTGTTCTCCTCTTGGCTTTATCAGTCTTCACTGTTTCCACTCCAAGCGTGTTTTCCACAGGAAAGACAAGTAAAAACCCATCAAACCTGAACGGACCCTTGGAGGGGGACTGTGAAAAAGACTGTAGGGTACAAGACTGAATTCTAACATAAGGTACATTTTGATAGTTATCCTAAGATACTAGCTAAGTAAGACCTGTGACAGTGATAAAGAGATCTTCAGAGTAGCCATTTTTTTCTAATACTGCAATATTATCTGTATAAGGAAAAACAGGTGGATCTCTGAAGCCAGTATGATGGCTCTTTCTGCCATTTCTTTCTTCCACTGCTCAAATTCTGCCCGTATCAAACTCAGATCCTTCTGGCATGATTTCAACTACTAAAGCTTGATAGAGACTGATAGAGAATGGATACTGGTTAAACAAGAAGTCTCCTATTGTAATTACCCATAAGTTCTTAAATATTCTACAGGTGGACTGTTCAGTGAGCATACTTTCACATGTATATTTGTACACAGGTACAAAGCCTCTGAAAAGATGCTGGTATGTTAAATGCGAAATTTTGATTCTGCACATCACACAAGGTCTGACATTTTCCACTGAATCTGTGCAAGAAAGGTAACAATGCCATACATATTCATTAATTTGGAAGCATTCAAAGTATATCTATTTAGAAATTGTGATTTCAACACAAATACTTTAACAGATTGTACTTTATGTATATATCTTTTTATGACATAAGGGGATACACTCTAATCTGGAAAAACTGCTCTGAGTAATTTGCATCCTTATATCCTATTATAGATTTTCCTATTTGGATTTCCATCTGGTCTTCGATATCCTTCCAACTTTATTACTTTAATGAGATCATCTTGGGGTTACATACCTATAATTTTATTACTATTTGGAATTAGCATTACCTGCTTACCTATCCATAAACTCTTTAGTCTTACCTTCTCAGCATAACAATGAACAATGCTTGGGTAATGCTGCTACAGAATGAACAAAAAGAATAGAAGTGAAATAATCTCACTTTGAAGAATGCCTAATTAGGAAAAAAGAGTTCACGCCAACTTTTTTCTTAGCCATGCCTACCCTATTCCAGAAAAAAAAAATCCCAACCCACCACAGAATTCAGGGTTTACAACCAAAGATTGTGATCTATGTCTGGTGGATCTTGCATTTAATTTTTGCCATTGGCTTGTAATATACCCTTGAGGAAGTTCGTGTCTTTGGGAAACTATGAACAATATATCCCCAACTGTAGCAATGTCAGGATGGCAGAATGTCAGATGTGTTAACAGAATACATTAAACACTTATGTATATTATAGTTACTATGCATAAATATTGGTAGGAATAATTTCATGCTCTGCTTTCATAGTTCATAGGAATTTGAGATAAAAACCCTAGCAAGGCATACAACAAAGAGACACAATATGTTTTGCATTTATGGTTGCATAGGTAATGCAGGAGAGATGACTGAAAGAGTTAACAAATCCAGTCCACTCTTCCTGTAGAAACAGGTTCTATTTTAAATTTCATAGGCTACCACATTCTAACTAATGTTTTATCCTTACGCTTTCCTCTGAAAAACTGATCTGACACCTTTGAGTAATAAGACGTATCTCCAACTTCAGCCCACATCTGTCCATGGCCAATTTATTCCCATTTACTTTAATGTCCAGATTGCTTTTTCAGTAAAGTATCTATTTTAACACCTTTGTGTTTGCACCTTGGAACAAAGCGATCCTTTATCAACATACATTTTTCTTCCTGTCAAGTTTTCCCTCTTTCTTTTAATACAACTAACAGAATATCCCTCTCTATTACTAACCTAAATCAAGTTTGTCTTCTTAAATATTCTTTACCAGCACTGTGCAATAAATTTCAGACATGGTCACATGAGTTTAATTAATCCATGCTGTTATCTTTCTGTCAACATTTCATGTGGATGAGTCTCCAAATTATAGCAGAAATATTTAGTACAATACTATGTGATTTTTTTATCAGATAAACTTTGGTTTAATCTTATTTGTACTCTTTCATGATATTCTGTTCTCCCTTTGTACTGAAAATTCATCTATCTTCTGTATTTTACACTAACATCATTAAATAAATCATTACATACAATTTGTTCTAACAATGATCCTTGTTAGTTCTATTAATAAAATCCCTTTAAGACCAATATTGACCTTTTAACAAATCCTGCTGATTTTAGCTAGATTCCTTTATGGCCCACTACCCCATAATTCTTTTATTAATCCTAATTTTCTAAGGTTTATCTAATAATTTCCTACGTGACATCATATTAAATGCTTTTCTGAAATCCTGTCAGATTACATTTAGCCTTGTTTGTAGAAAGTTACTTATTTGGTTCGTTTTTTTTTCTTTCAGAAGATCAGTTATAAAGGCAATTTTAGCACGACCAACCCCAGTAAACTCATGATGCATTTCTCATTTAGCCACTAATGTCTAATTACTCTTTCTTTCAAAATTTGTTCATAGGTTTTGCATGCATTCAAGGTCAGTCTCCTTTACATTCCAAGTCCTGTCTAAATGAAAACCCTCTAGCTCTTCATTCCAGTTGACTTCACTAATTAGCTTTCTTAATCTCTCAGTCTTCCCTTTTCAAAATTGAAGTGTTTAACTACAAATGTATTTTGTTTATTCTTCCATCTAATTTAAACTGAATAAATTCATGAAGCTTCATTGTTTCCTATAACAACTCCTATAATATTTGTTTGAAAATAATTTCAAAAGACAATCACCTCTTCTTGGTCTTTTCACTATCTTGTAACAGAAGGAGTATAACTGGAAATAATTGCTATTAGTAAGTTCAGGCTATAGCTGGATGTTTACAATATTCCGTTGTAACTAAACTTCCTGCAGTTTTCATAACCACCATTATATGCCAGAACTTCTGCTCTATGTCTTAGTCTGACCAGAAAAGCCTCAAGAAGAATCAAAATTTAATCCAAACAGGACTCCTTATCATCCTTCCAACAAAAATTTTTAACAGAATCATACTGTTTGTCCTGGTTTTTATCATTTCTCTGACATATCATGCTACTGCACAACTCTTGTCCTTTTATGCCTATTGATCTCATTCAGCTTTAGTAATTTCTTTCCATGCCTACTTCCTCTTCTTCTGGTATTTCTTTATCCATTAAAGACATTCCTTATGTATTACATAAAATCCAGCTCTGAAAACAACACAACTGTTTTTCCCCTTCCAACTTATTTCCTGGTATGAAGAAACAAATTCTGAGCCCTCTATTTATTTTCATCTGCTTATATGCTTTCAACCTTCTTCTTCAGCTTAACAGACTAAAAAATTCCCTTCTATTGCCGTTTTTCTTACCCCAGCATGGTAAAGCGTTATTTTCTTGAAGTGCAATGGCATTGTTATCATTTATATACAGGAAAATGGGGTATCAAAGAAAATATCATGGTAAATTAAAGTACACATTTGTTAGAGTCACAAATCCATTTCTTACTTAACAGTCATGGATTTCATCATCAATTTGTACTCTTTTGTCTGGAAAGTATTCATTTATGCAGAACCACAGAAGAGGTGTTCTTTAAAATAAGGCATAGTTAATAGCAGCCACTGAAAAATGTCTCACTTAAAACTTATTCCTTAAGCAAAGGAGAATTAAACAAGAATTTTATCTCATGTCCACAGCAGATCTTTTCTATCAATAATATAGGTAAGTAGACGGCAAAGTTGTGTTTTCGTGATTTCTGACTGACTGTGCTCATTTTGTCTCCCAAACGAAGTAGAACCTTTCTCTTCAAGTATATGTACATTTCAGTACAATAACTACCAATATAATAACACACTGATATGTAAGGGCATCTCTAAACAATACAGACATAGGAGGAGATACAATTTCTGAAATAACTACATTTTTCAAAGAAAGATATGGAAAAATAAAATATGGAATTTATGGTACAGGCTTTGACTACAAAGTACCCTGGGCTTGACATGAAACCTGACTTTTTTCTTTTTTTTCTCAAAAAAAAAAGAGATTTCTTATTAAACTGTTGTTGAAGTCAGTGAAGGCTGCTGTTTGATAAGGATAACTTATGCTTGCTGGTAACTTCATTTCAACTGAAGGAGGAAGTAAGTGACACTTAGACTTTGATCTTCTTTTTATTGATAGTATAGTGTCATTTCACTAGAATCTTCCCATACAAAATACATTTAAATGTAGACTGTTCTAACTGGGCATCCTAAATCACTGGTGTGAATCACAGTCTTACTCAACCACTTCACTTTCAACAAACCTATTTTTGAAAAAATAGTCATTGCAAGTAAGCTGCTTTTGTTACACCCAGAAAGTCTGTGCACTGAATTTCCAGCAGTCACACTGACACACAATGCATCCCACGGTGTTATCAGCCATAAATGATGCCATCTGGTCAACGTGACTCTTGAAAGACCCTTAGCATTATCCCCATGATGATGGCCTTCTGTAAGGGTATTGAGATGTGATGTTTCTACCCCACTGCAGCACAAGCGGCAGCTCAACAAAGGTACACTCCCAGCTGTGTTCTCCTGCTCTATCTGTCAAGGATCCAAGAGCACTTCCTGAAGAAAGGCAGTGGTGAACTGCAGTACCTTGGTGCCACGAATCAAAATGACTTTTTCAAAAAGACACAAAAGCCCAGCCAGAGACAAGTTCAGTTTCAGGCTTTCTCCTGAGATAATCTAACAAGGGACCTAGTGCTCTCAGTACTGTAACCCCCAAAGACCTATCCTCCTGTTCACCACTCCCAAGCACTGGAGAATACTTAGTTCCAAAATCTACCCTTGGAAATCCTACAGCTTTAGTGATCCACAATGCAGACAAATGAAGGAAGACCTTCATGGAAGGGTCCTGAAAAATAATATGCCTGACAATGTTTAGTCTATCACTTACAAATTTTCTAGGAAGGAGTAAAATTCCCATAGAGGCTCTTCACTGCAGTTCTCAACTGTAGTGATGAATCTTCCTGTCTCCATTTAAAAAAAAAAAAAAAAAAAGCCCTATGTAGACTGCGGCAGTGCCTCCAGTGTCTATTACTTTAATGAGTATTCTAGCTCTTCCAGAAAGGCTTGAATACAGTTTCTTAGTTCACCATGCAGTGGTTTAATTATTAAATCTAAATAAGTGAAGTGCAGAATCTAAATTTGAACAATGATGAGGAAGTCTGAGCAATGGCAGGTTTTCAGGAACATTTCTTGAGGCAGCTAAGGTTTATTTTGGGGGATTGTCACACAGCAAATATAGTTATGTCTTGCACTGTTTAAGACAGTGAAAATGCAGGGGGATAAAATGGGTTCACATCATTCTACTCTGTAATGTGAATTGCAAATAGTATGTTATTGGTTACCAGGCACAGGACCAATTAACTGTGTGGATTTGGCAAGGATCCAAGTTTATAAAACAGGGACAATAACTATTTGAAACAGACTTCAGAAAGCCTTACTGGATAATATTTAAGAAACAAATTAAAAAACAGATGAAAACTACTGCATTAGGATCACTGATTTAAATGTGTTACAAATCTGATAACAAACTCTCATCATGATCTATTACTATATCTTTGAATAGGTTATTGCTACTATTAAAAACACAGAAGAATTAAATGTTAGAAATAAGAAATACATTTGTTTTCATCTAGATATGTAGCATGTAACTAAGCAAACACTGTTTTGGTTTGGTTTTTTTTCCACTAGATGATGCCTACTTCTGAATACATTTTGTCTTGGAGCAATCATTTGGAATATGGGTTAGAACAATATGCAAAACAGTAATATATGTATCAGAGTAGTAGATAGCAGGAGTGTGCAGAGTACAAAATGCAAGATAGTATGAGTCTGATAAAGTTTCACATATCTACCATAGTGCTGTATTTTATTTGATTAATGAAAAGTGCAAGCTAAGTGTTGATAAAAATTTAAAAATAATCAATCAATTAATAAATTAAAATAAATTAATTTAATTAATAAATTAAAAAAGATAAAAATTCTGAGAATTTACAAAACCATGAATCATTGATGTCTGAGGTACTACTTACACCAAAGAAAATAAACACTTGGTATTACCTGTCATACGATAATCTTAATATTTGTACTGACTGTTACCCTTGTCTTCAGTATACTACCTTTTACTTTGCAAATGTCACCAAGAACATGAGATTATTCTCATGAGGAAAGTCTGTACTGGCAAGTAATTGAGTATCAGTACAACAATTTCATAACTGCTAGGCCATTTATCTAGGCAATCAATATAGACCAGCAAACAATATGCTTCCCTAAATAGAGCTATTTTATTTTTCATTTAAAAAAGTTAGTCCTTTTTTGTTGGTTTTGTTTTTGTCAAGCAAAATAAAGAATAATAAATGGTGACTTGAAAACAATTTATAAACTCTTATTCAGGTGAATTAATTTGTCTTTTCTTTAGTGTCTCATCCATCTCAGTAGAAAAAAACAAGTCAGGAATATACTAGTCTCGCATTTGAAACCTGTTGGTAACATTACTTCTTTATATGAGGAAAATAAATAGGTGCTATAAAAATTTGATATTTTGATATTTGATATTTTGGATGCTTAAAGAACACAACATCATTCCCTGCAAGACAACTATGTAATAATAAGAACCTCAGGGCAGATTTTGATGTTACCAACATCAACACAACTGAAGTTTTACTCTCTTGACTGAAGTAGATTTACAGTTAACTGAGATCACAACAAGACCTAAAACTCTTTAGGTTTGGGCTGGGATGACCAGTCAGATACTTCAGTTCTCCTAAAGACAATGTTTGAGCACTGGCACAAGTTGTCCAGGGAGTTGAGGAGACTCCATCCTTGGAGATATCCAAAGCCATCTGTACATAGCCCTGGGCAACTTGGTTGACCTTGCTTGAGGAGCGGTTTGGACCAGAAGACCTCCAGATATCCCTTCTGAACTCATTCTGTGATTCTGTAATGACTGCTCACAGATTTTCTGCTCACTTAGTGCTATCCTTTCATTTCAAAAAGACCTAAAGAGATTCCACTTCTTAGCCTAAATAACTATGGAAATGTTACAAAGGAATACCTTATATTGGTTTCCCATAATTAGGAAAGGAAAGAGACCTCCACCCATACCACCCCCATCAAGTGTTTCGTGAGACACTATTCTAGCTGGTGATGTTGACTCATCAGTCAAAATAGGTGTTTTTCACTTCCAAAGGCAGAAAATTCCACAAGTAAATACTCTGTGTCCTTCTGTTGTGGGGCTGCCACAAATGAGGCTTGTGCCATCTGATTTGCTATCCTTTCCTAACCCAAAAAATCTCTTTAAATAATTTCTAAATTTTATCAATGTTAATTGAAGATAATTAGATGCTAAAAGTAATGTTTGAACACTGGCTGCTGGGTAGCCAGACCAAACAGATAAAGCTAAAGTGAGAACTTAAGATTTGCAATCCCTTCGGTATGCTTGCTGGTCTATCAGCTCCATTTCCTGTCTGGTGCACAGCTGCTCCCCAAACAGCCCAAGCATGAGGCATTGTTCATCCATGGATCTGAGTGTACTGGGAGTCACATCCAGAGGGCTGGCTAATGTCACTGAAAGAGCAAACTTAGAATAAGGAGGACAAGGGTGTCTACATCTGGGATAGACAGAGAGGAATGCAGGACAAACATCCCTAGCAGACCAGACTTTTTATAATCTATCCCTTAATAGAGCAACTTGCTTACTTCTTATATCCCAGGAAGCACAGACATGTACTGATCCATGCTAATTCCCCATAAGGAGTTAGTATTTTCTGAATTCTGTGCATTGAAATGAAGGATAGCTCCTAATGACAATTCCTGGGGGGCAATACTGCAGTAGAGACTGCTGTATTGAGACAATGGAAGAAACGAGGAGGCTTTAGAGATCATTAATTTCCTTAACACTTGCTTCCCCTTGCTTACATCTTGCCATTTAGCCCAAAGCTCTTTGCTGCAGAACAGGTACCTTTAAGCATTATGATGTGTCAAGACACATAGAGCAATGGGAAAGCATTGAGCAATTGCATCCCTTCCCTTTTAATGCGCAACTCAGATGTGACCTTGCTTGCTACTGACCTTTACATTACAATATCATTACAGAGGATGAAACATGCAGCTTATTTTGGAGGACAATGGTAGGAACTAGGGATCTAAACTCTAGGATTTCACATAGTTATGGGATGTTCAAAGGTGGATAAAGCAACATAATGCTGAAATGCATAAATGTAAATCTAAATCCCTGAGAAAAAGCTACATGCCAGAAAAGGTCTCCCATACTCAAATGATGAAAAAAGGTGCAATATCTAAATATGAAAATTCTTAAGAGGTATCTCACTCATCCCATTCCACCTTCTTTCATCCAATTCAAATACCTATGTAGAGGAGAAAACAAGAAAAAAGAAGGAAGATAACAAATCAAAGAAACTCAGTAAAGTGAGAACATTCCCATCAACTTCTGCTTTTAGCCCTGGTGACACCCTCTCACCCGTTCACCAATCTAAGTGTTAAAATAATTTAACACCTTGTTATCACTATTGGATTTCCCATAATAACTTCCTTTTTTCTTGCTTGCCACAGCAAGGTTTATGCTTGGTTTACAATTGCCCTACCCTCTTTGAACATGCCCAGACAACAAGAAATTGGTTTCTCTGGAAACAGGAGCTGAATGAAATCTTTTAGTACTTGTATTCATAAAGCTGTTCACACATATGCAACAATAAGGCACCAGACCTTCAGCACCTGATTCAACTTTCCCAGGCCAAGTAATGAAGGGGAATACTGCCAGTGACACACCAGGCTGGTAAAATAAATTGGTACAATTAGAATACAAACAAACGAAAAACCTTAGCATTTAAAACACTTAGTCTATGCATAAAATCTGTTAGTAGTCACAATAATGATGAAAACAGCAGAAGCAATCTCAGAGGCATTTATATTGTACATCAGGGAGAAGTAACGTGATCTTTTTGATGACATGGAGGCATCATGGCTACATATTCTGAAAGCTCCTTTATGGAGAAAAACACATTAGTCCCTGTTAGGACTAATACAAATAGTTTAAAGTATTCAAGTTCCTAATATCCCATGAACTCTGTTTTTCACTTATAAAGAGTACAGTTGCAGACTAACAAGCTGTCTTGGAAACAGCAGACACAAGTGAAGGTAATACTCATACTTCCAGTTCTGCTTTGTTCTTTAAAGGCAGTTAGTAGTCCCAAAATAGGCATGTTAGAAGTAAAACACATACCAGATTCCCAGGCACTGTCATTCACAGGGTGGTGGTAACATAAACCTCTGCTTAAGGTGCTTTATGACAAAGCACAGGACTGTGAATAGCAGAGGAAAACCCTATCATTCAAGTACACACACAATACAGACAACACAAAGACATACTCATTCACAGAGATATTTATATATAAAATGGTAAACAAGAGTGTTTACAAAGTCTCAGGTGAATACTGGCCAAGAAGAATGATATTTTTCTAGTAATAATGGCTGGGTTTGCATTTCAGGGATGCAAACTATTAGAAGAGTACCATGAAAACTTCAGACAAATAAGATGGAGTTAAGAGACACTGGAATGAGAATGCCTGGTAAGAGGAAACAACCACTCATCTGAACTTCTGCAGAATTCGCTAGAGAAGAGTGAACAGAATGAGCCAAATTCTTTAAGCGTGCTAACAATATCTCTTGATAAATTAGGCTGAATTCAGCTGATAGACCTAGAAGCGTGTATATTTGTCCTTAGTTGTTATAAGAACATGCATCAGTCTAACTAAAATATATTCAAAATATTCTTGGGTTTAGGGGGTAAAAGTAAGACAATTACCTTAAGTAGAAAAGATTAGAAATAGGATAGCTGTTGGCAAGACTACTAGTTTAGAGTGATAATTCTTGAGTCAATGCCAGACTACAGACTGTTTTAGCATTGCTTGTAGATTGCCAACACTGAGGGAGGTGTTGACAATCACAGCTGATTGCAGTCTCAGTTACACTTCACCATTTTTTTCACTGTCTAAGGTAGCCATATATTTACGGGCAGTTTCTCCTTTGATTGCAGGGCATATGTTTTCAAAATGGCCTCAATATAGTTAAAGCACAGGTATAAATCTGAAATGAGCCAGTGTCAGTTGTCTTCCCTCCTGTGGACAAAAAAGGCAGGTGGAGTTCCCATCTATAGCCACTGAAAAGCAATGCACTTGCTCTGCAAAACTACCCCAACTCTGACACAAGTTACTATGGTAGTAACTACCACAGATTAATTAGCTCTGCCATTCTGTCTGGCTCTTCTTGGGGACAAAGTTTATTTGCCTGTGTCAAATCCTTACCAGGACAGAAGGTGGTGCATTAAATTATATGGAAAAATCTCTTTGCCTATATTCTACACCGGAAAACATAAAAAATTCTGCTACCGCAAAGGATCATTGCAAAAAAACAGGAAAGATTTCGAGGTGTACAAAACCAGCCATGGTACATGCCTGAGAAAGAGATACATCACAGTCATTAATAGGACTTTTTCTTCGTTTAGTGACAGAAATAGAACTCCAGGAAGGAAGCGGGATTTTTATATTGAAACGTGCCTATAGCCTGAGGTGCTACGTTGCCGGTGTAACTATGTCAAGGGAGGCTTTTTTAGGCAGCCACAGGCAAAAAGATCTTGACACTGTTGTTTTACTGATTCTTCCCTCATGCAAGGACTCTAGAATTTCTTCAAAAGAAAAGGGCCTTCATGCAGACCAAATCTCAACAGGAGAAAGAAAAGCAGGAGAAATTGCTTAGGTCTTCAAATCCAGTTGCCTTCTGCTGTTCGCCATGCCAAATAATCCTTACCATCAACTGCTCAAGGCTTCAGAGGGAAGCTAGCAAATTCTTGGAAGTTCATTTCAGATCTTGATTCTTTCAATAATTACCAAAAAAAAAAAAAAAGAAAAATCCTTTAATCCTTCTAATACTCTGACTAAATTTTATTCTTCCTAAGTGTTTACATCAATTATTTCTCAGTCCTTAGATGAGCCAAGAATTCAAGAGGCATGATGCCTTTCAACAGAATTACCTGAAAAAAATACTCTTGATGAGAGTGAAGCTGAAATATTTCTTCGGCTTTAAGGACATATACATCAGTTTAGGATAATCTATGCCATAAATGTTTACAGACTAAAATTTTATACTGTGAATCTAATTCATCGGTCCATTCTCTGTCACTTAGAAGATCTGTCTTCCCTAATTCATCCAGTCCTGTCCTTTACTGCCTGTTAACCTTGGAAGCAGACAAGGCTAGAGCACAGCACTGCTGGTAGATGCTGTCCCACAGCACGACTTGCTCTCCAAACAGGCCCCGCTGATAGTGTGCTGTCACAGAGCACAGGACGTACTGCATTTCCACTTTCACTGTGCAACTCAATTTACAGTGGTTTCTCAAATGGTCAGATCAAGAAAATGCTAGAGACTGGCAAAAGCTCAAAAGCTCTCACGTACTCATTGCATTCTCCCATGCTTGATCCTGACACAAATGCTTAATTTGTCAGCCTTTGCATAGCCTCAACACTCCAGTGGTGTATGCAGAGTCAAGCTCATGGATGAGTCCTTGTGGGATTGCAGATTTTTGCGCTATTGATATTTCATCTGAAACATGGGAGATGCTAATTGCCAGCTTTGCAGCTTTCCCCTGGTAGCCATACTAAATATATGTTGCATAGTGAAACTTGCAATGTAGCTATGGCAAAAAACCTTACAGTAAACAATCCCAGCAAAGAATCAGAATTCCAGTCCTGCACAGCAAACGTTTTCCAACAGCTCTATAAATTTAAGTCTGTGCAACAGAAAAATCTTCAACTTAATAGATCTCTGCAAAATAGTAAAACATATTCATCCTTTCTTTTCCTCTTCTTATATGCCAGTATATAGCAAAAGCCCCTGGAAAGCTTAAAAGCAAACAATGTGGCTTTCTTAATAAAGAGAAAATGTATAAAAGAGCCATTCACAGACAGAAATGTATGCAGAAATTCATTGAAAAAAGCTTTAATAACCATTGACAATAATGAAATCAGACATTTAAGATTCAGAATCAATTAAAACATAGTGTAAACATGGAACAATAGAAACCAGATTAAAATTCTTTCAATTATTAATAATATAATTTTTTAATTATTCACCTCATCTGGCTTTTGCTCAGAAGCCTGCCTTGGCACCTCTTTGGCAATTCTAGCAAAAGATTCATGAACCTTGCAGTCATGGTCTGAGCAGGTCACTTTAGTAGTCAGTTTACCTTCAAACCACACAAAACTCAGAGGGTATCTGGAAACCAGAAAGCTAAATACACATGCTGTCAGGCTGATCTCCAGTAAAGAACAGAGCTGGTACCATTTTTATAACTTGCCTCCTAATCTCCCAGAATTGATGCTGCCGCAAAGCGCTACCTCCCTGAAATGAATGAGCACCATTCCTGGTAATTACGCAGCCCTTCAATCCACTTACTCTTAACTTTCCCTTCCACTGTGCTATATTTGACACAAAATGTTTAATCAGGTTCATTTATCACGACTGGAACAGCCTGACTCATTCCCCATTTATAATTAGAAAGGATTTCATCTAATAAATGCTGAGTGCTCTCAGCTACCAGAGTCAGTGAATGAATAGTTTTCTCAGCACCATGCAAGCTTGAGGGTACATAAACCTATTTTACACAGAATTAGCAGAACATTACATTTCTTCGGAAAAATTTCAAACTTTGAAGTAGTTATATTTTTCTTAGGCCCTGTGTACAAGACCCCATGCTGGAAATATGGAGGCAGCAGGGGAAGTATTCGTCTTTCTGCCTTGATCACCTTTGTCATGGTTTAGCGAGAAGCCGCTTTTGCTTGGTAACAGGGGGAGCGCGTTGCAGTGAAGACTCGGTAGAGAGTTCTTGGACTCGCCCCTGGCTCTTGGGTTCAGATCCACCTCTGGCCTGGCTAGCCCAATCTGGTGCCTCTACAATCACTATTTAATGATGAGAATTGGAAGTACTTGGAAGTACTTCGGAGGAGGTGTAGGAGTGGCACAAGATGGAGGTGACCATGTGGACCCCACAGTCAGAGAAGCAGGAAGGAAGGAAGGAGGAGCACCAGACCAGAGACCCCTCTGCAACCTGTGGTGAGAACACAGCTGCACCCCTGCAACCCATGGAAGGCAACGGCAGGATTGAGAGCCACCAGCAGCTCCGTGTGAGTGCGCCTGGAAGGGCGAGAGACTGTGTGAGGAGGTGACCATGGCACAGGCCATGCTGGAGATCCTCTAGGTCACAGAGCAGACCCCCACGAGAGGCAGAGAGAAGCTGCAGCCTTTGGGATGAACAGACATTGGAACTGCCCATGCAGGGCTGCCAGGTATGTGAGGTACCCCACGGAGGTGCAGGGAGGTCAGGTGTGGAGCCCGCCTGCCCAGAGGAGAGACAAATGGCAGAAAACATCGATAATAGACTGACTGAAACCTCCATTCCCTGCTCCTCTGAGCCGTTCAGCGAGGGAGGAGATAAAAAGACACTGGGATTAGGGCTCTGAACCCGGGAAGAGGGCAGGAGTGGGGAGAAGGTGGTCTAAAAGGGCTGATTGTGCTCTTCATCATTGTACCATTCCATGTTGTTTTGTGTTTGTTATGTTTTGGTGTTTTATGGTTATGCTTTAGATGATAGTGGAGTAAATTATTTTCTGTTTTCTTCCCAGTAGCCTGGTCTGTTTTGTCCTGGACCATAAGTGACAATTAAGCCCTCCCTTGCCCTTTGACAATTCTCAGGTCTTTGGTACTTGAGGCCAATAGTGGTCTTTTGTTCCCCAATGGGCCTAAATCAGGACAACCCTGTACATAAAATGGTGGCAGTAAGGGTTTTCTTCCTTTGTTAAGTACTTCCAGGAAAGCCTAATTACTCTCTTCCTATCTTTAGAATATTAAATCACAAGTTATTTCCTTAGCAGCTCATATCTTGAACTTGGAAGAAGAAAATGGTAATAATAAATTTAATGAAAACTTAACTTACGAAGAACAAGTTAAAAAAAACAACCTATGGTCAAACTTGGAGACTTAAATGTTTGAAAATATCAGAGTGGAGACATTAGAAAGCTTCACCTCTTTATGTCTGTAGTTTAAAGCCACTCTGCTTTTTTTTTTCTTTTTTTAATTTTCTCTTGCAACTGTGATGCTATGTTTGCCCTGTATAATAACCCTGAGCAGTGCAGATTGCTTTAACCCAACTGAGAAAAGGTAGATCATTAACCATTGCCAATTACTTTAAACACTCCATGGTCAGTCCTGAAAAAAAAACCAAAACAAAACAAAACTACGCTACAGTTCCCTAAAATGGAGAGTCCTCATCAGTTGCCATTGTAAAAGGAGATAAAGAGAACTAGAGGAGAAAAGCATGAAAGAGCAACACAAGGAACAATGGGTGAATAATAATGAAATGAATGAAATGTCCCCACTGCTGTATTCTCTCTGCCTGAAGCCCTTTCTTGGAAAGGGAAACAACTTGAATTGCATGTGCTAAATTTTGAAGTTGTGTAAATTGGAACTTGTCAGGTGATGATGGCTAAATTAGCTGGCTATCTTCTATGCTGGTAGGTATTTAACATCAATAGGGACATAGCTTTAGCAATAAATATTTTAGAACAGAATTCATAAAATGAAATCACAAAGTGTATATAATATGAATACTTCTGAAGACAATAAAAATGAAGCACATGTGCTGGGAGGGTGAATTCTTCCAGCTAGGATGTATTTCTTGGATACTTTTAAGCAGTTTAGGCACTTTTAGAAGATGACTGCTTTACTAAGTGCTGATTAATTATTTAACTTTGCTGTTTGATTTGACAATGTATCACTTAAATGCTTAAAGCTAGGACATGTAAATATAGGCCATACTATTTAATTTGTAGACTCCAAAGCAAGTTAAGTTAAAAAAATATATATTGTCATAAAGAGACTGTTGGTTTTCATGGAATCATACAGTTCGTTGGGTTGGAAAGGATCTTTAAAGGTCGCTAGTCTAGCCCACTTGCAATGATCAGGGACATCTTCAACTGAACAGGTTGCTCAGAGCCCCATCCAACCTGACTTTGAATGTTTCCCGAGATGAGGCATCTACCACCTCCTCGTACAAAATTTCTTCCACCGTTTCACCACTTTCATTGTAAAAAATTTCTTCCTTACATCTAATCTAAATCTACCTTCTTTTAGTTTAAAACCTTTACCTCTTGTCCTATTGCTACAGGTCCTAATAAAAAGTATGTTAGTATCCTTCTTAGAAGCCTCCTTTAAGTACTGAAAAGTCTCAAGTTCTCACCAGAGCCTTCTCTCTTCCTCAGGCTCAACAACTTCAACTCTCAGCCCTTCCTTGTAAGAGACGTGTTCCATCCTCTGTTCATTTTTTGTGGTTTCCCATGTCTTTCCTGTGCTGAGGACTCCAGAGCTGGAGGCAGTACCCCACCCAGGTGGAATCTCACCAGAGCAGAGGGGCAGAATCCCTTCCCTCAACCTGCTGGCCACGCTGCTTTTGATGCATCCCAGGATATGGTTGGCTTTCCAGGCTGCAAGAGCACACTGATAGGCCATGTCCAGCTTTTCATTCATCAAAACCCCCAAGTCCTTCTCCACAGGGCTGCTCTCAATCCCATCATTCCCCAGCCTGTATTGATACTAGGGTTGGCCTGTTTCAGGTGCAGGACCTTGCACCTGAACCTCATAATGTTCACATGAGCCCAATTCTCAAGCTTGTCCCAGTCCTTCTGGATGGCATCCCATCCCTCAGGCATGTCAGCTGCGCACCTCAGTTTAGTGTCATCTGCAAACTTGCTGAGGGTGCACTTCATCTCACTGTCATTGATGTCCATCCCTGTACAGACTCCTGAGGGCCACCACTGGTCACTGACGTTCACCTGGACACTGAGATGTTTATCACTACCCTCTGGATGTGACCATTCACCAACCAAATCCTTGTCCATCGAGCAGTTCACTGATAAAATCCATATGTTGTGAATTTATAGAGAAGAATGTTTGGGGGACCCATGTCAAAGACCTTACAGAATTCCAGATGGATGTCATTAGTAGCTCTTCCCTTGCCCACTGATGTAGTCAGTTTTAAGGTATTATTTGTTAAGTCTGCTATTCAACCCGTTTACTGTAGAAAATAAATGCAGTTTTATATAGTTATTTTCACTGACTGATATTCTGACAAGGCCACTATACCCTGCTCTTAAGTTATCACAGCTATGTCACCTTGGACTAGATGATCTCTAAAGGTCCCTTCCAACCCTGCCATTCTATGATTCTATGATTCTTTAACTGACTCTCTGACCATAATAAGTTCTTTCCCACCTATGGCTTCTTACAAATTCCTGATCTTCACTTCAAAAGATCAGTATTTCATTATTGCTTCCACCCAGGTCAATTATCAATCCACTTCTGTTTTCATTTCTCCCACTTCATCTTCCCTTTGCTTTTTTCCAACTAGTATGCATTGAACACATTTCCTGCCCTCCCTCCCTGCTGGCCTCTCGCCTCACCAAAGCCAGACAAATCTCTCTTTCCTAATTCTAAGTACAAATCTTTTATGCCTATTGCATTGACTTCAGGAGGTAAAGAACAGAATTAAAACCCAGCAGCTAGACAGGTTAAGGTGTCTGCCAACAATTGTGCTACCTCCCAGCTCAGTGCTGCTTTGTGTTTGAACAGCAATTTCCAAGTGACACCAACCTGAAGGGCCTACTTAAACTAACTCATCTCATCCTAGGAAATGCAATGCTTTTCATACACTCTCTGGTACTGCCCTGCCTTGTCCTCTGTTCCAGGAAGCTCAGTAAAATCCTGGACCACTAAGACTTCTTTCTGCTAGCCCAAATCTTTCAGAGTAAAACACAATGAAAACTTGCCTCTCTATAGTTCATGCACTTGCTGTAAAGCAAATTATTACAAAAGAGTAAGGAACAGTTATCTAATTTTTCATTTGAGTAGAGTAAGAAAATCCATGGAATTCATAATTAATACAAAATATATTATTTATGTACTTTAGGTCATTCCAATTGACAAAGAAGATTTTAAATAATTTAATATGATAAATCTATGTCCAGACATTAGAACACGAAAAATTAGTCCTTCATTTGAATGCATTCCTCAGCCTTATAAAGCTGTACGAAATATTTGTAAAGAAATGGAAATATAAAACCTTGCAATGAGAACCAAGCAGGCAGAGACTTGAATTACAAGTGAGACTGGTGACATATGCTAATGCATTTGTCACCAGCAGATAATGCAATGCCATTACCTCATTTTAGGTTCTACCAACTGCACGTCATGGTAGGTAACACAAGATCCCAGAAAAAGAATCCAGAAGGACAAAAAGAATTTGCAAGACTGCAGCTCGTGTATCTCTCACCTATGGTCAGAAATGTCTATTTTAATTTTGTTCAATTTAATGTTCAGTGAGCACCATATTCAAGAATGCGTAACTTGACTCACTAAGTCCTCTCCTCTTAACTCTATTAAGAATTAATATGATTAGTTGAATCTCATTATTTTTGTATGATAAATATACAGAGGAAGGAAACGGGGCTAATTTCTAAGTGTAGAAACTCAAAATTGTCAGAATTACAATAAAATTTGAGAGAAAAAAAGGTTTTCATACAGCTCACACAAGCTTCCATTGGGTTGCATCTAAACCCCAGTCCTGACAAACACTGAAGGAAAAGAATAATTGAATTCATATATATTCTCACTAAAATCAATAGTATTAAGCACAGGTAAAGAACTACTCTTCACACAATAATATAAAGATAATTTCCTCTTTAGCATTTGACTTAACAGCATTAGTGTTCATTTAATCTAAACAGCAGAACAGTCTAGGCTGTAAATACATGCATAATATTGATTAAAACTTAAGCTACTACAAATGCACTCCAAAGGAATCTGTAACAATTTACAGCAAAGATTTTCCTGACTGATCTCTCTACTATATGTTTATCTCTTAAATATGTAATTACGCACTTAAGCAATGGATTGGAATGACTTGTAACAATTCTAGTCTAACTGGATATATATTCAGTTTAATATAAGATAAACACAGCTTCTACAAATTTCTTTACTAACTGTGTAAATGCGTTTGCATCAGTTATCAGAAAATAAAAATTGGTGGCATTATAAGAGAAAAACAGACATCAGTGGCTTTGTCTGGGCTTTCAAATTGAATACTCCCATGTGTGTGGTTCTGTTGACTCCTAGATGAGGTTCAGCAATAAAGTACATTCAGCTTCAGGGTTCCTAGTACCAAACAAAAAATGCCATAGCCATAATACACAAAATGCTGATCCAGAATCAAAACACCTTGTCATTTAAAATGTGTAAAAATGTTTTTGATGACTGAAATTCCAATGGAAGGCTTTTATTTTTTTCCCCCAGATCAAGCACTAGCTTTAGGTAGCTTTCTTCAAGTCTAACCTGTCTTAAAACCTGCATAAACTTGGTGGTGCTTGCTACATCAGCAGAAATGCGGTTGTATACCTGCTCTGGATCAAATATCAACAGCTAAATGACCTGGAAATACATAAGTCTGACAGGAGGGAGTAAACAACCCTTCTTTGAAACATATCTTGGACAGACTTAAACTGTGCACTTTGGACATCCCACTCATCTCTACTGAGCTACTGAGATGAAGTACTAGTGGGTTCAGTTCTCACTTTATGTTCGATGGCCAGGCTTAAAAGAATCTCATAAAAATAAGAATGTTTGTCAATAATTACTTTAAGCCATAATTTTCAACATTTTTTATGAATTCTGCATAATTGGAAAATCATGGAGTTGCAAGTTGTATCAGTTTATAACAGATTTAGCTGTATTTAAATCTAAACCTACATTTTTCAGACACTTCAGCCTGTATGCAGGAGTATGAAATTGGGCCCTGATTGCAAGAGTATATGTCACCACTCAAACTCATTTCTTCCAATGTCTCAAAATTCTGGTGCTAATGGTTTTAAAATAATAAATTTCAGTTCACTAGAATAAAGAAGTCTTAGAATTTCCATTCCCATTTAATATTTTACTCATATGGTACCAATACATTAAGGAGAATGTTGCTGAAAGTCAATATGAATAATCATATTCATTGTTAATTAATTAATACTTGGTTAAACACGGATATCTGAAGGCACATAGATCTGTATGTTTGCTGCTAATTAGTGAAATCAGTCACTAGTGAAAGCAGATGTGCAGAAACCTTTCCAGCATATTTTTCTACTACAATTTTCCTACTTTTATTTGCAAATGCTTTGTAATGTTCAGTATGAAGAATAGCAGCTTGATACTAATGTCCAGCTCCAGTAATAACATGACAAAGAGTTATCTCCTTCCTCATTGTTTTTCACATTTAATGCTAACCTTCCAAGTACTTACAAAAACTTTGGAAGTGGTCTATCAGGGCTGACATACAGAACAATATATTAAAACTGAGAACCTCCCAAAGCCAGGGTTCATCTAAAGTCTAGATAAGGGTATAATTCTTCCTAACACATCAACACAGATGCAGAAAGTTTTGGAGGAATTTACATGACTGGAACATGATGTGTAACACAAAGTCCCCTGCCACCAAGATAACACAGTCTACTACTCCCTGACCAGAGCCATTCAAAGTGTTGAATCTTCATCTTGCCTAAAAACCACATTTGGTTGTTTCCAAACGAAGATTCAAGGTTTATAATGGGTGAGCTACCTTGGCTTCCTTGGTATACTGATACACTCTGTTCCAGCCAGTTTCAGGTATCTGCTCTTTTCACATATGTCTTAGAGCATACCATGGGGGCAAGGAGGCTCGATAACTGGTGTTCCCAATCCAAGGACAAATGGAGGGGTAGATGCCATGATTAAAGATGCTGAAGAGAAATGGGCTAAAAGGTACTAAAGGAGTTAAATTTTCTTCAGTCCAACACAGGCAACTACTCCAAAAAAGAAAACATCAAAGTCTTTCTTTGTAGACACATGAAAAAAAGGTTGTACGATGGAAAAGGGTTTCTGCTGGAAGGTTGAAGGGCAACTGGTAGATGGGCACGAAGACAATATGTGTCATTGATTGAAGTGCCCTGTCTTCTGCACAAACTTATATGAATCTTCATTAATTCTAACCCATGCAACTGATATGAAAAGTGTGAGTGTCCTCCAAACCCTATCTGCCTATCATTTAATCAGATATTTTTAGATGGAAATAATATTGGTGATATTTCGTATCCTTTCCTGAGGCTTTTTGAAATAATTTAATGTGTCATAACTTGCTGTTTCATTTGAAGTAGGAAAAAGTTGTGTTTCTTTAAATAGTTGAGGCTATGTTTCTTTCTCCAATATACAAGTCAGAATACCTTAAATATTAAGTTACGGTATAGAAGTTAAGGCTCTGGAGTCACCCAGCCTCTATTTTTTCATAATATCACATAGAATTCTCTGTGTAGTCATAGGATTTGGTTGCCTGCTCACATTTCAGTTGGTTTCTATAATAAAAGCCCAAGTTCCCCAACTAACCCACAAGGAGTGATGAGTAGCTAACTCCTTACAGAGCAGTAATAAGGACATCTAAGTAGTAGTAGGTCTCCAAGTAGTAGGTCTTACAGAGCAGTAATAAGGACATCTAAGTAGTAGTAGGTCTCCAAGTAGTAGGTCTTACAGAGCAGTAATAAGGACATCTAAGTAGTAGTAGGTCTCCAAGTAGATCTTCTCTGACAAACTTGGGCAGAGAATAACGAACAAAACTTCAAGTGCTTTAATGCTGGCATTACTGAAGTGCTTATATAGTGCTTTGAGTTGGGCTAGATGACCTCTGGAGGTCCATTCTAACCCCTACTATTCTGTGATTCTGTGATTCTGTGATACAGGTTGTTAGAATTCCTGTATCTTACAGGTTATGGATGAAATGTTTTTAATGCAACAAAGACTTGACAACTGCTGCAGTATAGTTTTCCAATTGAATTTGTATTTTAACAGTGCTATAAACACAATATGTAAGTTAAAACCTACTGGAAAAATGAAAAGTTGAACATCTTTTGAAGGTCAGGTCAACAATAAGTAATATTCTATAAAAAATAGCTTAATAAAAAGAAGAAGTGTAGAGTAGATAACACACCAAAACCAATTCTAAACAAGAATTGTCTGCAGCAAATCAAAGATGATGTAATCCTTAGTGTCTTCAACTCTGCCACAAATGTATGCAGTTTTAAAATTCTCAGTTTGTTAAAGTGAATGTAATATTTTATAAAAGTGCTAGATGGAATGACCTTGTTCATATAAGTCCTTGGTTTGTTCAACAAGGTCATGGTTCTGCAGGTAAGGTTGGAAGGGACCTTTAGAGATCATCTAGTCCAACATCACTACAGAAGCAGGTTCACCTAGATCAGGCCGTATAGGAACATGTCCAGGCAGGTCTTGAAGACCTCCAAGGAAGGAGACTCTACAACCCCTCTGGGCAGCCTGTGCCACTGCTCTGTCACCCTCACAGTGAAATAGTTTTTTCTTATATTTAAATGGAACTTTTGGTGTTCCAGCTTCATCCCATTATCCCTTGTCCTGTTGTTAGCTACAGTAGAAAAAATGGATGCCCCAACCTCCTGACACCCACCATTTAGATATTTGTAAATATTAATAAGATACCCCCTTCTTAAGTATTTAAATAGGAATCTGGTTAGGAATGGATATTTTTTCAAATATCCATCACTTGCAGGACTGGAGTCCAAATGGGAACAAAACAGGATCACTGCAAATAGTGTGAATGTCTCAATGTCATAACATTAATCCATCAGAATTCACATTGCTGTTACACAAAAATACAGTTTAAAAACCAAGATGTTACTTTATCACACAACTCCTTCAAGCACAGGCTTATTGAGACTACCACAAATGATTTTATGATATATACATCTAGACAGTAACAGATTGATAGGACTCAAAGAAGCACTAGAAATAAGCACCAAATTCAATTGGGATTGATTAGACCTTAAGATTACATAGAGATTGTTCATTTGTCTCACATAAAATACTGAACATCTTGTGCAGTACTATTAAGTCTGTGATTGAATATTATAAGCGTATAACCACTTTTCATCATTAGCTTCTGCTGTCCTACTTGTGAAATGTTGACCTAAATGACAAATTATTTGTCACTTTGTCTTCATAAAAGTTATCAGGTTCCTTCACTAATGAGTTTCATTTAAATAATGCTGTGTTGTCACAGATAGATTTCCCTTTAAGAACCAAAGTTATTGAAAAATAAACTTGAAATTAGGAAAATGAGTCAAGATGGCAAGTTGGGTGTTTCATAATATATTTTTTTAATTATACACTTTCTTCAAGGAATTTAATAATACTTATTCTACATGAAACACAGGGCACTATAGAAGTATTATAATCAAAAATTGCATAAAAGGTGTTAAACAATTTAGACTTGGTAATGACAGCACTGTAGAAGACTCTGATGGGTAGCACTTAATTATGAATGAGTTTAATAATGAAAGCAGACAATTTAAATAATTAGATAGAAAAGGAGAGAAAAAACTAGTTTTAAAGCACACATCACGTATATCAGAGCAAAACAGAAATGCTTCACTGAAGAAAAAGTTGAATGAAGTCAAAGAATTTTTAATACAGCATTTCCTTTTGCAGCTGAATCGAATGTCTCAACAAATCTCAAATAAAAAATCCACTCAATCCTTTTTGTCGTGAGAAGGAATGATACATCATGAATCTGTTAAAATTATCCTTCAGAAAGAGAAGGAACAAAAGTTTTATTTATGACAGCTATGCTAAAATTTTTCTTGAGACGCTGTACCATTAGAAAGCTGTTAGTGTTCCTGTGCTTTCAAACCCATTCTATTTAGAGAAAATAACATCTCCAAGTTATTTTCTTTGTGCATTTGTGCATCTTGCCTTCCCTAGTACATTAATGGGGTCATTTCTATCCCTAGGAATATTGAGAGAAAACAGGTTTAATTCTGGAGGAGTGTCCTTCCTTCCTGTGGCTTGCCTGTAGTTGATTTCCCATCTGATAATATTATCTTCCTGAAAGTAATACTGAATCCTGTTCTACATAATATGATGGTCTAAATCTTGCTATGAATTTAGGTGAGGAGGAAGATTTATTCTCAGAAACATTATTATTAGAGAGAAAAAGAGATATTAAGAAAAGAGAATAATATTAGTGGGTTTTTTTTCTCCTTTTTTCACCCCTTGAAAGATAAGGAACACATTTTGTCTGTATTTACAGAGTTTTGACCCTACAGCTAAGGACTTGGCTCATAAAGAGTCATTAGCTGTTACGATCAGACACATACAGATACACTCAGTATCTCTCTATTCACTCTTTTTCCTCAAAGCACTATCTATTCTGCTGTTAACAGCCTCCCATGACTCTCCGGTCTGTGGACCAGACAACATGACTTTGTTGACATGAGTTCTTTTAATCCAACTCAGTCATTCCTACTCCAGTCTTTCGTGGTAGATGTCGCCAAAAGCGCAAGGAACATCACTCCCACCTTTAAAAGACTACAATCTCATGGAGTGTCATTCCCTCATCGCTCTGTCCTACTAACAACATATAAGTCAGGAAGAATGATAACAAGCTACCAAGTTGGAAAGAAAACTATTTTTTTAATAAGGCATTTTCCAAATTTTCCACATGGTGTCAGTGGATCCTCTACTTTTTTTCAAGATAAGAACTTAGATTAATACATTTGCAAACCCATCTATGTTGTCTCATTTCAATTGTATATTGAGTCTGTAGACATACTCAGATAATACTTTTATCACTAATGTCTTACACCTTGAAAATCTGTTTGCATTTTAAATGAAGAACCTGTTATTAGTTATTCTCTTAAAAAAATGTATTTCAGTAAAAGTCTTTAGTACCTAGCTTCTCCTTCTTAACCATATCTCCTTGTTCTTACATAAGGCAAACATGAAAAATAAAGAATAATCTTCTTTAACATAACCAGACTAGCACTGAACGAACCCTACATCCAAAACACAATCCATAGAGAAAGTGGTACCCTTTTCACATACTCAAGAAGTCCAAAATAGATGTTTTACTTTAATTGCACTGAACCAATAAGACTGTCCTGCAGAATATCCTTATTGATTTATGACTCATGACATACATTACAGTCATGGCTATTTTTAGTGTCTCTGTAAAAAGCAAGTATGACTGAACAAGCAAGTAAAAGCAAGTATGTTCTGAACACAGGCAGTACAATAATATGTGCATCACAAAGGTTAAGCTTGAATTTTAGATTTACTTCTTACTAAAAATAAATTGCAGTAGATATCTTTATATTTAAAAGTGCAACTTGTCTTTTAAAAATAGCATTTAAAGTGGCACTCAGTGAATATATCTTGCAACTTTAATACTTGGGCTTTGCAGAACTTTGTTTGAAGTGAAGAGGACTGTAGTATCGTTTACTGCTCCACCTGCATATGACACTGTGCTCTGGCAGTACCCTAAACTACTGAAAGAGGATTCTGATACCACATTTTCCTGCTGGTACTGCACAAACACTTTTTCTTCTAAGGATGGTCTGTACCTGCATCAATGGCCTTCTTGGCTATCTGGATTGACACCACAATCAGTCTTAACTATAGTCTTAAGATGCCCTTCAAAAGGCAGTTTAGATACATCATTACTTACATGCCGATAGCCCACATTTCCCTTCTTATCTTTGTACAATCCTTACCACTAGGAAAAGTAGTAATATTGCTAACGTGCTCTGTATTCCTGCCTTTAGCCATAGATAATAGAGATCTAAGAGCAATGATCATCAGAAAGCAAATGAGGGAAAAATCTTTTTCCCACAGACAAAATCTTACCTTTAACAGGCTCTAGAATCATAGAATCATAGAATTGTTTTGTTGGAAGAGATGCTTAAGATCATCGAGTTCAATCACTAACCTAACACTGCCAAGCCTGTCACTAAAGCACGTCCCTATGCATTTGAGTCATGTGGAGAAAGATTACAGATATGTTTCCTAATGTTTATATTTCCTGTCTTGCTTTGTTCTAAGTTAGCTTCTAGTAAAATCTGGAATCCTGTACTTATGCAGACACTTGCCTAGGTTTGCCTCTTTCTTATCCATAAAGTCCTTCAGTCTGGAATGCTCTGCCTAGTCAGCAGTACCAAAGCAGATAAAATATATCTTAAGATTTCTCATTGAAGACTGCAGAGCACAGAACATCTGGCCAGTATATGGTAAGATGTGTGCTTCCCACTGGCCATGAAAGACAGGCATTTGTTCTTGTGTGCAGTCCTCATGTCATACTGCTTCTGGTCTTTTCAGGCAATCAAATACTTCCCAAACTGACAGTCACACACATACAAAACTCAAGCATACGTACTTCTGTCCTCTAGCATGCCCAATGGCAGCACCTAGCTCAAACACAGACATGGTCAGCTTCAGCTGCACCAAAATCCTAATGAACTACAGGTTGATACTGAAGCACTGGAGAAGTTGCCAGGAGAATCAAGTACTTCAGAGCACTAAATTTTATTTTTAAAAGGCTAAAGTACTCTATTCAGTCTTCTTTTATGCATAATATTTTTAAAACAAAACACATATCTTTGCCATTTCTGTAGCTGGAAATTGTAACACGGGAATCATTAGTACTACTTTTAGGGTACAGAAAGTGATATTTTGAATCTTCACCTTTGATTCTGTATGCAGTAAATAATTCTTTCTTTTTTTTTTTTTTTTTTTAAAGAGCCAAGAATCATTTAGCAAGAACTGAGAGACACAGATTAATGAATTGATAACAGATCACAGACTACGTTTCTCCTAAGTTAGTGCTGGAAAGTCACTTCTATTCATAGCCTACAAAAAAGGAATTAGTGACCTCAAATAAATTACTGAAACTATTGCATCTGTTATTATAATTAGTCTTACCATTACAACTCACTGTCAGGCTGCATATGAAGAGAAATGTACGATCTGATCCAAAGCCAGTAAATGACACAGAGTGACAGCGGTAACGTTTTCTGTACCATATCTATGACCAATATTTATACCTAGTGGCCACATTTTTCAAAAGCAAACACTTAAAGGAAGGCATCTTAGTCTGTTTCCCCATCTGAGCATTTCCCATCTTCATAATCTAAAGAAATTTAGTACACGTAAAAATCAGGGTTTAATTCAGCAGGACTATTGAGGTTTAATTTGAAAGATCCATTATTGAATAGTCAGTACGCTTCACTATGTTTTACTTTAGAGGGTTTTTTTAAAGAAAGGAAATGTCTGAATAGAAGAATGAAATACAATATAAATTAACATCTGCAATAATCGAGAACCATGGAAGTTGAGCTGTACTCCGCTGCTATATATCTTAGCGGTACTTACTTTATGTATCAATCGGAGGCTTAATTTAGCTAGGTTTCTTTGGGATACAGGTTGAGTTATATTTGCTGACAGAAAGGAATTACAAAGCAAAATCTAAAAGTTACAGATATTCCCAAAGGTTCTTGATGGAATGAATAACTTTGTGAAAATTGAGTCGACTTCGCAGT
The DNA here is from genome assembly GCA_013401255.1 of Urocolius indicus. NCBI lineage: Eukaryota > Metazoa > Chordata > Aves > Coliiformes > Coliidae > Urocolius > Urocolius indicus. The sequence goes on from WBNH01000696.1 coordinate 866,376, forward strand.
GTTACAATCTTTAAATCCATAACACAGATCGATTGGTCAAAAGATGGATGCCACTACTATTAGTACAGATTTCCATCAAAGCTCTTGCATGCAATGTCATGAAATTACCTTCAGAGAGGGAAATGAAAAATGAATGTTTAAGGATAAATTAACTGTACAAAAAGTCTAATGTTTGTCATAAACTTTCTATACAGCTCTATCTTTTTTTTTCACCATGCATATAATGATGATAATGTAGAAAAATTGCATCAAAGCATGGACAAGACAAGCAAAGAAGTCACCACCTTGGAGTACTATTGGTTATGAACCCTGAGTCTGTGCAGAGTGAGGAAAAGTAAAACTTGTAGACGAAGAAAGGGGAAGGTTACTACAACTGAGAGGAAAACACAGGCATTTAACATGCAAGGTGGAAACTCCTGGCACTGGTGTCTGCAGCAAGCAGAAGTTGAGCTATGACAGTGTCAGGGAGTAAAAGCTGGCAAGGAGGTCACAGAGGTCACAGCTCCAGGAGAAAGAAGGCAAAACTATGTGGTCAACACTGTTTCTAGATGGCTTTCTGCAACAAGAATGAGGCAATATGAGAAACTCCTGATTCCAAGAATTAGAAATGGCTGTGCAATTACAGTGTACAATATGATATTAACCATATTAACCCTTTAACCATAAATTGCCATGTAAAAAAAAAAGAAATTGCAAAGCTTTTTACAGGAATACCGGAATATTTCTATATTTTTCCATCTCTTCTGAAGGTGACTGTACGAAAACTCATTTGAATTAAAATAGAATAAAAAATAACGTCTTTTTCAGCTCATTATGCAATCACAGCTTAAAGTACAATAACATAATACAGAAGAAACTTAGATGATTGTAAACACTTCCTTTTTTTGTTTTGTTTTGTTTTTGCTTAGCTTTGCTCATTTATTGCAAACGGCAGGAAAAGCATTATTCCTGAGTTCATCCTAAGTCAGCCTCAATTTAGAACAGCACATACATTCACATTCCTCTCGTGTTTGCAAATGGAAGCAGAAGAAACACACCGAGGGAGAAAATGTGATAAACCAGATTCCTGTCTTAAAGAGCTCACAACTTTACATAGTAGACCTTGCAGGGAGTGAAAGCTATAACTTGCCTCAGGACCTTGGGAAGGGAATAAAACCAAGGTCTCTGGAAACAAGAGTTTCACACCTTTGGAATGTATTTTCCAAATTTAACAGGCACAGCTCAAATTCATTCCAGATAATATACCAGAGACAGCACAAGTTTTCATACACTGTGAAAATACGAGCAAAATAGAAAACTGGTATCCTGGGCTCTTGGCACAGTTTGGCCTGGATTAAAAAGTAGTTTCTCCGAAGTTGAGGAAAAAAAAAGGAAAGGTATGTTTCAGTTCATTTGTGCTATAAAACAGACTACTCAGGAGCTGTTAATATTATCTGCTGCTGTAGATTTTACAGTCAGATTATAACTTTCATTTACACATGAGCTGTTTCTCTCACAAGTAGTTCTCCACGAACTAAGATGGATGACTTGGAAAGACACTGTGCTTTGTGTTTATCTCAGATGAGTGTAGATCAGGGAAAACTACAGTGAAGTCAATGGGATTACTGTACTGTAAAATGGATGTGAGAGCAAGACTCAGCTTCCTGCGTGCAGCGTACAAAGCATCATTTTTAAAGCTACACTTTAATTCCTTAATCTCTTTTGCTAATCTGGAATCCGTTAATGATTTTATTCTCCCCTCTTCCAAGCATGATTGTGTGTCACCTCACTTTCTTACTTTAAAGACCCCAAAGTCTAACTGAGCACGACTGAAGCTTGGTTAGCTCATCAGCTGCCACTGAGCAAGCCTTGGCAAGTGAGGTGCCTGCAGCCTGGCCCAGGGTTGCACACTCCTGCTGGCACTCCCGATATGGCCTAACGCAGACTCAGCAGCACAGACAAATGTTTCTGTCCGGTTCCCTGCACAGCAGCAAGGCCAGAAATGGGCAGAGGACCCTGTCACTACCTGAATGTATTTCCCTGTTGTGGTGGGTTTACGGGGACTGTGGGAAGCTGTGCAGGGGGAATGACGGAGGGATTTTAGTAAGGTGCATGGAGTGGCAGGAGGCTGATGACACAATGGGCATTTCAAGTGCAGCAAACAAAGAAAAATTGCATTTTCATATCAATGACATTTTAGAGAAAGGAAACAGGCAAAAGAGACAAAGAAAAGAGGAAATATTTCTGCCTGGATTTGAGCTTCCAGAAGAGGCTCCTCCATTTAAAGATGTGGCACATAAGAGAAAGTGTTGCATTTTCTGCTAATTATCCTTCTGTGAGTTGCGCTGCTGTCTGCCCGCCTGAAGCAGTGTGATGGGCCAGCACCAGAGAAGCAAGCCTCATCTTTAAATCGTCTTTACATTGAGATGCAAAGTCTTTCATAAAGATATGCGCAAACGCTAGCAGAGGTTCTTAGGCCTAATAATGTTTGCTAACATAGTAAAGAAAAATAATTCCCTCTGCTTTAGGGATTATCAGGTGAAATTCTGTGCGTAAAGTTGGACTACTTGATCAAAATGGTCCTTACTAGCTTTAAATAGCTTTGCAGCTTTCGTCATATGTCTAGAGTTTATAGGTCAAACAATGCATTTTCCTACAAAGATTAACTGATAAAATTTTTCAAACAGAAATTACAGTCCTTAATAAATAATAAATAACACAGAACCACAGAGTCATAGAATGGTTTGGGTTGGCAGGGACCTTAAAGAACATCTTGATTCAACTCCCCTGCTATAGGAGGAACACCTTCAAGCAGACAAGGTTCAAAACCCCATCCAATCTAGCCCTGAAGACTGCCAGGATGGGGCAGCCAGAGCCTTTCTGGGTGAAATATTCCAGTGCTTCACCTCCTTCACTGTGAAAAACTTCTTAATATCTAATCTAAATCTACTTTCCTTCAATTTAAAGCTATTATGTCTTGTCTTATCACTGTCTGTCCTTGCAAAGGGTCCCTCTCCAGCTTTCCTGTAGGCCCCTTTAGGTACTGGAAGGCTGCTTTTAAGGTCTCCCTGGAGCCTTCTCTTCTCTAGGCTGAACAACTCCAACTCTCTCAGTCTGTCCTCATAGGACAAGTGCTCCAGCCCTTTGGAAAGGATCTGGTTTTGAAATCAGTAAGACAGTGGATATTAAGTGTTTGCTTAAAGTTCTCAAAGGAGATAAAAATTTAAAAATACACCATAAATTATTTACAACCTACATATGTGCATATTCTTCATGTATTTTCTATAATATAAGACTTCATGAGTTTTGCAGGGAGTCAGAGATGCTTCAAAGGTGCAATATGCCTATCATGACATCCTGTCTTCATCTCCTCACCATTTGCCACCAGAAGCAAGCATGCTTAAATGGAGTGTGCTGGTAGATCGAATTCACATCCCAGGCCTCGTGCTGGGACAGCTAAATGGCTCCTTCACTGCAAACCTGTTTTGTCAGTCACAGGATATGCTTCCCAAGGGATTTATACCATAACTTCAAAGCAATTGCACCTTCTACAGTGCTAAAGACCATGTAATGCTTACTGACAGTGAACTGTGCATTGATATATGCAGTCATCTGCAAAGGAAGGACAGCCTTGCAACTAAGATGGGATAAGACTGGATATGATATGGAAACAATAAGAGATGCTTCCAATTCTTGCTTGTAACATGGTTGCAGAGCACTTGCAAGACATTCAGCAGTATCATCATCTGAATATACAAATTAAAAAGCTTATGATTGGAAGTTATTCCTGGTCAGTCAGAAAATCTGGGCAATCTAAACACTGAGTCTAGCACTTCAAGTTTTGCACCTGCATCCTTACTATCAACAGGCTGATTTCTAGAGGTGCACTGTAGCATGTATCTAGTAGTAATACATCTCCTATGCTAAATATAATTTTTGCGTTTTGCATGAGACCTCAGAAATCAGTAGTAGCATGGATTTTTTTGAAAGATGTATGTATTGAGGGGCTTTGTGGGTTCTTTCAGGCCTCATGGAAACATGCGTTTCTTTGCAAATGAATGGACATTAAGATCTGAGCTCTACAAAGCAGTGGAGAACAATACCACATTTTTCCCTAGAGGACTATGCTTCTCCTTCCTTCCTTCCTTCCTTCCTTCCTTCCTTCCTTNCTGCCTTTTTGAGCAACTGGCTTAACCACTAAAGGAATTCATGGCAGGAAGTGTTAGCTGAGTTGCAATGAATCCCCAAAGGCACAAATGATGTATGTCACCATTTTCATCATGCATTTTTTCACCAGGGATAAAACAGTTGCAAAAGCACTTATGAAAAGTTATTCTCAACCTGAAATTCCTGGCTAACAGGTAGCTAGTCAAAATAGTTTCCAGGTTTCTTTGGATGAGCTTTGCACTGTTTCCTGAGACTTGTCCACAGTTTACTGAGCTCCCTGCATACAAAGTCTTAACAAAACTATTACGTTTCTCTTATCAGCTGATGCTAGCAGTATGTGATCCCTAGAGGTGAGCAGACAGCAGAATCAAAGCCATTTTCATCTGTTAGGTTATTCCAGACTATAGCCCAGTTTGCCTTCTCTCCTTAACCATCACTGCTAACTTTTTAATACTTTGCATGTGAATTGCACCCTGGGTTGAGGACACACGGAGTAGTCACTGCCTTTAATGATCACATCTCCCCACTTCCCCTTCCCTGTGCTATGAGCAATGGCTTACATGGAATCTTGCCCAGGGTGCTGGGCACGTGTGAAGGCTGCTGTGCCTGACAAGCGTCAAAATATGTTTGAAAGGAGAGAGGCAGAGCTGGCCAGCACTCTGAGGTCTGCAGGCAGAGATGGGCACAGCCTAAGGGGAAACAACCACTGGTGTGAGACTGGGCTGTGTTCCTGGGAAGACGCATGTGATTGCACAGGCGCTGTTTGATGAAAAAAGGTTTCTGTTTGTGTTAAGAAGAGGACAACATATGGCTTGGTAAATGCCTCCAAATGAACTCCTGACTTGGCAGAGTTTAGCTAAACCAAATCAGTCTTTTAGAGGTTAAGCCAAGAGCTGCTTAAATTTCACAAGCCATGTTGCATTTCATCTGATATCTATTTATAAAATCCTGTCTGTGTTTGTAAAGTTAGCACAGAAACTAAATTCTGGAGAACAACTTTACAGGAGCCATGGATGTCACTCCTCATCCCTCCCCCTTTAAGCTTAGACCACAATTACAGCAATTTTCTTAGTTCAGGAGGAACTCAAAACTCCAAAGTTTAATGCCTCCAAACTTTTGTTGGTGCTGCCTCACATCCAGGCTGACATTTGCAGCATTTAGCCTAATGAGAGAAGTCAAATTCTGAACTTTTTACCGACAAGATGTGGGATCTCTGAAGTGATACTGTTTCTATGTGTTTAAAAAAGATAAGCACCTATTTTTTCATCCAGACCCATTCTCATCTACAGTCTAGAAGTTGTGTGCAGAGATGAATGTTGTTACCAGAGATACTGAGCTGAATTCATTGCTCTCAAAAGATCTGACTGAGCAGTTATGTTTTAGACTGTGGTTTATATACGCATCATGCTTTTCCAAGCCATATTTGTCTGCTCTGTTTTCTTATTATAGTGGTGAGGTGAAATGTATAAGCATTCTGTCTTTATGAGTACTTCACAGAACACGACAGTAGGGTTTTTGCATATCCCACTTAGCTGTCTGCCTGCAGTATCAAAAGAACAGGGCAGTAAGGGTGGAAAACTGCTTATGTACATACACTTGCTGTCATTAAAAAAGTTGAGCAATGGTTTTTTGCAGTAACTAGAACTGGAAGAAAGAAATAAACCATAAATCTGTTTAAAAATCACCCCTGCAAGCTCACACTCTTTCTGCAAACTGCTTGTTAGATCCCCCAATGAACCCACTGAACAGCTTTTGGATTTTATGTACTGAAGATCCTCTTCTAGAAAAAAGGCAATTGAGACAACTCTTTATAGCTCATCAGATGGCTGCCTGATTTTCTGTTAGATAGACACAATGCCCATGCCAGCCTCAGGATGTCACCTCTATGACACCATCAGCATCTGCATTTGACCTTTTTGAAGTCTATATGAGTTTTATCACTCAAATTCTCTGCTGAAAGGTTTAGCTCTCTCAATAGTGAGATCAGGAGGAGGAATAGATTGCCTTCCCAATTTGCCATCAAAAACAACAGGAAATTATTAGCTTCTGGCAGCTTTGAGCAGTTCAGTAACTAGGCTGATTTGTTATTCCTGCTGCTCTTCCTCCAAAAAGAGCACTCTTGCACCTCTTTCTATTTTATTTTCTTTCTCTAGTTGAGTAAGTAAGCAAATGAGGAAAAGAAGCCTTAAGTTTGAGTGCCTGATCTTCAGTGTCAATAGTCCTGGTAGCACATATTTATTTACTGCATTGTGTTGACATTTATCCATTAGAGAGCATTAAGGAAGAGAACCATGCAAGCTGTAGGAATACTAACTGCAGGCAGCCAGACCCGTTCAGCCATGAGCCTGGCAATGGCAATTACAGAGCTGCCCCAGGTGAGAAGTGCTCAGTTAACTGAGCTTCCAGTGCCCTGTGTGCTGCTTCACACTGACCTGCAGACATTTAGCGTGCAGCTGGCAGCTGTTAAACAAGGATGCAATGGGCTTGATTTCTGTGGCCTTTCAAGGATCTTGTCCCTAGACTCCCCTTCCTGTTATGTCTGTAACCCAAAGTGAAGCTGTCCATGATATCCCCAAAGTACCGCTTATGTTGTTAGCTGATGTTCAGTGGAGGACTACCTCAGTATCTCTAGCACAGAAGGAATAGATGTGTGCATGATACAAAGCATATCAACCCATTTTGGAGATTTGGCAGCCTCAGGAATGTGTTCCTCACTATAAATTCATATTCTATCTGCAGAACTTACATGAGCCCTCAACAGCACTGCCTAATGCAACGTTCCTCTACCCCAGAGCCTTTTCTGCCCGGCACATCTCAGTGCCTGTGAATAGCTAATGTATTCTACAACAGCAGCCACAAGAAAAGAAATTCATTTACATACTAGCAAGAACTCCAAAGAAAGAAATACAGCCAACAAGGTAGAAATTCTTCCCTCAGTCTTCTGTTCTCCAGCATTGCATGCACTCTGCTGAGTTTATCCCACCACTCCACTCTTACTCACAAGGCCAGAAGTGAGAGTACTCAGCTTTCCTTTTATTCTAACTTAATATGAACTGGTTTCATTATTTTTTCCTCTTACTTTTTTTTTTTTCCTTCTTTCCCCTTCCTGCAACATTGCTCTAGCATAATTCTGCCACATACAAATCCATATCTTGCTATTTGAAGTTTTCATATAGGGGAAAGAGTGTGTGGAAATATTCACTGTAGCTTCATAATCAAAATTTTAAGTCAGTATTTCATTCCAGGTTAGGAGAAAAGCATGCCTACAAAATTAAATTTGCATTTCCCAATCTTGCTGACTTGCTGAGTTTTCCAGCCTGAGATCTGATGAATCAATATTACATTATTATTACTAGCACCTACAAAAACATAATTAGAGTGCTAAATATTATTTCAATGCTTTGAAAATCTTATATCAGTTTCAATCATCTGCCAGCTCAGAAGGAGGTGATGACTTATGGGGAGAGCAAAAAAAAAAGCAAATTTCTCAGAGTATCTTGGAACTATCCACAGGAGAGCAATAGCGGCAACTACAGGGCTCACAAATGATGATCAATATACAATCTTGCGAGTGAAGCCAGTCATGAGATAGCTACATCAGCTGTGGGACTACTCTGTGTATGAGGCCATGAAGCAGAGCCTGATGACTGGATCTTAGGCAGAAAATGGTGCAAAGCCCATTGGAGAGATCTTGTGGACAGAGTATACCAATAAGCAGCAAGGACAGGCTGTGTAGAGCTCTGTGTGTTCAGAATCTAGCTTGGAGTTGTCAGATTTGTAGGCTAAATTTGAGGCAAACAAAGCAAGCATGCTGATGGCCCAGTGTGCTTTTGCAGACATTTTTGACCAGCCTGCAGAAGCTGAATTTCTAAAAATATTGTTGAAAGGCCACAGACCTATTTCCTCAGACATTTGTCTGTTTTCAATGTTTGAATACCTGTAAAAACACCATCCTTTAGTACTGAGCCTCACTGCAGCCTATTGGAGCCACTGCAGTCAATGTGTTAGTGGTAGTGTTTGCTTTGGATATCATCATCTCCGACTTACACACATGAAACTGTGTGAGTTGTTTGTGAGTTTAATTTCCCCTCTTTTTTCACAAGTCTGCAGATGAGTGGGAGGATGGTCTCCTCTCCATGTTGCTGGAGTGGAGATGGTAATCATACTTCCCCTGGCTGAATGTAAACTGACACTGCAAGAAAAGCCACCCCTCCAGCATGAAGCATCTCTCAGTGCACTGAATTAAGAGACTGGCCCTAAACAAGCAGTGTTGACCTTTCTATTCTCTCATACTGTCCTGCCTTTAAGAAACATGCCTCTTTCCCTTTCTCTACTTTTTTTTTTTTCCCCTAATCTTTGTAGTTTCTTCCTAAGTGGCTTTTTACAGGTGGGCTGGGCTTCTCCAAGTCAGGCATTGGAGATTGACATAAAAGTCCATCTTTCTATGAAGAATGTACATTCTAGGAGAAATGTTGCATGAGGAACCGTGGATTTTCACTTTTTCAAAGTTGGGGGTTAATACAGAAATTCTGGGGTATTTTTCGAGCTAGCTTTGGAGAGAAAATGCCCAAGAAGATTTGGTTTTGGCTCTGGAGCCTCAATCTTCCAAATCCTACATCATAGGTCCTGAAACATGTTGTCAGGCTTAAATATTGATTTCAGACAGCAGCAAACTGGCAGGGCCTCATGTGTATCCCAGAGCGTGGGACTGACTTAGCAGACTTTACAGAGAGAAAAGTACTCTAATCAGTAAGACCAGTGCTGGGGATTGGAACTGCCTTGCAGACAGCCGGCTGCAGGATGGAAAAGTTTTCTAGAAATAGTATTTAAGTCCTACAAGAATAGAATTGGGCCAAAAATTATTGACTGTTTATGAGAGTTGAAGGAAATTTCCATATCAGAACACAGAAATAAGCAACAAGACTCCAAAGTCAGACTGGAAGTTTTTGGGAGCACTGAGGAAGGAAGGCTGAGCACTTACTCGTGCCAGCTGCAGCCCTATACAGTGCAGCATGGCATTCAGCAAGAGCTGATATTACTCCAGCAGTATTACTCTGCTGATGAAAGAGTAAGGGCAGGCTTCACGTGCTGGAGCAGGATGGAGCAGTTGTGGATGTTACATCCATGACAGTGTTGCAGGCCAGGTTGGATGGGTAACCTGCTCTAGTGGAAAGTATTCCTGCCCATGGCAAGGGGGTTGTAACTAAATGATCCCTACAGGTAAGAAATTAGGTAAAGGAGGTAAGAGGCCTGCATGGATGAACAAGAAGCTTCTGGAACAACTTGAAGAAGGAAGTTTACGGAATGTAGATAAAGAAAACTGGTCACCTGGGAAGAGTATAGAAATATTGTCAGAGTATGCAGGGATATAACAAGGAAAGCTAAAGCCACTTTGCAATTAAATCCCACAAGGGATGTAAAAAGACAAGAAGAAGAGCTTCTTTGAGTATATCAGCAGCAAATGGAAGACTGAGAGGATGTGAGCCTGCTGCTGAATGAGGTGACTGCCCTGCTGATAGAGGATGCAGAGAAGGTGGAGCTACTAAATGCCTTCTTTGCTTCAGTCTTTACTGCCAAGGCCAGCTGTCAGGAAGCCCAGTCCCTGAAGGATGGGGAGAAGGTCCAAAGAAAGGAAGACTATTCCTTGGCTGAGAAGGATTGGATTAGAGACCTACTAGGCAAGTTGGACACTCATAAATCCATGGGATCTGATGAAATGCACCCGTGAGTGCTGAGGGAGCTGGCAGATATTATTGCTAAGCTGCTCTCCATCATTTTTGAATGACTGTGGAGCACAGGTGAGGTACCGACTGAAGGAAAGCCAGTATCACTCCAGTCTTCAAAAAGGGTAAGATACATAGAATCATAGAATAATTTCAGTTGGAATAGACCTTTAAGATCATAAAGTCCAACCACTAACTTAACACTGCCAGGTTCATCACTAAATTATGTCTCTCAGCACCTCATCTATGTGACTTTAAATAGCTCCAAGGGATGGTGACTCCACAATCTGTTCCAATGCTTAACAGCTATCTTGGTGAAAAAGTTCTTCCTAATCTCCAATCTAAACCTCTTCTGGTGTAACTTAAACACATTTCCTCTTGTCCTATCATTCATTACTAGAGAGAACTAGAGAGATTTCTGATCTGCAGCCTTTGTTAATAAACTCAAGATATCATTATCTACACACGTTTTTTACACAGGATGGATAGAAGACAAACAAAACATTTCCAGGCTTCCTCCAGAACTACTGTTTCCGTAGCATGTAATTGTTATTTTAATAGGCCTCCTACCAAGACATTCTCTTATAAAACAGACCTTTTCCTTCTCTTAACAAATAGGCTCCTGTCAAACACTAATCCAGGCATTTTCGAGAACTAAGATGATGGTTGGCATTAATGACTAGGCACTTCTGACGGCATCCTATTGCTTTGTTCCTCATAGGATCTTTCCCCAAACTGTAAAACGAGATGCCAGATTTAGTTTCGAAAGCCAGAACAATAACAGTAATAGACAGTAAATGGGTGTGAGTTGTCACATACACCAGCATTACAGATTTAGTGTTATGTCTCAATTAACAGTAGCAGGCTTGAAATTCAGTGGGAACAGACAGCATTTTTCTTGTTTTCTATTGCAGTCCTTGAGCTATATAGAAACCAAAAAAAAGAGGAGTTTACGTTTACTGATGAGAACAAAAACCTGGGACTTTACTGCACTCATGTCCCTGACCTGCCTACTCGGTGTTTATCCTTAGTTTATCCTCATGCACTTATCTGAACACTTACACTCAGGTACCTCACAGAGACTAAGTCATGGCTGGTTCCTGATGGGAAAAGCCAATGTAATTATCTGGACAACAGATGTTATGTACATGCAAAAAATGACTGCTTCTGGGAATTGCTAAAATTAACTTGCAGTCCAGGTTCTGCTGGTCTTCTTTTGTTTCTGTAGGAGTATATAAGCCCTGACGCTACAGAAACCAGCTGGAGCTTTACCACTAATTTCCAAGGGCAGACAATTATAATTTCTTAGTTGTGATCTGTTTTCCAAAGTATACAACAATCTCATTCACCTGCTAAGATGATGCAACAGCTACCAGAGGTTATAGGGAAAGCAAAATTAAGTCAACAGTTCATCAGTTCATTCTCTACACTACATCGGCAAAGACCTTAAAAAGGGGTGGATGCTCTAACTCATGCTGTGCTGTTCTATTAAAGTACCCGAAACACATTTTCTTACAGTTTACACAGACAAACTGCCACATGTAAAGATGACATAAACATCTCTTTAACTGAATAGTCTAATATCATTTTAATACTGGTGGAAGATTGATGTAAGTAAAGTCATCAGGTAGCAAGAAAATATATACTTCATTGATGAACAATATTTCAATATGCTTCTATTGAATCTGGATCAACAGATATTTTTAAAATATTTCAATATTTAGTTACTTTTAATCACAGACACCACAGTTCAAAAACTTTAGCAGTTAGAGTAACATTTCCATGGACTAAATTTCAATTATATGAGATAGTGACATAAAAGTCACTCTGTAGATCACATTTCATATTTTCTACACTTCCTTTTTATTCTCTTAAGTTTTGAGTAAATCACACAATAAAATGTATTTCCTTTGAGAAGCATGTGCATGTCACTGGCAAAGCAGATGAAACTGCATTTAACAGCTGAAAAGTTCACTTGTATCATTCAAGAACAAAAGCTGAATGACCAAAGTTAATACTGGTGAAAATAAAGCTAATTCTCCACTATATAATTATGTAATATTTAGGCCTGCTTATGTTTGTTTATTTGACCTTTATCTGAGGTATTGATGTATTTGTCAGAATGTAAAGCAATAAGCTAAACAGGGAGTTGCTATACATTGTCTATGTGCATGTATCCTCTTTTGTGCACTTTCTGATGCATTGACAAAACCCAAAGGTAAGCAGGATAAGCACCAATGTGTGTCTTTCATGTCTTACATCCTAGCAATGGGACTCCAAAATCAAGAAAAGTAGTTACATTAATAAAAATAAGGTTCATGAATGAGTGATCTGCAGTTAAGTGGAAGTCACTCTGAAGTCTTAACAGTCTGAGTTTGTCCTCACTTAACCCAATTCTAATTAAACATACTAGAAATAACTGTTCAAAATATTCTTGAGCTTAACTACTTTACAGCTTTGTGTAAAAACTGATACCAACACCAAGTAAAAAAATAGCATATTTTCAGTTTTTTTGGTGCTAAATTGAGAGCTGAACAGACTTCACATTAAAAAAACTCTTCAGCAGAGAAGCCTTCATCCACAACTCAACGTCAAAGGTGCCCGGAGCCTTTGCTATCTCCTTTGTACGCTATCTTTGAACTACCTATATTTACAAGACCACTATAAATATATAGCCTACTGGTAGCATCAGCTGAGTCTGAGGAGTAACATGACATTTCTGTCTGGTGGATATATGTTGTACCTGAGGCTGAGAGGGAACTGCAAAACCATCCACAGTGGCATTCGACAACTGCTTTCATTTACCAGCTGAGGCACACGCTGGAGCAGACATCTCCAGGTGCAGCACTGTGCCTAATCTCATTGGGAACTGGATATCCCCTATGTCCATTTCAGTGCAGACCCATAATAAACCCTGTAGGATCCTGCTCCAATGCTGCCCCCAGACACAGGGGTGTCACTGCACAGAGATCATCCAACTCCTGGTCATGCCAAAGTCATGCACTGGGCTAGGTGGGGACCTACCTACTAGCTGTTAGCCCAGTTACAACCCAGTGATGTTCCAGAAGTAGTCCAGCTCTGGACTGGCTCTAGAAAGAGGTTCACTGGATTACTGCCACACTGTACCCAAGATAAAATCTTTCTAGGCATGATTTGGCTCTATAAATAACTCCCTCATTGTTAATCCACAGGACAGATAATTAATCTCTGCCTGAAATTTGACCACATGTACAAATTCCAAAACTGTCAAGAAATATCATTTTCCTGCTGTTTTAGCATTTGACATAAAATTGATGAACTTTTTCAACAGATATCAAAATAATGTCACTTGATAATACACACTCCAGTTCAATGTCTAAATGGGACACATTCACACCTTCAATTACCACCCTAAAAAACTCAGGTTTATTGCTGTTTGGGAAAACTAAATTATATTTTAAAGGAAAATAAAATGGTTACATTTTCTCCAATTCTCTTTGTAACTCTCCCATTGTATTATCACCTCTTTTTACAACACAACTTATGTCAGCTTGCACAACATGAAGAAAGCAATGATATAAGTCAGTTTATCTGATGTAGTCCTCAATCTTCCTCAGCTTTGAGGGAAGCTCATCTTCCAGCCCATAAGAGAAAAAAAAAAAAAAGATTTTCTCATATGAGAGGCTAAAAATATGTTCTTTCCTTGGAGTGAGAAATGGCAAACTCATTGCTATCTCACTGGTTGTTTTACTTCTGGTGTCTGTACTCATAGGCCACTGAAACAAAAAATTTTACCTTTGTCCTTTATAAAGCATTAACAAGACTCCCATAATCAGAGAGAAAAGAAAGCATTCATAAGCAACATAAAGAGTAAGATTAAGTTAGAGGTTTTGGTTGAAAGAGATTGGAAAGTTAGTAACAGTAGTACTTCACATTTCTATCTATAAGCATAATTGCATTTAAAAAAAAAATAACACTAAATGAGCATCACTGTCCACAGTTTTACTGATATATAGACAAAAATGTTCAATGACTTTGCCCAAGGTCACAAACCCAATTTAATTAGAGTCAAGGAAAGAGTGCTGGAGAATACTGATCCACTAATCTAGCATACAGTTTGAACTCTTCAGACAGTTTGAAAAGCAAGCAGTACATTTGAGGCAGTGGTTTTGGTTATTTTGATTTAAATTTTTGAGGGCAATATCTTGAAAGAAGAAAGACGCTGCAAGGAAATGAACACCTTGGTACAATGCATTACAAACATATGTTAGGTAATTCCTCGCTTTGAACATGAATTCAGATACATCAATTACATTTAAGTTCTCTTCTGGGTATTTCCAACACATTGAGTTTAGGCATAATTGGATTTTTTTACCCCTGAAACACTTAATCAAGGCTAAATCAAAGAAGAAACTCCCTTTCAGAAAAAAAGCCTGTAAAATACAAAGAGAATACTTCTCTATTTGCAAAAGATCTGCCAGCTTTATTAAGTTTCCTTCATTTAGAGACATACTTGTTTTTTTCCTTTTATCCAATTAATGCATTAAGTCACTTTGATGTGTTGCTTTTTAAATTCAAGGTATCTGCAGTTTGTTATAAAGTACTAGACACATCAGTACCATTCATTTTCCCAAACTGAGATAACACTGTGCTCATCTGAACATGAGAGATGATTTTAAGGTGAGCTTATTATTCTCCCAGCATTTAAACAAATCTTTCATCAGTTTTAGAGTTACACCACTGAAGGTTTTTGTTCCCTATACAGTGATGATTTCTATTAAGTTAGCACAAGTTGAAGAGACTCCAAGCAAAAATGAATGGAGAGCTAGTCTTGTAAGATGAGCACATTTGAAAAATGTAATATTTTTCTTCCATTTTACACATCTTTTCCAATAACTTCTAATGTAGAAAAAGCTAACATATGTGAAATCTGAGTGCAATCTTACAAGTAAGCTCTCTTCTATCTGCCCTTGTACACCCAAAGGTGGATATTTATGGAACTTGCTATGCACCTGACAGAAGTGGCAGCATTCTCATGAAAACTGTAGACAAAAATAAGATGTGACTAGAATATTCAGCAACAGGCCCTTTTCAAAGGAGTTTATCAGTATTTATTTAAGATAGCCAACAAATACAACCTATAACAAGCTATTGCTAACAAAAATCTGGTCACTGTGGAAAAATATATATTCATCTCTATTTAATCTCTCATTTTTAAGCATGTTGCATAGAAGAACTGTCATCATTGTCACTGTATTTCATTAGTGAAAGATCAGAGGCCATAGAGACTTAGGTGTCACTATAGGCTAGACCACTATCAAAAAGAAACACACATAAACCCAGAACTCAACTTCAGTCCAATCTCCAAAGCCAAGTTACAGCTTGCTCAGCCCAATAGAGCAGAGTCACGTTACATCTGTGAAGGAGACAAGACTTCTCCCAAAAACCCAACTTTCTGACAAATATTAGTCTGTGTCTGTGTTGGTATAACTGAGATCAGTATAATGCCCAGATTTAGGTTGATGCACTTAGGATAGTGTAACTATTTTTATGGAAGGCTGGTGAGTTTTATGGCTACACAGAGCCTATGTAAATACATGCTAACTCAGATTTTTACTGATGTAACTACACAGGATGGACACAACCCATCTCTACCAAACATGGTCATAAAAACTCAAAAAATTAGATATGTTGCTCAACCTGTGTTTATCACTTACTGGAAACTGCTGTTCAGTCCAGGTGGTACAGCTTGGAGAAACTGTTGTATGGTATTGCCATGGCAACATGTTATGCAGCTTCTAGGCATGACGCAATCTGATAGCCCAACTGCTCTGTGAACTCCTGCTCTGCCTGGAACTAAAAGCCATGCTGAGAAGGATTAGTACTTTCATTTTTTCAACGTGCACAGTTGAAGAAATGAAATGGGAAAAGCTAGGACAGCCTTAATACTTCATGAGATGCTTTAGCCTGAAGTAAAACCTCTAGCTGAGGTTACCTGAAAGGTTAGAGCAGGAATATTGGGCGTTTCCCAATGAATCTGAAAAAGATGCATCTCTAGAGTGATACAATTTCTGTCACCAGCTAGGGGTAAGTCTTTAAAAAAAAAAAAAGAAAAAAGATATATATGAAAACCAGCATCTTTTTTTAAGCTAATAAAATGTATTCTGAAATATATTTCTGTCTCTCTGAGATATGCTTCCCTCTTTTGTAAGCTCTTTTGTGCATTCTGTACTTGATGTATTTGAAAAATAAGCTTGCTTTATAAGTGGCTCTCAGCTTGTGTCAGCACTTTCACAGTGTAAACACAGAAAGCTTTACATTAATGTAGATTACAGTTAAAATAAAAGTGTCTTTCTCAGACTCCCAAGGATGCCTTTTTTCATTAACTACATGAATCCTAATGAGTGCAGAATCACTATTTAAAACAACAATAAGAATGAGTTGACACATCCCAGTGGCTCTTGTTGCTTCCTACCCTTTTTTTGGATTGAGCCTTGTTTCAGTTGACAAGGTCTTACAGTTGAGCAACGCAAATACACCACCCCATTAAGGGCTTGGCTTAATGCGTGCTAACACAAAGTTAGTATCGTGTAAAGCACTAGCCACTGCACCCCTCACTTGTAATTACCGAGTTACTCTTTAGGGATTTTTGTTATTTCATCTTGTTTAGAAATGCCTGTCAACAGCAGGAGCAGTTTCTACTTGTTCCTCTAGTTGCTTATTGACCTTCACAGATTTTTTTACAATACCAATTTCTTTTCAGATTTGGTTTCTGTACTAACACCAGCATCATGTTAATGGGAAAAAAATATAATATCCTTCCTTTAGGAATTACACTGCTTCTTACTATGTCAATCTCTTTGTTATTTTCTAAAGAAATGCATAACATTTTTCTTCATTATTTCTCCATTTACCACAAGCTGTGTTACACAGGTCTTAACACTTTTCTTGGAGTTATTTGCTACCTGTTTCATTTATGTTAATTTTGTATCAGCCCTCCTTGGATGCTTATCTTTTGGTTTCTTGTATTTTCATCACATTTCTTTACTGTGACTTGTTCTGAACCAAAATTAGTAACTAATTCATTCCTGGGATGTCAGTGTTATGAACATTACAGAGTCCTCTTAACAGGGACATTTTAAACATTACAGAGTCCCCTTAACACCCACCTTTGCCAGTATAAGATAGTTTGTTTAAACCTGGGGGTTGAAAGGTGCTGTTGGGAGAAAAACTATTCAGGGCTGGGCACAACCTTCTTTACGTGATCAGGACAGAGGCGTAAGTTTCTGAGATATCAGAATGCTGGTCTGTTGGCCAGTAAGCTACATGGTATGAGAAACATGGTACACACTCCTCCTACGTCATGTTATTTGTGTGAAGAGCATTTAAACTTCTTTTAAAATTTACATCTTTAATGTCTATCTGACAGGAATTTCTTGTGGGTGTTTACCAAAATAGCAGGGTTTGCCATTCATCTAGATACACGTTGTTTCAAAATTCTTATGTGAAAACACAATTCTCATTTTGAATTCACTGGTCATTGTGCTACTTTTTTTATCCCTCCATGATCTCTTCATAGGTCATATAAAATTTCTTTCAGGAAAAAAACATACTGTTTCAGGAAGCAAAATATCTTCTCCAACCAAATGTGAAATAAATGCATTTTCACTTTGATTGTCTTTAGTGCTGTGGCTGTAAAAGCTTTGCAGCAGCTTTTATATAGATGAATTCTAAATCACTCACCTCTTTCATCAAAGGCTAGAGCATCCAGTCATCCATATGTGGCCATTTCTTGCTTCTCTTGTACCCTATTTTAGCCCACTCTCCCCTCTATTTCTCTCCCCTTATCACTTCAAAAGTAGCATCTCAAAGCATTAGGAGATGTGGCTTTTTTTAAAGTGGTATCTCAAGAGTTCAGAGAGACACTTGTGAATATAGCTAAAAGTTATCACTTCACTACTGAGTTCAGCCTCTAATTTCTCTGTAGGCAATGTTGTCTGTAAACTGACAAGTGGTTTGAATTCTACTTGACAGAAGGGTCTAGAGATGAAACAGCCTAGAGTCACTGCAGCTCTTAATGGCCAAAGAAAACTATTTGAAAGAAGCAGATACAAGAAACAGGAAACAAAAGCTACCTCACTTACGTGGCATAGTTTATTTATGTTATACAATTTACGACACAATTGTAACTCTGATTGCAATTTTAAGAACAAGAAATACTTTTTTTTTTTTTACATAGGACTGTGCTAGCACAGTACCTAAACTGCTGTTAGAAATCCAGCTTTCCTTTTCTTCCTGTCTGGATCTTTGACTGAGCAAGTCTAACATTGATGTAAAACATGTTTTTGCAATTAATTTCTTTTTTTTTTTTTTTTTTTTTTAGAAAAACACCTCTCAAAATTACCAATTTGCTTCATCTCTTGTCAGCTTCAGAAGGAGATCAAAGCATGAGTGTTAACATGAAGAAATGGGTGCTCTATAAACAAAAATTCGTTCTTCATGGATGTTTTCCAACATTGAAGAAACTATTTTAATAGTCTCATGAAGCATTCATTTTAGTTGTTGAGTACAGATTAGAGGGAGTGGCCTATATTAATTGTATGAGAAAATCCTTTAATGAAAGTCTGGAACAACCAAAGTCACAGGAAGATTAAGATACGTTGAAATGCAGAAGCACAAAAATGAAAAAAATGTAATGTGATCAAAGGGTTGTGACATAACTGATTTTAAGTTAAAATCAAGTGAGACTTAATGAAGAACCCAGTAAACATCATAGTTAAAGAGGCTACATCTAATGAAATGTCAAACATGCAGAACTGAGAGCACGGTAAATACAGCAATCATGTTTATACATGAGGGTTGCTTTACTGATCCATCAGCATCATAGATACAATAAAGAGTTCAGAAGAGTATTTGGCATAATGACAGTCTTACCACCAAGCATTTTTAACATCTTAATAGTTCTTCTGTGGTACATGTCTTGAATCAAGCGTCAAGGATGGTGCTTGTTTGCATTACCAAATTAGATTGGCTTGATACAAACTGGGTGTGTGCTGGGCAATCAATGTTAAGCCAACCTCTGTTGTGAAATTAATTGCTAAATTAAATTTACTTTTCCAAATATAAATTAGAAATCATTCTCCCTTGTATTGACCACTCTGTGTAAAAATTACTCGTTACTTAATATATTATGGCTGTGACTTTAAAACAACCAAGAAAAAGGAAAATAATTCAGTACAGAGCAAATATGATCACGATGCAGCTAGACAGGTGGAAGAGTATAAAGCAGCAAATCTGGCTGCTGGATGAGAGATTATTCTGCAAAGTGTCTGTATTCAGGTCAGTGAAGGTGATATGCCTAGTTAATTGGTGAATAGAGCACAACACTGAGATCAATGAAAAACATTGATAAGAGATGAGAATGTTGGGTTTTCTTGTCCCTACTATGCAACAATTCTTCAGGTTTCATCTTTATTATGCAAAAGTAAGCAAAACTATACATTTTTATATGAATCTCTTAGAGTCTCTCCATTATGGTTGGATATGTTCTTTTAAATGCATTAATACTGCATGGTTTATACTTCTTAAAAAAACCAAAAAAAACCAACCCTGCTTTTATGTTAAGAATCCTGATTTTTCTGGAAGAGTAAAAACCATTTGTACAGCTATAAAACATGTCAAATTTAGAAGTGCATGTTCACAGCCCCTTTAAGTAGAGACTGAATTTCTCTTTATAAATGTATACAGATGATACTGAGCAAAATCTGTAGGACCCACTGGATTGTAGAAAACAGCAAATTATTAGTCATATTAATAAGGGGGAAAAGGAATTATCTGGGAAGGACTAGTAAAGAGGCAGCAACTTTCATTATAAAAAGCGCGTGATATTATTGTAAAAAAATACAGGGATGATGAGAAGATTAAGACTAATGGTCCTAGAAATGAATTCTTGTGATTATTTCCTGGAATATCCTCTCAGTTTGATACTTCCACCTGGGATGCAGAAGGATAGTGTCTAAGCAAATAAAATTATTCACCTCTCTGATGCGTATTCACTCTTTGATCCTTGCAAGGCCGCCTGCATCTGTGAGATGTGGTCAGGTCAGCACCTCTGCAATGTGCTGGCTGAAACAGTTTCTGAGAGCTGCACTATCAGCCTTCTGACACACAGGCTCTTTCTCACTCTTCATGACCTGAAGTCTTACCTTCATTCTCAACATACAATTTAATATAAACCCCAACACTGACTCCTCATTAACTGCCATCTATACCTCTCCTCTGATAAAGTCAGCAATTTAGTCATTATTCTGAACAGACAAAAAACCTTGCACCATTCTGAAAGTTATCACATATCTAACTGTGAAAACTGTGAAAAATTGGTAGGATCATGTGGTGGGTTGACGCTGGCTGGACATCAGATGACCACCTGAGTTGCTCTATTGGTCCCCTCCTCAGTCAGAGAGGGAAAAGAAAATATAATGAAAAGCTAGTGGGTCAAGATAAGAACAGGGCGATCACACAGCAATTATTGTCATGGGAAAAACAGACTTGACTTGAGAAAATTAGCTAAATTTATCACTAATAAAATCAGCCTGTGTTCAGTTCATCAGACATTGTTTCTGCTACTGCTTTCTCCTCAGGAAGAAGACTCCTCACATTCTTCCCCTGCTACAGCGTGGGGTCCCTCTGATGGGACACAGGCCAATGTGTGTCCTTCCCAAGGGCTGCATGTTTTTAACATGCATTTTCATGTTTTGGGAGCCACTCCTGAGCACAGAATTCTAAAGTAAAATATGAGTTTTATATAAAGTATGTTTTCTACAGTGTAACAGAAGGTTGAAAACATAATAAATAACTTAATTTAGTATAACTGCAAGAGGAAGGTGATGCTTAATTCTAATCATCTAGATGAAAGTAAATCCCAGCACTATATCAGGATAAGTTTACAGTGCAAACAACATGGAAGGAATTCATCCTTTTGCTTGGGAGGAAGTGATGAACCTGCTCCTTTCCACTGCTACGATAATACCAATGATTTTGAGTAACAGATTTACACCACTGTGCCTGAGTACAGAATCTGTCTCGTAATAAAGCTTTGACATGTTTCAGAAGTGAAGACACTTCTTCTTCAGAGAGTTAAAGATAAAGCACACATTTTAGAGCTTTATACAAGCAGGTTTCATTCAGACTGAGTTTCAAAGAACGTGAATGACAAAGTGCTATAAGATGACTTTCTATCAAAAAAGCACAGTTACCTCGTACTATCATATAATAATATTCCATGAAGCAGCAGGGATTATGGACCATTTCTCTCACTCTGTTTCCTCTCTGCTTTTTCTCATGACTAGGGATCATAGAATTGTTTAGATTGGAAAAGACCTTTAAAATCAGAGTCCAACTGTTAACCCAGACCACCACATCCACTACTAAACCACGTCTCAGCACCACATCTATATGATTTTTAACTACCTCGAGAAATGGTGACTCTACCACTTCCCTGGGCAGCCTATTACAACACTTGATAATCCCTTTGGTGAAAAAAAAATCTTAATATCCAGTCTAAACCTCCCCTGCTGCAACTTGAGCCCATATCCTCTCATTCTGTCATTTGTAACTTGGGAGAAGAGATCAACACCCACCTCACTACAATGTCCTGTCAAAGAGCTGTAGAGGAGTAATCATGTTTCCTCTCAGCCTTTTTTCCAGATTAAACAGTCACAGTTCCCTCAGCCACTCCTCATCAGACTTGTGCTCTAGAACCTTCACCAGCTTCACTGCTGATTTCTGGACACACTCTAGCACTTCAAAGTCCTTCTTGCAGTGAGAGGCCCAAAACTGAACACAGCACTTGAGGAGCAGCCTCACCAGAGGCCAGTACAGGAGGACAATCACTTCCTTGGTCCTGCTGGCCACACTACTTCTGATACAAGTCAGGATGCTGTTGGCCTTCTTGGCCACATGAACAAGCCAGCTGTCGACCAACACCCCCAGGTTCTTTCCCTCCAGGCAGTTTTCCAGCCACTCTGCCTCAAGCCTGTAACATTGTGTGGAGTTGTCATAGTCCAAATATAGAAACCGGCACTGAGCCTTGTTGGACCTCATGCAATTGGCCACAGCCCATCACTCCAGCCTGGCCAGGTCCCTCTGAAGACCCTTCCTGCCCTCCAGGAGATCAACACTCCCACCCAGCTTGGTGCGGTCTGCCAGTTTACTGAGGGTGCACTTGATCTCCTCATCTGGCTCATAGATAAAGATATTAAACAGAACAGGCCCCAACACCAAGCCCTGGGAAACATCACTGGTGACCAGCCACTAACTGGATTTAACTTTATTCACCACCACTCTCTCGACCTTGTCATTCAGACAGTTTTTCACTCAACAAAGAGTAGGTCCATCCAAGCCATGGGCAGCCAGTTTCTCCAGGACGATGCTGTGGGAAACAGTGTCAAACGCTTTACTAAAGGTAGACAACATCCACAGTATTCTCATCATCCACTAAATGGGTCACCCTGTCATAGAAGGAGATCACATTGGTAAAGTAAGATGTGCCTCTCATAATCCTGTGGAGACTGGGCCTGATCACCTGGTTGTCCTCTACATGCCCTGTGATAGATATATGCCAGGTAGAGGCCCTGAACATTGGGTCTTCCCATCTTCACCCACCCACCTTTTCTTCCCTCGACAGTCCATGGTTCACCAGGATGCTGCAAAGATGCTGAAGACCTTTTGCCACAGCAAGGTGCCTAGCAATTACTCCTCTCAAAACAGTCCTTATGTAGAGGAGTCCAGCACAACACGTCACTCCTAGAATCTCTTCCGAAGAAAGGAAACCATGGTGGTGGGACGTGTGTTTGAGAGTGAAAAGCATGAGTGTAATAAGCAAGCAACAGTGCTTGGGGTGGAAGGGAAGAACTCCACTATTTCTATCCCACTTGAGGAAGGAAACTTTAACACCTGTTTAACTCTCCTTGTGCAGACCAGAGGACATAATCCAGATCACAGTTATTTTTCGTCTACTTTTGAAGACATTCTTCTCCCTATCGCTCAGCTTCCATAAGGGAAAACTATCCATTTCTGTTAAGGTGGTAGGGTGGCACCTGGATGTCAGCCTTCTGGCATTTGAGTTAAACAGTAACCATAAAGAAGGGCTTGTGAGAGACACTAACTGTTCTTGATGTCAAGTCTTCTCACAAGGGGGAACTACTTTTAAATAATTTCTCTGAAGAATAAAATAGAATAGTTTCATGATAATTGTTTTATTTCCATGGAGAAGTGAAGGAAAAGGTGTAGGGCTTATATTCTTTACCATGACAGCTTGAGGATGCACATGAGGAATCTTGTTTCTGGTTTCTCTCATTTTAATTTTTCTCAGTACTCCTTTTGTTGTTGTTGTTGTTGCCTTCCATGTTTATCTGTAAATTCTTGAATTTCTTTTCCTTCTTGAAGCTTTACTCCAAGCTGTCTGCTCTCAGCTCCTCTCCATGCTACTTCTTCGTCTCACTCTCACTCTCACTCTCTCTCATTGATCCCCCTGGTGCAGCGACAATAGCCAATTCTTTCTTTCAGTGGGAAGGGTTCAAGCCAGGACTTGATAGCCATTTTCAGAGAGGGTCAGCAATTCTAAGGAAAAACAGAAGCTGTCTCTTAGAGACAACTATACTGCACCGAAAGATAAAGCACTTGTTCATCAGCATCCAGTTTGGTTTAATGTCCCCTCATACCTTTGGGGAAGGGTGAGATAACCTTAGCAAGGATCAGAAAACAAGCAAACCAAAATCATATGCATACTGATAAGATGAACTTCAAAAAAATTCCCCCTTTTCTTCTGATTTTCCATTTTTCCTTCTTTTTTTCAGGGGAGATTACAACACTTTGTCTTTGCTGGCCATGACTTACATACACAAAAATGTGCTTATCACAAATGAAAAACATCTTGTCCTACACCTTGGGAGGAACAATCCCATGCACCTGCACAGGCTTGGGGCTGATCCACAATGTGGCAAAGAAGGTCAATGGCATCCTGGGGAGTATTAAGAAGAGTGTGGCCAGCAGGTCAAGGGAGGTTCTCTTCTCCCTCTACTCTGTCCTGGTGAGGCCTCATCTGGAGTCCTGTGTCCAGTTTTTGTCTCTCCAGCTCGAGGGACAGAAAACTTCTGAAGAGAGTCCAGGGCAGGGCCACCAAGATGACCAGGGGGCTGGAGCATCTTCCTCATTATGAAAGGCTGCTGGATCTGGGACTTTTCAGCTTGGAGAAGAAGAGACTGAGGGAGTATCTCATTAATACTTACAAGTATTTGAAAGGTGGGTGTCAAGAGGATGGGGTCACACTTTTTTTCTGTAGTGTCCAGTGACAGGACAAGGAGTAATGGACAAAAGATGGAACACAAAAAGTTCCACTTAAACTTAAGGAAAAACTTCTTTACTGTGAGAAGGAGCCCTGGCACAGGCTGCTCAGGTGTGGAGACTCCTTCTCTGGAGGCTTTCAAAACCTGCCTGGAAGCTTTGCTGTGTGTCTTGATCTAGGTGGACCTGCTTTAGCAGGGAGGCTGGACTAAATCATCTTTAGAGGTCCCTTCGAACCGCTACCATTCTGTGATTCTATGTTTCCATGATTCTGACATGCATAGGTAGCCAAAAGATGAAAGTTTTACATTTAAAGTATTTCTGATAATGACAGAAAGGTCTGATGTGCTTGAAGACATGAAGCTCACCACCAAAGTAGCAGTAAGCTCAGGTAAAGGCGTAATAAACCAATTTTACTCCATGACTGGATCACCCTTTTCTGAGGTTCAGAGGTCTAGTTACACACCAGTGAGCATATATCCACAGGACTAACACTGGAAATGACACTTCTTCTTCATTGAGTGGCCACATAAACATCAATTCATGGTTTAAAAGAAGAATGTCACTTGGAAAACATCATAGTGTCTTGGCAACTTGTACTGGAAACTGGAACATATAAAAAAGTATTATTTTACACTGCCCTGGAACTTCTGCATTTCTCAGAGTAACAAATACTGGCCAGCATGAAAAGCAGGATGCTGTATAAAATAATCTGCTGTTAATCCACTTGGAGAAGCAAATTTGATATCAAACATTTAAGATGTTTTGACAGTAATTCTTGTGTTTGTTGTTTGGGTGGAGTCTGGGACACCTGATCATATATTCTTAGCATAGTGAATAATTCAAATATACTAAGCTTTATACACAGAAATGATTATCAAATGCACAGTACAATACAAATTATGTGTGGTAGGAGAGTAAGAATGTGTTTTCCTCCTTCATGAGGTACCACACCTGACCAATTGTGTTTGGTGCACCAACATTTCCAGCCCCACTCCCTTGGTGTGTGCAGAGACAAACTGAGAGCCATGGTACTTCTTAAGAGCCATGGTCAGTCCCATGAGAAAGCATGAGGGCACATGGGACTTCACTATTTAAATGAAAATAGGAAGAAGAAATTGATAGAACATGTTCAAGACCTGCTCACTGTGCATGGCCCCTCTGCCAAGAATGGTCTGCATGTTATCTTCTGGAGGTACAGCAACAAAAACTTTCCCTTTACTTTTAGGGCAGCTGCAGGTGAGTCAGTATCTTACACTATGGACTGCTGTGACTACTGTCAGGAGTCTTGGCAAACAAACCACGCTAGTATCAAGTACTGTAATGCTGAACTAGCAGATCACACCAGGTGAATTTTCTTGTGCATTCTCTCTTTTTATTTCTTTCTTTTCTGCTTGTTATCACAACTATGCCATAGAGAGTTTTCTTTGGAACATTCTTCTAAACACAATAAAACAGTATAAATTCTTTATCCTAATGGAATAGTGTGCAAGGTACCCACCATATCTCACTTTCTCTGAATAACTTCAAGAAAGACCAGAGTGTGATAAAACCAACTACATTTTTCTAGTCAGAAAGTGGTGAAACCTCACAGAAGGCAATATTTACGTGAATGAGGCCACAGAAGTAAGAGCTGCAGGAGCTGGAATAATCAACTTTTGTTTTCTCCTGTGCTACTAATTCACTGTGGGAACTGTGTCCAGGCATTTAAGGATCAATCCAAAGTCAAGAGAAATGACCTTTTCTTTTGTTAAGAAGGGCTATGAGAATCTGAATATCTCTACAGATGTAATTTGAAGTCATTTATGTATAAGAATGGTCATGGACTTCCTTTGTCTCAGCCTCCCAGTTTATTTTTACACCTATGAGTGAGTGAACCACTGTGACTTAGTGAAAGGAACAACAAATACATAAAATGCTATTTGTGGAAGTGAATTGTCACCACTTAAAATTTGACTTTGTTACATATCAGCAATAGGGTATTTTTATGCAGGTTCCACCATATAAGGGGCAGAGAGCATTTACTACTGTAAATTAACAATGCCATTATTTTGTTGGTATGGAAGCAGCAGCAATTGTGCTGCTTCAGTTCAGTTTTGAATCCTGAGCAGAGAGCATATTTCACACAGTAATAGGCAGTAACTTCCACAGACAGGCAACATAATTAGAGTGTCCTAGCTCCCAATGGCTGAAGGTTGTAAAGGATAATATATAACACCTGCTGAATCTGCAGAAGACAAAAAATACAATAAAGAGTTCCCTATCTGCACACTCTTTTTCAGAAGGACTTTCCAATAGGCACATAGTTGTGTGTTTTAGGATGGTTATGTCACTGCAGCTGGTTTAAAACTGAGAGGTGATGGGTACAGACTATCACCTCAGTTATTCTAGGTTTTAAAATCCTGCAATGCAAAAGCTAGGCAAGTTACCCCTTCCTTTTGTGCAGCACAGTCCCCTTAGTGTTATCTACGGGATAGCTACCACCCATCCCATAAAGATTTCTGGGGCCTTGTGGTGCAGGATGATAAAAGTAAATGATGCAAAGATACCCACACTTATACAAATTTCTCACTTCTGTGTCCCAGAACCACTTTCTAGTTTCTGAACAGGAAACAAAAAGACAAAAGTATCTTTGTCTGTCAATCAGGAGCTGCAGACTTCTGAAGACAGTAGCACACACACAAGTTGTCTCAGTCACAGTGACCAATCTCCTTTATTCAGTTTTCTGCAAACCTGCTCAGATGTTCTAGATTTGCAGAGTACTCCAGAAAGCTGATGTCATGTTTAAGCTTTGCTTTCAGATGCACTTTATCTCAACCATGTGACAGGGAACTTTATCAAGAAAGGCACTCTTCTTCACTCCTCTTCAGGTTATGTGCTAGATTACAGCATTTTTAAAATACAGAATGCTGGATTATATCTGACTGCATAGCATTAGAGAGCAATGCCAAGTTACCTTTTGGAGTGTCTGTCAAGAAGCTGACTCTGAAGGTGAAAAACTCTTGGATGAAAGGGAACTCTGCCATGAAGGTTGTATACCCACAGGCGGCTCTGCGCACCAATGTTTCACTATGATCACTGTCACTTTTTGGACTGATATGGCTTCTGCCATCATGCTTCTCAGAGACAAGTGCAATTGCTCCAACAACTCTGGCCAACTTCATAAGCGTTCCTGAAGACTTAAGACAGGACTTTAAGAGCAGAGTCTGATAGAGAGAGCATGTGCAGCACTAGAATGCTATGGCTCTGTGCTCCCATTGGCGTGGGTTTCTCAGCACGTGACCAAATCTGGAGCGAAGCAATCCATATCCAGTTAGTGTGCTTGAACCAATCCAGACCCCAAGAGTTCCTAAATCTTTACTAACTTCTAGTAATCTTTACTTTCCATTGTCTGGGATACACTTTTATAATTTATGTCATCTCTGTCATCAGAAAAGCACTCTAGCTGCAATAATTTTTCACACTGTACATCACTGCAATTTATTTATTTGACTGGAAAGGATAACCAAGACAGAGAGCTTTTATTGTGATGTGCTCTCTATTGCAATGCTTCCCACACCCATGCCCATTTGTATTCCATCACCTCTGGGTTATGAGCATTTCTGTCAATGGGGATTGTCATGGCTGTAAAGACTTAACTCCTAATACCTTCAGATTAAAGACTTTTTCCCAGGCACTTTTTTTTGTGGTTCATGTTTTTATAAGGCCTAACAGTTAGGAGGTTTAGAGGTTCAGTGATCGCTCACTGTCAATCCTATTTGCTTGTTTTCTTTGCTAGGAAGGCACTAAAATGTATTTAACCTGAGCCCCTCTGAAAGATGAGCTTTCTTTTCTCTACTAAATGTTTTCTTGTCTCATCTCTAGCGTGAAACTTGGCACTGATTTCAGGGGCATAGCTGAGCCCTAAACCCTAACAATCACACTCTCCTTTAGGAGTATTTATATGACAATACAGGTATTTGGGATATAGATTCAGACAATGATCAAAGTGTTCCGAGAAAGCCACCAGCTCTTTCTGCTTCCTTCAGCAATTTTATACCATGGGAATATCACCTAAATTCTTTACAGTAGATTTGATTAATTTTGGGATTAATAATTATTGCCTTTTTGTAGTAGGGAGACTGATGAGATTGAGAGGACCTTGTTCTGTAGGCATACGGATACGTATCTCTTTACAGTCTACTTCCTTGGCATCGAATTTTGACTTTGCCTGGACCAAAGAAAAGTAAGGTGGCAGAAAGTATTTCTCACTGTCATAGAACACGAAGGTGGGGCAGGAGGGGAAAGTCATAGATGGTTGGAAAGGTCAAATCAAAGAAGATTTACATAAATAATGAAGTTTGTGGAAGGTCGGGAAAAAACTATGAGAGGCGAAAACCAAAGAAATTACAAAGGTGACAGGGAAAAGATGGCAAGGTCAGGTTAGAAACATTTTCCATCTTTCCAGATAAGAGCGGTTTTCTTTCTTCAGATGAAAAAAGTCAACCTACCCTTCCATGGTCAGAGAAAGAGCAAACCCAGCCAGTGCCATTTTCAGATAACTCTACCATTGATGCTTCATTTTCTACTAAATAATGGACATACATGGGTATGCTCTGTATATTAACATCAAAGATCATCACAGAAACAGATTCCTCTCTATCCTACGTTAAAGGCAGAAAACAGTTGCAATATCAAAACAAAAAAACAAAAACCTGTCTCTGAAAATTTTATCTGAAATGAAGACACTTGGGTCTGGAAAGTGCTATATATATGTGGAAGCAATGACAGAAGATTAGGTGGGATTTTTTTTTTTTAAGTAAATACTGCTGACCATACTCTTTCCTTGACTCTATGAGCTACAATCAGCTTTGCTACAGTGATATCACTTATAACAAACTTGATTTAAACTGGTTGCATTAGGGCAACTGGGAATACTATATGGCCTTTAATGTCCTTAAGCTGATTTTGCAGTGAGAGCATGATCATTGCTGTATAGGCATTTGCAGCTGAAACGGGAAATAGGTGGGCTGTTTGCTGAGTCTGTCAGCTGGAACACTGACAATCTCTACTTGGACTGCTTCAATGTAAATACAATTTTCTCAAGACTGCAATACTCTGTGTTTGAGTCTTTTTTAATGTTAGTGTATTATTTAGTTCTTCTTATTTTTATTTACATCACAAGAAGATACT
Source organism: Urocolius indicus (assembly GCA_013401255.1). Lineage (NCBI taxonomy): Eukaryota > Metazoa > Chordata > Aves > Coliiformes > Coliidae > Urocolius > Urocolius indicus. The sequence continues at coordinate 895,739 of WBNH01000696.1, forward strand.
GACCTTTATGTTTAACCATAGAATGTATTTACACAGCTTGTAGAAAGTGATGCTGAGAAATTTTCAAAGTGTCACTGTTTTTCTTCTATTTTCCCCTCCCCTTTTACAGAGGTCCAATGTGCCAGTACTGCATCCTGAGAAAATGTGCATTTGCATGTGAAGTCCCTGGGCAGTTTTTATTTTGTAATGTGAATAAATGTCTAAAGTCTGGTTTCATTTCAGGGTTGGACTAGATGATCTCTAAAGGTCCCTTCCAACTCCCACGATTCTATGATTCTACAATTCTATGATCATATCTACTCTGTTAAATCCCACTGTAAATGACTTTGTACTTGATAATCATATAATTGATAGGCAATGCTCCTAGTTGGGCGTGTGTGTTCTATTCAGGTTAAGTTTGCTCATTTCATTTCTTTTAGAAACTTTTCCACCTGTGGTGAATCTTTGATCTTGTTTCCCTAAATTTGTTCTGTTGACTTCTAAAGTCTAATTTGTTCAAGTTCAGTATTCGACTCATATTCTTTCTGATGATGTACACACACATCTGGAAATCAGCCTGATTTGGTTTAGCTTCTAAAACTGCAGCTGCATTTCCTTGTTTTCCAACTACGGTCAACGTGAATTAGGCATCTGGAATCTTTCTGTCACTCAAAGCATTTTAACTCTATTTATTTCAAGTATCTCTCATTGACATTTCTGCTTGTCTGACGGTTTGTAAGATGTTTGTTTTCTTTTTCACATTCCCACGGTGCAATTGTGTCATTTTCCATGAAGCAAACTGTTTACTACTGTCAAATTATCTACCTGTACAAAAGCAGTAATGGGATCTGCATGTGGTGTTAAGGTTGTTTCACTCCTGTAACAAGTCTCAGGTTTTCACAAGTACCCCACAGAACGTGCTTTCTAAGCACCAAATAAAATGCAATGCTTCTTGCAGTGGCTAAATGGCACAATACTTGTACTGTTTGTTTTCTATGAGGGTTGCTAAAAATCATATTTGCAACACAGTGAAACAATTACCTTAAATTGGGGAGAAAATGCAGGAGTCCAGTAAATAGGGGTGATTTTTCAAAAGCGTCCATTGGCAATACCAAGCAGTCACAAAAGAAACCACCGGCCACATTTTCCAGAGAGGATCCATACTGCTCACAACTTCTCCCAGCCATCCTTCTGCTTTCTGCTTGCCCTACTTTTGTACTATGGAGCAACCTTACCTCAGGGAATGTTTAAAGAAACAGTTTTCACCGGAGCGAACTTTCCTGCTGCCCCATGAATCATATCATGGGTCACGGTGGAGAAACACAAGTCCCTTCCTCGCTTCCCTGTGCTCACCCCACACATGCACAGACAGAGGCTTCTCTCACCCCTGAGCTGCAACTTGTGCTGAGGAATGTTAAAATAGAGCTGCAGTGTCAGACTGAATGGCCATTCGATACGAGGCTCTTTCCAACAAGTGCACTCATAGTACAATTAAAGGAGTGCCTTCCTCCCTCCTCCCCCATCCAGTCTTGTAGTATGTGAACATCAACTTCTCCCTTGGATAAACAAACACTTGTACCAATAGGCATACTTCTGGCCTTTAAGGAGTTTATTCTTGCGCCTTTTTTCATGATTTTCAGTTTTACCTGTCAGTTACTGCTGGCTAGCATTTCTTTTATACCTGTATCGTGGGTGGCACATTGCCTAAGACACATGTTTTTCAACCCACTTACCTAATTCCAGCAGTACAGGCAGAAGCTGCCTCATTAGCAGTATTTCTACAACTAATTTGCAGCAAACATTGATTTTATTTTTTGGGGAAGAGCAGTAGTATTAGCATGAGGTTCTGATTTCAGGTAAAAGAACCACTGCCCACTACAGCCTCTCAGCTAGTCAAACAGTCAAAGCAAGCAAAGCAAAACAAGCCAGTCAGACATTATCAGAGAGAATGGTGATTAGAACAAACAACAGTAGAGAGGAAAAATGCATGGCTATTCAGAAAATGTCTTTTGAGGACTGAAGAGGAGATATGGAGCCATTTTTCACTAGGTTCATGAGTAAATGTCAGCACACAGATGCTACTGTACTGTCAGATTGCATCTTAATTTGGCCAAAGGGGACCCAGGCAGTCACCCCTCACAGACAAATTTTAAAGGCCCATTACAAATCTGATTTATTGGCTGCTAAGAATCTCCCTGCTATGGTCTGCAGATTTTGCATGACATGGAGCTGAAATCCAGCTGCAGACAAATGTATGTTTCTCAATACGATTTAAATCCATCTGAATTCAGTATTTCTTGGACATTGGTCAAGCCTCCCCCTTCTTCGCCCAGCCCTTTCCTCCTAATACCTTAAGGCAGTTTACTTCAGAATGAAGCAGAGCATTAACCTGTACAAAATTGGTAATTTGTATATAACTGTCTTGCTGACGTTAAAAAAAAAAAAAAAAAAGAAAATGAAAAAAAGCCTTTTGTTCTAAAAAGGCAGAGAAAAAAAAAATCAGGAACAAAAGAAATGCATCTGCCCAGCAAGAGAAATGAGAAATTGCTGGGATTTGGTTTAGATCTCTAGGCACGTTGGCATTAACAACAATCATTCAAATAAAAATGTTAATTTGCTTCTGTCTTCCAAGCTTTCTAAAAATTCTATTGCCCTTTTCCGTAAAAGAAACCCAACAAAACCCACATTCTTTGCCTTCAGTGAAACGCCAAAGATCATAAGAGTGAAATGCATTTGGAATTGCTGAAGAAACACCATTCAAACTTGCACTACTCGAACTGCCCATTGTTACAGTTCAGACAATGTATAACAACAATCACAGCTCAACTTCTAACCATGCCTGCATCACAAGAAATTAAAAGTCAACAGCTCTTTTTATATCCATAAATATCATAATCAAAGCCTTCATTTGCAGTTTTCCTAGCAAAATCTAAACAGCATCGGAACAGACGTCTGACAATTTGTGAAAGAAGCATGCAGTTCAGCTTAAAGCACAGTGTTTCATACAGGAACTATTCTAAACAAAGGCAACATCAAAAGCAACACAAGAATCACGCAAAGGAAGTCCGAGTCAGCCCAAGTTTGGATTCAACATCTGGCTGAACACACCAGTGCCCCTAATTTTGGTTTTGTTTTGTGGGATTAAAACCCATCTAATCTCTTTAATGACCCCATCTCAGGTCCCGGCTATACAGATTCTCAAATCAAGGGGGCTGGGGGGGGGAGGGGGAAAAAAAAAAAAAAGGCAAGAAAGAGAGGCAGAGTCTTATCCCACCTTTCCATGGCTCTCAGCCCGTCTGTCTTCGCATGATCTGCAAACCACCTGTACTGATCCAGCCCATTCTGGGGCAGAAAATATCTTCCCGGTAGATGTAGCCTCAGCTGCGCTTTGATTTTTCAGCACGAATGTCTAGAATCTTCTGCTTAAGCCAGACACAGCAACCCCAAACTGCAGCCGAGCTCTTTTGTTTTCTCTCCTGCCGGGGCCGAGGCAGCGGCTCTCCCGCCGCTCCCGCTCCCGCTCCGGCTCCGCTCCTCTCCCGCTCCGCTCCCGTCCCCACCCCCGCCGGGCGCCCGGCTCCGCCGCCGACCCCCCCGGCCCCGGCAGCCACCACCTACCCCAGCCCTACCCAGCGCCTGCCGAGATTTTTCAGTAAAAGGGGCAGCTTTAGGTGGCGGTCAGGTGATCTTCCTGTTAAAAACAGAAAGGATGCTCGGGGATGAAGCGTATGAATCCGTGGTGGTTTTCGAACTAGCCATTTACATTACAAAGCAGGGAGAAAAATATAGCTCTGAGGAGATCATTAGGCATTCTTCTGCTTTCCAGCTCTCCTCCAGCAAGCTACAAAAGCAGTCACAGTAGAAAGATATGTAATTAAACTTTTCAGTGGTAATAATCACACATACTCTGCATACCATGACACTCCTAAATATCTAAAGTGGGGGGTTATTCATAAATAAGCATAATTATTTTTCACATTTTCAAGGATGTTATGCTGATTCTGTAGGTCCCTTTACAGCTTCTTCCCAGTTGTTCAGATTTTTTTCCAATGCAATATTTCAATACTTATAGTGAAGCCATATTTAATATCTCAACAGCAATCATTTCTTCATTAAGATTGTTACACTGAAAATCAAATCATCTCTGACATAAGGGCAATACATGTAAACCTGACTTTCTGAACTGTAGCACATCCAATGGCTCCGTTCTCTGGGATTAAAGCTACCATACTGTAGGCTTTGGAGCTCAGACTCTGAAACACGGAAAGAATGAAACTCTAGCCCCAGATTCTGTAAGAGTCTTAGCTACTGCCAAGTTTACAGAAATACCCAAATATTGTTGCAAAACTTAGATTTATTTGAAAACAATGTATAGTGAGCAAATCTTATAAGAAACAAAGGCTGTCTTTTTAACCCAAGTTGTCTTAAAAATGTATTTCCTTTGCATTCATTATAAGACATTAGCAAACAGGAAAAAAAAAAAGTAAAACTAGGCACAAAGAGTAAAGCACGTGTTCATATTTAATCAATCTTTCCAAGAAACTTTGAATGTGTAGATGTAATATATCAGCTACTCCAGATTTGTTCTGGACAGGAGTCCACTCTCCTGTGACCATATTCTTAAAGGCTCAAGTTAAAGCCAGAAACCCTAGTCATCCATCTGTCATCCAGCACAGGCGCTTCTAATTCTTCCCAATGTTTCCAATAATATAAAAAGTAACCATTTAATCATTTCATATTAACTGCACATCTGTCCATAGACCACACTTTAGTCCCCCTGGTGCTACACACAGAACACAAATTTCTACTCTTTGCTTTCCATTCGATCACTTTTCTGATGTAAGGAAATTCTCTTGATAAACACACAAAAGACCAACCTGAATTTGGTTTAGGATATTGAGGAAATGAGCTATATGAGATATCATAGATTATCTGCACAATATTACTGGATTATCTCTACAAGATTTATACTACCAACACTCTTTATCTTGCAACTGATGGTCAGAAGCTCAAGGTTTATAACTCTGACACATCATTGGTAGTGATGATATAGTAGGAGTAGTTCACATGTTTCCCATTATAGTCAAAGTTTCTGTCATAGTACATGAACTCTTAGCAGAACTGAGTCACAGAAATGATTCCAAGGAGCTGATGAAATTCCCATAACTATAATATATGAAGTTCATTCAAACTAGTCTCCTTAGGGAAAAAAAAAAAAAAAGACTAAAAAAAGGAGGAAAAAAACAAGGAAAAAAAAACCCCAAACAAGTAACTGGAGTTTTGCCTGTGATAGATTTAATTTCATTATACATTTCAAAGATTTTCAGAAGTGGGACTCTTGTCACACCAAGATAAGCATATTCTTGTAGAAAAATATTTAATGCCTTGCATACCTAACACTTGATGAACACCTTTATGATGATCCCAACAATGAAGGTCATGAGAGCCAACAGAAGCCAAAAGAACCAGACAATTCCACCTCAACCGTCTAAGTTCCTGGATGTAAGTGAAATTTCAAAATCGGTGGGACTCTGTATATCCACATGTAGTTACTCTATTAATAGTTTTTTCCCTTCATCCTTCTGAAGCAACACTATTGAAAGAAGGGCAATGACATGTTTTCTAGAATGGGTCAAGTAGCAGAGGATCAGCTGATAAATTCACCTGAAGAGGCTAACAGGGACTGTCAAAACATATTTCTTTCTCTAATTCCTTCAACTCATAGAACAGAATTGCATACGTATTGGTGTTTTCTAATTTGGACATCAGTAACAGTCTTCTGTTACTATAAAGGAAACATAAAACTTGTCTTTAGTAAAGAAATAGGCCTAACCTGTAATTGCTGAAAAGGCCAAGTAGACACCGTTATCCTACCAGCCTTTAGTAGAAGTTTTAACAGTGTGTAAATCATGTAAATGCTCATCAGAATTTACAACCGAAGTTGGAAGTCAACTACTACCATGCCATTGTGTCACTCTGTGCACAGGACTTAAGTTAAATGTGATGAGTTTCTTGATGAGGAAAAGGATCACATCTTATGCACACTTAGTACAGCCACTAAAAATATTCAGTTTAGCAAAGCAGAGCACACTAAAGATATTCAACAAGGAAATGCTGTGGTCACTTCATCTACTGCTAAATATAGTTTATGACTCTCAAAAGACAGTCATTTAATTTCTAAGGAATAAAGCAATGATCTTTAACTTCCATGAAGCCTCTTAAAATGACTGGGCTGCCTCACAAAACAACAAGAACAAGAAGAACAATTCTGAATTTACGTGTTGATGCTGTAACAGCTGCAGGCCTAACACACTGGAAGACACTGGACCATTAAGTTCCATCTAAAGGCTCTATGTATACATACACACACATATAAATATATAGAGGCATGTATACATAATTCACCAAACCCATATAATAAATATGGATGAAAATCTGTCAACCATAACAATTATGTTGTGGAAACTGTGTGCAGCAATACTTACAGAAATAAAAATCTTCAAAAACTGAAACTTTACAGAAGAAGCAAATACAGTATGTTTTGATCATTAAGTTTATCATTTGTAATCCCTTGAGAGTGATTTGAAAGTTTCCTGTCAGAATCATTATTTTAAAATTATAATATTTGAAAAATTAGAGCTTTAATTTGAATGACAATACATACATAATCAAATTATTGAGGCATGACAAAAATAAATTAATGGCCTACTTTGTTATAGAAATAGTTTCAATATTTGCAATGTTAATTTCAAAACAGTAAAAACATGCATACATCAACATAAAATAACAATAAAAATCTTTATTTTATTTATAATATATGTCAGCCTTAAGGCTGGATTTATCCCTAAAAGAAGGCATAGAAATAGGTTGCAATGTTTTTATAGTTCATTTATATGCAAGTCAAAAGGTTTGTGCTTAAAAATGAAACTATGTCCAATCAGTAGAAAAAAGGATATCACATATTTATGAAATTTCTTGAATTTGTGTGACAAACAAGCAGGAACGTTTTCCTTTTCCATGGAGTTTTCAAGTCTGTGTTTCAAACCCAGCTTCAGACCACTTACACCAGTACTGATGAGTGGAAATATCTGATAAAATGACTGCAAAATACCGACAGTATTTTAAGTATCTTGTACTGTCAGTTATAATCACTAAGTTTAACAATTTGGGGATGGATTTGTTTTGTTTTTTGGATGTACCTACATTATTTTGTGCTCATGGGATTGCCATGAGGAGAAAGGCAGGCGGAGGTAGACTAGTGGTCTTAATTCAGTGACATTATAAATAAGCCATTTGACATGTGTGGGCTGTGACCTGTGCTAGAGATAGCATTTAATGCAGGCCTCTCCGTGGAATGAATTAGTCATTATCTTTGACTTTAAAAAAGACATAAAGAACTGAGAGGTGATGAGCAAGGTTAATACAAATATCCTTTGCAGCTCCTGGCATTTTCTTGTCAAATGATGGGAAGCCACAGGAAGAGATTATGGGAACTTTCCCTTCAAAAATCAGATGAAAGATAAAATCAGAAGGAACAAAATTTCTTTGAGAGTGAAGAGGAAATTTACCATCCAGCCTGCTAGAGTGTCCATGCTGTTTCTTCCTTATGAAACAGATACAGGAGTAACATCAGCTCTTGAATACTGCTAAAGAAACTGCTTGAGCAAAATAGAGATTGAATGGGTAGATATCATTCACCTCTGATTTCAGCAGCAGACCTTACTTGCTACTTCAGAAGACTCTGCTACAGGAAACCTCTTAACGACATAAAAATGAGGGTTTGGACTGCAAGTAACCACTGAAATATCTCATGGCTTTTTTTTTGTGAGGCAAGAATTCAATATCAATATTCTGGCTAAAATCTAGAGCCAGGATAAATGTTTTGCTGACCCAGACTTAGCAGAGAAAGATTTTATTCTTTATTTTGCCATATATAAATATGGGAACATGTGTGTATATGCACAAGTGGTCATTGCTCTGGGCAATTCTTATCAGTCTCCAAAAAGAAAAATAGGATGTATCCTTCAGAGTAACATGATACAGCTAAAAAAAAAAATAAAGATATACATATATATATATATATAAAAAAAAATAACTGACTTCTATATTTAAACTCTCTTCACTGCTGGTGTTAATCTCTTATGCCATCCATGACATGGCAAAGTCATTCCCGTGTATAAAATGTGAGGAGAGTTGAATTCAAAACAATTCCATTTGTAGAGGGTTTGGGGGATGTAACTTCCAGACAAACTTTTACAAAAATTCCTGTCAGTTTATTTGCTAACCACTTCTGAGGTGTGTGTTTCAGAGACCAAATGTCTTCATCTAACTTTTAAGCACAGTAGTGTTATTAACTTTGGCAGAAACAGGTGGGTAGTGATGGAAAAAGGGACCCATAAAAATGTTCTGTGGCTTTTGGAGTATATGAATTTAACTTTCTTGGGATAGTTCCACTGTTTCTATCTGAGAATATACTAATGCCTGTATAAGCCCATGATGAGAGGAAGATAATTATAGTCCTCTCCAGACAGTGGGTTCATTAAGCATGCTATTTTGGATAAGTAAGTTTTTAATTGATTTCCAGTGCCTGTAAGTAGTATGACCTGTGGTAGTATGGCAGTAAGGATCTGTGCCCCTATTGCTTTCCACTGTTGGAACTCAATAAAGTTTAATTGGATTACAATGGGGGTAGCCACAAGATGTCAATTACTGGTATATTCACAGTGTGGACCTTTTCTTCCAATGGCACTTGATTGACTCACTCTGCACACTTCCCTTATTACAGGTCCTCTCTCCTTCTTCCCAGAGAATAAGTGTTGTATAAAGATGCCATACACTATGAACAGCAGCATAATCACACAATTCTTATGGCACAGTCTGCAAATATAATAGTCCTACCTGGTCTGAGGTTATGGTATGAAACCACCTTTTTTAAAGCTAGATCTGGAATGTTCTTCTGCAACTGTGATTTTGTCCATGTGTTGATAGTCTTCCTCCTTAGAACTGGGAAAAGACACTTTGTTGAAATATGTAAATGTACCCTCTGTACAAGGGAAAAGGTCAATGGCATCCTGGGATGCATCAAAAAGAGTGTAGCTAGCAGGTCAAGGGAGGTTCTTCTCCCCCTCTACTCTACCCTGATGAGGCCTCATCTGGAGTCCTTTGTCCAGTTCTGGGCTCCTCAGCTCAAGAGGGACAGAGAACTGCTGGATGGAGTCCAGTGCAGGGTCACCAAGATGATCAGGGGACAGGAACATCTTTCATACAAGGAAAGGCTACGGGAACTGGGGCTGTTTAGTCTGGAGGAGACTGGGGGGGAGTCTTATTAACATTTACAAATATCTAAATGGTGGGTGTCAGGAGGTAGGGGCATCCCTTTTTTTCTGTTGTATCTAGCAACAGGACAAGGAGTAATGTGATGAAGATGGAACACAAAAAGTTCCATTTAAATATAAAAAAAACTATTTTACTGTGAGGGTGATGGAGCACTGGCACAGGCTGCCCAGAGGGGTTGTGGAGTCTTCTTCCTTGGAGATCTTCAAGATTCGCCTGGACCCGCATGTTCCTATGTGACCTGATCTAGGTGGAGCTGCTTCTGCAGAGGGTTTGGACTAGATGATCTCTAAAGGTCCCTTCCAACTCTACTATTCTATGATTCTATGATTTATATGAGAAAATAGTAGAATTGTTCAGAAAGAATTTCCCTAGATTTAAATTGTTTAAGATATGTATATCAAACAATTTCATAAAAAGAATCACTTAACTTTCACTTATCACTTATCTTTCTGACTGCTCCTTACTCATCTTTTATCCAGTTTGAGATTTGAAACTGTAAAGGCATCAAATGCTTTTGTAAAAAAGCACTTAGTATATGTTGCAAAACAAATCAACTAAATTTATTAAAACTTGCCAAAGAATTTTTTTTATGTTTTGATGAAATGTTATTTTTTACGAAACATTATTTTTGTGTCTTTGTTCCTTCCTCTGTTTAAAAGTCAAACATAACAAGTGTTGATTTGTAATAATATTTCATGGAGAAAAATAATTTCCTGACCTGTAAAGGGGTAAATTTGAAAAATCTCTGTGGTTGTGTCAATACTGATTCTACCACTAGTTGGAATGAAACAGAAAGAATAAGAAAATTGAAATTTCCAGGAGGCACAGACGTAATATTCTAAGATAAAAGGACTCTTCACTCAGCCTTCTTACACTACTATTACTGTCTTGTTCTTCCAATTTAATACATCTTTGCTTGTCTGCATGTTTGCTTAACCCTCACTAGTCCCTATATATGACAAAAGCAACATTTATGACAGTTTTAAATTTTTTGTTACAAATTTTTAGATTAATATCATGCTAAGAACAAAATAAAAATCAAACTGTTGTTAAGCATGAAGTCTGTAAATTTATTACATCTCCATTCATCATTATTATAAAATATACTATTTGTTTATGTATTTTATGTCACAATAAAATAAAGGAATTTACAAAAGAAAGCAAATTCCATTTCAGTATTCTATTTGAATGTTCTTCATTAATATACTTTATTTTAAATTAATTATGCTTTTTAGGAGGATTCTATAGTACATTTGCAAAAGAAAATGGAAGGCCTATACTATTTGTGCAGATAGTTTAACTCCACAGTTTGCTAGTTAAAGAATGGTAGCATACTCACTATTGTAAATCTTATGGTTACGTACCAAAGACTATAATTTTGCACTGAAGCAAATAAACATTTTACTGAGAAGTGGCTGATTTTAAATTTCAAATGTGAATGTTCTGGAGAGACCTAACGATTGGAAATTATTATACCTTCTTTTTTCTTTTCTCCCCATGTTATACAGGAAGAAGAGGCAGAAGCATTTTCCATATTATCGCTCTTAAAACTCTAATGTGGGGAACCTGTTAGGACATCTACAAGATAGGATTTTAAACAGAAATTTTTTTGTTTGTTTGTTGGTTTGTTTGACTCAGTAGCTGCTACTAACAAAAAGCCATTATGAAATTACTCTAAGTATTAAAAAAAAAAGGTATCTACTCGTAAGCATGGGCTATGATAGACACTTGATCAATCAAATACTATTTTAATTATTTTACTTCATCTTTCTGGCTGTATTTTCAACATTTTAGCTATGTCTGGTGCTATTTTTCCAGTTAATACAAATGTGCCAGTATCACTGTTGATAGTATGCACCTTTGTATTCACATGCTGTTTTAAAAGACATCTTTTTGCATATTACATACATTTTAAATAAGTGTGAAAAATTAGATAACTTATTTCCTATATGCACATATAAAACTGGCAGTTTTAATTTTGTATTTAAATAATTTTTTTAAAAAAATAATTGTGTAAGAGACTGTCAGACTTTTCTGGAACCTTTTTAATTTTTGTCTCTAGACTTTGCCTTAAAAAACTGCCTCATATTCATAGTGTTCATAGTAATATTCCATCTAGTCATTAATAGTCAAATACACACACAATGGCACATCTGACACAGGCAGCTGAGTTGGGAATTGAAACCATAATAATTAACAATAGATTTCCTGATCTCACCATGACAAGTAAATGAAACACTCTGCGGTGTGCTTGCCCACTGGAAGAGGGAATTAACTCAGTATGAAAAGCAGAATGGAAGTATATCACTGATTAGATCTAATGCACAAGGAATGCAACAATGGGAAGCTTGTGTCAGCAGAACACATCAAACTCTTTGCTAAATACTGTGCATAAGCATGCAAAAAAACCCCACATACATATTCCCTATAAGAACCACGGTGAAATAGCACAAAATGGGCAAAACATAATCTCAAATCCAATACATAAACGCATAAATAAGTAAAATTATTGTGCGTTCTTACTCCCTATGAACAATGTAACCCGATGTTTAAATTCCTTCATGAGCTTTGGTCTCGTTCCCTTCCGGTTCGCTGTTCCTCTCTGCTCAGGACCTTGGAGAGCACCGGGAGCGCCAGGGAGCGGCCCCCGCCCCGCGCAGACACCACCACCGTGGGCTCCCACTTTACATAAATTACCATCCTCTCTTCTTCTGTATGTCTCCTACGACTGATTCACCTTTCCCTTCCTCGACCTGAAATTCCCTTTTTCTTTTACAGTGGCACTTACTGTTGCAGCAACTTTCCCGTTTGGCTGGAAGAAAATGTTCTCCCTTTTTTGCTCTTCCAACTTCCGGAATTTTGTGGTTCTGGTAAGGTACCTTACATTTAATTCTCACAATACAATTGTATAAGTATGGTATCAAACACTACAGATTTGTTGCTTTAATGTATATGTGGTCAGATACACTGTGTACTGTTAAAAAACTTACTTTATAATAACCCAGGATCAGAAACTATTGTGGTTATAGTAATATAAAGCATTACAGCTGTAACTGTACAAGAAGGGTAATGAAGCTAGTGAAAGGCCTAAAGCATAAATCTTATGAGGAGCAGCTGAGGGAACTGGGAGTATATAGTCTGGAGAAGAGAAGGCTGAGAGGAGATCTTTTTACTCTCCACAACTTCCCTTCAGGTACAACTACCTTTCAGGTAGCTGAAGCAATGTGAATGTTGGTCTTTTTTCCAAGTAATGAGTGATCGGACAAAGGTAAGAGGAAACAGCCTCAAGTTGTGCCAGGGAAGATTTAGATTGGATATCAAGAAGTACTTTTTTACTGAGGGAGTTGTTATAAACACTGGAACACACTGCCCAGGGAGGTTGTAGAGTCACCACTCCTGGAGATATTTAAAAGACATGTAGATGTGGTGATCAGTGCCATGGTTCAAAAGTGAGCTTGGCAGCGCTAGGCTAGTGGATGGACTTCATGATCTTACAGGTCTTTTCTAAACAAACAATTCTATCATTCTATGATTTTACAGCAATACAGCTGTAGTTACTAGTCTTCTTTCATGTATTAAACAAACTTGAATATTGCAGATTGTCTTCAAAGCTTGAAAGACCATATAAAGTTTGAAATTTTAAACTTGATTCTGCAAAAGCTTACAAGAGTGAATCATCCCAGTCAGTTCACTGGAACTGCTCACCTGTACAAAGCCACATGATATGGCCTTGCAGGGTCTGTACATAAATGATCTCAGTAAGCCTCAGAGTTTAATTAACTCTCAGATAGACATGAATCAAAAATGAGCCCCAAAATTTAGTACAGGTTAATTGATGTAACTCAGGGAAATTTTTTATGTTAGTTTCTTAAGGAAAATTAGATTTCTGTGATGGCATTTATGAAGGAAGCAAGAATGAAGGACAAGAGTATGTGGTATGAGATATACACATATTTACATTTATATGTGCATCCTACAGTCTCCCCTACAAATCTTGAGCTCAATGGCCAATTTCAAACAATCTTCATACTGCAATTGACATCAAGCTAGCAAGTTTTTACAAGTTTTGTGAAGACACAGTGGACTAGGGGTAATAAGGAAAGGATAGATAAAGAACTCATTCTGGAGATCAACCACAATATTCTTAAGGGACTAGTTTTGTGGATTTGGCAGCATGGAAGCATTCTTTCCTTTTAAAATATGAAAGAGTTCTGAAAATATATTTCACATCTCTCTTTTAATACTATGGCTTATGTAGGTTTACTCTGCTATTTGGAATTCAGAGTGCATCCTCAGTGTTGGCCTCCCCATCAGAATAAGAATCCGAATTAGACTCTCTTCAAAACAAACAAAACACCCACACAATATGCTTTAGAAGATTGAGAAACAAACAAACAAAAACATCCTCAAATGAAAACAGTCCAACTGTTAAAATGTTGTGAAGACCTGCTTACATTGGCTTCAAGGCACCTTCTACCAGAAATCCACTTGCAGTCACAACATTTCTCACAATACACAGTAGTGAGTAAGGTACCAGAAAGCAAGAAGTCTGAAGACTAAAGCCCACAGATTTAAAACAAAAATGACTTGTTTCCTTTAGACAAGAAGGAGGAATGCTAGACTTTACAAAGTATAATGGGATGAAGAAGCAGGTCTTTCTTGGAGACATCTCACAAAACCATAAGCCCTACTTCCATATGCAGTGAAAGAGGAAGGCAAGCCATCCTCTTTAACAATGCTTTTCATTGTGCCATTACTGAGATTGTATGCCTTCACATTCCTAGCACAAATGAAAATGGTTTTTTTTTATTAGCATTTCTGATGATGTGACTATGATGGAGATCACAATTTATCCATAATGCAGCAGAAGTGTTTTCTACAAAGATTCTAAAATTAAGCAGCCCTACATTTGCCAGAAGAATTTTGTCAAATAATCTATGAATTCAAATGTGATCATGTTTAACTGTAATGCAAGCTACAAAGCTTTTCTGTAAATAAAACTAACTATCCTTTCCCCTCTCATATTACAATTATTAATATTCTTATTTATCTGTTTTTCTGCTAATCTAAGTTAAAAGTTATGACTGGTAATGGGTAGTGAATGGTGTCGATAAAAAGACCTAGTGTAGAAGTACAGGGAATTAAGATTTCCTAGGGCTTATATCCTATGCAATGGGAACATTAAAAATAGTTGAAATATAAATGAACAGTTGCAGGTGATAAATGTAAAACTCAGAAATAATACTAAAAGCTCAATCTTTAATGATACTTCAGGTGGAAATTTTATGATGTACAATTATGAGTTGGCATTCCAAGCAGAGAGCTTACAGTCTCCTCAGAATGTATGTAACTGCAGTTGCTTGATTTTCAAGAGTGTCAGGCCTTTATCCACTTGTCAGACTGAGCACCAAAAGCCTAACCTTGCTTTTTCTTCTACTGTATTTTTCTTTATTCTGTGGAACACCTTTGCACAGGAAGAGAAACCCATATTTGACATACATGTCAAGATTTCTAACATTACAGTTTACCTCACTGCACCTGTTCTTCACTGACAAGAAAAAAATCTTGTGAACAAAGGTTACATATACCAAAATTCAATGTCTATTCCTTCAATCCTTCCAGTATGGAATGCTAGCCTACTTTTTGATGTGAAATTTGCTAAAATCACTTTTGAGCACTAACTTTTGAGTATTGTTTTTAAAAAAACCCTCTTTATAGCTTGGCATTCACAAAGTACAATCTGAATATTGTATTGCAAATGTTTCTGCCATGTTATTCTGTTAAAAATATGATACAGAAAGACTTTGCATTGTAACAAAAGAGCAGGAAAGAGTAACTTATCTCTGGCTACACCTAAATGAGAGCTGAAATCTTTGCTAGATTGAAGAACTTGACTGTTGGTCTTATGTTCCCTAAAGGATTCATAAGGGGAATTGTGGATTTTTTTCCTGTGGAGTAAGTCTCATCTGATTCCAGTGATGGTACAGACAGAAGATTTCACATATAGAATATTAAGGGCATTTTTAACTATGTATAAAACCAATAGCTATTCATCAGTACTGGGATGTACTGTAGATGCCACATTGAACTTGGAGCCTTCTTTTTCTGCTAGACAACTTTGTAATGTTATAGCAAAATATTCTATTGTACAAAAAGTCATAGATAAGGAAGAATTAGAGGAGTAGCCTATTGGCTGTTGGCACTTCCTCATAACAGGAAAAACAGATGGTTGAAATGTGGAGAACTTATTTCTCTCAAACCAGGCTACAATCAGATAATTGAAAACTAGAAAATGAAGGGCTGGATTGTTTCTGTCCTCTGTTTCAGAAGGTCAAGCAGGAGGATATATTGGGTGGAACTTCTTTCCTATTTAGGGCATGGTTAAAACTGTCATCTATGTGGCTCGTTTAGTGACATAAATATCCCAGAGGGAAGGGAGACAATCATCAGAGAAGAGTGATGAGGTGGACCATTGCTTTAAAGAGTAGTACGTGGAAGTGCAATGACTCCTCTTTGTAAACTATGGATCTGTGTATAGAAGATATGCACCTTTCTCATGATTCTGTGGCTACAGTTTTCAAAGAATACCTGTATACTACTGAATTACAGTGGAAAATCCATGAGACAAATTATGTACTAAGAGTATAAAATAATGTTATACAATTATTGTTCACATTTTGGATGGATTATTTTCATTTCAGTTCTTCAGAACCCTATTTTCATTCAAATCTGATCACCAGGCTTACTTCTATTGTAAAATGTATTGATATTAATAATTTAACCATAGCTGAGCTAAGCAAGGTCATTTGTATTGGAGGGCGGGGGGGGGGGAGGGGCATGACGTTATTTTACTAGATTTAAAAATGAAAGAATAAAAGTAGCATGACATGACTCAGTAAAAAGGCCTTACTACTTTAGGATCTATCTATTCTAACCAATTACACTGTGGAATCATTCTTCCCCAAGGGAAAAAGTAAGTTAAAAAAAAATAATGGGAAAAATTGTGTTACAGCTTCCTAACAGAGTCCATTTGGCATAAATGCTCTTTATTGTTTTCATACCCTGACCCTAAAGTCCAACTTTCTCTCTTTCTAGAGTATTACCAACAGATTAATAATTTTGAAAGTCAGCCAAACTAGCAGTGATTCTGGTGACAGCACATTTTGGTCTTTCCTTTGAACACTGAATTTATTGTGCAGTTAGTTAAAGGTGATGAGACAATCTAATGATCTGCAGTCTAGTACAGTTTCTCATATCAATATCTCCTCTGGAAAGCTAAGAGAAACAAAAACTTATTCATGCTCAGAAATACAGGACATTCTGTTCTTGGGAAATAGTTAAAAACCAGTGCATACAACAATACAAATCTATCAAGTAAGATGACTGTATCTTTAGGTGCTCACATCTGAAAGCAGAACATTTAAGCCTCAACACCCCAAAAGCTGAAGTACTGATAGCATAAAAACCAGGAATATTCACAGCAGGAATTACAAACACTAACCCAACATTAAACAATTATAAAAAAAAAAAATAGACATTTGGACTTTGGTTAAGAATTGCACAGCAGAACTGACAGCAGAAATGTGTCTGGAAGTAACATAGCTGACATAATTGCAGGAGAAAAAAAATCAAATAAATAAAAACCATTTATGTACTATAAAATTTGTGCTTCAGCAAATATGAGATCGATGGATTATAAGGCTTTTGAAGGCTTTCATTTACAGTTAAATCCAAACTGAAACACCAGAGCATTAAAGTCAGAAGAAGCTGAAGGTTAGCATTTTTTTCAATGAACAAAGTATTAAAAGTACTCCCTAAGTGAGCACTTCTTTTGTTATATAAATCCCTGTTCACTGAACCGATTTCCTGTTAGTAGACTGAACCACGGATTAGGTACATTTGATTTGAAGAATGTCACTAATGAAACAAATCATCAGGAAAGGAAAGAGAATTTTAAAGTGTGCTTGGTGCACTGCAGGGTCATAGAGATGAGGTTTTGTAGAGCAGGATAGAAACTCAATGGAAAAAAATAAGGGAAAAATGTGAGTGTATAAAAAAGGGATTTACGATGAGGCTTTGGGTAGCTGAATGGAGCTGAAAGAGGCACTTGGAAACCAAGGTAGCTAATGAAATATAAATGTCAACAACCATTACAGCTTAATGCAAGGGAAACATTTGTAATATAAAGTTATAAAGAAGCGTGGCTGTAGTTGAAGTCAGTCTGGGTTAATGAAGGCCATATGTTCTTACTGTTTGGATCAAACAATTGGTAGTGACAGCCTCCGGCTTAAACCACTAATCCTGTCATTAAATTGGTGTAATTTTAAGCAAGTCATGACTACAATGCCTCAGTTTACCTGTTTATGAAACTAGAATGTCATTTAACTGTGCTGCAGGGCTTAATTATGCTCACAAAGTACATGGGATTGTTGTAGGAAATATTATGTGCACGTGAATTTTTATGAGCATAACATCTGTATCAACAGTTCTTTGAATAATAAAAGACATGAAATCTGTAGGATTGCAGGTGTAAAGTAGAAGGCATTTTTTTTCCATCATTGTATAGTAAATTACATATAATTAGAAAAAGCAAAACTGAGATAAAGTAGGACAATTTTGTAATTGTGCTAAGGACCTGATGTTCATCATCCCATATGTAATAATCTGTAGCCTTAGGACACTTTCCTGATATTTGTCTGGAAGATAGTCAAGGTTATGCACCAAAACCTAGAAGTCCACTGCTCGAACAGTTACAAATTGCATTGCTTATCCCTGTGTGGCACAGACACCAACCATGATTGGCTCCTTGCTTCTTTGCCAAATTATAGCTTTAATTGTGACATTTACATTATCATCAGAACAAAATATTTCAGCGAATTATTTCACCATTTAACATGAAACTTGTTATATATTTCAAAACTCTGTTATTTATATTCTTCTCTGGAGACAGCCACACTGAAGTGGTAGGTGCATCCTCAGCACCTTTCTGAAGTGTCCTTGTCTTCTTCACATGATGAGATACTTTTATGCCTAGTGCCATCAACTCACCCGGTTCTTTATAACTTTGTATTACAAATGCTTCCCTTGCATTAAGCTGTAATGATTGTTGACATTTATATTTCATCATCTACCTTGGTTTCAGAATCAGTTTTAGTCTATTCCTATTGTTTTGTTTTGTGTTATTTTGTTGTTGGGGGAGGGGCTGTGTTTTAGTCAGGCTTTCAATCTTACAGACAATATCCTTGTATGGCAGGAGTGTGTGAGCTGATCTAGGTGAATCTGCTTTAGCAGGGGACTTGGACTAGAGGTCCCTTCCAACTCTATGATTCCATGAAATCAGATCTAAATCTGCATCCTCTTACACTACAAAATCATATTATCTGATTAAAGAAGTTTGTTAATGCACACTTAAGACTCTCACTAGTATCACTGAGCATCATTTCAGAAAAATTAAACCTTCTGAAAAGCATGATATAAAGAATTACAATACATGACAGTTCAGTCTAACTCAATTCAATTCTATCTCTGCAAAAGCCACTGGGAATATCTGTGACAGTCCATCTCCCAAAAGCAGTGCATGACAGGGTACAGTGGTAAAAAGCTGTAGTGACTAAACGCTAGTGGGGAAAATAGTGTTTCTGTGGAGCAAGTGAAGTGTTTTTTTCCATGATTCCATTATATTATCAGCAAAAACAGAATGCAAAATATATATGGCAGACCACTGATAAGCAAGGGCAGAGCTAAGGTTAATTTTATTTTTTGTCATTTCCCAGTTTTAATTTAACCAGTCAAGACACTAGTGGTTAGCTTGTGAAAACAGGCTACAGAGAGAAATTTGTAGATCTGTAGGTAACTTGTATATATTTCAATTCATTTATTGGACTATTTTCCATAAACTGTAATTTCATTTTTGTGAAGTTTTGTAGGTGGTAAAATAAAAGAGAAAAAGCATTTTTATGCAAGACTTGAAGTTGATTTAGGTGGCTATGACTATTGCAAAAGTTGAAAGCTGAAATGCTGATGCAATTAGGCAAAGGGAACTATTTTTTCCACTCTTCATCACATTGCTACAGTGCAAGGGTAATAATCATAACCATCATTACCATCATTGGATGCTGGAGTTACTGAGATACTAAGAGAGATGGATTATTAGTTTTTCTTAAATCTAAATAATGCTATTCTCTGTGGGTTACACTGCTTCCAAGAACAAAAAAAGAAGGCAGATGTTTTACAGATCTCTACTTTTAGATGAATATGTACAGACCTAATGTTTCCTGACTGCAGGCTCCTTGCAGGGGTTTCTTAATGATTAGCAGAGAGTCTGGCTGGTGAAGGAGTGTGCCAGAGTTGCTGTTTTTTTTGTGAAACAATGTACTCAGTCCTTGAATGTGGAAGCTTATTAGTTGAGTTGTAGTCTGACCTGCATGGTATGGAGCAGTGTAAAATATAAATACTACTTGATTTTCCCCCGCCTTGTGCTTATGAGTGAAATGCTCAGCTTCTTTTTATGTAATATTACATGTCTGTCTCTGGCCACCCTGAAATAACTAAAAAAAAAAAAAAAATCACCATAGATAATCTATATAAAGGTTGGGTGAGAACACTCTGGTAAAAACTACAATCAAAACAGCAAAATGTATAGCAGATAATTCCTATTTTTATGAAAGCTATCTGACTACCCTTCATCCTATAAGTTTTTCCTAAACACAGATAACAGAAGTACTTCAGTTTTGAAAAGGGAGATAAAAACTACAGAAAAACCTGTTGGGGAGAACAGAGCAAAAGATGCTTTCTCAGTATTGTCGCTTTCAGCTGTCAGATGAAAGAACATGTGGCAGACTCAGGAGGAGATAGTTTTTCTAAGAAAAAAGGCAGACAATTTTAAAAATTGGTTTTGTCATAATAACAACTTGCCAAGTGTTAGTCTTTTAGAAAGTCAGTTCCGAGTTCATTTTTCCTGACTTCTGCTTGATTTTGGAGATTCTAAATAAGAATAAATAACATCCTGTGAATTGAAGCCCATTATCTGCGTTTGAAATTACGTTCAACTTGAGATAGAGAACTGCAGATCATTATGGACTTCCTGAGTTACAGACAAATTTAGGTAACTCTATATATGCTCAAGACATAGCCATAGTGGTAGAAGCACACAGTCTGCAGGAATTTTAGAAGATGACATTAAAGTATTTAAGTTTATCTTAAGAAGTCTTCAAGCACAGTATTCGCGTTACTATATTCAGCAAACTTTGAGTTGATTTGAAATGGAAATATGTATCTTTAGGAGTAAAAGGCATGTGCAGATGGTCTTGGATGACTGAGAAACAAAATGAGTACTAGCACAAAATGAGCACAAACTGTTCATTTTATGAGTTGTCATGGAGAGAATTATGAATGGAAAATATTCTTACACACTAATGAAGGCAGGAGAGCTGTGAAAGCTGCATTAATGATACAGTAACTGCATTATCTTGTATGGACTATTTGTGATACAATATTTCTTATTTCAAGTGCTGACAAACTACCTTGTAAAATTTGCTGCAAACACCTCAGTTTCCTAAAGAGCAAACCAAAACATTTAGATTAGAAGGAAAAAAAAAAGTAGCTATTTGAAAAAAAAAACCCACAACTTTGCTCATTCATAGAAATTTACTTCAGTAAAAGTGACAATGGCAAAGCTGAGGAAAGGTCACAAAGGACAGGAGTGCTGCAATTCATTTTCATTCCAGGGCAGGAAAGTAAAGCAGAAGCAGAAATCATTGTATTTCTTTCTGTAAAACTAGAGTTGGATAGGTGATGCCAAGTATGTTAACAAACACAAACAATGCTAAGACTGCCCAACTGATTATAGTTGGGGAGGTAAAGTGGACCAGCAGCTCAGGTATGATATAATTTGATATGATTTGATATCAGTATGATATTGACTGATGAGAATTCAGTGACTGAATAAATTGCTAAATTTACCATAAACCAAATTATTTTATTTAATAGTTTATCTGAGAGATAAATCAGTACATTAATAGATAGATTGATAGATTAAATACAACAGATAGGAGGGTTTTATTTGTGTATCCATTGATGCACTCAACAAATCATGACTGGAGGCTCTGGCCTTAAACTGAGTTGATCTCAAAATCTGTAAAATCACTTGATAAAGGGGATCTGCCTCTGCAACCAGCATTACATTGCATCTCAGTCAGTGTATTTTAGCCATCAAGTAAGAATTAGGCTTTTATTTTTCTTTTACTTTGCCTTTGCTTCTACTGTCCTGCAAGTGTAATGACAGGAAGTGAGGAACACCTTCAGACTTCCACAACCATCAAAAATGTGATTTCTGTACCCTTAGTAAGATGTGACTGGTGTGCAGTCACGGGTGCCTGGAATGCTGACTGGAATGTACTGTTTTAGCATCTTTACCAGCATAAGCTGCTCCATTCAATTTTACATCATCATTTTCTACTGATTGTACTGGATCCTCAAGATGCCTGATTTAAAATGCTATTGCATATACTGAAGTACTTAAATGAGAAATGGATTGTTCCCTTTTTGTTGCAGCGAGTGGGTAACAGAGCATCTTCCTTCTCAGTTATGGAGATACTTTTGAAAATCCCGTTCCCAATGTTGATGGTATTTGCTTTTCCCTTTTCATGGGCACTGCAAGTCCTCTAATGATGTATTTGGAAAAATGACACTTGCACAATCTTCACTTCTATCAGATCAGAGTCAATAGTGGTGTGAAAACAGATGTGCATACCAGGGACATGCACTTTTTCATTAATAGAATCAAATCACTGAAAGGTTTAGTGCTTTAAGTTCAGTGTAAAATGCAATGTAGTGTTATTTCTGAATAAGGAGAAATAGTTGATTTTCTGTCTCTTCAGTTTATTTCTCTAGCTAGACTGTATTGAAGTCACATATATTAATAAAATTAATGTTCGTTCCCAATGTTTGCCTCTTTCTGCATCATTTTCTCCAACTATTTTATTCAGTCTGAAGATTCAGTATTTGCTTTCTTCCTCACCCAGGGTACAAAGGATTTTATATTTTCAATATCTGATTCAAAAGTGAGGTGATAGATGTTAGATGCATACATGCAGTACACAATACAGCATGAATTTGGTCTCAATATTTATAAAACTTTTCTTGTTCACAAAAGTTTTTTTTTTTTTTTCTTTTCTTTTGGCACCCCCTAGTTTCCATGGCAAGTAGCCAGCCAGCAACAATAGTGGATGTTACTGGATATACCCATCAGGACCATCTGCCTTATTTATGCTTATATGCACAATAAGTCCCTTTTGTGCAATGCTAAAAAAAAACTAAAACTCCTTTCTTGTTTCTAGTTAATGTAAGAGGTTTAAAATAATTACATGTTGAAATGTAATGAGGTTTAACAAGGACAAGTGCAGAGTCCTGTACCTGGGAAGGAACCACGCCATGCACCAGTACAGGCTGAGGGTTGAAATGCTGGAGAGCAGCTCTGCACAGAGAGACCTGGGAGTGCTGATTGATAATAAACTGAACATGAGACAGTAATGTGCCCTCATGGTCAAGAAGGCCAATGACATCCTGGGATGCATCAGGAAGAGTGTGGCCAGCAGGTCAAGGGAAGTTCTCTTACCCCTCTACTCTGCCCTGATGAGGCCCCATCTGGAGTCCTGTGTCCAGTTCTGGGCTCCTCAGCTCAAGAGGGACAGAGAACTTCTGGAGAGAGTCCAGCACAGGGCCACCAAGATGATTAGAGGACGGGAACATCTTTCATAGGAGGAAAGGCTGCGGGATCTGGGGCTGTTTAGTCTGGAGAAGACCGAGGGGGGAATCTCATTAATAGTTACAAATATCTCAATGGTGGGTGTCAGGAGGTTGAGGCAGCACTTTTTTTCTATTGTAGGACAAGGGGTAATGGGATGAAGCTGGAACACAAACAGTTTCACTTAAATATAAGAAAAAGCTATTTTACCGTGAGGGTGACGGAGCCCTGGCACAGGCTGCCCAGAGGGGTTGGGGAATCTCCTTCCTTGGAGGTCTTCAAGACCCACCTGGACATGTTCCTATGTGACCTGATCTAGGTGAACCTGCTTCTGCAGGGGGGTTGGACTGGATGACCTCTAAAGGTCCCTTCCAACCCTATAATTTTATGATTCTATGAAATGAAGAAATGTGTGAGATAATTAAGTTATTGATTTGTTAAGGTCTCCTTTTATATATTTCACATAGCAAATTTATTTATCTTTGTGTAAGTTTTTTTTGCACTAACTGTTTGTAGGAATTTATATATAACCATCAATGTTTTCTTTTGAAGTGCTTGAAAACCTATCTGCTTATATTTGGAGGTCTTCAAGACCTGACTGGATGTGTTCCTGTGTGACCTGATCTAGCTAGACCTGCTTCTGCAGGGTCTAGATGTTCTGTTGGACTAGTTGATCTCTAAAGGTCCGTTCCATCCCCTATTATTTTGTGATTCTATGATATTTAATACATGGTCTATATGTTTCACCTTGGATTTGTGGTTCGTTGTGGAAGGAGGCAGGGGTTTTGAGTTTAGGTTTGTTGGTTTTGTTTTTTGTTTTTTAAATCAAGAGGTCACCTCTCACCTACCACCTGATCAAGGTCACTTGAGCTGGTTCGTGAAGGTGTGAGTTGTGACAATTTCCACTGACTTCAGTAGGAACTTCGGACACTCAATTTGTTCTGAAGATATGAACAGTTTTGAAAAATCAAAATTAAGCATTCAGTGCCTTTTTTTTTTGCTTGTTTTGCAAATATGCCTTGTAGTTCATACCTCCACAAAATGAGCAGAAACCCAACAGGTTTGCATGGTTCCTCACAAAGTTCCCTCTAATTGGCTCCAATGTGGTAGAAGATGGTCACTTGGTGTAAGTGGAAGGGCACCTCATGGAAGCTGACTTCCATGCCAATTCTATGAAGTTCTCACTGTTCTCATCACCAGTCCACATAAACGACACTTACTGTGAATTGTCTTGAATTATTTTAAGAATAATAACAACTAAGATTAAGGAATTAAAACTAAATTTTTGCTGTAATGTCTCTGTTAACAACTGTAGAAATGGCTCCCTTAAGCAACTTCACTAGAAAAATTAATGGGGAATATTTACAGATACTAACAGATTTAAAGACAAAGCATTACAATAACAATAGTACGTCAGGATATGATGACTCTATTCATGTTAAGGTTCCAGTTTTTTAAGAGACCTACACTTTATTGAAATAGTTCCAGATATATAACTCAAAGACCAATTTCCAGCATACAGATGATTGCATAATAACACTATCGTGCTACTTAAAATTGAGAGGAATATTTTGGGTAGAAATGGCTGCACTCCAATCTTAGCTTTCATACAAAATGTACTAAACAATGACAATGGCAGGGAAATGCTGGAAGTCTGTTCCTGCATTAGCATAAATAATACCTTTGGTGATATGAATAATGTTTTTGGTGATAATTAATCCAATTCCAAGTTCATTTTAATCCACATAGCAATCCCAACATGCCTGAGGTCCTCCTTCAAAACATAGTATTTTTTTTCTCCAGTATATTTAACCACTTAAAAAAAAAATCTCACTTTTATACATAAGTTTCTAAATGTCATACTTTGGCAGAAAAAAGCTGCAATATTCCGTTTCAGAAAAGGTGAAAGAAGATATTTCCCTTCTCTCTCCATAATCCATCTAGCATATTAAAGCAAAGTTCTTATGACACTTTAACTGCATTTTTCAGGTAACATACTATTCCTCACAAAAAAGTCACCAGTAACTAAACCTATTACTACCAGTGCCTTAATACTGTCTTATACTAGGTAGGCACACATTTAAGTGGAAAAGAGAAAAAAAAAACTCACAAATTTCACATTGTTACAGTTTTAATCCTACACTTAAAGATTTGTATCTTTTTCAAAAAAAACCAAACCAAAATTATTGTTAACAAACACACAACTACAAATTTCAATAATACACATTTAAAAAATGGAAACTTCTAAATGATATTTGAAAAATTGTAAGCAAAAGTAATATCTAACTGCTCTAAATTGCACTCCTCAAAGATTTGTTTCAATTTTTTCCCAAAATCCATTGTGTCTGAAAACTGTTCTGATTAACAGCTTAGCTGCAATTATAAAATATTTTCCATGTGATTTACTTTTCTCTGGTACAAGAGAGATAAGGAAATAAATAGATTGCTCTCCCAGAATTCTTGTTAACCCCTTTAAGTCAGCTGATTCATTCCAAAGAAATTTCCCTTAATATACTTACTATTTTATCCAAAAAACAAAAACCAAACCAACTTGACTCAAACATCAATAAAGGCTTTCCTTCTAGCTACCATTCTAATTAATCACACAATCAATAATGAAATATTTCTAACCTCATTTATAAAACAATATAGATCTAGTGACTCTACTTCAAAGATAATCTTTCTTTTCTCAGTAGAATTTACAACAGATATGCATAAACTCAATCTAATGGAAACATTTCAAAGCAGTCCTGTTTCCCTGTGAGAAGTATGATTCTGCTTAAACTGCTATTCCTTTCAAAATTATTGTATGTTGTCAAGTGATTTATACAGTGAAAGGCAATCACTCTATAAATAAATGAAAAGTAATTAAGGATATATTTGCAGTAGGAAAAAAAGTCTTCTAATTTGCAGCTGTACAGTTGTGCCTGCATATGAGGCTTGTTCCTGAAATCATAGAATCATAGAATGGTAGGGTTGGAAGGGACCTTTAGAGATCATCAAGTCCAAGAAATCTTGTTCTTTGATTTATACCTAGAGTCCCACATTGAGAGAGATACAACAGTTTTTGTCAATACAGAGAAAATTTGCCATGGCTCCACTCTCCTCCTCTGTTAATTATGCTAGTTCAAGATGTTGACATGGCCCAAAGCTGACCAAAAATATAATCTCCTGCTCTCCTCTTCTCCACTAAGCTAGTCATTTAATTATACAAAGGCATGATTCGGTATGATTTCCGCTTCATAAATCCCTGCTGACTATTCCAAATCACCTTCTTGTCCTTAGACAAGACTTGTCTTGGCTTCCAAGTTTATTTGTTGCATCACCTTCCCAAGGACTGACCAGAATCCAGGAGGGTGTTCCCTGGATCCTCTTCCTTGTCCTTCTTAGAGATAGGAGTAACATTTGCTTTCTTCCAGTTTTGAGGAATCTTTCCACACACCCATGACCTTTCCAATATAACCAAAAGTGGCCTCAGAGTGACTAGTCAGCTCCCTCAGCACTTGTGAGTATCTCCTATCAGGTTCCATGGACTTTTGTATGTTCTCTCTTGTCCTCTCTGCTTAAATGTTAAGTCATTCTCCTTCACCAAGGGTAAGTCCTTCTTCCTCCAGACTTTCACACTGTTTGCAGGAACCTGGAATTGCTAAAAGCCAGTCTTATCAGCAATGGCCAAGGCAAGAACAGCGGTGAGTATCTCATCCTTTTCCCTTCATCACCAGCTACTCTACATCATTCAGCATCAGGAACAAATTTTCCCTAGTTTTTCTTTTGTAGAAGCCTTATTGTTGCCCTTCATATCCTTCATCAGATCAAACTCTAGGTGGACTCTTAACATTTCCAACACTGAATGTTTGAACAGTGTCTCCTCTTAGGTCACATGTCCCTGCTTTCACCAGTAAATACTATGCTTTCAAAACACACGAAGCTTACTTGCAGAGTGAGTATGTTTTAAGTGTATGTGCGGTTTAATTCTATGTAGTAGTTTGGAGTTCAGTACATTTTTTTCTGATGTTGAAAACACTGTTGTTTTTAAATCCATTCTCTTGGATATTTATGTATTTCTAAAAATATTAATTGCAAAATTCAAAACTTATTATAATTACCAAGTTAATTCTAACTACAAAGCAAAATGCCTCATTGCTAAATCATGGGTTTCCTTCATCCAATATAATCATTTGATTAGATGTTCTGTTCTGTATTTCCCTAATGATTTTAATTTTTTCCTCTAGAGATTGAATTTTTAGTCTTGTTTTTCAGATGAATGTCATAGCTCATAAAGAATCAACTTACTTCTAGCTTGTTCACAGTTACTGATCATAAAGTGGGAGAAACATCAGAGATGATTTATTATACCATGTCAAACAGTGAAGAAGAAACCAAAACCTTGTTAGTTTTGCTCACTTCATTTAAATAAATGTGGTAACGTCTTCCTTCTCCATCTTTTCTAAAGCAATGCTTATTTGCAACTGGTTTCTCAATAATACTGTATCATATAAAGGGATGAAATGGTGTTTCTGAACACAGAGTTGGTAGACTGAATATGCACTGGTGTTTGCAACTTGTTTAACTGCTCTTCAAACACCTGCATGCTATACTTCTAGGTAGCAGTGATAGCCCTCTTTAAGTGCTTTATAAAATCTCATGTCCGCTATTAGAAGGTAAATCGTTGGGGACTGACAGGCAGTAACGGTGTGTGTTAGCAGGAGAAACGCAAATCTGCAGCGCGCCACAGCCCAGCTCTTTCTGCATTGCTTTAGGCACCAAACTCTAATGTGATTCTTTGTGGTTTTTAGAGCAAATGTGATCAGGATTTACACTGACCTCAATGGGCTTTTTGTTGTGTGTGCAATCCTTTGCTGGACAGGACAAGGCTTCATTGGCTCAAGGTCTACTTGTTGCACAAAAAGGGAGTAAGATCCAGCTCCCTTTCTCACATCTACAATGTTTCTGTAGTTCTTGGAATAGATTTTAGAAGAGCCTAAACAAGCCTCCAAAATGAGCATTGTTTTACTTACTAAATTCAGCCAATGTGAGTTAGCAGTAGCTGTATATATACTTTATAGTAGATTTACACTTCAACAACAGAATGTATTTATTTCTGTTCTTACACATTGCAGTAAAAAAAGAAATAAAATATTGGATAAATAGCTTCTTGTCTTTATGAGGTTTTTTTTCCGCGAAAAATAGATTTCATGGGGCATATGGGACCCATTACTATATTTGGTGGTTTGCAAATGCTGCAGTGACCAAAGCAAAAGCACTGTTTGTACAGCTGAAACCTTGTCTTTCAGAATCTAAAAGTGGCACTTCCTGTCTTGTCATCCAGGAATATCAATCTTGGAAGTAAGCTGGTTGTGTTAGCCCTTGGAAATTCCCTGATAATGAGTGAAAGATTAATGGTACAGAGAAGAAAAGGCGACATCTGAGAGTGTTATAGCTCTGTCCTTTATAAGTGTGGCCAGTGCAGCGCTGCCAGGTCTGCCGACACAGGGTATGGTAGCAGCTATGAATGTCACTCACAATTCTAGGTGAGCTGCATCTCTCCTTTCTCATTCTTCTAGCAGACTCTTAGAGAAGGAATAGGAAGAAAGAGATGAGACTAAAGCCTTTGCCAAGCTTGGAAGCTCTCTTTGCCTGAATTGTCATTGGTGTAATAGGACTTCAAGAGCCTACAATGACGATGACAGACTATTGTCTGTTTTTAGAGACGAAGTGGCAGAAACTGCCAAGAGTGAGTCCCTTGTGTGCCTGTGTGTGTAAGGTGAGAAAAACAGAGCCTGGAAGAAAAGCTTTACTTAGAAGCAGCATGTATGCTGCTTGCATGCTTATTGCTACTGGGATTTTTTTGTACTGAGAAATTTTAAAAGGAAAGTTAATACCTTTTTAAAAAAAAAATAAAAAATCTCTTCCACATTCTCAAGCCTGACTATAAACAGAGATAATGAACTGAACACTTCCCAGGGGAGAGAAAGTTGCTTTCTTTTGGATTTGGGGAAAAACACAAACTCCTCGCAAATATTAGAACATACTAATTAGATACAAGACTGAATTTTTTCTAGTATAATTTCAGAATAAATTTACAGAGGACGCATAAATTTCAAACTTCTTCAGTCCTTAAGCACGTGGTAAAGATTTTTCAGATCAACTTTCACACAGAACTGGCACTGTTTATCTATCAATGACAAAGATAAAATACTTCAGAGACTCTAAGATGTGATGAATATGATATTAGACTGGTCAAGGCAAATAGTTCTCAATGAATTAAACACCTACTGCAAACAATGGGAAATCAGTAGGGAAAATGCTTGCAAGATCAAGATCAATCTCTGGGTTCTAAATGAGCTTAAGGAAGATTTGAAGTTTCTTTTTGCTGTGAAAAGATAAGGATTCAGAACTGTCCTCTGTTTGGCTGGGATAGGGGTAATTTCCACCAGATACTTTGAGAGGTGTGGCCAGGCCATTGCATACCATGATGATATCACACAATATATAAGGGGAGATGGCTGGGGTTTGAGTATGAGGGAACTGTGGCCATTCCGTCAGGACTGAGCACCGTGCTACAAGTGATGAGCAGCTGCCTTGGGCAGCACTCGCTCTGTCTGTTCTCTCCTTGTGCTGTTCTATTAAACTGTCCTTATCTCAACCCACGAGGTTTTACATTTTCCTCCTGATTCTCCTCCCCATTCTGCCAACATGAGGAAGAGCCAGTGAGTGGCCACGTGGATGGTTCTTTTTGGCTGGGCTTAAACCATGACAGAAACCTATACTCAAGAACTCATTTTTAATACTGGCTCTCATTTTTTTACGAGGAAAAAAACTGTATTGATGAATCATGAAAAAGAAGAGATAATTTAAAGGAATATCAAGGAGTGGATCTTGCCTGTTGTACCTTGAAAAACGCTTTACTTCACATGGAATCCAACAGAAATTGACATGTCATTTTGAAGAATAGATGAGGGATTAATTTTGTTCAATTTTAGTGACAGAAATGCTGGATGTCAAATCTAAGCTAATCACCTAGACTGCCTTACAAAAAGAGACAGGAATGTCCACAGGGCATGTATTCCACTTACCTTTAATACTTCCTTTACTGTAGATGAATTAGCCTCTGGCACCACCTATCTCTTTCTGCTGACCATTAGGAAATCCCAGGCAACAATCTCAATTTTATAGGCTTAGTTGATTATTGCACCTTACTTGTGAAGTATTTTTAAGGCACCTTGGGAAAGAAAGATATCTCCAGATAGCTGACTGAGAAAGCTAAACCTAATTTAATTATTAATTTATTTGCCAATTTATTTGTTTGTTACCATATGCTTATTTGCAGGGAATCAGAGAGGAATTTGGTACACAGAGTTTTAGTATGTACTCAAAATGAGCGCATTAGTGTGACTGAAAAGGCATCTTTGATGTTCATACTTAGAGAAGACAATGTTCTCTTATTCTACTCTCAAATTATACATGTGCTTGCAAAGATACATGGAGACATATAGACTTTTGAAAATTTCACTTAACACCTTATGTTTTCACACATTAAACTCTGTTAGGTATTTACATTTTACTAGATGTTCAACCACCATCCCAATTTCTTTTACAGGTGTTTGAAAATCTGGGTGATTCAAAAGACATGGACTGTGCAGACATCTGAATTGTATGTTTGTGTTTATATATCCTCTAGCACCACAGTAATTGAATGATTCATGAAAGTCAACAGTAAATTCTGACATCACTGGAACTAATAAAACACGATTTGTTATAGAAGTGCCTTGTGACTGATCGACCTTGATGTCCAACTGAAACATTTATGAATCTGTGGAAATCTAATTATTTAATTAATGTGAGTCCTCTACTTCTCTCATATAAAGTTAAAATCCAACAGATTAAGTTTTTGAAGGGAACACAAAGACATAGACATGCAGAGGCACTGGGGATCTGTGATCATTGCCTCATGCAAATGATGCTACAAAGGAAAAACTCTGCTATGCTTGCAGAAACTTTGAGCCATTCAACCTAAAGCTCTCAGTGATTACCACAATTAAAACAATGAGCATGCAATAATATATCTGAAACAGGTCTTTTCACCTTCCTTTGCACTCTATGAGCAAAAGTTATAACAGAAAAGAGTAGAGCTCCAGGCATACGTCAGGGAACACAAATGGAAATACAAAAACAAAAATAAGACCACAGCTGCAGAAGTGGTCTGCTCTGGGACTCTGACAAATAATGGCACTATTTACCCTGTCTGCAGCACTAATGTCAACTTACCAGTGGTGAAAAAGAAATTCTTCACAGGCAAAGAAACGTAAACACATGGATAAAGGAAAAAAAAAAAGATCCTATTGTGTAAAATATTTTTCAGTCTTTTCACACACAAAGTCAAAAAAAGACTCTTCCATGTATAAAGACAGTTTAAATGACAATTTTGGGTTTTTTTCCCTCTTACATCTGCAGAATTACTGTGCTTGCTCATATAAACTCAAGAAAGGTGATGTGAAGTTCAAATGAACTTAGAAATTGCTGATAAAAGGAGTTGCAAAACCTTCTGTCAGAACCACTCCTGTAAGAGGGCTTAATAGCAGCACATGGGTAACTGAGAACATAAGATGTGTCCACACTCGGCTGTCCTGAATAGGGCATTTTTGGGTTCTAAAGCTATCTCTGAGGTAGACTGCATCATAACCACACTGCCCACTCTGCTCATTTAAGACAATGGCATATCTTCCACCAACAGGCCCTAAACAAACAAAGCTTTTCTCCGCATTTCTCAGGTCAAGCACTAAAATCAGTCACTCGTGATCCACGGGGTATCATTCTGCATCTTTTTCAAACAGACATAAAAGGTAATATATGGGCAAAAAAATCCCTGAAGTAGAATTGTGTGTGGGTAACCGATGTGAAAGTGGACAGCTATATATTCACTGTGTCTGCATCATATTGCTGTAACTGGGACCTATAGATCTGTCTCTACAGTAATCTCAGCCGCAGCAAGTTCAGAAAGTATTTTGCTAGTGGATGAGATGGAGTTCTGAGAGAAAAGGTGGAAGAAGGAAACAAATCTCATGGTAAACACAGGCATAAAGGAAAAAAGATGAAGTCCAAGTACTATTAGGATCTTCACCAACAAACCAGAATAAACAACTGAAATCTGTGCCTTCAAAGAAGGGTACCAGAAATGAGGCTTATGTATAAATAAAAATTAATTCTAGTATTCATCTTTTTGGTTTTTTTTTAGATTTAAAGACTTAAAGTTTTCTGAGGTAATCCTTTTGCAAAGGCCAGTGAGTCTTTGTTGTAGTTTAGAAACTGTGCCTTTTGCTAGGGAGCCCTGATCACTAGGAGATCTGGACAAGCACAGCCACAAGGACTTCTATTTGTACCAGGGCACCAACAAAATCCTACCTGACATGCATGAGATTTTGCTGCATTTTCCCTTCTGTCCTCATGACTACCTTCTCATTTTTCCTCTATTTACCCATATCTCTCTCTCAATTTCACAGCAACCCCGAGCCTCACTGCATTTCACAGCACTGGCCAAACAAGCTGCGGCAGCTCCTGCAGAGAAGGAAAGCAACTCGCCTGATGGTGTCTCAAGCCGTGAAATAATTGAAAATAAAGAGAGGTGGTTGTGGAGGACAGATTGCAGTAGTTGTTGACTACAACTGTGGGTACCACATTAGAGTGCATGTTTGTGACTGTCATAGCCATTTATACTGAGAGTATGTTCTGCTCTTTCTACTATAGTTTGTTTTGACAAATAGACACTATTCACATTTGTCCACTCAAAATTCAGTGACAGGATTATTCTGTTCTGACTTATATTTATGCATGGGTAAAATACATTCTAACCAATGTCTTTATCTTGAAAAAGACATTTTAATGTTTTTGCATTAATTAGTTTTGCTTATTCATTCTGATTTCAAATTTTTTTTTTTCTTGTCATCCTATGTATCGTTGGCATGGGACTAAATTGACTAAAGTCAGTACTCAAACTCAGAAGCTATTTAAATGTTGCCTTTTTTACGTAGTAGGATCAGACTCTTGGTGAATTTATGTTACCTTGGGTGGAGTTATAATACAGATATGGGCTATTTGATCTAAATGAAATACATTATTATCATATTATCTGGCTTCTGCATTCCAACAAATTGAATCATAAGTCAAGAAACTGGTCAGCATTACATATATAAAAATATGCCCCCTCAACTTTCAAGATGTCCTCAATGCAATGCTCTTTAATAAAAAAAAGTACATGATGTATTTACATATCTCCAGTATTTCTCTCAGTCATCAGACAAGTTTTATTTTTCACTAATGTGCATGCAATGACTTTCACATTGGCTTGTGGGATGTAAATTATAGCAAAGGAGGATAAGGAGAGTTTCAAAAAACGCAGAAGGTAAAGGATCAAATTATCCGGTAGCAAATCCCTACTTGGCTCCAAGGACTTTGTTGCCAGAAAGCCCTGCTGCATACACAGTTTGAAATATAAATCTGTAGGAAATGGGATCAGCATAAAATCAAATTACAGATAGATGCTGATGGATACATCTCCTGTAATCAGGTAGTGTTGAAATGGGCTATTATGCCAGAAATATACAAAATCACAAATACATGCCCATGAACACATTTCAGAACGTTTTGTTTCTCTTCCTTTTGTGAATCCAGATGGACAATGCAGAATAAATAGCAACTGAATGAAAAAAAAAAATATGGCCTCACTGTTAAAATATATGAGTTAATTATTCAAAAGTTACTATTGCTCATTCAAATCTCCAGCTGGAAAGTCTGCAAAACTATTTGCAATAGAAAATGCAATTTAAATACAAGTTTGCTGCCATATCTTGTATTACCTCAAAGCTTTATTTTTACACTTTTGAAAAAAATAATATGGCAGCAAGTACACTTTTTAATAAAATTATTGTCCTTCAAGATAATAGTTATTCAACTGCCACTGAAAGAAATCCAAGTTTAAAAGAGATTGAAACCAGATGTTTTTGCCAATTTATAAAAAGCACAAGTGGAGATTAACTTTGTTAAGTGCTCACAGTGAGATTTGTTTTGGTTGTTTAAGTAAATTAGATTTAAAATATCATTCAGTTTTTCATTTAAAACTTGGGAATGCTAACTAAACTACCAAACACTTTTTAAAGATATTTAATTGTACTCCAAATGGTCAAATAATTAAGGACTTAATGTTGTAATGCAGTTTATTCTCAACTTAAACCATGAACCTATTATGTGTTCACTCAGAAAGAAAATAGAACAGGCAAAAGCACTCCACCAGCTCTGCTATACATTAGAAACTGCAGTGCTTACATTAGTTTTCTATCTTAATTACCAAAGATATCATTAGTTTTGTAGACTGGGACACTTCTCTTTTATTGCTGCTGTAATTTTATTTGTCAGACACTGGCTTTCATTGCAGGATAAACTGCTGTGTATTTTAAAATTTTGCCTTTAGTAACTTGCTTCATCAAATGTCTTTCATTTTCCTAGTTGTAAAATTAAAAGCAGTTAGAGCTCACATGAATGCGTGACAAGACTGTGGAGGTCAGTCACTGCTGTGGTACAGGAAAGTGAGGGGCAGAAGCAATCTCAGAGTGGTGGGTTGTATCAAGACTGAGATGTTTCCCTCAGGCCTATTTTCAGCATACTAACTATGGAGCTCATAAAGGAATATTAAATAAAGAGCTCCTTTCCGTCTCTGTCTGAGAGAAGACCATAGGGCCAATTATACTGGTATGCTAATTGCTCACTGGAAATGAAATTGTTCAAATTATGTCCTCCCTCTCTAATCTAGGAATATAGAAAAAGAGAAAAGATGGAAAAACACTAGAGGAGAGTAGTAACAACTACAGAAACTCTGCAAAAGATGCCAATTCACCTTTACAGCCATCTCTAAAGGCTCAGAAGCAGATTTCCACTAGATAGACCCTTTCGAGCCAATTTGTCTATTCTTGTAGCCAGATGACATGTGGAAACATCGTGTTAAAATTATTTCCTCTATGTTTCAGATAGGAACATTTTCTTTAAAATCTGAAGCTAAATCAACCTTGCCTCTATATTCATTGTATGGGAAGAAGGCTGCCTACAATGAACAAATCCCATCCATCCACACACAAAAAAATGTACTTTCTTCCAGGATGAGATTTACTCATCTAGTTTCTTTAAGCCCTTGAAAAGATTAGCTCCTGAGCTTACAGCTCCACAATGGTACCTCAACCTTGATTGTGTGATAATGACAGCTTTAGCATTCAGCATGTTCACGTCTAATACGAGCAGAGAAAACTTCAGGCAGTTTCTTATCCTACTGTCTTCTATCTCCTTAAATATATATCTAGAAATAAAATTTAAATTAATATATATGAATACTCAAAGAAAGGAAAAAAGTTATGAATCAAACAATGCCTCAACTCTATTTATAATATTATAGGCATGGCCAAAGTTCAGACCCTAAAAAAAATTAATATTGATAGGAGAAATGAAATTTTTAAAAAAGCTTACATATACTGAGGAAAATAAAGACCAAAAAAATGCTGAATGAGCTCTTCTTCTACTCAAGCCTCTTTTTTTCATACTGGGTAACTGGTGCAGCTGCAATAACATCCCCTTGGACTCCTTAGCACCACCTCCCAGAATAAGCTTCAGTCATGGATCAACTCATCCATTTACCACTTGCCCAACCTTGTCATCATTCTGCTTTGGTTTTTTTTCTATGTCTCAATGGACGCATTTGGTCTCCTTCAGAATCATTTATCTTCTCCATGTCTTTCTGCTTAGTACTTTGTAAGTCCACGATCTATCAGTGTCCATTACTTCTTTACTACTTCAATTTCCTTGTCCACCAAAACATTCTTTTTTTCATTACCCTCTTCTATAACCTTTCTTCCATATTCAAATTACTTCCCTTGATCTTTATAAAATTAGAATACTTCTAAAACACTTGTAGCCTTGTGAAACTACATCACAAATGAAATTTTTTTAAAGTAATTTTAGGTTAGTTTAGTTGCAAGGGAATGATGTTCAAATGCTATGCATGTCCATACTGTAGGGAAGTAAAAAAACTTGGATTATGGAGAGATATATTGCAAGTAGTCATATTCTCCAGTCTTCTTATCCAGTCTATGGAATCGTTGTAAAACTGGGGCATTTAATCATTGAGAAGGATTTTTTCTTTTAAAGAATGTCTAATAAAGTGAGAACACAAAACTGCATAGCCTGAAGTTTGTATTATTGGTAAGCCTGTGCTTGTCCAGGAACACTCATTCCTGTCTGACACATGAAACTGTATTTTGTGTTTTGATTTATAGTGGAAAGCATCATATTTCTGCAATGTGAATCGTTTAGTCTTAATATCAGCATCTGTAACCAAGGACAAATAAAAATACAGAATCTGGCATTTTTCTAATTGTACCTTTTCCTAAAAAGGCGAGAAATATGTGTTAAGTTGAAAAAAAGGGCTATTAACCACATTGACACATATGCTTTTTTTCCCTTTTCAACCATATGAACATTAGCAAGATTAAATACAGTTCATTAGTTTAGGAAAAATTTAAATCTTGTCACATTAAGACTTTATTATCTCAGTGCCTGCTGGAGCAGCATCCTGTTACACATCAAATAATTTCTATTTGCGAATACCAGAGTTTTAAAATGTATGTATGGATCTCAACTTGCATGACTCAGACACAACATGTAAAAATGTACCTTAGGTATATCATTCGGTCTATGCATGACATCTAATCTTGAGTTTCCTTCTCTGATGTTTGCACCATCTCTGCACTAGGACACATAGAGGAGTCTGTCCAGCTACCGCATTTGACATATTCATTTGTGTGAAAATAGAAGCACATCTAGTCGCTGTATGGGGTAGGCTGTACTACTAACCTGTGGACACAGTATGTTCTCTTAAGTAGTGCACCTTTGCACTGCAATTTTCTCCTCCATGAATATGCGCCAGACACAGTTGGCCACCCATGCAAGATCAACCAACCAGCTGCTTCTCACACCTGGGACCACAAATACAGTGCTGACCTATAAATGCATGAGAAAGATCTTTATTATGGTACCCTGGAAATCAGTTGCTCACTCAGTGCTTGACATTTGAATATGCCACTTCGAACTGCATGAGCTGAGCATCCTCCCACCCCATATCATTGCAACTCCTAGTCAGAGCTTCCCAAAAAAATCCAGGCACTATGTGGAAGAATATGCGCAAGTTAGCAGGAGGACTTTTTTCTATCACTAGGACTCTGCTATCAGATAATACTAAAGGTAAAAGCATTGACAAATAAGCACATTAAGTAATCCCACAATAAGTCTAAAAAGTCATCTCAATTCCTGGCAAAGGTATTGTATTTTCCTCTCCAAAATACCTGTGTGTAGGACTTGAAGAATGGTAGGAGTTGGAAGGGATCTCTAGAGATCATCTAGGCCAACCATCCTGATAAAGTAGGTTCACCTCCATCAGGTCACACAGAAATGCATCCAGATGGCTTTGGAAACCTCCAGAGAAGAAGACTCCACACCCTCCCTGGGTAGCCTGTGCCAGGGCTCCCTCAGCCTCACACGAAATTCTCATGTTCAAGTAGAACTTCCTGTGTTTCACCAAGTGCCTGTTACCCCTTGTCCTGTCACTGGGAGCTACAGAAAAAAAGACTCATCCATTCTCTCAACACCCACCCTTTAGGTATATATAAGCATTGATAAGGTCCCCTCTCATTCTTCTCCAGGTTAAACAGTCCCAGGTCTTTCAGCCTTTCCTTGTAAGAAACGTGCTCAGCCCCCTCATCCTCTTCGTAGCCGTCCACTGGACTCTCTCCAGCAGTTGTCTCTCTCACTTGAACAGGAGAATCCCCAGAAATAGACACGGGACTCCAGATGAGGCCTCATCAGGGCAGAGTAGAGGCAGAGAAGAATCTCCCTTGACCTGCTGGCCACACTCTTCTTAATGCATCCCAGGATATTATACGCCTCCTCGGCATTCAGGGCATATTTGGCTCCTGTTTAGTTTGCTGTTCACCAGAACACCCAGGTCCCTCTCCATGAAGATGCTCTCCAGCAGGTCAATTCCTAGCCTGTACTGGTGCATGGAGTTGTTCCTGCCAAGGTACAGGACCCTGCAGTTGTCCTTCTTGAACTTCATGAGGCTCCTCTCTACCAAACTCTCAGGCTTATCTGTCCCCAGAACTAACTCCTGTGGAACCTCACGGGCCACAGGCCTTCAACTAGAGTCAGTGCAATACCTATTGGTAGATTTTGTATATATCAGTACATATATTTCAACTTGGAATTAGCTGTATTTTGGGTAGAGGTAAATAATTCCATAGAAGCTACACCTTGAGCCAGGCAAAAGAGATCATTACCATCTTCTTGCTTAGATGACTCATTACCATTTTGTGTTTTGTAGGTGCACTATGTAGTTACAGATGTAAGAAACAACTAATAGAAGTAC
Source organism: Urocolius indicus (assembly GCA_013401255.1). Taxonomy (NCBI): domain Eukaryota; kingdom Metazoa; phylum Chordata; class Aves; order Coliiformes; family Coliidae; genus Urocolius; species Urocolius indicus. Next base: position 934,255 of record WBNH01000696.1, read on the forward strand.
TAGGATAACAAAAAAAAAAAAGCAGATATTACATAAAAAAGATGGACAGTCCAATGCATGAAATTTATTCCATCATTCATGCATATCATTTACTATCCTCAGAATCAGGCTATTCATCCAGTACAAAAAAGTCAGAGTAAGTCACAGAATAGATCATAGTATTGTTTAAGTTGGAAAAGACCTTTAAGATCACTGAGGCCAATCATTAACCCAGCACTGTCAAGCCCATCACTAAATCATGTTCTTTAGCATCACATCTACATGTCTTTTAAATATCTCTGTGGCTCATAACTCCACCACTTCCCTGGGCAGCCTGTTCCAACACTTGACAATCTCTTTGGTGAATCCTAATAGCCAATCTAAACCTCCCCTGGCACAACCTGAGGCCCATTTCCTCTCATCCTGTTACTTGTAACTTGGGAGAAGAGACCAACACCCACCTTGGTATACAACCTCCTGTCAGACAGTTGTAGAGTGCAATCATATCTCCTTTTCTCCAGACTAAACAACACCCACAGTTCCCTCAGCCACTCCTCATCAGACTTGTCCTCTAGGTCCTTCACGAGCTTCATTGCCCCTCTCTGGACACGCTGCAGCACCTCAATGTCCCTCACAGCCTCACCAGTGCTGAGTACAGGGGACAGTCACTTCTTTGGTCCTGCTGGCCGCACTATTTCCGATACAAGCCAGTCTGCCACTGGCCTTCGTGGCCACCTAGGCACAATACTGGCTCATATTCAGGTGTCTATCAAACAACTCATACAATATGTTTCTGATTTCACCCATCACCCAGTAAGGACTGTTACTGGTCACCATGAAGAGTCAGTTCAGTGGACACTGTCTGATGACTTTTATAGTTTAGAGGAGGTTTAAAGATAATTGCTGTGCTCCCTAGCTCCAAGAAGCATACAGTTGTAAGGATCATCATACAGCTATCTATAGAAATGCACAGTAGAAATTTATGACTTGCTCAAGATCCACTACATGTCTGGCATTAGAGAGTAGGAGTAAAGTGCTGCTCTAAATGCTACTGCTGTAAGTCCAGAGTGGTCAAGACTATTTGACCTCATATTTTTTGCACTCTCACTCTTCTACTCTTGATGCTTGACAAGCAATCTATCAAGAAAATACTGGTTTTCTATTTTTCCTTTCACCATGGTAGGCTTTTACTAACTGAATTATACTGGGAATTTTAGAAGTGGTCTAAAGTAGATAATCAACTCCTATCAAAAACTAACACCAGACAAGTGCAGAACTCAGTGTTGTTGGAGCCACACAATGCTAGTCATTACAGAAACTATGAGAAATACATTGTTCTGAGAATAATGACTCTTGGCATTTTCCTTTTTTATCCTTACATTCTTTTCCCTCCCAGAAACATTGTCTCTTGTTCTGTCTCTAAGCTTCCCTTCATCTTGTGATCAGCATTTTGTCCTTCCAGTGATCACAGCTGTCCGAAACAGTGCAAAAACAGACAAAAAAAGTGACAGAACATGGTTGAAAACCAGAATGTTCTCTATGTCCTGATGTACTTGTTAAGCAGTAGAGGTTGCACAGAGGAAAAGTTTATTGTTGCATTCATTAAATACAGCCCAGGGCTGCTCATGCATACTCTGCTTGAAAGCCGACAGCAAGCCACGAAGGAAGGAAAGGACACTTCTTTCTTTCAAGCAACCTTCAGAATAAACAGAACTGCTCCTGCTATTTCTGTAATGAACCGATGGCTTCATTATACAGATCTGGTAATCACGTAGGTGTTGAAAGGTAGCTACATCTACTTTTATGTTCTTTGTCAACCTAATGGACCAAAAAAAGCTTAAAATGCCTATAACCAGTCCAAATGGTTGACACACTCACTACTGGATGTTTGTTCCACACGGATATGTACATCCAGCAGAATGTGGTATCACACACATACATTTAACTGGTCAAATATACACTGGCCGAAATATCAGAATGAAAACCACTACCATACCTACTGGTGCATTTTGCCTGGGTGAACAAGCCTTTCAGAGTAACAGAGTATATTAGTACAAGCAAAAGGCCATGCTCATACAGCTTTAGACCTTTTCCAGCACTTAAATTAGCACAGCTATTTTTACAATGAATTGCATTTTATCATGATCTCTGGAAATGCTCACTTCATGATCATTTAGATGTAGCAGAAATGCTTGCTAGAATTAGCATTCTCCAAAAACTCCACCACACCGGACCACTGCTTTCATCTTCAGCAAAATGTACAAGCTTGATTCTCTTAACCCTTTACTTTGATTTTATACAAAATTCTTTGAGCTGTCAAAAGGAATCAGACCAATTATCCATCTAATCCACTACCACATCTTTGATGAAGGCCACCACCCCACACTTCAAATGAAGGTGAAAAGAACTCTTCAGTTGACAATTATGAAACAATCAACCCATAGGCAAAAAGAAAAAAAGCCATTAGTTAACAGTTTGCCTTGAACTCAGAAATCTATGGGTTTGTATTCCTTCTAAAAAGGATATGCTTTATCTAATATGACTATGGGTACTCTTCATAGTCACATATATGTCTTGGTGGATTTTTTTAATACTTTCAAACTCAGAGTCTCAATTTATCCACAGGTGACATTATGCAAATGAAACAGCAATAGAAAATAATTAAGCACATTGTTATTCAATATTTGTGACGTTTTTCCATTTCAATGACTGTTCCTTTTGTTTCGTATAAAGATAAAAAAAAACAATAGTTGCCAGTCCTTCTAATAGATTACACTTTACTGCTACATTCTGTCTTGTTTACGAGGTAGCTTCAGATTTCTCAAGATCTATTCATGCCTTTCAAAGTCTCTTTTGCTCCTATTTATCTTTCCCTCTCCTTTTTAAATTTTTTCTTAAATGAAGTGATTAAAATTTAGCCCATGAAATTTAAACTGATAAGGTGATAGTGAATGCTCTCCACATTATTTTCTACTGGGTCTTTGATCTCTTTAACATCATTGTCTATTTGAAATGTCCTGTGTACTGAAAAGAGTTATTAAAAAAACTCCCTGAAACAGTACCTTGGTCCTCAGTAGGAATAATTTCAATGTTTAGGTCCAGGTATATAGATAATTCAAGTATATGTTTTAATATTCTTTATTTTGCATCTACCGTCTTCAAATTTAATCTGCTATCATGCTAAGCAAGTAACAAAGGTTCATTAAGCTAGGGATGCCTAACCCGAACTATTGTGATTTGATTCACAAATCCCTCTACTCTTCTGCTTTTCACCTTTCCTGAAGAGTTTTTGAAAAATTGTGCTGAAAGAGTGTGACAGACATTGTCAAATCAAACAAAATCACTGTTTCTTTAAACTCCTGATCCAGAAGCTGTGTGGTTTTCAAATAGGTATAACCTCAGGCTCAGTACTCTAAGAAAACTCCTTGCCACCTGGATCACAGCTGACTGGTGGTCTGGATCATGGGCAGAGTGAATAGATGACTTACCATGTCTACACATAAAGTACCCAAATCAGTGTGATTTTAGTGGCATCATTGCTGATTTACTGTATACCAATGTAAATATCAGGGTAAGCATCTACTTGAATTTCAGCATCTGTTCTGGAGCTTTAATCTTTTTATAAAAAAAGTAAATTGTGGCAATCAGATTTCTGTTACAAAATTTTAATGATTCTTTTTTTGGCTTGAACATCCTCATGGAAAGAAGAAACTGAAGGCTCTCGAAAATTTTAAGTTAAATGAAAGCAGTAACACATTTCTGGGTGTATATTGTGATTTCAAGAGCATGGGGCTGATCCAAAATTCACTGATGCAATGAACAGTTTCCTTTTAACTTCTGTGACTTTTGCATCAACTTCCAGGCATGTATCTTTACAGATGTGTTATATTTCTCTTCTTTTGTCACTTTTTTGAAATAATGAACATATAGTACTATCTGCAGTTATTTGAAGACAGGTACATGTACATTTGCTCTGTAGAATATAAGGATTCAGATACACTCTACCACCATTTAAGATTGATAGATTAGCTTCAATAAGAACCTTTCCATATTAAAAATTTGCATTAAGACTACTTTAAGTCACAATCGCAAAAAGGGAGTAACAAACCAGGGGAAAATACCATCTCTGGGTTTTCAGCTCCAGTGTGACTTAGGGTTTGCAAAACAGTCTAGGTAACAAGGTCTATGGAAATCTGCAGGCTGAGCACTTCTAGGAGAAAGGTAAAGCTTTCTTTTGCTTGAAAAGACAGCTTACACAGAAATTCAAAGAGCAGTTAGGAAATACTGAACAAACATTACTTTCTTATAATGGCCAAAAATTATTTTCATTTCCACTTCATTTTGTATGTTTAATACAGTATGAATTTTCATCTACTGTTCATGCGTTCTAATCATGTCAGATGTGTGGGCGTCCTGTAATTCTCTATGAATAATAAGGAATGTAAATAGTGCTATCTTCACACTCACAGTTGACTGCACTCTGTTGGCTCCCCATCAGCACCTAATTTATCAGCTACTAATTTTCACAGAGATAATGTTTAATGCTAGAGGAATATCTTTGTGCACATAACATTACATCGCTGAAGGAGAAGCATCTGACCAATTACATGTGCTCCAAGACAGTCTTATTTGGTGGAGTTAATTTTCTACATTTACCTTATTTATTAAGTCTGTTGTTTACTACTGTAGTTAACTGGCACTAATAATGACTTTTGCATTCTCACAAAATATACAATTAATACATGGGTTTCTCCATTGAATTAATTATATATTGAAATGTGAATGCCAATAGATCACTGTTGTAGTGGCTTTGTGTGGCCACATTTTGTTAGTGGGGGGCTAGAGGGGTGGCTTCTTTAGAAAAAGACCTATAGAAACTTCCTGTGTCTGATAGGGCTAATGACAATCAGTTCTAAGATGGACTCACAGCTGATGAAGGCCTGGCTGATTAGTGACTGAGGTAAAGCCTCTGTGAATAACATATTTGAGAGAAGTTGCTGTGCAGATGCTAAACTGCAGCAGCAGCAAAAGGGAGTGAGAATGTGAGAATAGCATCTCTGCAGACACCAAGGTCAGTGGAGAAGGAGGGAGAGGAGATGCCCAGGCATTGGAAGGGAGATTCCCCTGTGAACTGTGGTGAAGACCATGGTGACGCAGCTGTGCCTTTGCAGCTCATGGAGGCCACAGGGGAGCAGAGACAAACCCATAGCCCATGGAAGATCCCACACTGGAGTGGGTGGATTACTGAAAGAGGCTGTGACACCATGGGCCACATTGGAGCAAGTTCCTGGCTGAACCTGGGAATCCATGGAGAGAGGAGCCCACACCATCAGGACCTATGAACCTTTGGGGATCCACGCTGGAGCAGTTCATTCCTGAAGGACTGTTTCCCCCATGAACAAGGCTCACTTTGGTGCAGTTTTGTGAAGAACTATAGGCCATGGGAAGGACTCATGTTGGAGAAGTTCATGAAGAACTATCTGCCATGGGAGGGACCCCACACTGCAGCAGTAGGAGGTGTGAGGAGGCCTCCCCCTGAGAGGAAACAGTGGCAAAATCCAACTGTAATGAACTGACTATAACTGCCATTCCTCATCTCCCTGCATCGCTGGGGAGGAAGAGATAGATGCCGGGGAAGAAGGAGAAGTGGGGCCAGTGTTTTAAGATTTAGATTTTGTCTGTCATTTCCCTACTCTGTTTTGATTTTTTGTTAGTAAATCAAACCATTTCTCCAAAAGTTGAGTCTGTTTTGCCCATGACCATAAATGCTGAGTTATCTCCCTGTCCTAAAATTAAAAGACTTTTGTTACATTTCTTTCTCCTCAGTCCATTTCAGACAGAAAAGTGATAGAACTACTCGGCGGGCATCTGGCACCCAGCCAGAGTTAAACCATCACAACTGCAAATAAAGATTACAAATATAATCAGATATCATAGAATCACAGAATCATAGAATGGTAGGCCATAAATCTGCTATGAAAACAATTCCTAAAACTACTAGTAGCTTGTTCAAGCAATATTAGATGACTTCGATGTATTGCATAAGTCATTATTTTCCACTTTCTTCCTTCCTTACATTTCTGCAGAGTTATACTAGAATTTGAGTTTACTTTATTTGAGATCAATTGATTTAAATAATTTTGTCATCCAACTTGTTTCATTTATAAATAGCACTTCCTCATGGAAAATAAATTTTGAAATAACTTAGGGAGTTACACAACCTAATAACTGAGGTTGCACTAGCAAGTATCCATGTCCATAGATTTGAGCCCTGGAAGAAATTTGATGTACAATTCGACTCTACATTTAGTTGTTTGGATGTCATATTTTAAGTTACCGCTCCTATTTATAATATAGCTCTATTATAAATTAGCTTTTCAAGTTAGGAATTTTCTATGCTTGGATAGCAAACAGCAAAATAGATCCTTAAATCTTACTGGAACTTTGAAACAACTATCATTCTTCCACACATTTCCACACAGAGACACCTGGGAGTCCTGGTTGATAATAAACTGAACATGAGGCAGCAATGTGCCCTCGTGGCCAAGAAGGCCAATGGCATCCTGGGATGCATCAAGAAGAGTGTGGCCAGTAGGTCAAGGGAGGTTCTTCTCCCCTTCTACTCTGCCCTGGTGAGGCCTCATCTGGAGTCCTGTGTCCAGTTCTGGGATCCTCATCTCAAAAGAGACAGGGAACTTCTGGAGAGAGTCCAGTGTAGGGCCACCAAGATGATCAGGGGACTGGAGCATCTTATAAGGAAAGGCTGCAAGATCTGTGGCTGTTCAGTCTGGAGGAGGCCGAGGAGGAATCTTATTAATATTTACAAATATCTAAATGGTGGATGTCAGGAAGTTGGGGCACCACTTTTTTTTCTGTTGAATCCAGTAACAGGACAAGGGGCAATGGAAAAAGGTTGGAACACATAAAGTTCCATTTAAACAGAAGGAAAAACTCTTTCACTGTGAGGATGAGAGAGCTCTAGAATAGGCTGCTGGGGTGGGAGTGGGGGTGAAATCTCCTTCTCTGGAGGTTTTCAAAACCTGCCTGGACACATTCTTGTGTGGCCTGATCTAGGTGGACCTGTTTTCACAGAGGAGTTGGACTAGATGATCTCTACAGGTCATTTCCAACCCCTACTATTCTGTAATTCTGTGAAAGACATTCTGATCTACATCTTTTCACAGTATTTTGATTTCTGCAGAAGAAATATATTTTATACATATTTAAAAATATGTTATTTAAGCCTTACCTGTAGAGATGAAAAAACTCTTGGGTAAAAGTAGAAACTTCTGATATAAGAATGACTACCAAATTTTTTTTCTATTTTTGCTCTCATATGTTGTGATTTTTTTTTTCAATAGAACAGTAGTTTTTAAGTAACTAAAACATACTGGAAGAAAACAGGACTTCAGAAATAGCTCTCAATATGTACAGCACATTGTTTGAGGATTCATTTTAGGCTTGTTATAAATAGCAAAAGAAAAATGAATTCAACAGTATTCAGAGAGAAAATACAATAGCACTCTATGATGTGATGTATGCCTCTCATTCCTGGAAAACATTGCAGTGATGCTTTTCACTCTAGCAAAAAATGTTGGCAACTAGGTTTTTTTGACCTAAGAAACTTTTCTCAAATCCAGCTTGTTCATCATGGTATCTTTTCTATTGTGGCCAATAGAATTTCATGTCAATACTCAATTATGAATTTGTCTAAACTTTTCCTGGGTACTGCAAATCCATGGACTGAGTGTCTTGAGTTTTTTTGCAATATTCACCCTTCACGTAACTTTATGCAAAGAAATTATGCAATGCTTATAGTACCACTTTACTAATCTTTTCCTGAGTAAAGTATGCTATTTCTGTCTAGTCTGAAATGGTTTTGTTACATAAATGAAGTCACTGAAAAAATATGATGTCAAATTCGATTCACTGGGGATTGCTTATAGCCAAAAGATCAGAACGACTTTCAACCAGTTTGTCAGGACTGAGTGTCTGGCCTCTGTTGCAGAGTTATGTGAGGTTCACTACCATCATTTCATGTTATTATAATTCCAAAAGATTTACTGTTGATCTGTCTTTCCAGAAAGTGTGAACGGCACTGGTATTTTAATTTAATTATTTACACTACATAAATTAATTTATGTTGTTCCATATTTCCATTGATTTCAAATGATACAATCACAAGTATTACTAATTCTGTATGTAGTTATCATAAAAAGCCATAAAATTTGGGGTTTTTTTCTGACTAACTTCAAGTTCATACTAGTGAAGTGATGTTGCATCAATTTACATAATTTCTTGTTTATTTGTAACAGTCTCATGCCAAGAAATGCATTATAGAATAACTAAATTATTAAAGAGACTGAAAAGAGAGAGGTTCTGGTGAGTATTTTCTGTCTTCATACCTTGTCTGCGGAACACACTAATTAAGCAGAACAAACAACTGGGCAGAATGTCGTTAAACGTTGAAAAAAAAAGCTATTGTTTACTTCTCACTGAGAAATATGGATCTAATAAAATACAGACAGTTACAATTTAATGATGCGTACAGATATTTTTAAAACACTGTCATCTTGGCATTTCAGCTCCACTTCTTTTTTTATCTGATTTTGCTTCAGTGGAAGACATTGAATGGAGTATTCAAGTATTACAGACAGATATTCACCACTTCAGGGAATGAAGAGAAACTTTTAATTTCAATGGACCAACTTGGACATTTTCTAAAGTGCAAATTTTTAGGTATTTTAAAATATGTACTTAAGCTTCAGTAACTAAAATACCTTTTTCCTTATAACTTGGCGAGGGGGGAAAAGATTTTGCTTGTACAAATAGATATTGGACTATTTTTAGATCCATTTCTTTCTTCTCAAAGGTACGAGTGCCATTTCAGTTTGAAATCTACTTTAAATAGTTGTGCATCCTTCTATACTAAGTGATGGAGTCCATGCATATTGCGAATTTTTCCTGATTTTCTAAGTGACTGAAATATATTTCAGGTCATTGTATTTCTACTAACCATGAACATTTGATTTAGTTAAAGAAGATACTGATGAATGGTGCGTGACCAAGCAAGTTATATATATATATATAAATATATATATATATATACACACACACACATATACATGAAGTTATATATAAGGAATTCCAGAGTGATATCTTTATAATTAATTTGAAAATGGATATGCTAGTTTCATTTCTTAGATTGCTTAGAAGATATGAAAATTGATTATATCGAAAGATAGATTATTGACAATCTAGACAGAAATGGAATAGGTAAGAAGTCTGTAGCAGATCTACCTCAGAAGAGATTTTGGGTGAGCAGGTAGCAGCCACTTTCATTTTACTATCATTTACATGGGCATAGTTCCACAGAGCAAACTCGGGCAGGCAGATCCCCTTGGACAATAACACAGGTACAGATGCTTCTGTTTGTCTCTCCTTCAGTTTCTTTTGCTACTCAGCATGCTATAGCTAAGGGTCAGATTTTACACTGATTTCAGACATCTCCAAAAACCACAACTAACACTTTCATCCTGTTCTGATGTTACACTAATGAGGGGAACAGTAATTTTCCCAGCTGGCTTTTTATGGAGCACTTGCACATCTGCAAATGTAAAAATAAATATATGCAAATATGTGCACAAACTGCCTGATGGAGCCTTGTCCTTCAAGGGAAATTTTGAATTTTGAATACAGTTATTATATATAATAGAGTTTTGCAAGACTTACAGGAGTAGAAGTTATATTTCATATGGACTTTTCTGGTCTTTATTAAAAGAAAAACTGAGTTATGAATATGCAAGCCTAATGGAATGTACTCTTCCATTTTAAAGTGATTTAAAATTTTTATTCTAAAATGTTGGAATACCTAATGAAATACTTATGGGAAATAGATGGTTCCTTTCTGTTAGGTTCAATGTTTAGGAGTACATACTTTTTCACAACCTAGTTAATTAGTAATGATAATGAGAAATTACAGTTCTTATTGACTCCGTATTCAGCTACTAAATTTTCTTCAGTGGTAATTTTCTGCTTGGAAAATTTACTACTGTCTACATTGGCTAGCAAAAGACTGAATGTTAGTAAAGAGAAGAGTTCAGATCCTTTATTCATACTGAGAACATGGAATTTTATAAGCTTATATCATATCAGTGGGAAATCTATTTTAATTTCTATTCATATTGCAATTAATTTCATTCTGGAAGATAAAATAGTAAGTATTCATACTCTCCTACACTTAGAAATGTTTAGGTCAGGTGATGTGCTTGCATAGCCTAACAATGGAGAGCAATTTCTTTGGCACAACTACTTATGGCTGACTTAAAAATTGCTGAAATTCAAGGGACAGGCTTCCAATGACTTCAAAAGATTTCAGATGTTTTTGAACAGGCCCCCTAGTGTCTCATTGACTCTAATTTTTAACACCCTGAGCAATAAAACTCCCTCTAGTCTTCTTTAATTAGCTCACACAGTAATTTTGTGGATTACTTTGAATACAGAATCTATTTTACATCCTTGCTGATTTCACAGTTACTTGTATAGAACTGTCCTGTTAGTGCATTCTGAGAACTAATGTTTTTTTTTTAAATCAATTCAGAATGCCTTTTCTTTCAGATATAATCTCACTTTCCACAATCACAAGGACAATTCTTTTATAACTTAGGAAACCATTTGATGCATATTTGTGTGACTGTGCTATACTAGTAGATATCCAGACCATTAATATTTCCCTTCACTTGGATATGTTGCATTTTAAAGCATCCTGGAAATATTTTTTTTTCCTTTTATTTCTAGTAACGATAATGGTTTGCAGTAGGTGTTTCCAGTGCTTCCAAACCAAACCAAACCAAATCAAACCAAACCAAACCAAACCAAACCAAACCAATCTCACTTCATTTGCCAAAACATTGTTTGCTGGACTTGTGATTAATTTTGATATACAGTTGACATATTATTTCTACTTCTTTGTATGGAGAATTGTAATGTATTGATAATATATTGTCATTGGTGCTCTAGTAGTAAAAGACATCTTCCAAAACTTATATTTGGCCATTTTTTTCTCTCTATAGTGTAATTTGCATTAGCTTTAAATTTGCATTCAGATACAATTCTGATTAAACTGTATTGCCAGCTTCCTAATCTCCCTAGCACTTTGCCCTTTTGGTAATGTTATCCTACCTTTTATATTGAGTCCCATATATATGTCAAATTGTCAAAAAATAATTTCTCAATACAGTATCAGATATCATGAATATATTCAATTATTTTCCTAGTATGTTAATAAAAACACTGCAAAAACTTTTTATCATCTGAGACTGATAGAAAGGATAACTCTTTCATGGCCATTCATGACAACTTCTTTACTATAGTTAATCACAAATTCAACATCAACTAAACTGAACTGACAATCTGTGCTTTGAAGAGAACTAAATTCTTTCTGACTATGAATGACAAATTTTCTCACACAAGTAAGCAGTTTAACATCCATGTTTAAAGCTATTGTTCGAGGTGATGAAGAAAAAAATGCTAGAAAGAGTTCTGCTTCCCATAGTCTCATCCCCTCACTGGTCCAATATAAAGAGTGGCTCAAAGAGGCACATCTGTTCATGTTTGGTATATTTAATCCTTCATTTATTTCATGATTTGTGTTAAGATTTTAGACACATGACACACATCACACAAAATATCATGCCAAGATTTAGTAAGGCTTCTGTGATGTAGCTATTAGTGCTTCAAGAATCATAGTTTTCCCATTGCAATATCTGACTTTCAGAGCTGCAGTTGATTTACTCAAAAAATATGAGCATGACTTAAAATTTTCAGTGGTAACTATTCAAGAACAACATACTTTCATCACACAAACTAAGTTAGAAATTACAACTTTTTTTTTTACTCTGGATGTCCTTAAGAAAAGTAAAACGTAGTTTGAAAATACATAGGGAAAAACATTATTATCCTGTTTGCATATTATTTTTTAAACAATTATTTATTTATTAAGAACATATTTTTCTAAAAAGTTAATATGCTTTCTCAAATTGTTATTCAATTTGAACTGATCTAAATGTGTAAAGCTTTCATGGCCTTACTGGAAGCTTCTTCTAAAACAGACACATTTGTGAAAAAGAATCCTCAACCCTTGTCTTCCTATATAACTGAGATAGCCTCTCTATCTTCCAATAGCTCTGGTAATATTTACACATCTGTATTATGCAATATACATATGAATACTTTACCCTGAATTGGAGATTTTTCTATTGACACTCCTCACTTACTTTAAAAAATCTCCAAGATTGTTCCAACTCTTACAAAGCCTGGGAGAAGCTTGTGGTGATTCAGAAAATCCTTTTACTTGATAGCAAAAATATCAGCTTTTCATTTCTCTTTATTCAAATACTGTTGAAATACTTGCTATAAAGAAAGATTGCTTAGAAAGAATGAAATCACAGTTGCTTCTAATTGAATATAGTCACTAGAAGGTATGTTACATATAATTGATGGCAGTTTACAGAAAATGGCTTTTTAGCCATCAAAACTTCTCAAGAAAGTCTTCTTTTTGACATTATTGACTTTTCCCCAGATAACTGACACATAGAATCCAAAGACAGGTTGAGAAGATACACTCCTAATCAGTGCTCTTAATGACTGCAGAAAACTGAAGTTGCTTATGTGTACTTAATTAAGAAATCTCTTACGTGAGATGCTCAATCTACAAATGGATTTGAAATAAAGGTCAGTTTCAACCTCGGAAGAAAATACCAACTGAAGTCTTGTTTAAAAAAAGGGTAAAAACATGAGTTCAAAACAGCTGTAATATCAGATGTTCTACATAAAATATTACTGTCTTCACAGTAACTGTTAATACACTGTTGTACTATTCTTTGATCAGTAATTGTGAATTAATAGGGTTTGGGGGGTTCATTGTGTGTTTGTGCTTGTTGACTTTTTTTCTTTTTTAACTATCAGGAGAGAGAAGTAGCCATTCCTCATCTCCTGTCCTCATCCTAAACAGAAATGAGGAATCTGGCTTGGACAAATTCACAGGCACATACTACCTTTTGAAAACAGCCTCTTGACCTGTGATTTTCATTGCTTTCACCGCACAAACATGTAATTTTGATTGCGGAAAAACTCACATTGCATCTTTTTCTCTCCATGCTAGCCATTCATGATTCCTCAGTTACCTTTCGAGAGTCCAGTGTATATTGCACAGCATTTTTACTCATTTGTCTGGTTCATAACACATCTCATTAAATCTGATGCTCTGCTTACACTAGGTCTGGTACAAGAAGTCAGCAAGCCCCAGGATATCTGAACATTGTAAACACTTCTCAAAGAAGATGGCTCATCTCGTGGCCTAGACTACTCTGAGAAAGCTTAAGCTACTTTGCCTACTTTAGAAAAGGTAAGAGTCTTACTTTGATGTTGTTGCTTTAATAAGAAAGAGATTGGAGTCTGGAGACCCAAGATAAACATGGTTGCTTATCTAGAAGCAAATCTTTTGAGAAGTTATATTCTGCAAAAAGCAACACTTGTGAGGATATCACTAAACATTAGATGACTGCCAATGTAGCCATGTAGCTAAGGACTTAACCTCTATTGACACTTGGTTTGCAAACCTCTGTCTCAAAACTACAACATAGTCACTTGTATTCAGTCAAAATGTTATGATGCTATTTTGTGTCCTTGACAGCTTTAACATCACAGTGATACACTACAGTACCTCTGCTAAGAGTGGATCCTGCTTTTAGAGCTCTTATAGTAAACAGTAAAAAACCCTGAAGAAAATAATTTAAAAGGCAAACAACCTACTTAGCAGGAATCTGTAATTTCAAAATAGTATAAAATGAGACTAATATTGTAAGACAAACTGATGGCATGCAAAGGACAAAAAGTTTTCAGCTTCTGCACAGAATTACATGCATTTGTATGCATTTGAACCACAGCTATATACATCCCAGACTGCATCTCATTGGCAGCCTGTAACAAGACCACTTGCCACACAGGAAGAAATCTACTTAGGTGGAACCCCAAACAATTACTTAAAACAAGTGGGATGATGACAGTAAACATTTCACAATAGCAAACTCCAAACATTCAAAGCAAAATAGATCATTAGGCATATTATATGGACATGCTATGTATAAGAACTCAACCACATAACACTCAAAAAACATCCAGAAAATGAGCACAACATCATCTATAGTGAGATACTGTGAGAAGTACATATGTCAGGTCTAGAAAAAAAAGAACCTCAGGACAGCTTTTGGGGAACTGCTGCTAACATACTCTGAACTAATCATCAGGTGAAAGCAAAAAAAAAAGCAATCTTTAGTAATCTATCACAAAAAGCTGCATTCTTATGTGCTGTTGTACATTTGAATTTTTTGTTCTATTTTTATACAATTTTCAAAAACATCTAAAGACTTTTTTGTTTGTTAAAAAATTCATACTAGAAGATATTTTTAACTTTGCGATGCTGTTCAGTGAGGCATATAAAATATGGAGATATAAAACTTCCACAAAATATTCCTGTACTTTAAAAATAATACATCATATTGAGACTCTTCATAAACTTCTGCTAATTAGCCTTTGAAACACAGACCAGCAAAAGCTGTAGATAACAGTGAGAAAACAAAGGCAGAACAAAGCAGATGATTCTTGAATTACTTTGTATCTGAATTACTAACAGGCAACAACTCATGTTTTCTGAAAAAAAAAAGAAAACACTACTAGTAAGAGGAAATGTGTTTTACACTTTGACCCTCCTTCATATAACAAAGGATGCGACTGATTTGCCGCAATTTAGAGGTCTAAAAGTTAAATATATTACTCTGAGACAGGCACTGTAGGTTCTCTTCATTGTTGTCAGAGAAACAAGCACCTCCAAAAGATAATATGTTTCATCCAAAAATAGCTTCTAAAGTAGGCCAGATTATTTATCTTTCAGCTATGCCTATTTATTCCATTTACTGGAAAGGATGTCTGTGTGACTAGCATGAAATTAGACAACTCACTTCAAGAAGACCAAAGTTACATAAAATTAAACCTGTTCAAATGATCTGTCTTTCATTTTAGGATTGGCATGGGAATATGTGCATTTAATACTGTATTTGTTTTTATATCTGTAAGGATTGTTAGACAGTAGTTCGACATTAATATGATACCTCATTGCACTCTATACAGTAATGCACAGATTTCTTACCTGTATTGAATATATCAATCAAGTTAATGTTGAGCCTGCACTCAAGGTCTATTAAAAATACTTTTCATTGGATCAAAGTCCATTACTTTCAGTTAAAAGCTCATTTACCATCATGTTGGTTATTCACCAAGATTAAGTTTTTCCCTCATGTCTCATCAAAAGCTTAGAGTGCTGCACAGCTTTTATTTCTCAAGGGCCTTTAGGAAGGGAGATCAAATTCCATGAAAAGAAAAATCTATGGCACGTTGAGTCTGGGTTGTCACGTGAATATTGTCTTCACAGCATAGCTACCGTTTTGGTCATAATACTCAAATACATTTATAGATGTCAGGTACTGTAGTTTTCTGTGCTCTGTTGAACAATGTATTTGTTTTTTTTCTGAGTTAATATTTCTATATTGATTTTCTGCAAGCCCCAAATTCTCTTCATTATTTTTCTCCATCTATCTTTTCCTTCTCTTTGTAATTTCTCTGTATTTTTTTCTTATTTTCCTTGCATTTAATAACAGTTTTTCTGGAATTGTTTGAAAGTTTGAAGAAACTTTCTGCTTGTTCTCTTTGCCCAGTCTTTTCTAAGAGTAGGTCATTCCCATAATTCTTAACACAACATATAACCTATTCACCGCTTGAGCCAACAGCACCAAGCAGAAACCAGACATATGTTAAAAAACACAGGTTTTCAGGTCCTGGAGATTACCTATGATGCCCTTTCTTCTCTCTTCTTTTCGTAATTAAGCCCATATCTTATATTAATAGACTAACTATCCCATATCTGTGAGTTTTCCACACCATAACTGTATTCATTGACTACTTAAGCTGTTCATCAAAAGTCTATTCAGGCACTCATCATTTTCAGTGCAACCCAATGGCAGGGTGTAATTTTTTAAGATTTATTCTGGTGATATTTTCTGCAGCAGCTAGTAGTGTTGTAGGAGCAAAGAAAAAGGTCTGTGAAGCATTTATAAGGCTTGACAGTTTCCAAAGGACAACTGAATATGCATCTAAAGCAGCTTCCAACCCTCTGAGCTTGGCCAGTCATACAGGATTTTCATCTCTCTCCATATCCACCCACAATTAAATTTTCTAAGAGCAGAATAATTTCTACAATGAATGGATGTATTTAACTGATTTTCATCTGATGTTCCTGTCTTCCAGACTGATAAGAGTTTTTTGCCTCTCATGTAAAAAATGTAAACCCACTAGGTCTGGAAGAAAATGGCATAGGCAGCTGTTCCAACTATATGATGCATTCTGGGTATTTGTGGAGGGAAAACACTTTCTCATGCTCAAAATTATTTTCATGTATGGTCATATAAAGGAAACTGCCTTAGGCAAGAAGTGACTTCATTCAACCTGGCTTTGGAAAGGGCAAAACCCCCTAGTTTTCTAAGTTTTTCTTCAGAAGAACACATTCTCCTTTTTAAAGATTCTGTTGTGCAACATTTCAAGGGGAGACTATGCTTATTGTATTGGTATTAATCATTTAAGGCTGATTGTACCTTTAAAAAGTATAGTACAAGGATAGATTGACATCCAAATGAAAACATAGATCACTGGTCTTACAGCAAGAGAATTCCTCTGGTGAATGGGTTAAACTGTCGCTGTCAGTTTGAATACAATTAGTACAACTGATATGCAAAGAATTGCTCTGTCAGGAAATGTCACTGTCATTGAGCACTGTTCCCAGGCTGCCTTCAATTTTCAGTCTGGCTCAGAAAATTTTAATAGCAGGTCAGAATTCAAATGCAAAAATTCAACTGAAGTGCAGAGCTCCTCCCTACTTTCAATTCCAATTTTAATTTTCTGCTTTGTGTTTCACATAATTTTTTTGCTTAACAGAAAACTATTCTTAACCACGCGTTTTCTGGTTTCCTTAACTCTTTCTCTCTTGTTCTCAATAAGTGAAACTAACAGTTTTTGCTGATATTTCTTATATAACTTGGTCTTTTGATTATTTTTTTAAATGTCTCATTAAACCCCCCCACAGAGAACAGAAGACAAATACAGAGACAGAAATAATGTTCATAGAACACCACTGACTATTCACTGTAATGCCCACCCACACCCTGTGATCATGTCTTTTTCTACCCTTTCTTTCCAGCAGTTTCTCAAAGGTTGCTTTTGGTGCTCTCATATTTTTTTCCCTCTACATTTTCCTACTCAGTGACTGATGTATTTTAGGATCTTTTATGTCTGTGCTTTTCAATGTGTTACTGATATTTTCCTGTGCAAAACCTCTTAGTGAGTTTGCACACTTGCAAAGAATATGAAAGTAAGCAAATGGTTCAGATTGGCTCTATAAGGCTGGTGGTCAGGGGATCAAAAGTCCTTTCAGGCAACTACGTTAGGGATGAGTCAAAGGGAAGGCGCGAAGTGCCTGTTCTCTTTTATGACCTAAACGAAGAAGGCAGGAAAAAATGCTGTTATGATCGTAGGTAACTAACTATTGGGATAAGGAAAAGGGTGATCAACATGGCCTCTCAGCTTGACCTATCTGGGAACTGCCTGTTAGCTATAGTGCCATTGAGTGGTTCATGGATGGCAGTGCCAGAGGACAAGCCATGAGTCTCTTTGTCCACTAGTCTGCCCTAGCTAAAAAGTACTTTTTCCATACATGTTACTGTCCCTTATCACCCAGATCCCCCAGGAAGTTCAGAAAGGGGCTGACATACATCTTTCTCAGTGTTTTCTACCCAGCTGCCCTTGCAGATGGGAGAGCAATGGCCACCTTCCCTGTCAATCCCATGAGGTGTTTCCTGATCTACCTGGGCTGAGGGTGCAGCTGAGCTGCCTGTCAACCAGGGTGCTGACCCCGGTAGCCTTCTCTCTCCTCTTGCCTTGATGCTGCCTTATATAACCATTGAGAAACCTGAAATTGTCACTTCCCATCTCCATCCTCTTCCTACCATGGCAAGCACAGACATTTCTTCCTATATGACTCAAGCACACAAGTTTATCAGTGTCTTTAAATTCACGATATCATCAGTTTCTTGCTAAATTACACTCCGATCCTTCAGTCAGAATCCTGCTTCAAGTATGGATTATATTCCCTTTCTTTAGCCAATGCGATGGCTAACTCCACTTCCACTTGCCTCCTGGTATGCTGAAGCAAGTCAGTGTGCAAGCACTTTTATATGTCTTAAACTCAATTTAACTCATAATCACACAGATTCTCAGAATAGCAGGGATTGGAAGGGACCTCTAGAGATCATTTAGTCCAACTCCCTGTTAAAGCGCAAGAATGTATACAATTCATTCAGTCAATGGAGTTTTCAAAATATTGACTTCTACCAAAAAATCTTATAACTAACTTCATTTCAGCACATATCCCTGAATGTAATGGTCCTGAGGACCATGCCTTTTCTCTCTTTACTTGTCAAAACTCTTCTATCATAATTCTTATCTGTTCAAATCTCTTCAATCTTTCTTTATTTAGGAAGTTTAATGTTCACTTAATGTTCACTGTGACTACTATCTGCTTTTTGTTTGAGAGCCTCTCAAATGTCCAGTAAAGCACACAGTGAGCTGAAGGAGTGATTATTGTAGTGTAACTGCCGTGTAACTAAAAAAGATGCTATAAAGTATCATCTAAAATTTCAACTTCAATTCGCTAAAACATGTATCCTCAGATCTTTTGGCTGTGAAGGTAACAGTAAACACATGAATACAGTATCTTCCTAAAATACTGGCTTGCTGAAACTAAATTCAGAGGCAAGAAAACTGTCTTAATAATTTCAGTGAAAACTTAGCTCCAAGCTGATACTCTTGCTTCCAGTATTGCTAAATGTAGCACTTACATCATTTTAGTGGAATGATACAACTGATTCCTTGTAAGTGGATATAATGGCAGATAAAGGTGCATGACCTAGGAAATCTAGCTGCCATCAAAATCCTCAGAAGCTGAGGAATGTGATAATCCTTCTTCTCAGAATAAAGAAAATTATTTCCTCTTTCTGAGAATGAGATACAAAATTTATCCTTTCCTCAACACTAAATTCTGCAGTAACCTCTAGATGTGTGATATACACACCCTTAACCCAAAAGTCCCAGCTGTCTCCTAATCACTTGCCAATATCTTTTTAAAATAGGCTGCCATGCTCATCTGGAAAGTGCTAAAAAGTACAGTGTAATATGATATATATATATATAAAATACATATAATCATGAGTTGTAGGCTAATTTAATGAAACAATTAAGTGCTCATCTCCTTCCTTCCTTCCTTCCTTCCTTCCTTCCTTCCTTCCTTCCTTCTTTCCTTCCTTCCTTCTTTCCTTCCTTCTTTCTCCCCTTTTTTCTGCATTTCACTAGATCAGTAAAATGTCAGCTAAATCAGATAACTAACTATGCTAAATGCTAAGTATATATAAACTAGTCATTCCTATACAATATTTAATCCAAATGTACATGAAACTTTGGGAAATTTGACTACAGGAAAAGGATGAAATTTTCAAATTCAGTTTTCTGGTTCAGATAAAGGACTCCAAAGTAGTTATCAACAAAGTATTACAATTACATTTTACAAAGTATGCATTTTTTCCTCAGGTTTGAGTGTAGTATTTGATATGTAAACCCTGTAGTTCCTCCTCTATTCGTCATTCAGTCAATGACAAGTAAGTAAATTAAGAGCAAAGTCATATCTGTAAAATTATTTTCTCAATAAAATTATAGGCCTTGATGCCTCTTCAGTATGTGAGTCCTTGGAGTATGTAAAAAGTGTTCAGGTTATTGCATGAATCACTTTTGAAACAATTATTCTTACCAATAATAAAGATGAGACACTAAAAGGTAAGTGAGTTTATGGGAAGCCATATCTCCAGTTTTCAAATAACTTCACTAATTTATGTAATTAGTTCTGCATGTTCTGAATGTTGTAATTTTTTTTTTGTATAATCCATTTTTGTATAGTAAGTTGCCCAGAGGCTTTTGTTAGTAGATTGCCATGAATCAAACCATCTTAACAATGTTCTTATTTTCAAGACAATCACCCTAAGAATAAACAAACATCAATAAACAAATTTTTAGTTCTTTTTAAAGACGAATATAATTACTCCATAAATTAATTCTTAATCTTTTTGATAGATTAAATTTCTCGTAGATAATTCATTCAACCTGCAGATCGATTTGTTTAAGTGACACAACCACTCAAGCCTAGGACAAAGAAAATATGATTGCTTTAAATCTCATGCAGCTTCCCATGGGAGCAAAATACAGATGAGCTGCAAATGAAACACTCTGATCACCACACTGCCCAAAGCAATTTTCCAGTATGCCCCCTCCCCTCCAGACATATTTTACTCCACCTTTACTATGTTTATAACATGATTTACATGTTAATGAGAAGTGACAAGGACTAAGTAATTAGGAAGCAAAACTGTATCTTGTCATGCATTTTAAATACTGCACGTTGCAATTGTAGAATAAATATTCAGCCTCCTTCCTCATCTTCTAAATTTAGTCTTTATAACTACAATATACCTTCCATAGGTAACTAATAGAAAATGAATGCATTGTTACAATAAGCATGTTTGCTAAGCTCTAATTTTCTTATATTTAGCCATTCTTCTTATTATATTCTGTTTACTGAGTTTGGACAATCTAATGACAGTAACATAAAACCCACAGAAGAAACAGTCCTTTTCACTGAAGCTGTGACTGTGACTATGGCTATGGAAAGAAGCAATGGTTTTTCACTCGATGGATTTGCTGCATGCATGTGCAGGTCTGCGTCCTTGGATAATTCTGTGCACTTTGAGTTATGACTATGGACACAATTCTATGATGGTAATATCAAAGCCCTACAATAAGGTCTGAAGACATTTGTATTTGGACAGAATGGGTCTCTCATGATATTTAAAGAGAAAAAGAATGCAGGGAGAGGGAACTGCCTAAGGGTACAATCATTT
Organism: Urocolius indicus; assembly: GCA_013401255.1. Taxonomy (NCBI): domain Eukaryota; kingdom Metazoa; phylum Chordata; class Aves; order Coliiformes; family Coliidae; genus Urocolius; species Urocolius indicus. Next base: position 955,341 of record WBNH01000696.1, read on the forward strand.
CCATGGTAGGCATGTAAGTGGAGTCAAGTAACCATAATCTCTTTCACCTCCTCCATCTCTTTCCACATCCCTCCTTTGCATGCAGTGAGTTTGCTCCTTTTAAGTTTTTCTCACATGGTTCTCTTTGGCAGATCAGGACCTAAGCAAACAAAGCTTACCATTTAGATACTAATTTTCTACAGAGTTGAGTGAATTAAGTTTCAGAATACTCTTCTGAAGTATGAAAACATTACCATCCTAATTATTCAGGTCAGGAAAAAACTCAGAGCAATAAAGTAGCTTGCTTTAATGCATTCTAATTGAAAAAACAAAATCATTCTCCTTGCAGAACTTCACAGTTCTTTGTGCCAAATACATAACAAAGTTTAAAGACCTCTGAAGCTGTATCTGCTGGGTTTGCATTACCATTCTATGCATTTTGTTTTCAAATATTATATATTTGCAACATGTCGTAGCTATATGGTGCTTTTTTTAGTAAGATATGCTGAATAGGATGCATATCTACTAAGCCTTACTTTACTCCTTAAAACAATTGTATTGGGCTCACAGGTAATGGGTATTCATAAAGAAGTGACCAAAACAAAGCTGGTAACTATTAGTTATTTGGTGATAGGTATAGTAGCCTTTCTCTGAAGAACAAATAGTTTCTATCAGTCCCTTTTACAGTCCGTGACTGCCTGGTAAGCTCTGGTCATCCCTAAGGTCTTCTAGTTTTTCAGATGCTTACATAGCACTAAGAAATCTAAGCATTCTCTAGGGGCACATTATCCTGTAATTGCTATACATGTGAGGTCTTTACAATCATGTCCATGAAAAGGATCTTGTTGATACAGGATTTGAGAACTAATCATGCATATACTGTAAAGATTGAAGTGTAAGTAGATTTTACTACAGTTGAAGAGCTAAGGAACTGCAATGATGTATGCAAAACAAAGAAATTTGTGTAAAAGTTTACTTTTGTCTATCTTTCCAAAGAATATGCATATTTTCTCTTGATAAACAAACTTAATAGTCTAGTTATCATCATGCATTTGAACATCCAATCATAAAAATACCTGAAGATTAGTCGATCTGAGAGTTACTCAAAGGTAAGCATAACATAGAAGTGACTGTTATTTTGTCAGCATTTTTCATGGGAATACTAAGTACCTCAGTTGAGATACTTGTCTCTCACATTTATAAAATATGCAAAATAATGAATTAAAAAGAGACAGCCAAGCTATTTCCAGTTCCATATTACATATACCAAATATATATAGACAAAAAGATCCAGAACCTAACAGTGAAAAGTAACTGGCTAGTACAGAATTTTCTTGTAATTCCCTCTGAACTCAGCTAGCCAGATAAGCACAAATTGTACTCAGTATAGCTATTGAAGATTACTTCTTCCTTTGAACTTATCTTTGACAGGTGAAGTGCTGGCAATATTAAGAGACAGGCTTTCTCATTTTATTAAAAAAAAAAAAAATTAAAAGCCAACTTGACCATCTTTTGTCATATGGTGTTGCTACCACTGTATCTGAACAAGAGTAAACGTGTGATAGAAAAATGCTCCTCATGATAATCTGTTTAGTAAATGAGGTTTTTATAAATGCAGAAAGAAGAATTTGAAATACAGAGCTTGTAATAGGGCAAAATAAGATAGTTCTGGAAGTTGAAGGAAGTATATTCAAAAAATAAAGGTGGATTTACTCAGCAGCGGTGAAGGAGCATTTCTATAAATTAACCCAAGGCCTATGCCTCATAATTCACTTGACAGTTTATCAGCCCTGAAAATATATTCAGGCAGTTTAGATGAAGGATGAGGGCAGTGGCTTCAAAGCACTATGAGACAGCTCAGAAATATTCCTTGAGCTTAAGCTTCTCGTGTTCTAAAGGTTAATGGTCCCTAATCATGCCTTCCACTGGGTCTTATTAGTGTAAAAACCAGCCTGCAAGATATTCTGGGTGCAGCATGAAAAGGTAAATAGCATGAAAGACAGTTGTTTTCAAATCAAATTATCTTGTAACATTTGGCTAAGCGAGGATGGGCTTATGATTCTACAAAGCCACCCTGAGGAACAACAAGGACTATGGGAAAAATAATATAGTGTAGATGAGTTTTTCCTACTGGTTTGCTAGGTCCTGTCAGTATCTAAACAGGATGATATTTCAAACAAGACTTTTTGAATGTACAGTAGATTTGAATGTGTCTAAGCATTCCTTACACTAATGAAATATGGCATATGGTTATTTAAGATTAGTTAAAAGTATTTTCAAATATTATGCCTAGGCTGTTCCTCTCTGTAGACATTTGCAGTTTTGCAGTCAGAGACCTCAAACATATCTATTTCAAACTGAGCAGCTATATGCACAAAGAACTCTTTTGTTGGCAAAATAGGTTTTCATATACACAAAAACTTAGAAATATGATTCCTTAATTCATGCCTTCCCAGAGTTAAAGGTACAGATTTCACTTTTATGAGACAAAGTTCTGTCAGTAAAAGACAGTTTACTAACTATGAGCCAAACTGACAGAATGCTTCTGTCATCTTTCTTTCTTTAGTTCCCATCAGGTTATGAGAAAGACTATCTCAAACAGGAAGCAGACTGAATAGCCTGATAAACATGAGAATGATAGTAAGCAACATGACTTTGGTGACACATATAATACATAAAGATCATAGGAATATAGAATGGTAGGAGTTGGATGGGACCTCTAGAGTTCACCTCATCCAACTCCCTGCTAAAGCAGGTTCACCTCAGTCAGGTCACACAGGAACATGTTCAGCTGAGTTTTGAAAAAGAGAAGGTGACTCCACAGTCTCTCTGCACAGCCTGTGCCAGTTCTCCCTTACCTTTACAGTACAGAAGTTTTTCCCATATGTTTAAGTGAATATCTATTGTAACAACCTGAATTTTCCTTTTCTACTTTTATTTGTGGTTCTAATGAAGTAGTGGTCTTTTTGCATAAGTTTTTACTCCACAGCAAAATTCTGTTTAGAATTTTACATTCCTACGGTAGTGTTTATTCCTCCTCCAAATGGCTTTATGGTGTTGCCATGGCCTATTAGGCCTATTAAACTGCTTTATGCCATGCTGAGAGACTGTATGAAATGATTCCTGGATATACTGTGGGTTAAAAAATGTAATACTGTAATCATATTGCATCGTGAGTTTCACCACATGGTTCTGTCATTTGGCTCCTAGAAGTTACTTCATTTAAACTTTTTAGTTATTCTTCTCAGCCCAGTAGTTTTGTCCAACTTTAGGGAAGAGTTCCCTGTCTTCAGTGCTGTGCTGTGAAAATTGTACTGAACAGAGGTGATGCAAGCATTAAGATAATCTCTTGTTGCCCTGGTCTTTCTGCTCCATTGAACTCATCTGGAAGAAACTCCGTCTGAGAGTCAGGTTGGACTGAGATCTCTGAAATTTACTCTGCTTGCAAGAAGAGTCCAGAAACATTTATTGAAGGGCTTGCAAGAACATTTATTGCAGGACTGGTGAGGTATGAGCAAACCTAAAGAAATCTTAACAAATTACAATCATTCCTAGACTCCCCACTAGTTTTTTTTCTTACTGCAGTAGAGTTATTTACAGGGTCCCAAATTATTTTTTCATTCCTTTAGAAGGGCAGTAGTACTACTGGCAATATCATTATTAGCTTTCAGTTCAGCTTCAGATGTTATCTATAGTAAAAAAACACAAAGAATGCCACGGAAATGGTAGATTTCCCATGAAAAAGTTTATATACCCTAACCTTTAAAAAATGTACCTAGACTTTGTATTGCTGTAATGGGGAGAAGCTTTTTTTGGTATTAATCAAGGTATCCATTTTAAACCAACACTCTTAGAAGCTTCCTGACAACAAAATGGTCCAAGAAAACCAATGCTGTGAAGTAGCATTTAAAATATCTACATCGATCTTCGTCCCTGCAAAGTTGAACTCTTGGCTTAGGTTGTTGAGCATACACATCTAACCAGAGAGAAGGGTTGAACAGTTCTTCAGCTAAGTAATAGGCTTGTCACTTTTAAATTTTTAATCCAGTTAAATTTTCATCATACTTTGATAATCTCCATAAGGTCTTGTGATAAGAAGTTTGACTATATTTTTCAGACTTCACACCCTAAATAAATACTAGTAATTTCACAGAAGAGAACAGAGGTTATTGCTTGAGGATGTTTTTCTTCCTGCTGTAAAAACATGTTATGTAAATGATTAGAGAGCATTTCAATGGCTCTATTTTCTTTACAAATGGGAAGGAACATATTGAAGTAACAAAAAACTGATGAAATTATTCACTTACTCTCCTAAAACAGGATAAACAAAAATCAAAGAGATGAATACATACGATATGTCATGAGCTAAAAGAGAGCTGCAATTTCTCTAACTTCATTAGAAATAAAAAACCCATGCAATACTTTTCTAACACTAAAATAGTCTTTATCTTTTCACTTCTCCACAGAAACTGCTACTAGTTATTTAGTCATAGATTCTTGTATGGCCCAAGGGAACCATTGTGATCAGCTAGTCTGACCTCCTCTATAATCTTTTCAACAAATCTTCCATCTTAGGAAATATGTGCACTGAATCACACAGAACAGAATAGATTTTTTTTCTTTAAAGTTCCTTTCATAGCCATGGTATTTCAAAGCTCTTGCCATAGTAATAAATCAAAAGCTGATCAAGCAAGCAGTTTGCAGAAAAAAATCTACCGCTGCTCCAACACACCAACAGATAAGATTCTGTGATTCTGTGAAGTGTTCCATGGAAAGGGATTATAAATCACAGAGATTGTACCCTCAGCAAGTTGGTTGATGACACCAAACTGGGAGAACTGGCTGATTCACCTGACGGCTGTGCTGCCATTCAGCGGGATCTCGACCGGCTTGAGAGTGGACAGAGAGGAACCTCATGAGGTTCAACAAGGACGAATGTAGAGTCCTGCATCTGGGAAGGAAGGAATCACCCCCCTGCACCTGTACAGGCTGCTAACTGACCTGCTGGAGAGCAGCTCTGCAGAGAGAGACCTAGGAGTGCTGGTTGACAATAAGCTAAACATGAGCCAGCAATGTGCCCTCGTGGCCAAGAAGGCCAATGGCATCCTGGGATGCATCAAGAAGAGTGTGGCCAGCAGGTCAAGGGAGGTTCTGTTACCCCTCTACTCTGCCCTGCTGAGGCCTCATCTGGAGTCCTGTGTCTAGTTCTGGGCTCCTCANCAGGTTGCCCAGGGAGGTTGTGGAGTCTCCTTCCTTGTAGGTCTTCAAGATCTGCCTGGACATGTTCCTTTGTGACATGATCTAGGTGGAGCTGCTTCTCCAGGGGGTTTGGACTGGATGATCTCTAAAGGTCCCTTCCAACACTAACATTCTATGATTCTACGACTCTATGATTCTCTGATTCTATGAGATAGAGATGATTCAGAACTTTCAAAAGAAGGGAGGTGAGCTTCTTAACCAACTGTAATACCTAGTATTCATTTACCCTCTGGCAGAAAACATATTTAATACATATTTTTTCCCTAATCTGATATTTTAGAATAATCCAGATTTTTTTCGGAAAGCTAGAAGTTTTATTTCAATGAGAGGGAAGAAGTTGTAATTTTTTAATACAGTAAAAAATGTAATTGCACACTGATAGGGCAAATTGGAATAAAAGAGCAACACTTCTAGAATGTACTTCAAATCAACTAGAAGTAAATAATATTGTGTTTAATTCAGAGATAGTGAAAATGGCATAATACTACAATAACATGAATGAACATGCATCATTATTTCTAAAGTACTATGAATGTTTAGATATATAATTCTGTGAGTACTTGGTGTATTGATATCAATTAATGTATTGCATTTTTCACATAGAACTTTCAAAGTTTTAGAGTGCAAAAATATATAAATGTAATAGTTTATAATCTTTTTATGTTATGACTTTTTTAATCTTTTGAAAGCAAGATGTATTTCTAGCTAAAACAGTAGATAGAAATTATGAAATTACATATTTTATCCTAAAGTCTTACAAACTCTTCAACTTAGTTCAGAATTATGCTAGATGCTAACCTCTAACATGGAAGCAATCTTGAACACTTTTAATTGTCTTATAAACTCTGTTACTGTGTGTGATGTGGTTCCCGTGATCCAGGAATGTACATGGGACATCAGACCAGCACGTGGCTTTTACATCATCTCACCTGATGAATCAATACTTAGGAGCTCCAGCTAGTCCTGAAAGTTACCCCGTGTGTTTCCAGTCCTTAAGAGTACAGACATGCACATCTGCCTCCATACTTACTTAAAATAGGTATTTTAACTACAGTTACCTTCAATAGAAATTGATTCCACACAGTAAGACTCTTTGTCTTAATAAATAATCAAATAAACAATAATCAAATAATAATCAAATGAACTTCTGAGCTTCTTCAGAGTGAGCTATCTACTCTCCTTAATTTTCCTTTGGATCTGTCTGTACCCATTCTTTTAAAGTAAAAAGTTTCTGCTCTCAGAAACTACATTTTTCATAAGTATCTCCTCCTTAAATACTGATATGATCAAGTCAGCTTTTCAGTTCTCTTTTGTTACAATATGTACGTTTTTTGTGGCAGCTTTTCTAGAATTAGAATAATTCTTACTGTTATTTTCTGAATACTTTTAAAATATGCAGGCTTTACTGAACAGAATTTGTCTTTTGCTTGTATCATGAGACTTCCTTTCTCTTAGACTAGTGAAAACTCTAAATGACACTTTCCAAGTAACTCCAAATGACAACTGTCAAAAATGCAGTGGCACAAAGAACAGTCAAAGTGTGTTTTGTTTCAGTTGCTTACAAATCTCATTAAACTGTTTTTCCTTTTCATAGTAAAGGCATAGACTGAGAAAGCAAAAGTACACATCTGTGTTGAACTTTATGCATATAGTCACTTTCAATGATTTCAAAAGGGCCACTCGTGCTGTAACCTCAGCAGGTACACAAACCCAGGGTAAAGACACCATTTTGAGATCAAAACTCAATTGCATGCTCAGTATTTATTATTTCATTGCTTACATTGTTTAGGATTGTTGAGTCCATATTAAAAAAAAATATAATTTAGCTTCTTCCATAAAATACAGGAGCTTTAAATTCACCAAATAATCAGCAGTCAGTTAAAAACAGTATGGATTATTGCACAGGTTGAGTGAACTAGGTCAGATAGGTGATTGCTATGCTAGCAGGTTTCTCACCACAACTGAATAAGAAGGCATAATAATAAAAAAAAAGACATGCAGAAAGAATGGAAGATAGAGAGACTTTCATTGATAGAACCTAAGATGTAAATTTTAGAAAGTTTGGCTGCTTTGAGATGAAGAATGACAAATGTTCTCAAATATCTAATGGAATTATTTAGTTAGTATGGAAAAGAAATAATTCATGCAATCTGTTCACTTGGCTTGAGCACAAAAACATGAAAGGTAATAAATTATAACAGTTGAAGAGGTTACCAAGAGAAATTCATGAAACAATATTAAATCATTAGGTCAAAATAGAACAAATCTTATAAATCATGCATTTTGTAAATGTGTCTAGTATTTCAAGGGAAGCTCTTTTAAGTTCTTATGGGTCAGCTGATTAATTTTTTTGTCAGAACAAGAAATGTAAAATTCGAGATTGGAAATAATGTTCATGCTTGAATGCTATACTGAATATCAGTTGTGTTTCTATTTTCTTGCAATTTTCAGTCCAAAAGTATGCAACTGAAAGGTAAAAATCATAAAGTTATAAACAACTTGAAAACATGTATTTCCTATAGAGTAAAGCATCAATTAATGAAATATGTATCTATGCTATTTCTGCCTAGGATAGGATGAAGTGTTTTGCCATGAATATTACTGTTATGAAACAAAGTTATCAGACATAATAGTGAAGCAGCAGTCCAGAAGAGTATATGCTATGCATATTCTCATTGGTCTAGTTGTAACACATCTGCTTAATAACCATGTGCTTCTCGTTAACTACACAGATTTTATTTGGCAATAACTCTTGTGACACAAAGTAGGTCAGCCAAACCAGAAATAAACAATTTCTATAATATTTCCTCTTACTTAATGAAACCAAAGATATTTTCAATGAGTCTACCAATAAGGACATGCTATGCAGATGTTGAAAAAAAAAAATCCCCTCTAAAACTATGAAAGTCAAGAACTAGAAAGCTGAGAAAAATCTTTACAGTCATGGGATGTCTGCTGGCTCTCAAGAAACAAAGAATGCTGCTGTGGGCATTTTTATCCTCCCCATCCGTCAAATTCACCAAGTAAGCCTAACCAGATCTCCCTGCTCTCTGGTGCAGTAGCTAGATAATGTTTGACTGAATATATGCCATTGAGATGTCCTGACTAGTCGTTTTGGCTAAGTTAAACTGAGCCACGTTGCTCTTGGGATTTCTATCATCTGGCCACATGAAGTATTGCTCTTGTATTATCAGATCAGCGTGCACAGGCAGGTTGAGAACTTTAATGAGTTACATACATACAGTCCTGAAAATTCAGTAGAATTTCTATTTTAATTAATTTAAAGAAAAGGTCTGTCCCATTGCTGTTTAATGTTTATAGTACATAATGACTAAAGGCCAGTTCGTTCAGGCATTAAACATACAGCACTAGTGGTGTTGTAGATTCCAGTTTAATACAGATATTTATGGACACTTCTCTATGGCATTTATTTCCTAAGAAACACCTTGTCAACAGGAACATTGAGCAATTTATTTTAATTTTCCTCTAAGCACTTATTACTTAAAATTAATAGGCCTTGCTTTGATAGAAACAGATACTGCGTTCACAAGGGCACCAGCATAATTCCTGGAGGGCTGAAATATCAGAATTCTCCGGGACAGAAAATACACTGCTATCCAGACAAAAAGATATATCCCAATATATTTTCTCTTTGCATAAATGCAGACTTTTGCAAAAGTACAATCTTTCTTTTTTAGTATTTAGAGAACTTCCTTGAAGAGCCACAATTTTTGTCATAAAATATGTCAGAGAGAAAGCACTGGAACTTTCTTATTTTGAAAATATGAGAAAAAGGTTGGTGAAGATATTTGTATTCATAAATGGGCTTTTATCCCTCAAACAGTGAATTATTTTACGGCATCATTGACAGAAGCTCTGACTGTGTTAGAAAGTATGAATGCATGTTACTGGACAACTTCTAATTCATTTGGTGTATATGAAACCATTACAGAACAGTGACAGATGGAAATAACCCACTGGCAGGATGGGAAAAAAAATATTTGCACACACAGTCTGAGCGCAGCTGATCAGGAGGGAATACCGCACAAAGGCACAGGTATGCAGGGAGGCTTTTGCAGGAGGTGTTTCAATGTATTTTGATCTGTGGCAGTAATATTAATACCCTAACCCTATGCTTTCTAAATATTCTATTCTTGTACCAAAACACCCCAAGTTGTGAAGTATTTTTGCAGTTAACACTGTGGAAAGAAGACACTCAAGAGTTAAAAGGAAGGAAGTTTCTAGAAAATGGTTAGAGCAACAGTTTGAAAACAAGATTGCAAAAAAATGAACATTATAAAACATAGTAAGAAAACCATTGTTTTTAAATCTACAATGGCTTAGAATTTAAACCAGTATTCAGTGTCCTCTCCACAGGTTTTTGAAAAGGGAAAATGTCACTATAAACTGACCTTTTCCTGAAGCATTTCCTAAAACTTTACAAATGTCAAAACAGCAGTTCAAAATGAAGACAGTATCATCAGGAAGGAAAACTACAAGCATAACTGTGCATGTAATTCACAAAGTAACTGAAGGCACAAAGTCTGTTTTTACTTTCATTTGTAAGATCCTCTTCAAACTAATAATTTTCTAGCTATATATGGCAGTGAAATATAGCCAATGTATTTTTCCAACTTGCAACGTTCAACAGTTTTCCAGGCAATAACTGCTGTTTAAAAAAATGATGAAAAAATCAAACCAATAAGATTTAATTGCCACTGAATAATATGAAGCCCCAAATAACATGATGAAATTTCAGGGCAATCAAGTACAATAGGACAGGTTGTCCAGGGTTTTTTCTCCTTTTTCATTTTTTATTGTAAAACCTTTTGCCTTTTGTATCATAGTCAGGATTAATACATTTCTCTGTCACCACAGTAAATGAATCCTCATTTTGCTTTTCAATGGGTATTCACCACGCATCATGAAGATCTGTCAGTTGAAGTGGAAAGCTGAGAGAAACAAAAATGTGTAGAAGTACTACCCTATTTTTTATCCCATCTTGTTTTCTCACAATTGCATGACCCTAGAATGATGACTAAGATTATCGGTTTCTTCTATTTAACTATCAAAATGTCAGAGCTAGAATGGAGAGCAATATAACTGTACCTGAACCTACCGAAAATGCCATTTCCTTTGGGATTACTGGGTAACTTTGAAAAATAACTGTCGTGAGAGATTCTTACAAATGTCTTTGAATGAATGAATCAACCAAAAAAACTCAGTGTTAATCCTAACCTTCATACTTTTGGATGCTTGTCCATCTCCTGCCTTTCATATTCGCCATTGCGTGCATGAGCCTCACTAGACATTATGACCGTGTGTTCTGAGTTACTGCAGAAAATAAACCCATCTAGCATCATTCATGAAAGCCTCTAAAATCACTGGACTTCATTAGTTCACTGAAGATGCAGGAATACATAATATGAATGAAACCAAGCAACCAGAAAGTCACAGTGATTAACTGTCACTTGTTTCCACTTGGTGTGAGGTCTCGGTTTGCTTCCTTTGAAAAATCATATGCATCCCATATTGTGTCCTCTACAGAGGGTATGCAAGACCAGTACTGACTCAGATCTGGCAAGTAAAAACACATATATGCAAATGATTTTCACAGAAAAGTGCAATTTTGTGGAATGAGTTTGAAGAACACAATATTTAAGAGCATTTATCCCAATATAATTCCAAAAGGCACAATTGTAGATGTAAATACTAATGTAAAAATACTGAGTATCTAGAATTACGATGATCTTTATGTTTCCCTTCCAACTTGAAATATTCTACTGGAGCTGTAAAGATTTTTGAGAACCACTGTGAGTAAAATTAGATATGCATGAAGTATCAGTGAAGATTGTGCGACTGGTGGATGCACAGGTTTGACTGCAGAGGTTGTTTATAATAATGCAAAGAAATAAAAGAGTTTTCATAAAACATTCATACACTCTATAATTTTCATCATGCAGCCTTTTACTTGGGCCTAACACTTCACATCACATTACTGACCTGCAACCAAACTTTCTGAAGCTTCACAGAATCATAGAATGGCAGGGTTGGAAGGGACCTTTAGAGATCATCTAGTCCAATATCCCTGCAGAAGCAGGTGCATCTAGATCAGGTTGCATAGGAACATGTCCAGGTAGGTCTTGAAGACCTCCAAGGAAGGAGACTCCACAATCCCCCTGGGCAGCCTGTGCCAGGGCTCCCTCATCCTCATAGTGAAATAGTTCTTTCTTATATTTAAATGGAATGTTTTTTTCTTATGTTTTGCGTTGCAGCTTATTTTCAAGGAAAATAAAGATGATTTCATTGCCAATATTGAGTTAGAGAATTACTCCTAGAGTTTCAGANCCATTATCCCTTGTCCTGTTGCTACGTATGATTGAAAAAAGGGATGCCTCAACCTCCTGACACTCACTCTTTAGATATTTGTAAATATTAATAAGATCCCTCCTCAGCCTCCTCTTTTCCACACTAAACAGCCTCAGTCCCGACAGCCTTTCCTCATAACAAAAGACATTCCAATTCCCTGATCATCTTGGTAAGTTTCTGGGTTAAAAAAAAAATACTGCAGAAAGCCAAATATGAGCTCCAAGTTAACGGAGATCATGAAATAAAATTATTTCCTGTTGCAGAAATTTAGAGGGCACTGACTGATGGGGACTGATAAATCCTCACACTATAACATAAGATATCCAAGCTGGTAAATGAATGCGTTCTAATAGAAGAATATATTATACAAAAGTGTGACGCACTGGAAATCTGTAGAGGATCAGATTGAGCTGGATGATCAAGGAACACAGTAGATGTTATATCCTGTTTGAAGAATTATGCCTGCTGCACAGCTTTGTGGCTGTCTAGAAGCCATTAAAGTGCATTTAGCTGGAAGTGAAACAGTATTTTTCAGTGTTCAAATGTGGCAGTTCTGAGTGTGGGACAGAAGACAATTTAGGAAGCTCTGAAACGCTCATCGGCATAATAGCAGTGATCCATTCTCCCTAAAGCAGCAGCTGATGTTCTACTTTCCTCCATTTAACTAGCAAAGTGCTCAGATGAGCTTTTGTTAAGCTCTGGTTTTGAAACAGCTGGCCTTGACTCCTAGGTTTTTTTGAGACTCACCTGTTCTGTGCAATGCTTCATCCCCTCAATTCATGCATTACAAGGCATTTCCTCTGCCTTGTAAACAAAGTGGGAGTTTGTTTCCATAGAAACAACAACAATAAAAAAAACCCTGGAGCTGTTCCTGTTTCCACTTGGTGTGAGACCTGGGTTTGCTTCCTTTGGAAAAGCATTAAGTATCCCACAGTGTGCCCTCCGTGGAGAATATGCAAGACCAGTACTTGCTCAGATCAAGTTTAATTTTCTTAAGTTTTATTTGAATCATAAACTGATCTTGCTACTCCTACATTTACTGCACTAAAAGCCACAAATTTTAGATTTCATAATTGCACTGTTATTACCCCATCACCATAATACAGCTTTTGGCTCCAACTAACATTTTAATATTATTTCACTTAATTCAGAACTGGACCCTTTCACATTACTTCTTTGGCTAAATTATTCAGTAATGCCAAAATTCATCACAAAAAACAAGGTGTCAAAACAATCAGGTCAACATACTACATATATCACAACTTCAGTTCTTCATTTTCTTTTCCCTCTCTCTGCCGATAATATACATATGAAATATTAATTTCTGTTTTCTGTAGCTTTACTAGTATTGCAGTACAGCAAACTCTGAATACTTTAACTCTTTTGAATCCTCAACAGTCAGCACTTGTTTCACATAGTGATTTCATAAGACTACAGGACTGACTCAAGGTCTTAATTCAAGTTCCTGATAGGTACGACATTTATCTAATAGTAAAACTTTTTCTTTTAAAGAAACCCCAATCACATTATTGCACTATTAGGTCCTTATTCTTGAGCTTCTACCTATTATCAATGCTCTATATTCTTCCCTGCTCTTTCCCACATACATCCAACATGTGCGCATCTTGTTTAATAACACAGACATAAAACCATTTTTACAACTGTACAATAATCTGACAGTTGGATTCATTAGAAATTCAGGTACTTTGTATTTTCATCAGAAAGTGATATGTGAAAAAGTACAAAGATCCAAAGCATATCCTTGAGGCTTTCAACAAGCAATATTACAGTACAATTTGACAATTCCATATATTTATTTTCATAAAATAGCTATTTGGATAACTAATATTAAGTTTATTACTAAAATGTGCGAATGGAGCATCATTCCCAGTCACATACATTTCCAGGTTAACTCTTCTATTGTTTTTTATATAGTTTTCCCGTTAAAACAAAGGCAGAACTCTTTTTCTTGCAATCAGTATTTTTTTCCCTTTTTTTTTTAAAAGGGTTGGAAGAGACTTCCAAAGATCCTCTAGTCCAACCCACCCCCCCCCCGCCCCCCAAGCAAGACCTCCTAGAGTAGACCAACATACAGAAACTCATCCAGCTGGGTTTTGAATCTCTCCAGAGAATAAGACTCCACAACCCATCTGGACAGCTCCCTCGCCCTCGCAGTGAAGTTCTTCCTTGTGTTTCTTTGGAATGTCTTATATTCCAGCTTGCACCCATTGCCCTTTGTCCTATCATTGGACATCACTGAGAAGAGCCTGGCTTCATTCTCCTGACATCTGCCCTTTATAAATTTGTAAACATTAATGAGGTCACCCCTCAGTCTCTCCTTCAAGCTAAAGAGCCCCAGCTCCCTCAGCCTTTCATCATAATGGAGATGCTCCACTTCCTTTATCATCTTGGTGGCCCTGCGTTGAACTCTCTCCAGTAGCTCGCTGTCCTTCTTGAACTGAGGAGCCCAGAATCAGACAAAATATTCCAAGTGCAGTTGAGAGCAGAAGATGGGGAGGAGAACTTCTCCCGATCTACTGCTCACTCCCCTTCTAATATACCCCAGGATGCCATTGGCCTTCTTGGCCCTGAGGGCACATTGCTGGCTTATGGTCATCCTGCTATCCACCAAGACCCCCAGGTCCCTTTCACCTACATTACTCTATAACAGTTCATTCCTGGTACATGGGGTTATTCTTTCCCAGGTGCAAGACTCTACGCTTGCCCTCATTAGATTTCTCCCCACCCCACTCTCCAGCCTGTCCAGGTCTCATAGAATGGCAGCATAGCCTTCTCTACTCACTGCTAATAGAACTTACCTGAATTCATTCTCATGCCTGTTCTGTTCAGATCTATTTTTCTGAAACTTTACACTGTTACTCAGTTAAGTGCTTTCACTAACTTCTAAGGGCAAAGAGACTATTTGTGATTAATAAGTACTCAACACAAACCTCAGGTGCAGAAAATCACTCCACTTATCACTGTTTTCTGCCTTGTCTTTTTTCCACATGTTTAAAAAATTTCCTGAAATTTTATGAGCTATCTTTTTTAGGCTCTTTACAGAGGTAGAAAAAAAAAATGAAAAAACTGTAGCATGGAATAACAAAGCAGGTCAGATCTCAAGAATTCTAAGGCTCAGAATATAAATTGAGACTCAGAGATAGAAATAGGATGCAGAGAAAGAATGATGCTCTTTTCAGGGCTCAAATGAATGAAAAGGATACTCAAATAAAAATCTCTTAGTTGATTCATATGTTCTTTGAGTCACTGTAAAAGGCTACCTTGACTAAGTTGTAAATCTTGGCAAACCAGAGGCTTCTCAGCAATATTCTTGGTCACACCTTGGTTGACCTAAGAGCACTCATGAAACACACAAACATCTAATGTCTCAAGACTTCTCACAAAAAAGCTGGCATCACCTTTAGCAGATTCCCTAACTAGACAGAAGCATGAAAAATATAAAATCTATCTGCCTACGAGGGTTACACAACTTTTACTTTCAAACAACACAGCATGAAATAAAAACTTCTACTCCAGAAAGTAGAAAAACTGCTATGGATCCCATTTTTACTGGATAAATTAGGTTAATCCTGTTGAGAGTACACAAAGCTTTACTTCTCTCAAAATTACTTCTGAAATATAGTCCTATCAATTACTTCATCATAGCACTTCAGTTTCAGGTAAAGAATTGAACTTGAGACATCTAAGAACTTTATAATAAAGAGAATGTAGTTTCAAAGTAAATCATGATGTCTAGAACATCAATACACAAATGTTTCATCACAGCAACTACTGCTCTCAGGAATAATGAATTCAACTGAAATACAAACAGCAGCATCACCAATAAATACTGAAAAAAAATCAAGACAAGAATTTCCTGACTGATTTTTTCTGTGTCTTGGAAATTTCAAATAGTGGGGTTTCTTTCAAATAGCTAGTTTCTCAGTTTCCTTAACGTGATCTGTCTTAAATGAACTCCTCATAGTTACAAAAGCTCACACCTTTTGTTAATGCTTAATTATTGAGATAATTCTAAAATCTCCACTGGAATACAGAACAGAATAAATATCTCTACAATGAAAATTAAGCTTATTACACAACATTATACATTACAACATATAATGTATATTATTATTCATCATATTACATCTTATATATCTTACAATATATATAACATATCTTAATTTACATTAAAAGTATAAGCATTAAGGTTATACAACTTTAATACGCCTGAAGTGACTAATGCTTGTGTTTGCAGCCACATCATAGGAGTTAGAGCTCATTGGAATGTGGCTGTACTGTGACAGTTATTAAGATCAGGAGATAAGAATGTAATCAAGGTTATGGGTGAACAGGGTGATTTAGTGTTTAGGACACATACTTAGGGGTTGGGAGATACTACAACTTTCTGTTTTTTCCTTTTGCAGTCTGGGTCAAGTTACCCAATTGTTTTGAGTGAGACTTGGCCCAATGAATCATCTTCTCTGTAGATCTCTCAGCTGGTTATCCAGACTCCCAGAGTAGTTAACAGAATGAGAGGACTCATACTCTTAACACCCATTTGTCTGAGGGCTACAACATGATTCTAGTCAAAAGTTCAAACCTAAAATCTGCTTTATAAATGTAGAAAGATAGGTGAGGGGAATCTTGTTCTGTGTCACAGATCTGGCTAGACTAAACATACTGGATATAAAAGAGTTTCTATTTTGTCTAAATCTGAAAAAAATACTATTATTTCCTTAACTATTTCCAAATAGTGTGTGTAAGTTCCTAATTGGAAAATAGGCCCAACTATATTTTCTTGCTTGGAAAGGTGCTGTAAATTTACACAACAAAAATTATGAAGTACCCAGATAAAATGATAATGGGATCATATAAGTACCTAGATGTTGTACACTGTATTTTATATGATCTTGTAAATGTGTTGTATGGCCTTGAAACTGAATGAAACAAATCCCCTGTCAACAGTCTGAATCAGAATACAATAAAAAATTAAAGTCAGAAATGAAAATTTAAGTATTTTATATTCTTATTTTTTTCTATCTGCCAAGGCAGGAGTTGCCCTTACATAGTTTGCATATACATGTCTAAAAAATTTACTGTCTATTTATCGCCTTTCTCCAAGCAAACATTTGGGACCAAGCAGATTGGCAAGTAGACAAAGTGAGTGGAATAATTGCTATTTTTAAAAATGCTCTTTTGACCTTCATGATTCATTGATCAAAAGCTGAATTTCTTCTTCCTATTTTATATATAGGAAATTTGTATGCCTCTTTATGCTGCTTGGTTGAACCAGTTAACAGAGGTTAAGGATTACTGAATTTGTTCTCATTTTTTATTCAGAAGAGTAATCCTATTTCACATGGGGTTTAAGACATATACTTAACATCAGCTAGAGCTTCTGGAACATCATGCTGATGCATTCACCATCAATGGTTATTTGCAGGAGTCCTAGACCCACTGATCCATGGGGCTATGGTGGCTCTATCAATTTTATTTTTGCAAGGGTTTGTAGGGAGCAGATAGACATTCTGGATTTTCTACTTGAGCAAGTATATTGCTCAAGGCATCATAAGCACTACAAAATTATCTTACAGTTTTAGGGCATCTTGCTGTCTCAAATTGTGTGGGAGAATATCCACAGAAGGAAGTGAAGATTAAGCATGCTGGGAATGGATGCCAAACTGTAAGAGCTGCTTCTGAGCTGCTGGTTGGAACATCCAGTCTACACTGTGTATGTGAGATCAGCAAACCACAGGATAAACTGCCACTTAATCAGGAAATGATTGAACACATTTCTGAACCACAATCACAAAGGTTTATATGCCATGCCAGACGAACTCTTGGTTTTTGTCTCATTTTCTACAGGAATTAGAGATCTCCTATTTCTTTAGTGCATCAGTTATCTCTGATGCAGAAGATCCAATTAATATTATGTTACAAATATAAATGTAGGAACAAAAGTCCTTCAAGTTAGTAACCATGCATTTCATAAGTTTTATGTTGATTAGTACAATGGATTCAATTTTGGCTTCAGTGAAAAATCAAATAACTTCCTACGAGTTGCAGCTTTTAAAAAGTCTACTGCATATTTTCCAATAAAACAGATTCACATATCTCATTGTCTGTATCATTGGCATCAACTGCAGATTAGCTGTAGTATAATCTATTCATTAGGAACATTCCAAACAACTTGAGATAGTAACAATTTTTAAAAGCATCTAAATGTTTTCTTCAAATACAGCATATTGACACACAAAATTAATTATGGAAACCTATCATTCCCGAAACCCACTGCTAGCACTGTATATCACAGAAGTAATAATAATAATAAAAATCTATTCTTTCAGTATCTGTCCTCTTACCACATGTTTGCACTGGAAACATAAACACCAACACTCAATTCAATACGCAGAATATACAATACTCCATAGACAATATAGAATAGTACACAGACCCTGCAAGCTTGTTGAACTGTAAGCAACCATGTGAAATCTTAAATACAAATCCATAAATCAACGCACAAAGCTTCACCTTGTTGCTTATCATTAGCTCCTACTTAAATAGAAATGTGCTCTAAACAATTTAACAGAGATCAAATTACCTTCCTGCCTTGTACATGCGGCCTCCTCTACATTTCTTTTTGTATTGCATGATGTGCCCTGCATTTACTTTGGGAAATTATTATCCATTCTATCACTTAGAGTAATGCAGGAACAATCCAAATCAATTTCTAACATGCTAAATGAGAAATATTTTAGATGCCAGCAGTATCAGGAAAAAAATAGAACATAATCCGGCAATCTTTTTGTGCAGACTCACCTTGCACTGTAGATACAGAAAAGTGTTTACCACAAAAACTATAAAAACTTCCTATGCTATTTGTGGAAATGCCAACAAAAGGGAAATGCTCTCTAAAAAAAATGCAAGGGTCACACGAGCAATCTTGCATCATTATGACATTCCTCCCACAAGGAACAATCCATTTATGAGCAATTCATGAAAACAAGTCCTTACACCTTTTCTAGTCTAGTCTTCCCTTGTCATCTTGCTCGCTATATACTGCTTTCTTATTTCTGTCAATACTGATTAGAATTGACAGTACACAGCGTCTTGGAGGAGACACCGAATTCGATATTGGATTAAGTCCTTTACTTGCACAACAAATCTGGTTATTTGATCAAAAAGATGCTATGGGTATGTTTGGTGCTTGTTAATTGTCTCTAGACGGATCAGAAAATAAAGAGGAAAAAAAGAATCAGCAAAAATTATCCTGAAACAAACAATGAAAGTAAATACACACAAGACATAGTGTGTCAAGGCTCTACAACTACTATCATTTTGCATTTGTACTTCAGCAGCTAGAGATATCTGTCAAGACTGGTGCTTTCAATTTTTTATGTGGATAAATATTAATTTACAGTTTTCTATTTTTGAAACTAATCTTCTAAAAAAAGGCTGCTTTGCCACCCTGAATGACCAGAGAATAGAAAACCCAACCTAAGACTAACATATCATGACACAAGTATGCTGAAGAACGGTCATATTCTGACCATCTTTTTGCCTAATTTAGACATAAAATTAAATATCTTTCATTAGTGTAATCATTCAGGAAGCCTAAGTGATGTTCTTGAGTTTGGCATCTCTGCAGAACCATGATGAAGTACTCCAGTCTCAGTGAGGCATTTGTTTCCCCCTCTTGCTTGTAGACACTTTTAAAGGAGGATTTAATGTATTTAGCACATTTAATGCAGGATCCATTGAAAAGGAGGATCTTATAGGAAGCTGATACAAAACACCAAGTATAAAAATTTTACAAACAAGCGCACAGTCTGCAGCCTGATAATCTTTTTCTGGTTACAATTCAGAATAGCAGGGTTCCTAACAAGAATGGTTAAAAGTGGATTGATTACTACCATAGCTGTATCTGGAAATCAACACATATCCTGTATTCCCATGAAGTAAAGGGTAAAATTGAAGTTCATTCGTCCTTATGTTATTTGCCAGGCTTAGCTATGCCATCCTAAGGACATCCTGAAATGACTTGTGGAAAACACGGCTTCATTATCTCCTAAGTTTAGTGCTACATCCTAGAATTAGCATTTTAGACTAATTCCTAGGGAAGCAGGATCTGCTTCATCCAAACTTAGTAGAAAATTTGAGTAAAGAGAAAGACTACATTTCACAACTATAATTCATTTGGTTCAAACATTCTTCAAAAGTTGAAGTCCACTGCAATTACAAATATTGGTAAAAATGATGGGAATACCTGCACCTTTTTGCCTCTTGGTTCTGCAGATGCTGAAAAATAGCTTTGTATTGACTTGAATGGCATTAAAGATGAGGTTTAGCACATTTATGCAACCGAAACAAACTCATTTCCCTGAAAGTTCATTTATTAACAATAATTTCTAGATGACTATTAACAATTTCCTTTCAAAAAAAAAACTTCTATCTAATTATAATGGAAAGCTGAGTTGAGATTAATCTGAAAAAGACAGTATTTTATGGCATTTCATGAAATGGAAGGATTAATTAACTAACATGCCAATCCTTTTGCAACTTAATCTAGAAATGCATATAAGCAACTGTACTTTGCTTCAGTAGGCATGGCCAAGACACTCTTTCTATTCTTTTTCACAGCTGTGCACAGATTCTGAAATGTTGCTACTTGAAACACTAACACATCATAGTAGAAGGGATGTTTGTCCTTGCTGTGAAAACAAATATTCCTTAAAACCATATTCAATCCATTTTCATGTGAGAATACCATACTGAATACCCTAAGCTATGTACACATATTTTGAAAAAGCTCTGAAAAATCTTCAGTGATGTCAGCACATTTTGCATTTTTAAAAATGTTTCTTTATCTTTTTACATAAGCCCAGAGAATACCTCAATGTGTATAAAATGTCTCAGTGTAGTAGCAGAACTAAGGCTATTTGATGAAGACAAACCCAGGAAGGATCTAAGTTCAAGTTGCAACAGAAAAATGCTACATCTGTTTCATGAACTTGCTGACTTCTAACAGTTCAGAAGAGACAACAATTTCTCTAAGAAACTTATTTAGTGATCAACCTACATGATGACATTTTATCCCTAAGGACAAGAAGAAAAGGAAAGTAGTAAATGACAAAATGATGACTGAGTGAAGTCGTCAAGTCTTAAAAACAATGAAACAGTGACACATCAACTTAAAGTATATTCAGGTGACTAAAGGTGGAAAAGAAAAAAAAAAGAAAAAGAGAAAGAGAAAAAGAAAAAAGGAAGTGAGTTCTTTTTTGGGGACCTTCCATAGAAAGGCAGCTCCATACAACACTGGGTATTTTTCTAACTATTATGTTTTGAGGTTGTAAACTTTTCTTCTCGTCCAGTGGACATGTGGCAGTCATTCTAAGAGAAACTACTATCTGCCATTATGTAACATAACTGTGACATCTTCAAAAATTCACAAAAACAATGTACAAAATTAAAATTTTTAATTTGGGCCAAATTGTAACTAAATGGCCAATGGTATATGATCTGTAATACTTTTGAACTATTAGAACTGTGACATTGTCATTGGCAATCTATTCCTTACATTTGGCAGTTATATGTGAACTATTACCAATGGACATAAGGAAAAAGAAAGGAAATAAACCAACAGGTATTAACTCCTTAAACGTGAAATGCAACATATCAGCTAGGTACTTTGGTTTCCATATGGTACATGACAAAAATATATTTTACACTTTGTGGTGTTTTGTGATTTTACTCTATTCAGCAACTCCAGGTCACCTGCCATGTTCTGTATTAGAGTTCCCTCTACTGGTTGAGTTATTGAAGCTGTTACTTTTACTCTGTGCTTACTGAATTGAAATTCTTACACCGAAAAATTAAAACCTTCTCCTAATGACATATTGAACTACAGACCAACCCCCATAAACACAGCAACAGAAGTGGTGGTCAAATTGTGCTTGAAGGAATATAATGTTCCGTTCATTAATACACAGCGTTCAATATGAGAAGTATTGATCAAGGAATATATTTATTCCACAACAGAATCTTAGGAAGATTCCATAATCTGAAAGACTCAGAGAAGTGTGAGAATTGGAAATTGAAACAGTATGTTTCCTGTGAATGATATATAGGTTGCATATGCACAGACAATTGTGTAGTCACAGAATCACAGAACGGCAGGGGTTGGAAGGGACCTCTAAAGATCATCTAGTCCAACTCCCTCTGCTCAAGCCGATCCACCTAGATCAGGTCGATTAGGAACACATCCAGGCAGTAGTTGATAATTCAAAAATAGTTGATAATTCAGAAATTTATATTGGTTGTAGTTGTTGCACAAGAATTCATTGAGGTGAATCTCACTTCCTTAAAGAACCATGCAAGTTTAATTACGCCTAGTCAAGACTTTTACTGCGTTCTAATAAGAAATGTAATTCCTTGTCCATAGTACTTTTCAGCTACTGTTTAAAGTTTCAGATCCTCTGCTACCACTCATCTCTTTCATCTCTGGCAGTAATTTGACACTTTCAGAACACATTGTCACAATTGTTTTTCTGGAACTCACAATAAAGATTGAGCCAGATGCCACTTGAAAGCTTTGCAGGAATCTTCACTTGCTTAGTCACAGTTGATTATGCCTGAAGACACTGGATAAGTTACTAAAATTCTTGGAATTTTACCTGGTAATTGAGTGTCCACAGCACGTTCCTGAAATATAGGAACCTGCTTGTAATTTTCAAATGAATAGAGGGACCACTGACATACCAGCAGGAAAAATCCACTTAATAAGTTGTAACAAAGGAAATGTCCTTCTTTGGGTATTAACTATTGGAAAATTGTAAAATGACAACCAGTTATAAGGTCCTTACTAATTTCATTCTGATGCTAACATCACTCAGCAGAGAAATCCACAATGAAGTCTAAACCAAGCAAAACTTCTACTTCATATAGCAGTTGAGATCCACTACCTCATGCTTGGGAGCTTGAATATCACTGTTTAATTTTAGGGCTTTATATACTTTCATGTCCAAATATTCCATAAGAAAACATGCAGACAGTTTGTATGTCAAGTAGGTATGTGAAGGAGTGAATATAAGAATGAGTTGCATACAAATTAGAGATTAGCTAGGAAATAGTTGCACAGCAACAACGAGGCTGTGTATTTCCTACAGTCTTAATGAAGAAAGGATACATCACTAGAGTTGCAAATATACAGATTTTGCACCTGCAGATTGAATTTTCTTTTAAAAGAAACAACTTATCTTTAAGTATTAACTGGATTTTATAGGGTTAAATGACATACTGCAACAGAATCCCAAATCCATGTAAGTTCTAACAATGTCAATGTAACCAACTATGCCCTGTACCCACAACCATGTCTTTCACTCCTAACAGTTATGTCACAGATGAGAGACAGTCTGTATCCTTAACAGTATTTCATGAAGGTATTATGTAGGGCTTTGTATTTTTAAGATCTTAAATTCAGTCTGTGTTGATAGCATGATGGCTGAGTCTTTACACATGACCAAATATTTTTTTACAAGATAATCTTCTTAAGACTTTACCTTTGAAAATCATTTAAGAACAAAGAACCACTGGACAGAGTCCAGCGCAGGGCCACTAAGATGATCAAAGGACTGGAACGTCTTTCATATGAGGAAATGCCGTGGGACCCTGGTCTGTTAGTCTAGAAAAGAGGAGACTGAGGAGGGATCTTATTAACATTTACAAATATCTAAAGGGTGGGTGTCAGGAGGATGGGACATCCCTTTTTTTGATTGTATATAGCAACAGGACAAGGGATAATGGGATGAAGATGGAACACAAACAGTTCCATTTAAACATAAGAAAGAACTATTTTACTGTGAGGGTGAGGGAGCCCTGGCACAATCTGCCCAGGGAGGTTGTGGAGTCTTCTTCCTTGGAGGCCTTCAAGATCTGCCTGGACATGTTCCTATGCAACCTGATCTAGGTGGACCTGCTTCTGCATGGGTGGTTGGACTAGATGATCTCTAAAGGTCTCTTCCAAGCCTACCCTTTTATGATTCTGTGATCTGTATGCAGTTTCACTATTGTCAATGGGATAACTCACATGAATAAGATAAATATCCATTAAACTCCTGCTATATCAGAGCCTTTATTGATTTTTAAGGATTGATTTATTTTGGTGGTGTCAATTCAGTACACTCGCACAAGACAAAATTATACTTAATAGGAATCAAGTAGTTTCATGTGTTGCCTTTTTAAATAGGTAGAAAACCAAACAGACTATTCAGTGTCACCACATTCGTTAAATTAAGGCTGGCTGGCTTGTGTTAATAGAATACAGTTCTTCATGAGTGAAGGTGACAGAACACAGAGATAGCTGGAGTGTTTGAAACGAGTTATGAAATATAGGTATGAAAGGATAAAACAAAAAGTAAATATGAGGTTGGAAGGATAAGAGCCAGGCCAGGGCCCAGTTTAGCAAACTCGTCTATAAAGCTCTCATTCTACATACAAGCTGTCTACTATTGAGATGATGACACCAAATGACACAGTTGATCTGTAAAGAAAATTAACTAACCTATATGTTAGGTAAACTTTTTGTTTCAAAAGTGAAGTAATTGAGGTGGATTTTTGTTTGTTTACTTGGTTTTTTGGGTTTTTTTTGTTTTAAAGAAGGTATGGTATAACCTTGCTTGTCCCTCTTATAAACTCAATTGTATTTCAGAAAATCCCTGAAATAGATTTCAACATAACATTTCTGTCAATTAGGAGGTCAATGTACCTTCTTGCACAAAAGCATTCTGCACCCTGGGATTTCTGCTTCTTGTCAATTGTAAATGTAAAAAAATGCAAGACTTTAGCTAAACAAGCAGAAAAAGTGAAAAGACAGGCAGCCAGATGACAGTATCAAACTGTCATTGCTGTGAAACTGTTGACCTGGGCCTCCAATAACATGACAGTGGTAAAATTAAAAAGGTGCTATATATTTTGCACTTGTAATATGAAGGACAATGGCAGGAAGTTCATATACCAAAGCATGCAGAATGAGGGGCAGAAAAGGTTTTACAGTAGTACTGAAAAAATAAGAGAAGTCTGGTTTTGGTTGACCTTAACAGCCATCTGGATATGAATTAAACAACCCAGTGTTAATCTTATCTGATGAATTAGTTTTGTTCAGATATGCCTATCCCTCCAAGTGGATTTAAACTGACACAGTCCTATAAGGAAACACTCATTTTAACATTAAAACAGAAATATCTTCTGTGTAATTCATCTTGATGCTTAGGTTTCTCAAAGGAAACTGTTGCCCATTATGTGATAATGGCAAAAAAAAAGTACCAGAGAAAAAGCAGAGGCACACAAGTAAGCTGAGTTTTCATATTTATGGGTTCATATATGTTAGTCTAAATAGTGGAATATTCAGAAAAAATAAAAATTGAATGGCTGCACCAAGCACTCAGCTTCATTGGAGTCATTTCTGATCTGCAGTGGAGACCTTCCCAAAACATTTGGCATCGCATACGTGCCTGGCCTTTGATGCCAATGATTGTAGGAGAAGGTATTATAGCTGCTTTGAAATGTATAGCTGCTTTGAAATCTCTCTCTTGGAAAATCTATGTTGATTATAACAACAAAAAAATGGAACTTTTAGCATTGCATGAATATCATGAGATCCATTCACAACCAGCGGAGATATGTCTTTCTTCAGGATGAGCATGAGTTTCCACCTTCTAAATTACATCTAACACTTCACAGACTTCAAAAATCTATTATTTTTCAGTATGCATTTCTAGAGAACCATTATGAAGTATGATATACTGGGTTTCAATTAGATAGAGATCTGCTAATAAAGTACTGTATTATCATTTCATAGAACAATCAGGTTTTGCTAATTTGTTTCACACCAAAATTCCTAGCTTTAATTAGTAAGAGGAAAATATATATTCAATCTGATTAAAGATCCCCAGGTACACTCATGTCCGTCTGAGGAGGTTCTTGTGAAGATTATGATAATGAGTAATTACCTTAGGCTAAAAGCTGTTTTTATTCCATTGTCTGGCATAAAGAATTTGAATTGATTCCTCTCAGGAAATAAAAAAGATGAAATATTAAATTACATTCAAATTCTGGTTGGACAGTCAAATTTACTTCTGAGATTTATCTCTATTATAATTAAAAAAAAAAAAAAAACAAGAATCAAAACCTTTTTTCCATGACATGGACTCATACCCTGTTTATAGTAGATGGCAGAACCTCTCTCCTGCTTGAGATTGACAGTGATGGTCTCCCTGGAAGTATTCACACACTGCAGTGTGGGAGGTTTTTATCTTTCTTTTCCTTTCTTAACAGGCTGCACCTCTTCAATAAGTTCTGACATTTTTTACCTAGATCTAAAAGAAAAAAAAATGCAACTGCACCCCGAGCTGCTTATGAAATGTGAATACCTTTCTTAAATGTTAATTTCAGTGGTGCTGAGTTCTCATGCCAAATCAGATGTGTGATTTGAGGTGTTTATGTAAAGTCATAAAAAGTCACTTTCATCTGATTGTGTTTGTTTTTTTTTCCTCAAAGATTTTTAATCCCTCATTACTAAGGAAGAGGAAAGAAAAGAAGCCCTCACAGAAGCAAGGGTATAGCAGAGGAAGGCTTGCCATCTAGCACATCCTGTCAAGGAAAGGAAAGCCTGGGCAGCACACAGATTGCCTACATGCAGGCTGAAAGATAGATGCACACAATGATCCATCCTTGTGTCTTGCATATCCAGACTGGAGATTCTCATTTCCCTTCAAGGTTATCATATTGAGCCTTGTTACCACAAAGGAAAAAAACAGAAAAAGAAAAAGAAAAAGAAAAAGAAAAAGAAAAAGAAAAAGAAAAAGGAAAAGGAAAAGGAAAAGGAAAAGGAAAAGGAAAAGGAAAAGGAAAAGGAAAAGGAAAAGGAAAAGGAAAAGGAAAAGGAAAAGGAAAAGGAAAAGAAAAAGAAAAAGGAAAAGAAAAAGGAAAAGAAGGGGGAGGAACATGTGCTTGCCTGAGCATTACTCTATTGTGGTACTTTGACAAGACTAGTTTTCTACCCAGATTTAGGAATGCCAAACTGACAATGGTCTACTGGTTCAGACAAAATTTGAGTGCCACTCACTTCTGCTTGAAAGGGTAAGCTAGTATTTCAATGTTATTGCATCATTATTAATGTCACTTAGCTTTGCATCACGGTAAAAAAATGTTCATTACTGAATATGATGACTCTCCAAATTAAAAGACCCCCTCTGTAGAGATATCCTATTGTGCCTACTTTTCTGGAGGGGAGTAAGGCTTCTGAAAATGATGCTGCCTCCACCAAACTACTTTCTGAGCATCAACAGCCAAACTGTTGTCCATGGTGCTGAGGTTTTTGATAACAAATAATTGTCCACGACAACCTTGCTACAGGGTTCAGGACAACTGTGAAACTCAATACTAAAACCCTTCCATGGAAGGGCATTTTTAATGAGTTGTTATTACTACAGGGTTTTAATTTTTCCTGAGGTGGATGAAGCTGGCATCTGTGATTATTCTGATTCATTTGGAGTAGATACATGTCTGTATTTGCCAAAATCCACAGCTATTTTATCCAAAGTATATTCAAAGTAAAACCTCCCATGGAAAACTGGCATTTGCAGGTCCAGTTCTTTAGGCAAGTGGAGAAAGGACTTGTCAAACTCGTTCAGGCAGATCTCTATAACCAAAGAAAACCAAACAGTTATACTGTCACTGACACAGTGAAAGCTAACCTACTGCACAACAAATGTATCCATGGAATCCTACCTTCTAGTCCAGAAAAATCTTGTGCTGATTGGTTTTCTTCTGATGTAAAGGCCTCTCATTGTGTGTTGCTATCTCTTATGAATCAGACATTATTATCAAATAAAAATAATCCAGTGCAAGTTCTGAACATCCAGATGAAACTATTTCTTTGAACAAAATGAAGTTTTGACACCTAATGTAGTGAAGAAAAGGGAAAAGATCTGAGTAAAGACATTATATCAAAAGCATTATATCCAAAGAACTATGCATGAAGATCCACTTTGTTCTCTGAAGGGACCTTGGCTGCCTAGTGGTACCAGACTATAAAAAAAAAAAACAAAACAGAATCTCACTTGGAAAAAGAATTGGTGATTGCCACATCAATAAACTCCTTGCAAAGAAGCTGTGAGGAACTAGCAGATATCGGGACACTTCCCAGCTTCCAGGAAAGGTTCCTCTCCCACAGGTGGAGTCATTTGTAGCTGCTGAATTTTAAGGCTCTTTAAGGGAACTTTATCTCTTAATGCCTTATCTTCATTGAGTTGAAGGCATTCTGTGGTCAAAGAATGGTGGTAGTTCTGACAAGTCATTTCCCTTCAACTCACTGTAGGTAATTAGAAATCTATTGAGATAAACCTAGTACCTGCTCTGTAAAATGGAATGGGAATCTCATTTAAAAGTTTCTTGTAAAATAATCACTCTAATTATAGACATTGAATAAAGACAATAGGAAAAACAAAACAAAACAAAAGACTCAGGTAATTGCCCAGAGACCTCTCATAATCTCCTTGCACCTGTGGTTTTGTAGCTCTTTGGATTAGTGATTTTTACTGTACAGACTATGAACGTGTACAGAAAACTAAACAACAGCCCAACTTGGACTGCTCTATTGTATCATTACCTTGACTGAACTATAGCTTTAGCAGATGGGTTTTAGTGGGTTTTCCTTTTTTTTGGGTTTTTTGAGGGAGATATTTTTTTTGTGATTTTGGGTTGATTTGTTTTGCTTTGTTAGGCCTGGCACTTTTTTTTCACCACTTTTTTTCCAGGAATAGAGAACCCTTCCTTAGGTCTAAGCAATTTTCTAAAAAGCATCAGTATGCAAAGCTGTTCTGGTTGCAAGAGAAGAGACAGAGAAGAGCAGAAAGCCCTAGCTACCCTGAATAGACCATTACTGGTTATTAGATAGCATGTTAAGCAAGTTCATGTCCTCCATAAACTTCATGGGTCAGATAGCAAACTGGCTTTGAGTGCAGCCTGGACTATGCAGGTCACTTTGGACTAAAATGTCGGTGATTCAGTAATCTCAGTTGGCCTCTTAAATGGCCAACATGTTATCTTGTATAGGAAAAGGAAAACATATCGACATTTTTTAGAACATGCAAGAACTTTTTAAGATATTTCATTCACTACACGCACAGTGAAAAGAAAAAGGAGAGAAATGATGAAAGCAATACATACTCTGAAGATAGTTTCACACATAATTATTTTTTCACCAAACGAGATTTTTAACTATACTAAAAATAACATTGTTATTCACTCTTTTGCATTAATAAAAATCAAATGACCAGAAATCTTTGTGAATGAATTGCCAGAAGGTACTGTGGTAGTCATAAAGCAATGTGTTCTGCAGGAAACAAGTTATTTCAAGGATATCCAGATACAGCAGACCAATTGGATATGCAAAAAACTTAATTAAAATTAGCAATAATTCCTCAGGCCATTTCCTCTTAAGTAAATATTCTGCATCTTTCAAATTTCTACATGATCTACTGTGACAGTTGTGGAAGGGTTGCTCTTTTTAACAGATTGCAGTCTAACCCCAAAACAAACATTTAATAAAAGAACATAATGGCACAGTTCATTTCATCTTCTAGTAGAGCCTATTAGAAACACATTCCATTTAAAACCAAATGAGTATGACGTTACTGAAAGCTTCAGCTCAGGAATTAAGTTTATCCATAAATTTTTCTTGCAAAAAGCTCAGTAGCTATTCCAAAACTCACTAGCCTTAATGAAGGTATTATTAGTAAAAGCATTATTTTTTTTTCAATTGCTCATAAGTTTTATTCTACTCTGCACCACTTGTTGTTTTTTTTTTTTATTCTGCTTTACTTTATGCAAAATTATTATGCTAGTATTAGATCTGGAGCTATCTTAAAGATGGCAGACATCAGCATGAATATCTTATTTTACTATTCGGATATAAAAAGCCAGAGATGTACAAACCATCTGCTGGCATCAGTATTCTGTAATATTTCATCTAGAAAAGGGCAAGGCACTGCTATTCCTTTCAACTATGGAGAAACCATTCATCTCGCATCTCTGTAGCTAAGTTTGACCATGATACCAGAGGGACAACTTTTGCAATTGAAACAATTTAGAGACATTTAAAAAGTAAAACTATAAAAAATGTTATATTCTGCAAAGCTGTACTACCAAAATTTCTGGAAAGCAGTGGCTTTAAACACAATTTTTTAAAAATAATGTTGGAATAAATGCTGCTTGTATGCATTGCTTTTAGACTTTGTTATGCTGGCTATTTAAGAAGTACTGAGACAAGGAAGAGACAGTTGTTAGGCAAGTAATTGCACCTCTCAATAGGGCTTTCTCAGATATCTGAAAGCAGAATTCAACCTGTTTAGAGCTCTCTAGAAATGTTATAGGCACACACACACTAACAAAAGTGAAGTATTCTCTGAGGGCCACCATGTCTTTCTGTGGAGAAAAAGCATCTAAAATTGCATTACTACATCTGTAGCAGACACAGATACTGCAGCTTCTCTTCATACTAGCAGATCTTCATGGAGGGCAGACAAAAAGTGGGCCTGTGTAATGTTGGAAAGAACTCCTACCCAGCACAACACAAAGCATCCATATCCACTACTCATATTTATCTTCTCTGATGATATGACTACTTCTGTCATCTCATTTCCTTTAAATGAATCTTCATGCTATTTTTGATGAAGGCGAAGATTCACTTTATTAATTAGTATTCATCTTGGTAATACTTATGAGTTGAAGAGAAGGACCAGGAAGCCTTGAAAACATGATTAAATGCCATGCCACAGAACTGGAAACATGAAAACTCCTCATCTTCTAAACTAAACATCAGCCAGCAATGTTGTGCCCACATGGCCAAGAAGGCCAAAGGCATCCTGGGGTATACCAAGAAGAGCATGTCCAATAGGTCAAGGGAGGTTCTCCTCTCCCTCTACTCTGCTCTGGTGGAGTCTTCTGTCCAGTTCTGGGCTCCCCAGTTCAAAAGTGATAGAGAACTTCTGGAAAGAGTTCAGCAGAAGGCCATCAAGGTGGTGAGGGCACTGGAACATCTCATGAGGAACGAGTGTGAGACCTGGAGCTGTTTAGCCTGGAGAAGACTGAGAGGGGCCCTTATCAATACTTAGAAATATCTTATGGGCAGATGTCAAGAGGATATGGGGGAGTCTTTATTCGTAGCGCCTAGTAGCAGAACAAGTGTTAATGGGGGCACAAGCTGGAACACAGAAGTTCCACTTGAACATGAGCAGAAACTGTTTTCCTGTGACCGTGCGTACGGTCTGGCACAGGATGCCCAGAGAGTGTGGAATCTCCTTCTCTGGAAGGTTTCAAAGCCAGCCTTACACATTTCTGTGCAACCTCATCTAGGTGAATCTGTTTTAGCAGCAGGTTGGACTGGATGATCTCTAGAGGTTCCTTCCAACTCAAATAATTCTGTAATTCTGTGATTCTGTGAAACTGCATATAGAAGACTTCATCATATACTTTTGTTCAAGTAGTCTATAACTTCACAGAAAACGCAAGAACAAAAAAAATTATGCCAACATGTCAGAAAACATTTTAACATCTCAAATTGTCAGCAGTTAAAAATGACTCAGTGTAGCTATATTTAGAGCTTATTTAAGTTAAATTAAGAGACAGTAAATAGTGTCCCCATCCAAAAGGTTTTTTTTTTCCACAAGGGTGTGTTTTTATTCTTGCCCTCCTGACTATTTAGGAGCTGGCTCACTTCTGACATTTCTGTCACTATGATTAACTAAACTGTAAGTTTTCTCATTTCTAGCACAATTTTTAATTCTTCCCCTGTTTCTTTGACATCCTTATTTTTAAAAATGAGGTGACAGAAAGGAAGTTTTCCTTGTGATTCATCATAAAAAGAAGTTAATTATTTTATGGATACTACTCCTCAGACTCAATTACTATTATTTAATGGGACAAGATCTGCATTTTTATTAGGACTAAGTCAATACTAATTCTACTTCTGGTGTTACTAAAGAAATAGGATGTTTTAAGTCACTTAAGGCATGACAGATTTGCTTTTCTCCCTTGGGACTGCTCTGACACTGAGAACTGAAACTGGTCATGATTCAACTCAATAATTTCTTTGCTATCCTACACCACGGCATTTTCAATATCTTTCCTCCAATTAGTGTGCAACTTGAGTACTAGGGAACTTAGAATCATAGAATAGTTTCAGCTGGAAGAGACCTTTACGATCATCAAGTCCAACCTTTGTCCTAGCCCTATGTATCCTTTTGATTTGGGATTTTTTTACACATAGGCACAGGTACATAGGCCTCTGCACTACGAAATTTTATTTCTTTTCACTAATGAGCCTCTTATCTTTATAGTGCTTTTCTAGAATTTGATCTGTTCCTGCAGTTCACTTGGTAATCAAAGGTTTTGTCACACGTGTAGGTTGCTCACTATACCCATTGCAGGAATGCTCATTTAATCATGACCTTCCAGTGCTCCCATTTTGTGACAGTGAGGAAGGAATCTCTTCATTGTTACCCCTAGTCCTCATATAGTGTCTAAGTGACACTCTAATGGAAAAGCAAGACAAGATGCATCATTGCATCACAAGAATGGGGAGAATCGTTTGACATGTAGTTTTCTCAGATAATACCTTAATCACACTTCAAAGTTGCTTTGTCTCTTAAGTAGATTAACTTACTTTTGCATGTTTGCCTTTTTTTTTCTTCAGCAATTATCTATTTTCATTGCTTTTAGTGAATGTACATCCAATTTCAAACTGTCCTGCCCACTCAGTTCATTTTTTTCACTTTCCTGGTGACAGGATTATCTATATACGCATCTAGTAGACATCTTTCTCTGACATGGAAAAGCCAAAGCTCCGCATTAAAATAAGCTCCACAACCTTACCAACTTCCTCTGCTCAAATTCAGCTAAGACTCAGAGGAGAAAGTGGAATACTATTTTTTTTTGCAATTAGTTTTTGAGGTCAATAATGGGATCATCAGTAATTAATATCTAGAACATTTCTAGCTGTTTATGTTTTTATTAAAACACGGAAATCTGACATCCTTCTGCTTTGGAGTGGATTACACATTCTTACATATTAAACATCAGGAGACTAATACCCACTACTTCTAAACTAGGTGAAATCAACTTCTGCTTTTAGAATGAGAGTATATTTGTTTATTTTGTGAGAACTAATTAAAACAATAAAAAAGTGCAACCTATTCTAATTTTTTTGCATTCTTTCTTTTGTTTTTGCTGTAATCCGTTAGTGTATAGCAATGAATCAATTAATATTTAATCACCACTTAAACTATGACAATTTGGTCATTATTGTTCTGCTCTGAACTTTGTGACACAAAATGATACATTCAATTTACCTGTTTGATTAGCTGGTAATGTTTGCTTCATCTATTTTTTGAACATAAATGAAAAAAAAATCCAACCCAGAATAGTACTAAAATGTAGTTACATTTCTGAAACTCAAGCAACTCTTGATGTTAGGCATCCTCCATTTTTGTCTCTTCTTAATATTAGGCCAGAATGATTAATCTCATTGTATTGACAAACCCATACAATACAACCCAGTAAATTATTTACTTTAAAGAAAATTAATTATTTTTTCATATTATGAAATGAAAAATAATCTTGTAAATAAATAAATTTTAAAATCTTACCAATTTCTATGGATGGATAGTTTAACAAAGAGCAATGAGGGGCAAAATCGCACACATTATAACATGCTGTGGAACAGCCAGTCAGAAAGCAGCTTGGCAGAGCAGCACCTGGAGGACCTAGTGCACGACACGATGAATGTACAACATGCCCCTGTGGCAAAGAAGGTGAATGGTATCACCTTATGCCTGCATTAGACAAAGTATTGTAGGTTGAAAGAATGATCCTTCCCCACTACTCACCTCTGGTTAGGTCAAACCTGGAGCACTATATCCAGTTCTGGGCTCCCCAATACATGAGAGGCATGGACATAATGGAGAGAGTCCATTGAAGGGCCATGAAGATGATGAAGGGACTGGAGCCTCTCCTGGGAGGAAAAGTTGAGAGAGCTGGAACTGCTCAGTCAAGGTCATATCAATGTATATAATTATCTAAAGGGAGGGTGCAGAAAGGATGGAGCCAGGCTCTTTCCATCGTTGCCCAGGGAAAGGACCAGAGATAACAGGTACAAACTGAAAAACCAGAGATTCCCTTTTTACTGTGAGGGTAATGGAGCATAGGCACAGGTTGCCCAGATTGGTTGTAGACTCTCCATCCTTGGAGATTTTC
Source organism: Urocolius indicus (assembly GCA_013401255.1). Classification (NCBI taxonomy): domain Eukaryota; kingdom Metazoa; phylum Chordata; class Aves; order Coliiformes; family Coliidae; genus Urocolius; species Urocolius indicus. The sequence continues at coordinate 989,262 of WBNH01000696.1, forward strand.
AATAGTCATCTGGATATGGTCCTGGGCAGTTGGTTTGAGATGGCCCTGCTTGGACAGGTGGTTAGACCAGGTGACCTCCACAGGTCACTTCCAATCTCAGCCATTTTGTGCTTCTGCAATTATCTATTGCAAGTAAAGACGACTTTTCCATTTTCTCTGACCAGTTTTTCTAAGAGGAAATTTTTTCATTGGGAAACTGCCTTCATTGTTAAGTGTCAGAATTTTATTTCCAATCTGAATATTTCAAATTTCTATTTCCAGCAGTTGGATCTTGATTTTTTTTTCCACAGATATGTTAATCATCTTTCTCTCTGGAGAAAAAAAGAAAACTAATTTGTGTTATTACTGATTCTGAAATGCTCATATAATAAATCTGTTCAGTGGTACACAGATGCTAGCCACCACACTAAACAGATGAATGACAAATCATCTTTTTATTTTCTTCCTTAGAAATGGTGAAAATTACTGAGAAAAGTGAATGTTGCTAAGTTTTTTTCCAGAGAGATTATTTTGAAATTTCTCTTAAATTGAAATCATAAGCAGAAGTAATTTGAAATTGCTTCAGTTGTGCTATAAAAGATTCCAAACAAGGGTAATTCTACATCTTTCAGGTTCAGAGATCTAAAGAATGGGCCTCCCAGTGTGGTGACATTTTCTACACACTAAATGAGGACTGGGGGTAACAATGGAGTGATTCCTTCCTCACTGTCACTACACTGCAATTTGTTGAGCAATTATTTCTGACAGATGTAGAAAGCAGAAAGATCACACCCTTCCATGCTCCTAGTACAGAGGTTATGACAAAAAAAAAAAATCTAAAATACACAGACTAGACAGAGATAATACAACACCGTGATGCAATTCACTCATGAACATGTTTTAGCTGGCTCTAACTCGTATTTTTTAAGGCCCACTAAAACATTGTTGAATTAAAAGCATTCTCCATAGATTCCTTTGCCATGACAACAGCCTGGAGGAGATTTCAGAACAGTTTTATAATACAATTTTTGTGCTGTGCCATATCATTTTCATGCAATTGTGGAGTGTTCTGCAAGAAAAATATTAAAGTTCCTGCATTTTTATGGCATAGTGTGTGGCAATAACAAGCACCTGGTTCTGTGTTGGTCTCTGCTGCATATTAGAAGTGAACTTGTTTCTGCTGCATAGTCTGATTTCAGTGTGTAACTCATATCATGACTAGCTAGCCAACAGTAAAAAGTTCATAGCAGACTCAATTGTGCAAATGCCCTCAAAACAAAATGTTTTCTTTAATAGAAAATGTTGCTGTATTTAAATGCAAGTTGACAAAAACTCCCACAAGCATACGCCTTCTCACCTATGATGAGCATGAACAATTTTCATAGGTGGCAAAGTAGAAGCAATTGGACCATTGCATTTGTTTTCTGTATTTCAAAGGATAAATGTTACATATATTTGTAATATACCCCTACGACAATACACCTTTAGGAAGTTCTTGAAATAAATCACATAAATCTGCAGTAAACTCTGCGGGCACCCTGTTTCAAACTCACACAACAGGAAGAGGTGTTCCACACACATCAATCAAGGTGAGATCTGTAACTCAAGGCACTGGGAAAATACCCAGTCTTTGGGTATTTTCTGTGTTTAGTAATTATATAGTCCAGTTATTATTAGAATGACATTTTTAATATCTGAAAAGATTAGGAAAAATAAGCAGTTTGTTATTGTTGTTTAAACAAATATGCACCTGGAGATAAAGTTGTGTGTTCTTTTTCTGTGCTCTGAAACTTTCCTCTGCACCAGCACATTTGACAAATGGATGAGATGTCAGATAATTTAATCCTTAGTCCAAGAGAAGTTCTGAATACTACCCAAGGTTTGTTGTTTTTTTTTAGTACTGACTGTACTCTGCGATATGGATAAACTGGATATCACCATGTTTGACAGTTAGGGAAAAATTACTTTTGAAGATTTTTTATTATGAGCATATTTCATCAATATTTTATTTGTGGCTCACAGCAAACTAATTCTGAGTTACAGTATGTGCTCTTTTAAAATTATCAGAAATACTATGAAGCTGTCAAGCTTCAGCTGCTTGATTTGAGGGAAGCGTTAAATCATTATTTTAACTCTACTGTCAGTACGAAGCTCTTCTTTTTGTATGGGAGAAAAGAAGAAAAGAAAAAAAAATCAGGCTGCAAGAGTCCATGAAACTAAGACATAAATACTTTAGAATTGCATGTTTAGAAATAGCAGTATCCACTGTGACATATACAATTTTTAAGAATTCCTGTGAAAAATTACACATTCCAAATTACACATACACTTCTGGCTTGCATGCAAAAATCAAGAAGATGAATGACAAACATGAAATCCAAAGGGTTGGCAAACCATGTAGAAACAAGCTCTGGTGCTCTTCAAAATTAGACTCCAAATAATGAAATACCAAGGGATTTTTTTTTTGTCCAAAAATGCTCAGTTTCCAAATTTGCTCTGATTCCATAGGATCTGACCCATTCCCTACAAAATATTAGTCTCAAAGAGATCTGGAAAAACAAGAGGGCACCTGTCTGAGGATTGAACAGCCAACCTTTGGCAAAACAGTGTCGGTAACCAGGGCTGTTAAGAACATTTAAGCAGGCATTTTCCAAAAATTATGTTAAAGGAGAAGATGATTGCTATCTGGATTAATCAGTAATAAGGAGTTATAAGGAGCCTTACATAACAAAGAGGGCATTGGTTTTAAAGTGTAAATGTGCAAAAATCACTTGGTGGTCAACGTCACAGATTGAGTTGGAGGCTTGTGGTCAATGGAGTTCCTCAGGGATTGGTTCTAAGGCAAATGTTATCCAAAATCTTCATCAAGAACCTCGATGGGGGAACAGAGTGTACTCTCAGAAATTTCGCTGATGACACCAAACTGGGAGAACTGACTGATTCACCAGAAGGCTGTGCTGCCATTCAGCGGGATCTTGACCAGCTTGAGAGGTAGACAGAGAGGAACCTCATGAGGTTCAACAAGGACAAGTGCAGAGTCCTGCATCTGGGAAGGAATCATCCCCTTGCACCTGTACAGGCTGCGGACTGACCTGCTGGAGAGCAGCTTTGCAGAGAGAGATCTGGGAGTCGTGACTGATAATAAGTTAAGCATGAGTCAGCAATGTGCCCTCGTGGCCAAGAAGGACAATGGCATCCTGGGATGCATCAAGAAGAGTGTGGCCAGCAGGTCAAGGGAGGTTCCGTTACCCCTCTACTCTGCCCTGCTGAGGCCTCATCTGGAGTCCTGTGTCCAGTTCTGGGCTCCCCAGCTCAATAGGGACAAAGAACTTCTGGAGAGAGTCCAGCATAGAACCACAAAGATGATCAGGGGACTGGAACATCTTTCATATGAGGAAAGGCTGCGGGACTCAGTCAGGAGAAGAGAAGACTGAGGAAGGACCTCATTAATACTTGTATTGGAAGGGTGTATGTCAAGAGAATGCAGTGATACTTTTCTTCTGTAGTGTCCAGTGATAGGACTAGAGGAACACAAAAAGTTCCACTTAAATTTAAGGAAAAACTTCTTAACTGTGAGGGTGAGGGAGCCCTGGCACAGGCTGCCCCTTCTGTGGAGTCTCCTTCTCTGGAGGTTTTCAAAATCTACCTGGATGTATTCCTGTGTGACCTGATCTAGGCAGACCTGCTTGAGCAGGAGGGGTGGACTGGATATCTAGAGGTTCCTTACGATCCCTACCATTCTGTGATTCTGTCAAAAAAATTTTAACACTGGGGAGAGATTTGGGAGTGGAGACAGGAGCAGCCCAAACCAGGTTTATCATTGTCCAACAGCTTCACAAACTGCCTCCCTAAGTGATACACTAGCAATTCCACAACTGACTAGATGTGGGGCACAGCACCTGGAGATGCACACCAGAGTGTGCCCAGGAACTGGTGAGGTGTTCATTTGTTGATCCTGGATAGTTCACCAATTGTCAGAAAATTGCATGCTGCTAATAAAATAATGAACGGCTTTGATCCTGACTTGGTTTGAGCTACATGAACTGACCAAGTTTTCCCTGTGACAGGCATGTATATATGGGATGCCCTTTGCCCATCTTAGCCATTTCAACTTTGCCTTTTAAGCACTTAGTGAACCATTTTTTCTCAAGTACTCTAATGAACTATACAATGAACAGAAAGAGGAAGATGCCTTTAAAAATCTTCCTGTCTAATTTAGGTACAATAATTCAAGTGTCTATGATCTTCCTCTGAAAGTCTTCAAAGACACATACAACTTATCTTTACCTATATGACAGAAGGTACTTTTGCCTTATGTTTTGACTAGGTGCCCATATGACTGAAATTCAAGTTCTGTACACATGAAACTGGACTGGGTTTTCACCTAAGATTAGGTGAGATGAATAAAGGTCTCAATGCAGAGAACTACAATATCAAAAATGCCTTTAATCCTGCAATTTCATCCAGTTGGAAATCACCCAATATCTCCAACAGCTACTGATTTCAGTGCAATATGTGTCTTGAATTTTAAACGAAGGCTTAATTTCTGAGGCATTTTCTTCTCATGTGCAACACAGAAGACAAAAAAAGGCACAGACAAACAGAAAAACTGTATGTATATTTTGCTGAGGAACACCTTAATAGACAAAGACAAGTGTGTTACAATTGATGCAGTATCTGCTTGCTCACCCCTCACATTTCAGTCTGTATATCAGAATTTTACAAGGATGTTAAGTTCCAAGACATTGGAGATCTTTTTCAGAATACCTGACAGGCCTTTAATTATACATGTCCAGAAGGAACTTGTACAATACCAATTTTGTTTCCTCGGTTACTAACTCATGTAACCATAATGTATATCTTCTACCATAACATTATTATGACATGCCAAAGAAAGCATGTCATTATTCAAGCTGGGAAACACTCCATAAAAAACAGATGTACATGACTTTAGATTATTTAAATGGTATCAAACGTTGTCTTTTCATTTAACTTAAAAAAAATGGCAGTAGTAAGTCAAAGAATGTACATGAACTATATTAGGATTCTATTATTTATATTTTTTGGCAGTGTTATCTTTATAATCAGTTATATACAGTAGCATTTCAGAAACACTAATAAGTGTCAATGTCTTGTTATGAGTACTATATGAACACAAAAAATTCAGTTGACCAGAAGTAGCTTAACAGGTCTTCTTCATCAGGAAAGGAAAAAATGTCTCACAGTCCTAATGAAAATACTTGAAATCTCAAGATTTCATAAGCATACAATAAAATACTTCACTTCCATCAGTTTTTTCTCCTATTCATTTCTACCTCATGGCAAAAGGTTGGTAACTGTTTTTTACTCATAAATGACAAATAAATTTTGTCAATGTCTATTTAGCTATAATGTGTTTTCTGAGATCCAAAATGAATGTCTGCAAGACCATACCTCAGAAAAGTCAGACTTAAAGGGAAATTTCACCATTGGTTTTATAGATTTGTAACTTTATCTCATTTTGGGAACTACAAAGAAATGTTGCATATGTGTGCCAGAGCAGAGCAATTCCATTAATTCCTACTGCAGGCTAAGTTTCGCTTTGTGTGGAACAAGAGTCAACAGAAAAACAGTACTACTGATCACAGCATCTTCCAGTTTTTATATCTTATACCAGGTGGGGAGTCGTAGTGAGTTGTTCATCTGCTGAGGTGTCAGCTACACAATCTGCTCTCTGGCTGCATTTGGTAGTGCTGAAGGCAGTTCAGTACTTGATCATTTAAAACAAATGAGTTCCATTCATTTTTCCTTTAGCCTTCTTCAGAATTAACTTAGAACCAGTTGAAGATCACTTACATAATATACACAAAAGATTTTCTGTAAGATGTTGAATGCAAAAATCCCTACAAGTGAGGCACTACTGGGATTCCATTGCTGCAGAGTTTTTTCTCCCTGTCCAAGCTCACCATAGAGAAAAACGTCTTGAAAAAGAATCAGTTGTAATGTGGTTTCCTTCATATATACTTCAAAGTGAATTAAGCTTTCTTGATAATTTGATGGATAAAGTATTGCAAAGGCCTGGGAACCAAAGATTTTAAACTTACTTGTTGATGGAAAAGCAAAAGTGAAATTAAGAAGATTAACACAAGGATGAATTAACAGAATAGTGACACCAGGGAGGAAATGAATCCCCTCCAACTTTATGTACCTAGATATCTGTGGCTAGCATGCTTACTTAGCCTATGCATATAGTTAGTGAAAAGAAATGTGTACTATTTTCCAGCGTAGATGCAGAATAAATCAAGTGCATGACTCAGAAATAAAACAAAACAAAATCAAGACTGTATAGTAGTGAGATCAAGGCATTAGTGTTCCCATCACTGGTTAATGAGATGTGTCCAAAGAAATATTTTTGTACTGAAGGAAGTATTCACTAACAGATTCAGAATCCCAAAATGATGGTTTTGGGCAAAGGATTATGGCAGTAGTAGATGTTTGCATCATCTTGGCTGTGTGATCTGCAACAAAATTTTTATTACCTAAAAAGACTGTTTCCTCCAGTGAGGTGTAGCAATCAGATGAATGTGGCATGCTTGTACCAGGTGGAAAAAACCCAGCTTTTAGCTCTGCCTGTATTGAGATGACTACACTATAGCTTAGACTTGATGCTCCTTTATGCTAAGAACGGATTACTCTGGGGTCCTGCAGGAATGAGGGAAGGTGAGGAATAGTGAGAAGAGCATAAGGGAAATAATAGAATGAAGGTTCAAGTTTGGAAAGTGAGAATGGAAATTATGCTTCTCTTTCTGTGCATAAATGTAGATATGCAACAATAGCAGCTGTCGCTGTCACTGTCACTGATGGGTAGTAATGGAGCCAACTAGTCTAGAAATTCCTGCCTAACACATTGAGTAGCTATTTGAATGTATATGAAAAATTTGTACGCTTTAAAGGACATTAAAAGGCTCCCTGGATAGCTTTTTAAGTGTTGTTGAATGTTTTCCTTTGAAAGACTTTAATAAATCGAGACATTTTTATTATTGAGAATGTTCCTTAATCATTCAGCAATTCTCAAGTCTCAAGTCAGACAAACACATAAAAAGTCAGTCAATAAGAAAGTTAAAATGAGGATAAAAGCATAAATAGATGTGGCATTGCTGATTTTCTAAACGGATTTTTTTTAGTATAAATTCACGATGCAACAGTACTTGAAAAACTTACTATTCAAAGACATAGAAATTTAGCAGAATGGCTTAATGTCCGCAATTGAAATTCACAAGCAATGCTGTCACTCTTTCAAAAGAGAGAAAGTAAAAATTTCCTTTGAACAGACTCTGCAATCAAGCCCTTTTCTTGATGGGTCTGGGTTTTTTTGCACTTAGGGAGGAGGTTAGCAACCACTATGTGCCAAAGGAGATGAGGTTAGCAAACACTTTCTGGCGATGTAAAGTCTTTCCAGAAGTACTGATGACACATTAGTGGGATGGATGGCAGTAACTTATTTAAATATGGTCAAAATTGTAACCAATATAGAAATTATTTTAATACTTATTATAAGCAGGGGTTTTAATTTTCGTTATCCAGGAACAGAGTTATAGAGATGAGAATGAACACATTTTGTGAGAGACTATTCCCTATAGATAAGAAAATGAATGATGTTAATACATATACTCAATGGATGATTGGGGCTGTTTAGTCTAGAAAAGAGGAGACTAAGTGAGGATCTTATTAATATTTACAAATATCTAAATGGTTGGTGTCAGGAGGCTGGGGCATCCCTTTTTTCTATTGTATCTAGCAACAGGTCAAGGGGTAAGCTGCAACACAAAAAGTTCCATTTAAATATAAGAAAAAGCTATTTCACTGTGAGGGTGAGGGAGCCCTGGCACAGGCTGCCCGTGGAGGCTGTGGAGTCTCCTTCCTTGGAGGTCTTCAAACCTGCCTGTACATGTTCCTATATGGCCTGATCTAGGTGGACTTGCTTCTGCAGAAGGGTTGGACTAGATGATCCCTAAAGGTCCCTTCCAACCCTGCCATTGTATGATTTTATGATTGCTGTGCAATGATCTAAAGAGGGTTAGAATACTACAGCACCCTATCAGTAACTCCTAAAGAGAGTCACCACTTTGAAATGTGTTTACACTTTGGCATCAGAAACTCTAGGAGTAATTCTCTAACGCAATATTGGCAAAGAAATAATCTTTATTTTCCTTGAATTCTGTGTGAAAAGGTTTCTATTCAAAACAACAACGCTATTAACTATCAAGACACTTATCTCCTGTATCATTACATTGATAATTTTTTCTTTTTTGGCAATGACAAGCTTTGTGCAAACAACCTTTTGGAAGCCTGAGCACACTTAGATATATTTGATGACTGCAGCCACATTCCTTCTATTGTACGTGATCATTTAACAGAATCTGTGTTTGAACCTACCTCTATTTTGCAAATATGTCTTTCCTCCAGGAGACTTGGTGCATTTCTGCATTTCTGTACCGATTAGATAACATTAAAGATTAAGTGTTTTATTTGAAGAGCTGATTTATCATAAAAGCAATTAACTTCCACAGTTATATTCTTAATTAATTTACAGACTTTAAAGAGAAAGGGGGGGAGGTGGTTTAGCTGGTATCAGGGAAGGGTTAACTTACCACTCATTATTTTTCTTGGTATCAAATTCTGCTATACAAACTACTCTTCAATTTTGGATTGACACATTCTTATATCTATCTCTAAAGGCTCTTCTTCACTAGAAACAGTTGAACGTGGGAAAGAAAAAGTGTTTGTGTTTATGAATACTCATTCCTTCATTCTGCAGCATTCCCTCCCCTCCATTCAAATTTGTTATATTTTTATTTTACTTACGAGATTTTTGAATCAACAACTGTCTTTAAATAACTGCTTCCATGACTCTTTGTACACGGAGATCCACAGATAACCAAACTAGTACAAATCAAAGATAGAAAAATTAAAAAGTCACCAAGCTTTGAAATGAATTAAAAAGTAGAATGAGGAAATTAACTACCGTTATAACAGTTAAAAAATTGTCATATCTACAAGATGTTTAATTGTAAAATATTTCTTTTCTTGCTTTCCTCTACCTTCAGTGAAAACAAAGTCACATTTATCCTTCTGCTTCTTACTAATGAGTATCCCACTGATTATCTTAACCAGGAGAGGTACCTATTTTTAATAGAAGCTGCCAAAATGTGAAAGCACTTGCATCTGTCTATTGCTTCCTCTGTTTCTCACTTATGCCACACACACACGAATTACAGCAGTGACTACATTTTGAATAATTGACCATTATACATATCATCTCAAGCACACATACAGCCATCTTGGAGAGCAACTCACTCTTCTGATATGATAATGGCTTTATATCATGGGTTAACATCAGTACTGTTCTGTTCTCAGGTATGAACTGATGACAATCACAAATTGAGAATTAAATTTAAGGAAAAGTCTTTTTTTAAAGATGGATGGAGATATCTTCCACTGCCCCTCAGATTTTGTATAGTTAAAATTTCGTCTTTGTAGACTTAAAATATCAATGGAATTACCTATATCCAGATTTAAACAAGACAATGATATAGTTCCTTTCTTTAGGTATTTCTTACATGTCTTCACCCATGACTTCACTCAGACTTAAGTGTATACTGCAATATTTTGCTATTCTGGACCAAAATTCATATCAAGAAGAATCCCAGTCCCGCCAATGGAGCTATGGTACACAAAGAGATAACTGAATGGCAGTATGACATACAGTGTAGGAACAAATAGCTAGAATAAAATGCATTCTGTCATCAAGTTCAGTCTACAGTCACAGGGAAAATGTAAAGTAGCCTTTTTCATAAATTTAAAATTAGTTTCTTTTTTCTCCCTTAAATCCAAAACACCTCAGGTTTTCAAAAGTGCCATTGATTTCCAGCCTTTAAGGATTGATACTCAGTTCTTATCCATTTCCTTAACTTCTTTTCTCTTAAAGAATTTTCTTGTTCTTTTTACTTTGATATTAATTCCTGAATCTATCTATAGAGGGTGAATAAAACACATCTTATATATCAATCTCTACACTGCTAAGATAATTTAGCTAAGTTATTTTAGAAAGAGAGGTACTTTGCTCTGCTGAGCAGCTTTCTATATCTCCTGAGCACTTCTTCCAACTTACATTTTTCTTGAAAGTATGAAAAATAGTACAAAGAATTTCAGATAAGGTCTTGTCAATCTCCTATGTAGCAGCTTTATCTCTTTGTTTCTCTCCATATCAAACATGATAACAAATTACAGACAGATTAGTTCTGTAATGTACTTCCTCATCTGATAAAATCACTAAAATCTAACAGAATGATATGACTTTTTTAACCTTTTATGAAAAATCTTGTTTGTAATCTAATCTTACTATCATCTCCATGACATTGAACAAACAGTTTCCTGAACCTTTTTTTTAGCTCTTAAAATGAATTATATTTGTGATTCATAACATTACTTATGATGTTATAATTGTACTAAATATCTTGGATGTCAAACTTGCAATTTCATATTTAAATTCTTCAGATACTGTGATATGGAAGCAATCTGCTCTCAAATAAAGTTCTTGTTTTTCCTTCTTTCTCAGATACAATAGATTGTTTTTTCTTTTTTTTTTTTAACCAACCAACCAAACCTGAAACTGCATACATTTACACGTTTTCTCATTAGTCATTCTCCCTCCACATCTAGGCTTGTATATTTGTTCAGTGTGGAGTATAGCTAATCTTTACCTTCCCCTCCTAATGAAATCCCCATCTTTCCTTATGTAATTTCTATTTATGTGGTCAAAGAATTTATCATTTTGTTTAGTTAGCTGGAAGGTCTAATTTATCTTTATTCTTCTCAATTTTACTTTCTAACATCTAGAATACAGTTTACTTTCTTGGCCGAAAACTATCTTCTCTGTTCCTTGTAAACTCTACACCTACTCATAATATCATTTTAGAGTAGTTAATTGGTTTTTTTCTTCCTTTCTTGATTTTTCTTTTCTTTCCAGGATTTTGACTGGAAGAAAATTCTGAATGGTTTTACATTTTCATCTTCTAAGCTCCAACAATGTGGCTATGAAATTTCTCAAATTAACTGATCTAATATAGCTCTTTACATTTCCAGAAATACCACCTTTGAATACACTCTGTAAATAATAAAAGTATACACTTCAACATGTGAACACACATGTACTTGTTTTCATGCTTATCTGTCAAAGAATCCTTCAACCTGGTTTTGCTTTCTTCATGTTCCACTGAGTCATACACTTGTACATTTTATTATCAAAGAAGAAAAGAAGCTGGAAAAAAATGAAAGGGAACATTTCTTTGTGGAAGTTAGTGACATTTTTCATACCCCATTGAGCAAAACACTGTTTACTCAGTGTTTTATGAGTGGAAAGCTATGAGACATTATTTGACAATGGATGTTTGGGGCTTAATTCACATAATATGGTACACCATTGAAATGATCTATCACGTTTTTCTTAGCTGTTACTTTTTCCCCTAAAAATGTCTATGGTATAAATATTGATATGAATTTGATATCTGAGTCACTAAAGGTATTAGCTATGATGTTTTTTATGCTATAGCCAAACTAGAGTTGTTTTTATCTACAGAATAAGTATTATCTTTCAACATGGATCACCAAACTTTGGTTTGTTTTTGGATTGTTTTTTGTCCACAGAAATGGTGACTGAATGTGCAAGGGACAATAACATACTTAATAAAACTGGAAGAGTTAGTCCCTTCCAACTCTACCATTCTATGATTCTATAAATATAACAGTTCTCAAGGTGATGAACAGAGTAGGTCATAACATTTCTAACAGCTTTAACAACGTCTGTTGACATACTTAAAATCATAAATACAAAATGTGATGATAATAATACAAGATACTTTCACTTGCAGTAGAAATGGACTAAGGTCTGTAACAAATATATAGCATACATCTTGCAGAATCCTGACATTGTTCAAGTTCTCTGTATGAACAATACACAATGGAAGTATTATATCCAATCAACAGCATTATTACAGCACTGCTATATTCACGGGTTGAGGAATACAGAGAAGCAAATCCTTGCTTCTATGAATGACAAACAAGCTCAAATTCTTAGTAGAGCAATATCGGTGTTTGTGCTGTCTGCAGTAAATGAACACACAAGTTATTCTCATGTATTTCTGGCCTTGATGAGCGAACCCATGTGGTTAGAACAAGCTCTGATTCTCTATACCCATTTCTTCTATATGCTATTGCAAAACTCATCTGTGGGGCTGGAGAGTGATGGGAAGGTGAGGTTGAACTCTCTTCACTGCTTGCCTGCTATAGGACTGACTGTTTTCACCTGCTCAGACTTTTTAGTGACATATAAAGAGGCGTAGCATATAGCTCAGTTTTAACAAAGCAGCTAGCCAGAGTCATGAATCTAACCAAGCACAGTGAGAACATATCACATATTCTGGCTCCAAGTCTTTTAAAGAATCCTATGCAAAACAAACCAACCAATCAAAAAAACACACAAAAAATCCCAAACAAAATATGTGTGCTAAGGGACATACTTTAAAAGTTCTATGGTTGCTTTAAGAGATGCAGAATAATATTTATCAAGATGGTGTGATATTTCTGAGCTCCCAGAAGTGAAAACTGGGATATATAATTCAGAATCAGTTTTCTCATCTCAAACTTGGAAGCATGTGTCACTGGAAAATAAGCTTGGTAGTACACTTCTGTGAAAGATTCATGGAGCAGTGGAGACAAATCTAATAACATTTAACTATGTCACATGTTTTTGTAAGTGGCAATGAAGGGAAGGAAATCCCTTCTCCTAAGTCTACAGGGTTGCTATTTCTATTCATCTATGTGATCTTTTTTCTAGCACAGATACACTCATCACCATGAAACGGGTAGGACTGTCTTTTGTTGCCACTGGCCACTCTATATTGGCCAAGGAAATTGCTCTTTATGTTTTCCCATCTTTTCTGAGGTCTCTCTTTGGGGTATTAAAGGAGAATTGGGGTATGAAGTGCGACTAGACCACCTTAGAGACACATATTATTCTGTCTGCCACATGCTGCAGTTCTGTGCAACACCTTCTGATCTGGGACAGTACACAACTCCCAGAGAACAGAGTAGCTCTGCACAGTGAGGTACACACATGGTATGGAGCAAAATACAGATCAATTCATTTTAAATGTTCTTTCTCTAGCAAATCTCTGTTATATCCTCTTTCTATGTTATGGCACTAAATTAGAAGCAGTTTCTACAAGCATACAGGTACTTCATTACAGGGGTTCAATAAAGGGAAGAAAAGACATTGTGAATCTCCTGCCATGGTCCCGCACCAGAGCAGAAGTGGACTGGAAGAATGCAGTGCCAGAGCACTCACTACACAGCCTCCTGTGCATGACTTCTGGAATAAACAGATTAAGAGACTGGTTTCCACAATTACTCATGGTTTTCTTATTTCTGTAAAACTCTCAGACCTTTATTACTACTCTGGCCAGCAGCATTAAATGCTTTCTGCTTTGAGTTTAATGGACCTGACAGCATTGATCTGCTTAAGTGTAAACTTTGAAGAATTGTTAGTGTTGTGCAGATCACATTTTTATAGGTGCTGCCTGGAATCACACAATGAAAGAAAATTAAGCTGCTATAAACATCACTATTGTCTGGGGAAATGGTGCATTATTTTATGAGATGCAGAAAGTTAAGGCCTGTAGTAATTCAACAAAATTCTACCAGAGATATAGTGAACTAAATTAATTCTCACTTCAATTCAGTGACGTTTGTGATGATATTTCACTCAAGCAGTAAAAAATGCGCTCTAAATTATGACTGTGCCTCTCTACATTTCCCATGTAACTGTGTTTATGTTCATATTGGGTAGGTTAAAAATCATCCTTCAGGCAACTTTTTCTATTTTCAATGTTTAAGCCACACTAAGGTCATAGTGTTCTTCCTTTAAAAACCAGTCACGGAAGAATTGGGAAAACAAATATTAATCACTTTAGAAAAGACTTCATGAAATGAAACACAAAGTGTTCTGCCTTTTTTAAACTGCATATACAGCAGTTAAATACTCCATATTTAAGGTGACTTTCAGTCTAAAACAATGATCAGTTTTCAGATTATTAAAAAAAGTCAGGAAATTGTAGAAAATTTTCAGTGTATCACACAATCTGGAAATAAACTTATTTTCAAAAGTTATCCACATCTTCTCTCCATCACTCAAAAAGCACCACAGACAACAGTCACGGGGTCTAACCCTGTGTCACATATCCTGAAGCCTGGGACGTGACTTGAGTCACTCAATGGGAGGATAAGAGGTACATTTTTTTGCTCAGAGCTTATTGTCTATCCAAAATCATAACTATCCTCTTAAAAATTCTGATTCTGTCTAGCCTTTGGTAACTGCTTATAAGCACAGATATTTCCAAAGCAGAATAAACCAAAAGTTACTGTACTAGTACTGCCACAGTATTATGGAAATGTTGGTACACATGTACACTACTCACTGCATGAAACCATTTTTGAAAAATTACTATGTCACTTCCAAGGTGTGTAACTGAGCTAAAGGACACAGCCTCAGTTCAGTTTCCCCCATGATGTGTCTCCATTTCAGACAACTCCAGTGCCTGATAGACAAACAAGCAAAAGGAGCAAAGACACTTGTTTTTATAACATATCTTTCTACTTTTTCTTTTCCATTATCCTTTATGCTCATCTTCTATAATGTTCCTTCTTCTGTAGAAGACAGAACTTAAATCTGTTACCTTTTAAAAAATATTCTTTAATCTTTATTCGGAATTCTCCTTTATGATGCTAATGGAGGATTATACAAGAACTAGCACTTTCTTATGTTTATTATTGTTACTCAAGTCTTCTACATCTAAAATAACAGGGACAAAGAGAGACAGTATAATTGCATCTTGCAGAAGCTTTCTCTTTTCTTTTAGACTTTACTGCTTTTTCAGAACTTTTAAAAGAATTTCAATAAAAGAGGAACTACTTAACAGAAATAAATTCTTTAAAGCTTAGAGATTGGTTATTTTCATCAAATCGGTGGGCAAAAAAAGCTCTTAAAGAGACAGTGGCCCATGGACTTCTAATATCTTTTGTTTAAAAAAAAAAAAAAAATAGAGGAAGCTAGTGGAAGCACAGTCACCACTGAATCCATCAGGTATCCTGCCCTTTCTTCCACTCTGTTTCTCCAGTTCAGAATGAACATCTCTGACTCAGGCCAGAAATAATCTTGCATCTTACTCAGAAGAGTCTGAAAAATAAAAATCTCTACAGAAGCCCACCAGACGTACCAGAGCTGGGAGATGCAAATTGAGGATAATGACAGGAAAGAACAGGAGTAATTAAATGCTCTCTTTTTGTGAAGACGATAAAAAGAAGGATTTTATAAAAAATTCATTTCTCTCATCCAGGACATGCATTATGAAGTACAAAACCAGGATGACAACCATTCTCTGACAGCTTTAAAACCAAGATTACAAAATTGTTTCTGGCTCTAATTGCCATGTTTCTGAGTCAGTACAATTTTAACTGTGTATTTTAATAGTGGTGAGTTGTGCCCAAATCTTGACACAAGTATTTGCATTGCAGAGAAAAGAGGCTGATGATCTCATGGCAAATTTTGAAATATTATAGGAAATCATCATTACTTTTGAAGCCCACAAAGATTAAACAATATATATTTTAGCTAGCCTCACTCTACATGGTGCAGAGGGGAAAAACAACCTGTCCCATAGCCTTTGGTAATTGATGGGGAATTCTACGTTATTCTACATTATTTCACATATTCCTTGAATTAAATCCCAAATAGTAAAATGCCTCAGTAAGTTGTACATTTCACCATCTCCTCACAGGACCTGGAAGGAAAGAAGGAAACTAGAGAAATATGAAACCAGCCTGATTTTTATCCTATCTTTTATAAGGTAGCTGCAGTAGACTATAGGGAACAAAATCCTTGAGGTATACTGGGAAAGATCCTTTCTTATTTTATGGACTGGACTCAGAAGGTTCCATCACCTAAGCATTAGCTTTGGTGTAAGCCACCTTGTCTAACCTGTGTAAAACCTACAGCCTCAAATCATAAGCTTCCTTTCCATTACCAGTTCCCAAAGGCCCAGTGTCATACCCCAAAATACTAGTTTGCTGAGTGTGGAGTCAGGATTTAGTAATATGGACTCAGCAACATGGAGTGTTGATGATTTAGAGCAGCTTATGTACTTGCACTAATGAAAACTTAAGCAACTAAGGATTTTATCTCTCTGTAAAATTAAGTAACAAAAGAAAAAGCTTTTTAATAACTACAGATCTAGACAAGAAGCAAATGTCTACCTAAACCTATGTATGTCCCTCTGTGCTTCTAATCCTGAGATCATTTATATTGCTATGGAAATAAAAAGTAACTGGAGTGTAAATAAGAATGATGGCTTTAGGCACTTATGCAGTTTTTACATACATAAGAATTATCTCCTGTTCCAGACATATGAAAACTTGGCACTGTACGTTGTAAACACCACAGATGATGGTTTAGCTGCAACAATTTAATTTTCTTTACTGCAGTCTTTGGGTAGTGTTGGCCATGGAGCTACTTTGATATGCTAACTCAGACACCACCGAAGAATCCATTGTTTTTAACCTATTTTTGTTTTACTCCAGCACCTCTCAAATTTCTGTAGTGTATTAGCATGACTTTATTTAACAAAATGTCTTTTCTGCCTTCAGTTAAAAAAACACATTATTTTAAAATTTTCATCTGAAAATGTAATTGCAAGCTATATTATTCTAACTTATTCTGATTAGGTAACACTACAAGATAAAATCAATATACAAAATCTTATGCTTTACATTTCTTGCATCATACAAAACCATTCATAACAGGAAAATAAGAATGATTAGGTACTGATGTTGACAGTATATAAGTACATGGGTTTAACGACATGATAAAATGTGTACTCTACAGATCTCATATAACTGAACACATTCCAGTTCGTGCAAGACAAATTCTTTGCCAAAAGCTGTAAAAATAACTGTAATAGCCTGTCCATAATGCTTTAGATTATCTGCATTTATACACATGGAATGATTTCACCATCTTTTGCAAATAAATTGTTTGCATTCAGACATGAAAAATAGAAATAAAGTGTGCAGCAAGCTGGGTCATCAGCTGCAATTGAGTAAAGCATGGAGCAGCTAGGAGAAGCTGCACAATAAGGGCAGATCAAGGGGCTTTGCACCAAATTATGCCAAATTTTGTTGCTTTGTATCAATATGTGCTAACCTTTTCTATATTGCAACTATTGACTGAGAATATCAACTGTATATTAGCAGTGCACAGGTATGCATTCCTCATATCCTGTTTTTCCCAGTCACTCACTCTGGCAGGGCAAAAGAGGGAAAGCTGTTCTATTATATGAAACTGCACATAACAGGATGGTTACACAGATTTACAGAAGGTTGCATGGATAGAATGAAAAGGCAGCAGCCCATCTCTTCACTGCACATGGTGAACAAAACTGTGAAGGGCTGAGAGCTACATCACCAACACAAATCCAGTCATGAAACAGGCAGAATTTGCAACCTACCACAAGGAAAGAGAACTTGCAGAGGCTCAGAATCACTCAATATTCAAAATATTTTATCAGAAGACAACAAAGAACATCTCTAAAGGAACGAGAAACTAATTTTATTTTTATTTCTTCACTGCTGCTGCTACTACTACTGAGAAATCTCAAGTGAAATCAGCTTCTGAAAGGAAATCTTGCCTAGTCAGCACTTTGAATGCTACCACAGTTCATATTTTTCAATGGATTAAATGTTATTAAATGACAGCCTGTTCTCTGAATACTAAGAGCTTTTCATTTGCCAGTTAAATGAAGTCTCCAGTGAAATGTGAATCATAGCAGGACAGAGCTCTACTTCATGACTCCTGACACATCTGAGATCAAACTTTCCAAGAAGTGCTCCACAACTACTTCTATTTTTGCCAGAAGGGGTAGGGTGGTTTTGATTTAAAGTTTGAAAAAAAAAAACCAAAGATGATTCTGTATTTCTTTAAGATCAACAAATGCCAAAAGACAGGTCAAGCATCTAATCAAGTCAGTACCAATACAAGTTGAAGAAATCATATCAGTACCAATAAGTTGAAAAGAAAGGTTATCAGTCAATCAAAACCAAAAATGGTAATCAGAAAAAACAGATGATTTGAAGCTGGTGGTGTGCATTTTGTCATTAGCAAAAGGCCACTAGAATGCAGGTAGGGACTGCACCATTAGTAGCCTAGACTGAATTTCATCCTTTCCTATATATAAAATTATCCACTATTTTTGTGAACAATATGAAAATATCTTACAGCCTACAACATGAATTACTGATTACTTTCCACAAAAAATACAAATATATTGATAAAATAATGACATGTAATTTACTATTATGAAATTGAATACTAAAAATCTAATCTCTAACTGGAAAGTACATTATTTTCTAGAGCCTTTTATATGTTATGCCAACATTTTTAAAGCTGAAATTATAACACTGTTCTACATTTAAACCCAGACTGCTGCTTTTACGTGAAATACAATCTGGAACCTCTGCATTATTATCATTTCCTTTAAACAAGAATATATTTCTGCCATTGCCATGGTAAGAAAGTTTCCCTATACAGTATCACTGAAAAAGAATTTGACAATGATTTCAATAATTATATATTAGATTGATAGCTAGTCAAGAGGCTGGTCTGTTAATAACAGTAATACATTGGGAAACAAAAAAACAAATGTGTATTGAGTGGAATCAAAACTTGGAGATACAATAGAAGTATAAAGTTGTGACAAATTGTCATAGGACAAAAACAGGACAGTGGTTTCCTCAGGGTAAAGGCAAATAAAAAGGAAAGCACTCGCAGAGAAGTGTTTTCCACCGGTAAGTTACAAATTAAGTCTCACCCCTACTGGTGAAACCAAAGCTTTAGTCACTCTTCAGATTTTAAAAAAGCACTACTTTAATCTTCATTCTGTTTTAGATTTTTTTCCTTCTCAAAAGCCTATTCCAGCCAAGCTACTTTTGAGTCTAAAACATGGTGCCACTAGAGGCACTACTTCATTGACCTTGCCTTACCATGCACAAAAGGTTTGAAATTATTTCTTTTTTCTCACAAGACCCAGAAAATATGAGGGATACCTTGTTATGTAAAGGTGGGTGAATGACAAAAATGTCAAAGCTTCAGAAAAGCTTTAAAGTAGTCTCAGTTGTATAATCTCATTACTGCAATATAAACATGACCTTCGGAAAGGAAGAGACCAGTGGCACTGAGCATGGTGTCCACACAAACCAGCAAAGACCTGGGCTCCAGTTGGTATGAGGAGGCTACTGAACTGCAGTTGGACTCCAGAGACAAAGATGTGAGGAAGTTGGTTAGTTGGTGAATCTAAGCTCTGCCAACTGCTTACTAATTCAAATAAACTGCTCAATATGCATCAGATGATCAGTTCACAAAGAAGTCTGTCTTCACTACCACTGATTTTCTTTAGTTGTGATTGTACATGAAAACTTCAGAGAAGAAAAATAGAAGCAGCACATCCTGCCAAAGTTTATATTAGAGTTTTTTATTAAATAGTGAAAATATGGACTTAATAGCTTAATTTGGGCATTCAATGCTGAATATAGATTTTTTTTTTACCCAACTCTTTTTCTATTTATTTTGTTGCTATTGGTTTTAATTTCTAAGATCAGCTGCTAATGCCCCATGTTCACTGTTTAGTTGTTCTTGAGGCAAAAATCACCAAGTAAAGATTATCCACTGTCTCTGACAGTTTATCTGCTACAGACTGAGAGAAGACAAAAAGGATTAATGAAAAACCAAAATAACCTTTAAACAATACTAAGAGAGACAAAAAATCCAAAGAAATGAGAATTTCTAAAACTAAGAAACTTTTAAAGGGCATTTTCAGTCTCAGTAGTTGTAATATTCACAAGTGAATTGCATTATATATGCTTTAGCACAAAACTTGTACCATCTACCATGCACTTCTGTATTTGAGTAAAATATTCAGTTTCTCCTAAAAAAAAAAAATCACAATTTTTTGACCTATTTGTCTGTAGATGGAGGCTAAATTTATCTAGAGAATGTACTGTGAAGTCTTTAATGTCATGGAGGCAATACAGGAAGATTATGTCGTAAATAAAAGGGTGGTTTAGAATTTGTAGTAATGCTTACATTCAATAATTTTGCATCTTTTGTTAATCACAGTTGTAATTCTCATAATTTACAAGATAGTTTTGTTATTTCAGGACAAAGGGCAATAGTACATTTAAGTACAGGCTGGAAAAGCCTGCTGTCAATAGGGAGATATAGTCTCTCCTCAAACGTCAAACTGCTTTAGGCGAGTCAAGAGCTATGACTTGTACTTGTAAACTAAGTGGCCTCTTCTATTATTTGCTGTTCTTGTTCTGCAGAGACAAAGTACTTTATCAGATTTATGCTACTGCCCCTCTAGTTACCTGCTAGCTCTCAAGTACTCAATAAGATTAGTGCTATCATCAAAATTCATTTAAAGCTGCCACTACCCTTTATCCTTTTGGTACCATCTGAATTAGAGAACTCATTTTGGAACACTAGAAAGCTTCCTCAAAATTAAAAGAGAAATGGACTGATTCTTGGAGGATATCGGCACAAATATTGTAATTGGACTTCTCATCCAGCATTACACATGTGTTATATGACATATAAACAGTTAAAGACAGGTATGATTAGTAACTCAAGCTGCTTGCCAGAGACATTAATCTTTAAATCACATCAATTAACATGACTTAAGGAAGATACACAATTTTATCTTTTGTAAATAAGCTACATAAAAGAGTTTGGCGTTGCAATTTCAGAACTCCTTCCTGATTTTTTCACTGCCAGAACTTTTATTGACTTCAGTGGTATTACATCGATTTACTGGTTGGCAGTGCATCAGATTACCTGTTAAACAAGTAATTTATATTGGCACTGTAGCATGTAAAAAGAGAAAAAAAGAGGTTGAATTATTTGATTTTGAAAATAGGAAAGAAAAGCACAGTGTTTAAGGGACCAGAAAGGAGAGAACAGAGAGGAAAGAATGATAGTGGAAGACAGAATTAGCAGTATCACTTTCTTTCAGATGCAATTTGGGTGCAAGGACCTCAGAGAAGCACAAAGCTGTTTTAATGGTACAGCCAATGGAATCACCCTAATGTCATCATACAGTCTTTCACGGCACATTCAGGCTGTATTAAGTGGTACACAACTACTGCTCTTTACTTTGTTACATTTCTTCCTACTTGATAATAGTTATATCCTATCAGACACTTTCCATCTCTCCTTTGTCTTGAAGAGTATTCATTTTCTTTGAATACCTGTTATTTTAAGGTATTTAAAATGATGCATTAGTCACTGAATAGCTGAGAGCTGATGTTCTTCAACATGTAGAGCTCAGAAATTTCTGAAGAAAAGGTAACACAAATGATGTGTTTTCTCTCTCATGACTAACAAGTAGCACAGTATTTTCTATCAGCATTTCTATTTGTAGACATAGTTTGAGTATCTGTTTACCCTAGATCTTAAATAAGATAAAATCCTAATTCATTTTGATAAATAAAATAAAGAACATTGGGTTTTGGTTGTTTTTAGTTTCATCCAGTGCTTCCCACCAATGGCAACACAGTGCCTGCAGTCTGAACACACTCTGTACCTGAGCAGTGCTTTTTGCCCACTGGCTGAGAGGCTGCACAGTGCCGACTGTAACTTCTACCATGCTTCTCTGCAAGAGACCAAAAAAAAAACCCATGTGGAAAAGTCAACACACAGATGCATAAGCCATTCTCTTTTAATGGACATTCCCAGCATCTTCAGAGAAACATGTCCATGTATTATGGGCATTTCCAGAATGTAATTAGGAATACAGAACGTAGCAGCAGAAAATAAAGTAAGATCCAAGGGCATCAGTGTAACCACCACCAGTTAAACATGCAGGTCAACTCTGGCAGTATCTGTGCTGTTGGTTTACTTCTCAATCGTTCTTTGCCTTTTCTTTTTAGTGTGTCAGTGACTTGAAGCAGTGACATCATCACCATTTTCTGATACACATGGCTGTGCTGCATATAGCACAGTGATGGGGAGAACTTTTTACCTGATTTGGCTTGATTTTGCTTGGGATTAAAAAAAATTGAATACACTTGCCAGTAATTCTGCTCTATACACACATTGGAGGTGTGCTCCATTAGACACACATAAAAACTTTTACCTAGAGCTCTGCATTGCTCTATTCTGAACCATCAAAGTAAAACCTAAGCAATAACTAACACTCTCTAAAAGAATAAAGTAGTCATTAAAGTTAGGAACTGTTATTTCCAGTGATGTAAACATTTCTCAGCAGTACAGTGTGCTAAGCACGGGTTATTTTAGCCTAACAATAGCTCTGCATGACATCAAACTGACACAACTTTTAACAGACAGCATCTGGACTTTTTAATTTGTTCATTTTAAGAAAAAGACTGTGCATTGTATTTCCACTCTTGAAAAATTCTTCTGACATTGGACAAACTTATCAGAAAAACACATGAAAAAACAGGCAAGTCTGTTTCACACATTCCTCTTTGAATGCACTGGGCTATATAATTTCTAGAAGAGGAACAAAGTATTTTACAAACAAAATTTGAAGGGTCTCATTTTTGTTCAAATACACATTAGTAAAACATATCTCACATTCTAATTCAGATCAGAACTACACAGAACTTCTGAGTTGGGTATACCCTGTTGCCCACTTGTCTTCTGGAACTCTTTTCTCAGCTTGAAAGAAACTCCAGATTAAAATTTACATATGTAATTGGGATGTCCTTCAGTATTTGCTCATCATAATCACTCTCTTGCTATAGTGACTAATATAAGAGGTATTATTATTAGTACAAACTATGGTAACAGCTCTAAGCCAGTGAGGAAGGGCAATAGAAGCATATTGTAATAGTGCCAGGACAGGTTCAGGTTGGACATTAGGGAGAACTTTTTCACCAGGAGAGTTGTTAAGTACTGCAAGGGGCTGCCCAGGGAGGTGGTGGATTCTCTAGAGATACTCAAAAGATGCAGAGATGAGGTGCTGATATGGTTTAGTTTATTGATAAGTCTGTCAGTGTGTGTTAATGGTTGGACTTGATCTTAAAAGCCTTCCCCAACCGTAATGATTGTATGATTCTGTGATCTAACATTTCAACAGTATGCATAATACTGCACCATGTAGGTTAAATTTATTTATATAGAAAAGATTGTACTAAAATAGAACAGAACAAAACCATATTTGAAAACCAAGCTCTTATTTAAAGCTACTCAAAACAACCCAGGTATCTAATTATGCACAGATGGATTAAAAACAACCAAAAAAAAGAAGCCACGGTAGAAAGGAAGGCTATTATTAAGTGTTCATAGGTTTCATATTTGCAGTTCAGCGTTTCACCTATGTTCACCTAACGGAGCAATTGTAACACCAATAGGCAAACTATGCAAAAGAAGGAATTATCACTGTTTGGTTTGTGAAGAACTGCAGCACATAATGACTCTACTTCTTGCTTATGGTCACTTACATGTAGCATGAGGCTGAATTATAAATTGAACCATTGCTTTTTTTTTTTTTTAATGTTGCTGACAAATGTCTTAAACCATCCTTCTTCCAAGACTTTAGTATTAACAGCAATACTGCACTACCCAGTGAGATAAGACTGAGCCTCTCCTTTACATCATTTTTTTCCCCTAAATGCATAGACTAGGAAGGAAGCCTCCTCATCCTTACAAGTTTTTTCCTCTAGTTATTTCGCATTATCACCATGGAGGATCCATTTCTGGGCTGCATCCTCCTGTGGTGTAAATCAGAATAGGATAATACCTGAGCTACTGTCAATTTGAGGTTACATCCCAGAGGATATCAACAAGAATCTCTTAAAATTAATAGATGATTTTTAACTTCATGAATCAGCTTGTCATTGTTTGACTTTTACAGTGCTGTTTAACCACATTGTCTTCTACTATCATTTCATAATTCCTCTCTGGGATGGAAGCATACACATTCTATTTTCAACCACAGCTTCACTATTTGCCAGATCTTAAAGAAATAGCTTGGAAGGACGTATAAAAGGAGACAGGGCTGACCATGACTGTCACTACAAAAACTGATTTCCCGTCACGTCCTGTCCCCAGAGCTTTATTCATGCAATGACACAAAGTTAGAGCTGTCTCTTCTCACATTAATGAAGACTGGAAAGCTGCTTGCCCACATGGCAACTACAGTTGGTAAAGACTACTACCAAGCACAAAGTGCAGCATGATTAAGTTGTCTGCTTAGAGCATTCAGAGTCTTACATGGCCTTTCTCCAGATCCTGACTTGGAAAGAGAGTCAGATACTACTTCCCTGTGTTTAACAACTTTAACTTCCTACCATGGCTATTTTTCAGCATTGTAAGGACAACCTCAATGGTCAGTGCTCCTAAATAACTCCAGGAATAAGTTCAAAGTATGAAAACTATGCAAAACTATACAACAGAAAGAGGGGAAGAAAACACGTGAAACAAACTTCAAACTTCAGTCAAGTCTTCTGAACTTGGAAAATTCTGAACCTTTCTTTTCCTCACAACAGCCTTTTGCCATATTTTTTTTGTTTTCCACCGAGATGCTCGGCATATTTCTAATCTGCTTTACTTTTGGACTCCCAGCACCTGAAGTTCAATCCTCCTGCCTGCATTAAAACAAGAGCTGTGCCCTGACAAAAGACCACTGCTCAGTCTTCCTTGTCAAGAGTGCATATTTTCTTTTGTATTATTTGTAATATATTATCTTTTAAAAAGTTTAAGTTTCTTAACCTTGCCTGTTGAAAGATTTATTGTTTTCCTAACTTAGCTTCAAATTAACAGAACTTTTTCTTCATTTTCTTGGTTATGTATCTCTGCTTCATTACTGCTGTCACACAGCTCTGGGGATAGAGCTAGTTAAGGGCTGTATCTCAACTGCTGCAAATACAATCAAACGTTCTGCCCTGGGATATATGCATGTAATTCCTGTTGACAGTGCAGGGAAAATCAATTTCTTATGGCACTGAGAACTGAAACCACTTATGGAAAGCAGCGCTTGACTCTTTAGGGTTACACGGTCATTCCTAATTTGGTAGAAAGTGACACTGCATTATAGAAAATAGAGAACTATATGGAACACACCCCAAACCAATTCACTTCATCTACAAGGGACAAAATTTCCAAGGGCAGAATTTATCCATTATCCTTAATTATCCTGATGTCATGCATTTCTGGCCCATCCATCTTTTGGTACACACAGGTATGTACACTGGTATAACGTACGATTGAAATTCTTTACCCAGTAAATACAGTCTTATCTATTCTAACTACATTTATATTATCATGATTTAAAACAGGTATGGATTTAGTGCTCTGCTTCCTAGTTTCACAGAGAATGTTTACTCATTTAATCTAAACAAAAGATGTCTTACTCTGACTTGGAAGAGTGAGAAAACAGTGGTCATGCTCACTGCACTGCTAGGGCCAGTGCTGTCAGTCCGAACAAAAAGCAAAGAACAGTAAAAGCTCAAGGTCAAGGACTCTCTTGCAAAGTTTCTCCTGGTTTCACTGGCAATTATACCTCTACGACCAAGGAAAGATTGTAGTTGCATTTTTAAAGGGAAAAGGTTACCACCTATGTTTCACTTTTTTTTTTCTCTTCATGTTACAACCTTGTGATTGCAAATAAAGGCTCTGTTGGCTGCAGTTGGCTTTCTTCCTCTATTTTTCTGCACAAGGATTTGACCAAATTGGCTGCTGCTTTTGCTGTATTTGCATTCATTGCATGATTTGGAGTAAGTACGGTTAGCCTGTACTCATTAAATGAAACTGTGGGTAATGGTATAGTCAGTTACATATTACGGCCACATACTAAAGTCATCTCCCTGCATCTAAGTATTACTGTTAGCCTATGTACAGAGCTTACACACACCCACAAAAGATTGCCCAAAGCAGAAAATATTGAATACCTCTACCATTAAAAACTAATTTTTGCACCATGAACTTGGTTAAGTTGTACAAAAAAACCTCACAAGAATGGTTCAGAACAAGGATGTTGGAGATAAAATTGCATTGGAAGAGACTCACTATAACTATGATTAATGGGAAATAGGGGTTGCAAACTAACATGATATTGCCCTTTTCTTTTACCTAATCATGGAAAGTGCTTTACGACTCCCTTGTCTGCATTTGTTAATTTCTTTGTTTTGAAATATCCACATTTCAGAAGGGCTACTCTCACAGGATTTGGAAGAAAATTTCAAAGAAAGTATGCCACTCATGCATTTTGTTCTATTTTTCCAACCACCGTTATTGAAACAAGTCTTCTGCTGTATCCAAGAACATTCCTGCTTACCTAGCATCTGCAACACTATACTGTTTTTCAAAGTCGGGTTCTTACCTAAAGATGCTAAGTATGTAATATAATAATTACCTAAGAAGATAACCACATAAAGTTACACAGAAGATGGGTAAGTCACAGCATAAAAGAAAGGTAATGTTAAGTGCTTATAGATTCCAAAATGTCGTCTTCATGATTGTAGTGATACTTGTTGAGTAATAAATTTGCTTCTGTGAGTACTGTATTTCACTTGACAAACGAGTTTATTACTGTTTTTATTAAAAATAAAACAAATTAAATGAAATACTAATCACGCCAAAGCAGCTGACAGACTGTTACATGTGTGTAGTAACTGCCATATTGTTGGGTTTTCCTTCTTTTAAGTCAGGATCTCTGTCATTAATAAGCATGTACTGTAGCTACAGTAAGAATACTCCTATGCTAATGACCCTCCCAGACATCCTAAGAAAGTGGATTTAATTTCAAAATATATTTGTATTTGCATTTGTACTTCAGCTGTGCTGTTTCTCAGCACCTTCAGAAAAAAACTTAATTCATCATAAATCTCATATAATGTTATAGGTTTGGTTTTTTGCATACAGGTAATATTTTTTCAGTGTGATTCTCTACTTTCCTTTCTAATCAGGGATGAATGGAACTCCTCAAGTTAAGACTTTATATATTTATTTACCTTCATCTTCCAAGAGATAAGAGATGCTTGAGCATCTTTTTTCTTTTCTTTTTTTTTTTTTTTTTTTTTTTTGTGGTGGAGCTTTTCAAAACTTCTTTAATGTAATGAAAGAAAAATGTACAGCAGCATTTACAGCAACACAGCTTTCAATGAGCATCCACTCATTACCATATAAATAGCATAGACACTTACTTGGTATATCTTTCTCTGCCAATCATTCAAGTGTCAAGCCTGCAAGTCCAAAGGTGCACCTTTTTTTTTTTCCCAAAACAAGAAGGGCCATTTTTTGTCCACTAAGCGATTATTTTATGAGGGAAGAATAATCGAACTTCAGTCTGTTTTAAATGATGTAATGTCTGTCAGCCAAGTAGATCCAAAAGGCATGGCCCTGACAGTCGGACATGGCTTAGTTTACTTAATTTCATATCTGCTGTAGAAATAGATGAATAATGTCAACAGCTACAAAAATTATTACTGAATATTTCAGTTACAGGTACCATTGAACAGTGTGAAAAAGAAAAGATCATGTATGCATGATAATACAAACTCTCATTGCCATGCCTTCTACACCTAAGCAACAAAAATTCCTGGTTTACATGTTCCCTCTGATGCCCTGTTGTGTTCTAAACACTATGGTGTTACTATGTAACGTGTAATGTTGTGAAATACCAGGCAGAACAAACTCTCTCTGTTGGCCATCAATTTAACCTGCTCATAAAACTGCTTTTTTTCTTTAAATCTGTGCTTTCTAAATCTGAACAAGAAAAACATTATCATTCTAGACTCATAGTTTATGAGAATTACTACTTTGAAAACATGTTTTCAGAAGCCAATTCGGCATTACAAGAATTAGTTTGTCAGTAATAGTGTGAAAGACATGTACTAAGCCACAAATTTATTTCCAGGAAGACTGCTTCATCTGCAGTCCACCTCTTCAGGCCTTGTACATGGCGTCAGCAGCACTACTGCAGATATCCTGTTGTCACTAAGAAAACAGAATTTCTTCCCCAGTCTACTCACATGGCACCGTACGGAGGTAGAGATTGTCTCTTATGATCTGCTGGAGCTCATGGTCTACTGAACCTTTCTGGAACCGTAAATTGAGGTAGTGACGAAGGTCCTTATCAACAATTCCTCCTGTCAAGGAAAAAGACAAATGAAAGCATGACTTAAAAAACCATATTGCTTTAATTGGAGCAATGCATCACTTGTAAAGTCTTAGCATCTCATTTTTCTTTATTCTTTTGCCACAAAGCATGACAGAAGCATCAAGAGCTCTCTTGTTAAGGCTAGCAGTTGGTATAGTACTATTCAGTACAGATAACTATAAAGGTTAAAAACAGTTCATAACAACTCATTGGTCAAATCTTTAAAGTCCAAAAAATAAATATAGGATTTTAGACAGATGTGTCAATTTTTTTTTTCTGCACAAAACTGAACATATTGTTATTATATAACTACCCACATATATATCTAAATCATACATTATTAGGTATTATGTTCCACATGACCTTGTACAATTTTCCCACCTGCTTATTAAACCAAAAAATCTTGGTTAGAAATGTCTCTGTAGTGTTCAGTGGTATTAGTCCAATTGTAAGTAGAATAAAATGGAGCTGGACTTAATGATGATAAAAATGTTATATAATCTTTTGTCTTATTTCTAATAGCCCTCACATTTGAAAAAGATACCATAGCAAACAAAGGTATGTATTTAATTTCCACTACTGAAGTAAAAATAAATTACTGAAAAGAATCATTAGTAAAATATAGTCTAACACTGAGTGGAAATAAAATTGAGTTTAAAAATTATTTGCCACTTTTACTATAACTTTAGGTTAAAACAACTTATTGTTTAGCTACTGATGGGTGTATTATATTCCACTATAAATCGAATCCAACATTGTTAGTAAGCATTTCCCTACATAGTTCCTCTCCATTTCTTCTCACATTAAGAATGGATCACACTTCTAACTGTGAAAAAAAAAACAACCTATAATAACTCCATTTCTTCCTTCTCTGAAATTCTGACATAAGAAAAATATAGAAAATCATTACTACATTGACGTGTATTCCTGAGATGAAAAATAGAAAGTAGACAGATTCTTAACTTGTTGCTTCACACATTCAACCTTAAAACATTTTTTTTCAAATGCAGTTTGCCATTGAATACTTTGCCAAAAGTCTTATTGACTTATACGATATAAAGACTTTCCTGTAAAAGGGAGCAAATACTATTCCTACCTAATTATTTGAAATTCACTGCAAAGCATAAATGCTATAAATTAAAATATATTTCCTCTTACAGCTTTTCCTATTTATTTGCCAGTTACGAGTCCATAATCTTATTATTACTGCTCTTTGTCAATAACTTCAAAACCTTTTGTTCCAGGTTTTCTAAAAAGCTTATAAATAATTTCTCTTATCTTTAGCTAAAGGCAAAAAACCCCAGTAGACTTTCATAATCAAAAGAAGGGAAGAAAAAAAAAC